>CM074182.1:42405928-43035928 GCA_037179385.1 Holothuria scabra
TGTAACTTGCTACTATATTTGTACATTATCAATTATACAAGATGCACTTTATTAAGACAAAATTCTCGGATCTGTGTTCTTTTTTAAGTGTTATGTGGTGTCCTTTTTAAAATGTTAGTGAGACTCTATGAACATTCTTAAAGACCCTCAAACATTAACATCCCATAGTTCTAAATACAATCGGTGACTGCTCTTTGATTGGCATTCAAACAATAGCTCCACACTGTTGGTGAATGTTTATTAACCCTTTACCGTTGTGTTCCGATCGGGGCATATTTGCGCGCCTTGGGAGTGGGCAGAAAAGCGGATGTAGCACGCCCCGCATCAGCTTCCGTAGGTCATTGACCCTGTGACCTTAAACTATTGTCCCCCTCGTTGTTGTGGCCAAATTTTCGGGTAGCTACTCGCAGTTTCGAGCTCCGCGTGAAACAGTTAAGATGGGTGACAGCCGAGCTCTCCGTATGGGTCCAAAAGGACCCAAACAACGGTAAAGGGTTAAAAAAAGCCTGTGGAGTGTGTTTACTGCAAAGCTGATGCCACCGTCTCTGCGTGTGTGCACAGCCGAGTGGTGCAGATACTTCAGATTAACCCTTTACCGTTGTGCTCCGATCGGGGCATATTTGCGCGCCTCGGGAGTGGGCGGAAAAGCGGACGTAGCACGCCCCGCATCAGCTTCCATTGGTCATTGACCCCGTGACCTTAAACTATTGTCCCCCTCGTTGTTGTGGCCAAATTTTCGGGTAGCTACTCGCAGTTTCAAGCCCCGCGTGAAACAGTAAAGATGGGTGACAGCCGAGCTCTCCGTATGGGTCCAAAAGGACCCAAACAACGGTAAAGGGTTAACAGAAAGTTAAGTGTTCCTTATAAAACTCACTGATAAGTGTTTCATTGTGGCCTTGAGGAACTGGAACTCAAGGCTGCCTAACAAGACTTTGTCTTGAAGGTGTAGGCATGCACTTGTTAAATAAACAAGTTGACAAACATGGATGTGCAAAGCATTCTGGGAAGGAAGTGTACCAAAACAGACACTGTGTACACAAGATTAGTGATTTGATATTCAAAGTACAATTTTGCTGTAAAAAAATATGATTCTTCAGACATCAAAGGCAAATGAGAAAGATCTTTTCAAAAAATAGGCTTTCAAGAGTTCAATTTGCAAAATTGCAGATTTATACAAAAACAGTTGAAGAACAAAATATTTCAATGTGGTTAGCAAGAAAATACTCAGAATTATGATTTGTGGCTATCAGGCCTCTTTGTTGACTTCATCTGTTGGTACAACCAAATTGTATTCCCCAGTCATTCTATAGTGGAGATAGTACGAGAAGTAACTTTACAAGAATGCTTACTGTTTGGGGTAAGGTTACTGAATACTGATCAGTTAAATAATAGTATAATTTACTTAATACTGTGTTTTTAGGGAAGTTCAACTATTGGCTGAGTGTTTTGTAAGACTTTAAATGTAAAATACATTTCTGTCTGTAAAATGTTAATTCAATTTCAACAAGATAGTTGTTTTAAAGACAAATTCCCTTTTAGCTTTGCCTTCTGCTTCACCTTGCCCTACAATTTAACTTTAATAATCCATTGCTCTAATCCTTCATGGATGTTATAGCCTAGGAGTAAATAACAAAATTGATAATCCTCCCCTGCCATTTGGTACTATTATTAAGTTTCCCATTATAGTGTATGTAATTCATTTTTCTGCTTCTTGAGTTTTGCAAGGTTCTAACTAGGTTCCAAGTATGTCCAGAAATTGTGAAAAGGGTATAAAATGAAAGGGGGAATTTCCTTGCCTGTAAAGTCCTTAAAATGATCTGTGAGTTTTGAAAAATATTTATCAACAAACTGTTCATCTTTCATAGATTTGAATTAGCCTTTAAAAATGAAATCTTATAACCTCAGACAGTTCCCAATTTCCCTCTAACAACTGTCTAAAACTCATCCTCATCCAAACACAATCTCAGTTTGTTGCTTCAGGGTGAGTATACAAGACCCCAATGTGTAATCAGTCCACTCTCAATACACTACATGCTGTGTAATATGAGTTGCAGTACTCTGCCCTTTCTAACTTGTTGTCAGTCAAAGAGCTGTGACAGTTGAGAATTTCTGTGGACTAGAACTGGAATTGTAGCTTGGGGTGAAAATTCAAGTGTCCACCAGTTTGAAGTCTTTACCAGCAATGCCTTAAGTCTTCCACATTTTAAAAGAAATAACACCAAAAGTTTAGAGACCAGTCATGTATTGAATTTTCCTTCAAGCAAATAATTCAAAATTCAATTTATATACACTGAACTTAATAAAAATTCACCAATTGAATTGCTTACAGGCCATAACTAGAGACACCTGATATTCTACAAAATCCATTGCTAAACTAATGAAAGATGTTTACTATTTTGCTCTCTTAATCCGACACTTCCAAAATCTGTAGGTAAAGATATCATACTACCTCTCTTCTAACCATGGCATTACATGAAACTTTTGTCTTCTTTAGCAGGATAGGGAAAACAGAAATTATGACCAAATAATTAAAAAATGGAACAAACACTAAAATTTTAAACAAAATGACTAACATGTAAACTAAAATTAATGGTCTATACAAGTTCTGGGGCAGGATTCACTGAAATTTGCCCAGAAAGTTTCGTAAGTCAATTCTTAGTTTGTAAGACTTTTCTAAAAGTGGTACTCACAAAAACAACTTTATAATGCAGTTCATAAAGGTATTCAACAAAACTAAAACAAATGCACATTGCCCAAGTGTGTGTATGGTTGTATCTTGTTTCCTCACATTTTAAGCCAATCGCATTGTCTCAAATCGTTAATGGGACAGGCACTGCGTTCAGTAGTAACATGGGAGGTCCTACATGATTAAGAGATGTTTGGTACAGCCCAGCTTTAAATGTTTTGCCACAGATTTTTATGCTTACTACAGTTGTGCAAAATATTTACAACCTTTGCCTTCATGATTACCAATTACGAATAATACATTGCATTTCAGTGAGACTAAGAAAAATTTTGTTCCTAAGTAATCTCAGTGAATCCGGCCTCTAAGTATTAAGCTCTGGATGTAACTACAATTCTTCTGATAATTTACACAAGTGCACCAACTTCTCTACATATAGTACATTCAATGGGCAAGAATTCTCATAAAACAAAAATTGAATCTCTTTCAGCTGGATCCTTATTATATCAGTCTATCTTTCTAATTGTTCATATAAAACAATCATTTAGTACCACTTGGCCACAAGGTCCTTTCTTGTCATAAAACTTTTTTTAAAATATGAAGTCATTGCAAGCACTTGCATTTGATGTAAAAAAAGACCCTTTTCTTGCCTCTTTTTGGCAAAGGATAATGTCCACATTAGTTCCTCAGTAAAAAAAAAAAAAAAAAAAAACAAGAGGGCCAGAATTTTGTGACGCCTGGGTACCATACTGTATGTCAATTCATGCTTTGAATGATGCATCACATGACCAAAAAGCATTATGTGTACACCTCTGTCAAAGTAGATAGCACAGCACAGGTGACTAAATGACATATAATTTAAGTTGCTTTGAGTTTGGATTGATGATCAATAGAGCAAATGGCAGTGGCGGCCCAATGGGGGATGAGACGGGAATTTCACCTCTTCAGATTTTGTTAGGAGTTGGGTAAACCGAAAAAAAAGGAAGATGAATAATATATACCTCTCCTGACACTTAATTTTTCATCCAGAGATATGCTAAAAGGTCAGAGCTTGTGGGGACTACGTCCCTTGGACCCCCCCACCAGGAACGAGTGCCTTCGGCTCAGTTTCACACTCCCCATTACAAAATTCTGGCCCCGCCACTGGCAAACAGCTATGTACATGTAATCCCATGTGATCCCAGTTGACATAAAAGAAACAAGCAATGAAGGAAATGGCATATGTAAGCAAAACCTCACCATACTGGTAAAGACATGCATGTATGAAAATACTGCAATTGTGCATTAGTATCTTTCTGGAGTGAAAATCTTTTTGCCACTAGTAAAAATATAAAATGCAATCTAATATCTTTATTCATAAAGTTTACAATAGTTTGGCAGTGGACAGTTTTCTACCAAACAACTTGCCACCATTTCTGTGTGCAACTGTTTAACTTGAGCATACTGCAAAGAACATGCAGGAAGTCATTTGCAAAGAAATATTTCCAAGATCTTGAAATGTATTTTGTTGGATGCAGTGATATATGTACAATGATGATACACTTGCTTAGAGATAACACCATGTGTCAAATTTTTGAATGACAGAAAATGCAACATAATCTGTGAAACAAGTACCATAAAAGTTCAAGCAAATTTTACAGCAATGTGAAAACAAGTAAAGCTTCAAAACTGTTAGAAAACATCTTGATAGTAGGGTTTACTGATTTGCTAAATATATGACCGACTCCTTTAAGGATGTCAATCATGCTACCCCAAATTGATGGATGTATTACGTGAAGCAGAACAACATGCCAGTCAACCAGACTCTTCCACTCATTAAATAAAGAAAAGAAAGAAAGAAAGAAATCCATTGGGGTTGAGGCAGGATCAAATTGTGCAAAGGAAAAAAGCCAAAGAAAATGCACAATTTTGCATTCAAGTAACTTGTTTATGTAGTAGTTGGACAATTGCAAAACCATTGCTGTAACTGTTTCTTCATAAAAGCAAAAAGTCTTTCAGCTGATGCCTTATTTTCTTCCAATTTCTCTTAATTTGTACCGTGATTTTTTGGACAACACCCATCATGAGTAATATTATTGATCTCAGAGGCCACATCATATTTTCATTAATTTTTTCTGGCAAACTTTAATTTGTTAAAACAGCAGTTGTTAGAAGCTATGTGTTGATAACATTGGTCTAATGCTAACATAATTTGGGCTGATGAAAATAAAACCCTAGAAAAACTATGGAAAATCAGATCATTTCAAAAGAAACATGGCTCATACTGCTTGAAATTTTCATACTGCACTGCCTTATTGTGGTTTCTTAACCACTGCACAATAGCTCACTACTAATCCTTATCACACTGAATTAGGTTGGGGATACTGTTCAGTTTTGCTTTAGCAAAGCTATGTACTAAGTTTAGTTCCCTTCTCCATCCCCATCTGTGTGAATGTGTGACTGCCACCACAATCTACAACAAGAACCGAAAGAGCAATAGAGAGCACTGTTTTAATATAGCAGGTATAAAAAATTATTTAGAAGTGCCCTCATGGCAACACATCACATACAGCATGATTAGGGTTCAATCATTTCTTAAACTGACTCAGCATGCAGAAGGGCAAGTGGCAGAAAAGCATATCGCAACAGTCCAAATTAAAAGTCCACAGTGTCACCACTATACATTATATTTGCTACAACATGCAAAAGAAGTGTAAAAGAGCGTAAAAGTCCAACAGAAATATTGAACAGCTAAATTCATCAGGGTTAAAAATATAAAATTGTGTATGTTGTTACAATACATGTAAATAATTGCTTTTGCAGATACCTGTCACACTATCCATGCAAAAAAAAAACTACACTTCAAATGACCAATCACAACACAGGAGAGTCTTGAGAATACAAAGCCGGCAAGTATTCAAGGTCTCTACAAATTTTCCCATCCCTTTTTTGATTCGAACAAATGACTGAGTAAAACCAACACTTTTGTGTATCTAAAGTAATGCTCATGCTCTGTTAGCAATACCCTTAAATTCTTAAAAATGCCTTTATTTTCAAAAATTCAACAATAAATAATTTGTATCATCCACATAAAGATAACATCTTACACAGAAAAAACAAAAAACTTTTCAATAATTCCTACAAATAATTATACCTTTACAATCTTTTTTAACTTTCAAAATATTGGAGAATTTTACCAAAGGTTGGACCTAATAAAATCATGGACATTTCACCTTTCACGAATCTGATTTTTTGATCCCAAATCTATGAGTAAAACTCACCAACTTCCCACATGAGCTTCCCCCACAACCCCCCGATCCTTCCCCAGTCAAAAAATCAATTCCATCACCAATCACAGCCTCAAACTACAGCAACATCAGGACTGGGATTCTAACAGCTGTGACCTTTCCAAGGGATGCAGTGTATAAAACTAAGGGAAAAACAATCTTCAATGTATTCAAATAATTCTTCATATTATCATGCAGTCAAGTATCTGGCCTCAATGTTGATGTTTCCCTTCAATCTTGGAAAAGTGTCATCGTAGCTGGTATGTATTGAGAAACCCATGAAATCAGGCTATAAGTCACTGTTCAATCCTCACACAACGTGTCACATGGAGACCTGGAGCTAGTTGATCCTAACATGTCATCCTAGACTGAAAGTTGCCATGGAGATGTGTTCCATCTTAGTTGACCCTGACATTCACATCAGAGGTATCCATTAAGTCATCAGGTAAAAGGTTGTCCATCTTTAAGTAATGTAGGACTGATAGTGGTGACTTGATGTCAACCTTTGTCAGTATGGAAACAGTGTCCCTCCATTTACTGAAGCGTATACATGATCCCTGGATGGCAGAGAGACAAACAAACTTATTGCATGATATCATACATGTAACAACTGATAAATTATCCCTTAAAGAGGAAAGGCAGTCACCCAAACTTGAAACAGTGTAGTGCACTGTCCTATTTCATGATTGGCTCTTAAGAGTCATGTGACAGTAACTCCTCAAAATTACTAGGCAGGCCTAGTTAACCTTGGGAAATCCAAAAATATTATGAAAGATACTTTGAACATCAATATCAAGAAGAAAACTTTGAAATTTTGATGTTGCTTCAAAATAGGTTTAGAGTGACTGCTCTTGCCCTCTAACTGTAGGAATTCCTTAGGTATTCATATTACAACCAAATTCCCCCTTTTCAAAATTCAAAGAGAGGAGTATTGTAAAAGAACAACATACACATAAACTCTTTACCAATATGCTTTTAAACAAGACACTGAACCTAACACTGCCCTCACTTTTTCTAAACAGCCAATTCTGAGAAAGAAATGATCCACAGTCAAATCTAAGAATAACTGCAACTGACCTGTGCCAGCCTCCCCACAAACCTCTACTCCTTATAATACAAGTTAGTAAGGTAACTTCTCTTTCATTTTGTCAAGAGTGATTCCATTCCACCTACCTTTTCCAGTGCAGAGCAGTCTTTCTCCTTATGCAAGTAATGTTCCTGCCAAAAGAGGAGCAGCTCCCTCAAGTTTTGAAGGAGATACCCTGGTCTACATTGTGACTGTTCCTCTGCCCTTAGGTCATGCAGGTACATGGATAACTCTCCTTTCCTCTCAGCAAACATCAGAAATATGATAGTAGTGTTGAGGCAGCTCACATTTTCCTGTGAAGGGTATAAATTCAGAAGTGAGTTCCATATAAAATGGATTCAGCTTTAAGTGATTCCATTGTTTATTTCAATGAATGGGGGATAGATGTTCTCTTCCATTCATTAGTTAAACAATTCCCATGAATACTGAATATTACTTGAGACTGATTTTCATTCATCAATCTAGTACTCTGCAGGGGCAGTACATTAGCTTTATTATTTAGGTACTGAATTTACAGATAGTAGTATTTACAGGAGTCATTATTCTCACTCAAAGGTGTTGTGGATTCTCTTCTGATGGTTGTGGATGTCTCACAGTTAGCAGGACTGCAAATGGATATGAACACCACTACTCATACAGTCCATAGAGCAAACTGGTTTTCTCATTTGCAACTACAGTGGAAGAATCATAATGGCTACCTATCAGACTATGTATCAACTACAAAATCTTCATTCAAACCTTTTGGGCCATTCCAAGATACTGCAACTCAATGCCTTACTACATCAAAAAGCTAATGTCACACCAGTATGTTGGAACCAGCAAATTCAGATGCAGGCTCCCATGTAACATATGAAATGTTTTTGTGACCACATCTTTAGGGAAGCTACTCCCCTTCTAAGGACTTCCCTCACCCTAGAACTTTGATCTCTGAATTCCATTGCTCAGTTCAAGAACTGACTTTACCCTTTTCTTTTTTCTGTGCTAAGTGCATTGAACAATGGTTGTTGTAGTATGTCCTTTTTAAGACAAGTCACTACTCTTCATTGATAAAGGCATACTTATTACTTAACAGGGACCTGGAACTTATACTATTTTCTAAAGATTTATAGGAACATTTCTACTAGGTTTATTGTAAGCTCAAATGTATATTCTACATCAACTCAAAATCTTGTGACTATATTGCTTTAAGAGCTGCCTTAAGTTCCTCTTTGTGCTACAAATTTAGTTCTTTTTAACTCCAGGTGAAATCGGGGATTGTGGTATATGTGAGAGGATGGGGATATTATATTTTGGAGAAAATGGAACAATACAGATTTCTGCAAGCAACCCCAAAGAAAAGCACCTGTTTCTTACCTGTGTTAAAATCTCCACATTGACAACACTAATAAGCTTAAAGAGGAACTTTAATCTGCTCTCTTTCTTCCTGATATATTTCATCAACATACAGTTTTGAATCAACCACTCTGAAGGATGAAAAGAGAAAAAGTGATTTCCATTGGGCCACTTTTAAGAAAATATCTGATTTTGTCTAAGATCTACTGAGCCTGCTGTTGCATTTGTTTTTAACCTTGATGAGCCAGAGAATCACAACTGAAAAAAAGGCTGTGGCTGGCGTGACTTAAACCAACTGGTTAGGAACCGAGCTGTAAACCTCATCAAACTAACTTCATACTAGACACCAAAAACTTAACTGCTTTGTATTCTTATCCTCCTGTAATGTTCAACAAAATGAAAAAAGAACAAAAAAAGCTCAAATACTGCTTAATAACAATTGTGCTGGACAAAACCATGATTAAAAGTTAAGTGCAAACTTTAGAAAACATGCAAAAATAAAGATGCTTTCATGGCCAGAATTGGTTTATATCTACCAAGTCATATTAGGATGAGAGGATTAAGTCATTTGCTGATCAAACAAAACTGATCTTAGCAGAAACAAAGGATCAGGCAATGCTTCTGGTCAAAAAAGGTAAATTTGCAGCCTACATGCAGTGTCTATGAGTGAAGAGAAGGGACAAGTTCCTTATGTTTTCATGAAACCATTTTACTATTCTGAGCTGTAAGATGTAAAACAACTTGCCTCATTTTGCCATACCTTTGCAAAAAGAGACAACACACAACATCATAGCATCATACTTTTTGAAATCTTGGAGAAATGATTACATAGCAGTGACATTGAATTCCTGAGACACTGTGACCTACATCATTTTAACTCTGTAAAAGGATACATACCAAAATTTTCCCTCTGTTCCCTCTCAAAATGCTCCAGCGACAACACCATACACCTGATGAACATGTTAGAATCCACTATGTTTGAGAGAACAATGTTCATGAACTTGTTGAACTGTGAAAAGAGAAAAGTGCAAATAAGAAGACTGCTCCACGCTAGAATATAAAAGTATGATATTAAACAGGTATGTCTGGCATGTTTTACAAGTATGGTGTATGACTTCTGACAATCATTTTTTGAAAATGCTACTTTTGAGCCAATTCTTGCAGGTTTTAGGTGAAAATTAAATTGAAAAATTTTCACAGCCACTTTTTTGTTATGCATAAAATCTGCAGTAATTGTTCTCATGAGTATAATCAAAATACCACACCTTCATGTAAGAGATAATTTTTCTCCTTCCAAAGATTTTTGAGGGGTGTTTATCAAAAATTGTGGAAATTGGGGGATACTTTTCACTTCCATTTAACGTAGGGAGGGGGGGTGCATTTATTTCAATTCAAGAAAAGACCCCATACTTTTATATTCCTGAGGGATAATTTAGAATTCAAATTTTGCGTAGCAGTTTTGAAGATTTTTGAGGTTTTCCACACATTATTTGTGAAAATGCAAGGGTTATGCACACAAAAAATTGCTACACAATTTGTCATTTGTGTAGCAACTTGACCTGTTTGTGTAGCAAATTGCGATGCAATACTGGATAAATTATTCCCTGCCAGATGCTCAAATTTCCCATGAACAAAATCCAGACTTTTCCATCTATGATACAATGATATGCTTTAATCTATTTGGAGGGGTCATTTCCTCATTACACAATGCCACATAGTTTTGACGAAGACAAAAGAAATTAAGTACAGGAATATTTTGACATAGCTTTTCTTCTTTTGACTAGAAATGAAGTACACGAATATAGTGACATACCTTTTCTTCTGTTGTGACTATCTTGTTAAACCTCTGATAAGCACCAATGTTAAATTTCATGAGTTCTGCCAGCAGATCGAAATAACTTTGAATCACTTCCTTACTTTTGTTCTCTGTCTCAAGAAGATGCCTGATAATGTGCTGCAAGAAAAAAAGTGATACTCCACTGAACTCTGATGCTGTTGTGAACTGCTTTTGTTTTAATACTTAAGACAGACAAAGGAAGCATAAATAATAGGTTGTAGGATATCTGAATATTCAGATTAAAGTACATATTCTTCATTTTCTCTTACCTCTTTTTTTTAATATTCAAACTTCAGACGAAAGAATCCAAAAGACATTTAATTATTTTCAATAGAAGTCAAACTAATTAGCTTAACATCTAAAATACAAGCTTCTTTTTCACGTTTCACAGTTTAATGGAAAAATGTCTTTTAGAAAGATTTTTAAAATATAGTTATAGAGATTAACCATAACAAAGAAAAAAAATGTTTAACATGTTTTCCTTGTGGCACAGTTTTCAGATTTACATTTTTGCAGCTAATGAAAACTGCAAATTAAAGATAAACTTTGCTGGTTCAAAACAAATTTATGGCTTATCAGGACCCGAGACCATTTTTGTGAAATTAAACTTATTTTCAGTCCTTCATTTTGATACATTAAAATTAAAGCACTTTCCATGTTTTTAAGAAAACCCTGTCTCCATTTTTGTTTCCTTTAGGTTATTTTCAAGTAATGATATATTGAATTAATTGAAACACACATTTTTAAAACACCTCTTGTGAAAGAAATTGGCATGTGCACTGGCTGAAAATAGTAAAACTTCTCCCATTCAACTAGTACATGTATAGCATCAGATACACTTTGATAAGGTTATATGAACTCTCTATTCTTTATTTCCTATTATGTAAATAATAGTCCTGCTATGGGCTTGCACTGAAGTGCGATGGTCACACTCACTGTACTTTGGTTCAGTACAATGGAACCTTACTGTGAGACTGGCAGTCCGAAACAACAGAGTTCAGATGACTAGCCTAACCTTGTGATTAACAACATTAGCCATGACTACAGTAGATTGGTCATGACTCCCCTCCTAGTTTGATCTCTTTGATTTGCAAACATTGAACGAAAAAAGGTAAGTCAAGATTATACAGTAGGTCAAATACTGTAGATTTACAGTACAGACTCCATGGGGCTTTTATAGTAAACTGTCAAATCCCACCTTGATTGGCAAGTAATGTTTGTGCTAATTAACAGAATTGATGAATGTAGTGCACTGTGTACACTTTCATTGAAAAATGTTCTGTCCACAACATAATTTGTTGATAAATTTTTTGGGTTGAAAATATACAGTGGAAAAAAAGGGAGACTAAGGGGTGTGTTTCATTGCAATCAGTAAAGAGAATCCTCAAAATACAAGATATTGAACCAATTATGGATAAGTTACATTGAAAATAGTTTGAAATTGTTGAAGACAGGACATTTCAATTTTTACTAATTAATTAGTATTAAGAAGCAGTACTACAGAAATAAAAGTTGATTGATTATGTGCCCTATAACATATTAAATATGTCTTGACTACTTCTACATCATTTCTGTACTGTTCCACCCTGTGCTACTAGGAAATGTAATGTCCTGCCCATGACACTATTTTACTTTGTTTATTTATTAATTTACATAAGAGTGATTATTTTGAGAAAATTTTTTATAACTTTAAACCTTGACTTGTTGACTTGAATAATCGGCCAACCACTGATGGGTACTTTGCATTTGAAATTTTCACATTCTTGTCCAATTTACTGTGAAATGCCCCTTCTACGGACAACAGGCTTCCATGTGAAAACCTCCTATCCCTAGGTCACACACATAATGTGGAAAATCATAGCCATACTGTAAGAATAATGACATATTCTTGCCAATGTTATTGAATATTTACCTCCAGTAAACCCTTCTTCAAGAGGAAAGTTTGGTCTGCAAAAGATGTCTTTCCTCGAAGAAAGCTTTCCACTGCCCTTGCCAGCCAAAACCTGTGACCACAAAACCAATAATGAGTTACAAATAGATATGAGTTGTGAGTCACAATTTCAAAAATAAAACTTTACAGAGAGTTTTTGACTTTAATATTTAATCTTAAAATGGTTCATGACTCTTAGTAGTTCTCCTTGTGAAAACAAATCCAACAAAGCAATTCAAACAAATGGAACTATGAAAGAAAATGCACAATAAAACTAGAGCACCAACAGTGTTTAAGCCCAAACATGTTAATTTACTGATTCCAACCCATTGCTTGGTATGACAAAGTGACTGGTAAATGATATATCATACGTAATTGAATGAACTCCAAGACAATGTGGAAACAGTTCATGAGGGGTTCAGTTTGATGTCTTACTAAAATTCAAATTGCTTAACTAATACTTTGTAGATTCTCACACCATTTTCCCCTTTCATTTAATAAAGTATTTAATGACCTTGTAACCAATCTGTGCACATAACCATCAACTATCAACAGCTCAAGACACAATGAGCTCCAAGAGATAGGAGACTTTTTGTGATTTTATCACAACTTATTTGCCACTGACCAGAACATAGGTAGCAAAGCAAACTACATACTCTCTGCAAAAACTTGCTATTACTTTAAATACAAACTACCATTTGCTCTGTTCACTGCTTTTTTGTTCAGAAAATGACTGGAAGAAAACTAAAATTTGACCTTTTTACCCAGCGTCATACACCATGGGGAGGGAGGGTATAAACAACTTACGAGATATGACAAGCAAAATCTTGTAAGTGAAATTACTGCCTCCTACGCACATCAAAGTGATTAACATCACCCAACTTAGATTCATGTATTGTAAATAATCCTCATGTGACATAATTGAAGTTTTTCACTGTTCGAGTATTTCAGCCATGTTTAAGGGCAACCCTGACATGAATGCATGGGACTGCACTGAAACACGGAGGTTGCAAACCCCTAATCACATCACTGAGAACTACCTATATATATAACAAACCTGAATGGAGAGTCTTCTGGTTCTGATTTTGTTACATCTACCAATCTTGTTAGAATACCTTTGTTGGAATTACACAGCACACTCCTAAGGATTGAAGCAGGTACATTTAAGTTACAGTATGTTCATAAAAGTTATCCTTTCACAGCCACTCTCCATTTTACTACAGCACCTAGCTAAGTTCTTGAAATAAAGGGTCATCCATTCAAAATGTAAGATGGATAATAACCAGAAATCAACATTTTTGAATAAACATAGAATAAAGGTAATATATCTCTATTATCTAGGCTTATTTAAAATTCAGTTGTGGGCACCTACATTCAAAATAGCTGCTGACCCACAGAGTCACTCTTGATTCACCCAAACATCATAAATTTTGCCATAGAACACCTTTGTTGCGATTTGTCATGCCAGAATATTTAGAGGCACTTTGTAAGTACCCACTCCCACCCAATTTAAAATATAAGTTGATTACAATATGGAAGTGAAACCAGAAGATGCTTTCAAGACATTCTTTCATTCTAACTTAAATTGCTTCTCTTTTGGAGAAAGCCATAAATTTTAATAATCTATTACTAATGGTTAATTTACATGAACTACAAGTAATAATTAAGAAACCTTCATTTGAACTCACCTGTCTACATTCTTTACAGATTCACAAACTGGTATATTAGCCTGAGATGAAATTTTCTCCAATGACTGGACTTCTTTCTTTGTTAAAAGTACATATTTGTTGCTGCAATGGAAAATAAAAGTATTGCCTGGTTATAGAAATATATTGCATACCATTACACAAAAAATGAAAATTCCTATCCTTTCTTATGTTTCTAATTTTTGACCTTTAGCAAAAAAGTTATGATAAACTTACTCGTGATGGTCACAAAAAGTATGGACAAGTCGTAAAAACTGGACCTTGAGAGCAACCTCTGGACTGCAATCACAGTTCTGGTTATCACTATGTATGGGAGACTTGAGGACACAATTCCAGATGACCCGATCAAATATTGCATTTAGACCAGGCATAAGTTTACACTGAGATACTATCTCTTGTACCTGGGGGTGAAACAAATAATGTGTTAGCACAGACAACGGTTTAACAGGCTCATGCATTATGCATTGACAAATTGTTTTTTACTTTTGTTTTTTGGGGGTGGGAGAGGGTTAAATAAAACTAGAGCTATGATTTTCTTCACATTTAACTTAAGTAACTGGGAGTTCAACACCATTTCACAAGAGGCAGAAGATGGCTCATATACAATCTACTTGCACTATATTTATCTTGCCTTAATTTTAAAGCAGGCTCTTTGGTATATCATACATTTGAAATTACACAACCCTCATCTTACTTCTCAATATTAAAACTTTCATTAAATTGCAGGACTTGAGGAGGAGAATTTACAGCCTCATGGATATACCACATATTTTAGTAACCCTGCTGCTATGGTTTTCATCACATGACTAAGATTATTTGGAATTCAATTTTTTTCCAAATAAGACTGGAGGTAGGTCAAGTACAATGTCTATGCCTTATGCTCATCTTGCCATAATTTTCATAGTAAGCTCTTTGGTACATCCTTCTTTTGGCATCATGAAACCCTTATTTAGGACCTAAGCAGGAGTTTATGTGATCAGTCAGTCATTCGTACCTTTTGTCTTTGTTTTCCTCCAAGAAGAAGGCACAGAACATAGAGAACTTCAACTTTATACACCACTTGATGCATTGCGCGAATGGACTGTGGCAGAGGAATTGCAATATCATTAAGAGGCAGATTTAGATAGACACCATCTTCATCATTTACAACTTCAGCAAGTGCATCAAAGGCCATAGAGTTGTCCAGCCATGTTACCCAACTTTCAATTTCACTAACAAGATTCTGCATGTTTGGTGCTTGGCTACTCTCTGAAAGAACACAAATGGAAAATGAACTTTATACAGTCTTAACATTCTTTAACCAATCCTAATTAATGATATTTAAAGGAACAGTGAAATCAAATGTCATTCACTCTATCAGTTTCAGTATTAAAAGGCAAATTGACATGGAATCATTTTAATACTGTTTTGTAAGGGTGAAGTGTCTTAAAATATCACACTATAATATCATACTATATGCTGAGGACCACCAGAGCTACTGAAAAATTCAAGAGAAATTTAAGAGGCTGTATATAAATATTTTCTGTTGAAGAAACATAATTCAAGACACACAGGAAAAGAAATGTGAATTTAAAGTAAATTTAAATGAAGTATGCCCTTAAATCTAAAGACTGTGAAAACTTACCTATTTTTTGGCAGGCGATCTGTACAAGCCTTTCAACAAATTTAGGTAATTCAACTAAAATTTCTGAAAAGAAAGCACAACAAGATAAATTGGCAATGAAGTCTCCATTTAAGAACAACAGCTGCAATGTGACCAACCATAATTCAGGACTTTCTCTGGGTTTTAGTGCTTGTGAGGTGGTACTAATCCACAAGGTAAAATGAAGCCAGCTTTGATAACAGGGAGGGAGAACTGTCACATTCAAATGGCTGATACATTACAGGTAGCAATCAAAACAACTCTCTGTGAGGAAGACAAATCTGCAAGGTGACAGCCTGACAAAAAGAATGCAAGCGGAGACACTGCATATTTTTAAGCAAATTATAGAAAATTAAATATTTAGAAGGTACTCAAGTGGGTAAAATAAAACACTTCCAAAAGAGTTAGGAACATTTTGTAAATCTCTTGGAGTAAATAGCATCTCAGTTGCATGTTGAATTTTAAAGATAGGGGAGTTCAAAGAGGATATTAACTCTCAGCATTGTGGGAAATCTGTGATATCATGTTGGCAAATATATGAACATCTTTTGAATCTTATGTGAACACTTTTGGTTCTAAACACAGTAAATGGCATTAAATGAAGTTAATGCTATTTCACATGTTTCAATAGTGTCAAAATAAGGAATTCTAGTTTTAAAGAGTGAAAAAAAAAAAGTTTGGAACACTCTGCTAGCATTACTGTTCATAACATGTTCTAATATTAATGCTATTGGAGGTCTGTTTTGACCTCTAACTGGAACTTGAGATATGATCAACCTATGTGTGTGTGCTGGGGATGGGGTTTGCAAAGCACACTGTAAAGAGAATATTCCTTTAAGTCAAATTTTTAGGAAATTCTACCAAAGATACATCTTGCTTGCAACACCAAACCACTTGACCATATAGCCTAGTATGACAATACTATCACCATTTACTTACTTTGGTTAGCGTCTGATACTGGAAATTCCTGCCTGTTCCGTGTAGCCCTATCCTGGGCTGCTAATGTGTTCTGGTGGTCTTTATTTTCCAACTCCGAAACTGCTATAGAAAGTACTCGACAAGAATTTGCTATTTGTTCATCAGTAAAGTTTGAAATAAGGTTAGGAAGGTCTTCTGAAAACAAAACAGAGAAGCAGGATATATATATTTATTGAGTTACAGTGGTAAAGAACCCTTCCTTTGTCAAAAGCTATTTCACTTTTAAGAGCAATACAAAAGCATTTTCCATCTTGACTGATTTTGACTTCACTCAAACATTTTTAGTCTATGGATACAAGTTGGGATTGCATAGTAGCTTTCAGCTACACTTCTCTAGTACTAAGAACAACAAAGAAATACAGACTAAATGAAGACTGCAAGTATTTTCAGTTCAGTCAATATGTGACTAATCGTTGATGACCAGGAATTATGGGTATTAAATAAAATTGTAAACATATGCAAATTTATCAAATATGTACCTACTCAATACTCTAAAAAGTTAAACATTATACTGAAATAAAACTGTGCATTTGTTCCAGATAGATGGTCTTTACAATAACTTACCTAAATCTGACAATTTGAAAGTACTATTTTGACTACCAAGAATATCTTCTAAGAGTGTTGCTGCCTTCAGGAAACATGATTTATCAGACATAAGATTAAAGAGATGAAGAATGAGATCAGAACTTTGACCAAGGTCCATTCCCATCTCTGGCCCCAACTGAAAGTAAATTTATAACAAAAGTACAGTATTAACATACAAAAGGACACTGTTTAAAGAGATAAGTATGGCTTTGGTTAGATATCCTGTTAAGAAGATCTTTGTATAGTTGAAGGTAATTTTTGAACAATGCATATTCTGTTCTGGAGTTTGATGTCCCATCTTCTAAAGTTCTGCTTTAATCTAGCAGGGCTTAAAGCCCTTTTTTTTTCCAAATGTGAGTCACTGGATATTGTTTCCCTTACTCAATTGCTTATGTGGAGCATTACAGGCACTGGCAGTAGGTTTCATTTTGCAAGCCTGTAGCAGAGCTGCCAACCTGCCAGAATGACAAAGAGGAACACCACTCATGTGCGTCCTAGGATAAAACTCCAGACACTTGGGTCCAGGGCCTACTTTAGGACCCTTACAAAAGGGTCCAGGGACAAAGTGCTGGATTTTGAGTACTTCCAGGTTCATCTGTAAGACAAAAATTTTTGAGTCCTGCAAGAGCAGATTGGTTAATGTCATGCCAAATCTACAATGCCTGCATGCAGCCTGTCAGATTTCAAAACCCACCTTAACACTGAGGAAATCTGCTGCATACAATCACACAAACCCTTTTTTCAAGTCAAAACAAAATCCACTACTTCAAGAAACAAATGAAAACATTGCACAAGATCACAATTTGAGTTTCACTGAAAATCGGAACATGACATGGGAAAATCAGAACAGAGCAAAATTTGGTGCAAAAAAGCAGAACTGTCCCTCCTAAATTGGAACAGTTGGCAGCTCTGCTGTAGGAGTTAAACACAGATCTGGCCAGCGGCAGATGCTCTACATATACTGAAAGTTGCATCTAAGGGTGAGAATTGAAAGAAGTCAACCACTTTCAGCCTTGTGCTGAATTTTGCAGCCAGTAAGGTATGAGCAGCTGAGAACAGTAACTTTCACAATTTAATCATTGTAAATGGAAGTCTTGAAGGAAATGTGAAACAGGATGTAAATTTGCACTCAATTATTTAACCTTTATTTACACTATATTGGGAAACCTTGCATTATTGCAAAAACTAGCTGGGAAAAGAGTTGAGTTTGATATTCTAATTTGATCCTCATGACTGTCATTTCTTGGAACAGTAAGTTGAACCCCAACATGAACAACTCATAAAAAAGATAAATGACCATTCTCTGACAAATTGTTGCAGGAGCAAAAGCCTTTTTACACAAAAACTGCCACTTCCTGGATTGCAAATAAGCCACAGACTGTCTGCCTATCTTATATCCCCACTTATGCCACTAATTTGTATTTAGCTGTAACCATGGTTTCCCTAACCTTAATGGTCTTATAACACTTATCGTATGATCACCAACTAGTTCCAAAATATTTGAAAATTTGTCACTCACTGATCAATAAAATAATATCACTTATCCAGGAATTCTATATTGCTAGACATAACAGATAAACCAAACCAGGCATTTACCTAAACACATTGCTAATGTGCGTTCTGAACTAGTGCTGAAGTGAATTTGTTGTCCTGTCTGGGGTATATTAATTTGAGTTGTGATCCGATGCTGTTATCTGAATCTTGGTTAAAAATATGACTGCTTAGTATGGTCTTGATGAAAATTTAGGACTTGCTGAAGTGATTCAAAAGAAAGATCTTGCAAGATAATGGTAATGTTTTCTGCATGATGCAATTTAAAGCCACATTCAAGAAAAAGATTAAAAGGCCCCATTCTCTCACCCCAAACTACCAATTTTCCCAATCTTCTTACCTAAGCCCCTCCCGCAGTTGTCTGAAATTCATTCTCATCCACACAAAATCTCAGTTTATTGCTTCAGAGTGAGTATAGAAAAGCTCAGCATGTATAATCAAAACACTGTTTGTGCAGTTCATGCTGTGTAAGCTTTGATACTCTGTATTAGTTGAATTATATGTCAATCAAAGAGCTGAGCCGATGGAGAATTTCTGTAAACTTTTAACCATAATTGTACTTTGGGGTGAGAGGATTGACCCTTAAAGGAATTTAATGCTGCTCACTATGTATATTTTGTAGAACCTTTGAAGACTCATTGTGACACTCACTATCTTCCAGACAGCTTCACAGCTACCATCTTGCTTAGCCTAAATTTCTTCAATTAAAGGGTAGTACTGATCACTGTTTTCTCCTAATCCTCTGTACATACACAGAAGTCTGGGAAGTGGGAACACACCTTTCATTGTACACGTTGAGCAAGGAGATTGAGACCTTTCACTCAAATGCCAGGTTTCATATTAACAAAGCATAATTTTATAACAGGCATAATATTAAATTCAATGAAGTAAATATATGTCAAGGGTACTTACACTTTGAAATAGTCCATGGAGCAGTTCAAGAGATTTATATGCTAATTTCTTCCATTTATCAGTTTCTAGGAAAATAAAAAAGTCAAAATTACCCTGTGGTATAGGCAAACACCAAAGTTAAATTACCATTTGTTGTTTATAGTTATTTATTTCATTTTCTAGAAATAAAATTTTAATCAGAGTTAAGAGTACTAGAATCATGAATGGTATTTTTAACTTAGCACGTCCTCTTTGCACCATAGGGTGAACAGGTTTTCATGTGTTCAAATCAAATATACGGAGGTCCGTTCAAATACAGTTGACTCTATTAACCGCTTCATGTTGTCAAGAACTGAAAGAAATTCTCCCACATCACACTGTTTTTTTTTAAGCAACTCTCTGTAAAACAGCTCCTACCCAAAGATTCATTGATTTAACTTAATTAGACTGAAACACAAGATTCATTAAGACAAAGAAAGTTGCTTGGGAGATCGCAAGTAAGATATCTCCTCACCTGCTCTATTAGCAGCATCCTTAGTTGGAGGGAAATAAAATGGCTGAAGTAACACTCCGGTGGTAACCTATGAACAACAAGAAGCAAAACAAAAATCTTCAAACACATGAAAAGATGTGCTTGATAATTTAAACACAAAATTATCTAAGTATTCTTGGAAAAACAACATTCAGTTCCTCCCTTCCTGTTTCCAGGGCTCTTTCCCAATTGACAGTAATTACAAAGGATTGTGGGAGAAAGTTTTAATGTGTGTCACAGTAAACTTTACAGTGAAAAGAAACTGATGCACTCCAAAAGTCTATCCCATAATCCTTTGCAAATGCTGTTTGAAACAAGTGTCACCATACATTTTATTGTGACAAGAAACTGGTGCAATCCAAAGGTCTACCCCCTTTGTAAATGCTGTTTGGAGGGGTCTTAGTAACACATAGCAGCTGAAATTATCCTCCTTTGTAGATAAAGTGAACTTGAAGCAAGCTGCTTGGAACAAAATAAACTGGTGAAAGAATTGTAATAACTGGCTAAAATTATAATTAATCATGAACTACACTCTCAAGAACAGATGTATTTCCTTGAAACATTAAAGACAGACACTCCTCACCCCAAGCACATATTCTGTGGGGGAAAGCAAAATTATCGACTGGTATTTGCTCTGTGATTGACATTACAGTTAGAAAATGGAAACATAAAGAGAGAAGCTCATATCACAGAGAGTGTGATCTGATAACACATTAGGACCTTGTATGCTCACTGGCATATGGCCTTATGCAATAGAAAACATTTGTGTCTACACATGGTGGAGCTTAATCTTGTCAGTTTTGGGAGGGGCTGGAAGAAACTTAATAAGCTAGTTCGGTAATTCGTTGGCGCATGAAATCCTGAGGCACAATGTGGGATACAAAACTGAGCTCAGCACATAGTGTACAATGTTCTCTTATTTGCATGCAGTACGTGAAAACAACACTAAGCCTAAATCTGAATAGTAAACCCGAACTAAAATAGGGACATTGCCCTAAACTCAAAATTCAGAACATGTGTTGTAGGCACAGGATTGGTTTGTTTATTCAAACCATTTGGAGGATGTGAACAAGTACATAGCCACCAGAACGAATTGCCAAACTAGCTTATTGAGAGAACTGAAATTTTCTGGAATGAGGAAA
The DNA here is from genome assembly GCA_037179385.1 of Holothuria scabra. Lineage (NCBI taxonomy): Eukaryota > Metazoa > Echinodermata > Holothuroidea > Aspidochirotida > Holothuriidae > Holothuria > Holothuria scabra. The sequence goes on from CM074182.1 coordinate 42,427,091, forward strand.
CTAAGAAGGAATGGAGAACGAGGGAACAATCAGAGCAAGACAGACTAAAATATGCCATTAAAATAATACTCACCTCTATACCACCAAAGAGTTCAAATAAATCTGATGACACTGATTTACTGTCCCTTGGCTCTTCTCCTGGCCTGCTCATTAAAATTTCTACATTGTCATCTGATTGTACTTTCTCTATCATGATCTGTTGGGAAAAATGAATTCAGTTCAGATAGTAACAAAATTGATGTATCACTCAATCCTCAAATAAATCCATCAATCAATGCCCTAGTCAAACATGAGAAAAATCTGTCACATCATGAACCTCACAGAACCTAAACAGTATCAGCTCCAGACCTTTTTAAACACCCACACCAAGGGATAACTTTGTAAATTCTAAACAATCAGACATACCAGGACCACACATTAAATGTCCATTATCCATGTATAAAGGTTTTTTGGATGTAGAGTAAAAATACTCTCTGACTAGAGGCTCCTTGCAACTTTGTTAACCTAAAAGTAACAAGTAGAGTAAAATATATGCCAAATTTTGTATGTGATCAGCCCTTCTAATGAACAAAGATTTCTATTTTGTACAAGCCAATTTAAGTTTTGTAAGGTTAGGGCACTGTCATGCAGCATTAACAGTATCATGGGATTACACAATGTCTGAAAGTTTCCAAATTATGCCTGATCTTTCAAGACCGTTCCCCTTGTCTGGTTTCACTGTGGAACCCTTTGTGCTACACACATAAAATACAACATAACATAACTAACAATCACTATTTTGAAACATTCAAAAGATGATAAATATGAACTGACCTTCATGCATTTTAATAAGGTTCTAGAATGTTCAGCTGTTGGGACCTTTGGTGAGATGAGATGTACTGCTGCTTCTTTCATTTCTTTCACCAGAACAGGAATACCAGTATTCTTTTCTAACCCGAGCCTTTTCTCTGTACCTTCAAGAAAATCCTGTGGTAGCTGTAAGTAAGGAGTAAAACACTGTTGGAAACACTGAGTACCACTTGAGCTCTGTACTTCATATTCTAAGTCATGCTATATTTCATCTTGTATTGCATCTCATTTTTCTACACAAGCTACCCAAATTGCTTCACAAATAAAAATGCGAGTACAGTTGCAGTATTTTACATACTTCAGAGGTTCCAATAATTTTTAATAAAAGAACCCAAGAAACCTCTTAATTGCATTAAACCTTTAAAAACTAAATTACTCCCTGATTAATTTTAGTAACAATTTTTTGAGGATTACCAGACTATCCCAATTCCAGTAAGGGCACATTAAAAATGGTCAACACAGTTTTTTATAATACAACAGAAAAATGGTTAGCCCACACTGAAAATAATGAGAGAAATTAAAGGCTTGTGAGGTTTAACCACACTAAAAGTTCCAGGCTCACTACAATCTCTTTTGATAAGGGGAACTATATTAGTAAAACCTAAGCAATTTGGGAGGAAAAAAAGGGTAAATTTTCAAAGCAAAATGATGGCAATTGTCTGAATTTATCTCATGCATGAAAATCTTAAAGATACTCAAATTGATTTTCATCATTCCCCTTGCCATAAAAGAGCATTCTAGTGTACACTTGTACAGGTTCTCTACTTTAATCATCTTCCATTTTTACTTCAATAACCACTCCGTCATCGGTAAATGATGACAAGAATGTAGGAACAAAGGTGACCAAAAAAGATGAAGTATGATTTACTATGTACATTGCAGGGTCAAACAACTTGTCTCAGGCACAGTGTGGTTTGACCTTCCAAGCATCAAATGTTCTGAGTTTGGGGTAAGTATAATCATGAAAGTAGGTACAGTAATACTTCTAAAATTGAGTGTTTCCACATCATCTTCCCATGAAATTCCACACATCTCCTTCTTTTCTTCAGAAGAAGACAAAGGAAATGGTCTGGACAAGGACAATTTATGCTTGCTTTTGAAGCTAATTGTTGCATCAAAGCCACACAAAAGACTTATTACAGTAAGCTTGGTGGTGCCATAAGCTTATTTAAGAGATTCACTGTAATTTACATTTGAATGGTTTGAGTCTGTTAAATATGAAGGCCATGACCTTTTGAGATCATGGAAGAGAATTCAGGTCATGTACATTTTAAAAGTTACTGAGTTTGTGTGCAAACTGTGTGCAGACCTCCATTTTAAGAAAATTTGGTGGCTGTCCTGCAGGCAACCATCTCACTATTTTTTGAAGTCTAGGAAATCTTGTTGATGAAATCATTTTTCATACAACTACTGTATGAAGCAGTGTTTTGCAACCTTACTTGCCATGCTACTTGTTGGAATTCGATTGTGCATGTCCAAGTATTACAAATAAAATCTTTAGAAGTAAAATTTCTGAAATAAGAGACAGTTGACCAAAAGCTGTAAAATCTTGAATCTGATGGAGACAAGGATTTTATAACTTGAGGGAAAAATGCTTGTCTTGTCAGCAGGGAATAATTTATCCAGTATCGTATCACAATTTGCTATACAAACAGGCCAAGTTGCTACACGAATGAAAAATTGTGTAGCAATTTTTTTGTGTGCATAACCCTTGCATTTTCACAAAAAATGTGTGAAAGACCTCAAAAATTTTCAAAACTGCTATGCAAAATTTGAATTCTACATTATTCCCTGGTCAAGCAACCAACTTTTAACATTTGGTTGTCCAAGCGGAATTTTATTTGTCCACAATTATGAAAATTGAGCCCGGGCACTCTTCAGGAACAATGGTACAATAGTGAGTTTACCTCACAAATGTCTATGATAGGTTTTTTCCTCAGGTGGCGATCATGAACAAGATGATACATATTTTTACTGGCTCTTCTTCTCCTTCCTATGATTGTTGATGTCATCCTGACAGGTTTAGCTGCTTTTGTAGGTTTAGTGTCTGCTCTGGTGAAATGAACTTTTTGCCTTGTCCCACTCTCCATTCTTTACTCTTCATGTGCCTATGTACAGATGAAATTCTGTTAGCAGAAAAATTCCATAAGGAAGTAATTACAGTATATAATAGAGACAGTTGTACGATTATGAAAGAAGTGACAGAGAAATTCATTACAGTATCAGATCATGCCTATCCATCTTTAAATATTTGCGAAAATTCTCACGTATACAGTTATCTGTAATGTTCAACAAGTGCTTGAAGATTGACACTACTGTATATTAAGAGTCAATCAAAGGCACATTGTGTCAAATTTAAGGCCATCCAGTAGGTCTTTTGACTGAATCTCGATAAAGTATCTTATTCTGGTGAAAATGTTTTTGATAGACCTATTTCCAGACTTTTATAAATAAAATATTTGTCATTTATTCCCTTTTAGTTTTGTGATCAAGGTTTCACAATACCGCTGATAACTGGTACCATCAGTACCACCACAAAAGGTACCAGTAATACTGTACTACTGGTACCAGAAGAGCAGAAAAGAGTAGGATTTTTTAATCCATGCAAATATCCACAAAAACACTATGTTTTGACATACATGAAGTCTTCTGATAATCCCTGCCTCCTGTTTCACTATTTTTTTAAACTTTTAGTCACCCCACACTCAACATATTGGAAAACAAAAGAGGTTTAACTCTCTGCAAAACAGCATCTGATAAATGCGAGACAGAGACTAAATCAGTGCGGCACTGCAACTCTGCACAGGAGAGTCCCACAAGATGATAAGAGCATTCAGAATTGTAGTGTTGATTGCAAAAATAATTTTTCAAAATAATATAAACCACCCTCCTTAAGTAAAACTTTACCAAATCATTTCCATAAGATATTGATTTACAAAGCTTTCTTTCCACCATGCTATCACTATTGAAGCTCTTTGCGAAGTGTTTCATGTTTGAATTAACGGAATGCATCGCACAGCTATCCATTGTACAATAACAAGTTACTACCGTAACTATCAATACACCAAAGCAAGTTGATTCCATGTGACGATTTTTTAAGTGGGATTTACTGTGTGTTAAGTCCCATAGCCTGACTATGTAAATGTTTGAAAGAGCATTCGTTGTGTTGGCACGAAAGTTTTTCTCTTACACACAGTTAATGATATGGAGAAGTCCCATTATATCAATTTGCCAGAAATTGTCGAAGCAACGTTCATGTCAGAGCTTGCAATGCTATGATTCTTATTCTACTTACAGTACAACAAATTTCTCACTCATAAAATGCTGTGTGCTGTCTTATGTAAAGTGAACTTAATTAACCAATGCATGGTAACTTTTGTAATTTACACAATGTAAAAGGATTTGCTGAGGAGCATTGATAATTATAAGGTTGGACAGTATGTAGAAACAAAGCAAGGTCCTAGTTAGTGTGGAAGGTACTTGTTCTGCGAAATTAACAGCAATTTCCGAAATTCCTAGGTGGAATTTGTGACTGATATGGTGCAAAATGATTATCAAGGGAACATTACCTGTTTATATTGTGATTACCGACAAGAGGTGTTTACACTAAACAATTTTAGTAACTTTTCAGTATTATTCCATTCTAATGCTATAATTTTAAGAAAAACCAGTCCCATTACACAGCAGCCTGTGGTGAATCAGTACAGCTGGAAAAGATGTTTATATCCTATGAAGGATTGCACAGTTTGCTTAATTTTTTACATATTTTTATACACAAATCATACAGTATAAATTTCCATTCAGTTGCCAAAATTTCCAAATTACTAAATTCACCGAAAGGAGGCCTTGAATTTTGTGGCATGTGTTGTGAATGCTATTGCAATGCATCACTTTCTTCACAACACTGTGAGGAATGTGATTCTTTGTACACATAGATAAAGATGGGAGCTCATATAAATTTACTCGAGTTTAAAGAACAGCACGCCTACCACACTCCTTTAATCCTGAGTAATGAGTGTGATTGCACACCTGAAAAAGTTTGAAACTCAAAGTCTGAAACGGTGAATGACAATGTCCTTCCATTGGACAAAGAAACAAAGCTCTTCAAATGTCCAATATTATACTTGCTTTACTTTCTTCTGCTCTTTTTCCCTTTGTTTTAGGTCTAACGTTAGTTAGTGCTTGATTGATTGTCTTGTCAAGAGTCAAGGAATCTTAGTTAAAAATTTGGTCAAGGACCCTAAAGCTAGGTTTGAAAAAAAGTTGGCCAGTAAGGTTAAGATTAACCCAAAATCTTTCCATGCCTATGTCAGGTCTAAGCAGCATGTTAAGGAGGGGGTTGGGCCACTTCATGATGTGAATGGTTCATTAGTTAGTGGTCATCAGGATATGGCTAATTTGTTAAATGAGTACTTTGTATCTGTTTTTACCAAGGAGTCATCTGTCATGGGGATTTGTAGGGGTTCTGATATCTCTTCTCAATAAGTGACATTGTGTTCTCTGAGGAACTGGTTCTGAAAAAATTAAGAGTTTAAAGATGAGTAAGGCTCCTGGGCCAGATGGGATCCATCCCACCATCCTTCATGAATGCTCTGAGGTTTTATCAATTCCACTATCAATTATTTTCCAGAAATGTCTTGACTCAAATTTTGTTCCTACAGACTGGCGGGTTGCTAATGTCACTCCAATTTTTAAAAGGGGGGATCGGAGTTCACCTTGTAATTACAGGCCAGTCAGTTTAACTAGTGTTGTGTGCAAAATTATGGAAACCTTAATCAAGGACTGTTTGCTAAAGCATCTTTTAGATAATGGGTTACTCAATCTAACTCAGCATGGTTTCCTACCAAGTAGGTCTTGTGTTACAAATTTGCTAAGCTTTCTTGAGGATGTTTCCTTGTCTCTCGATTCAGGTTCCAGTGTTGATGTCATTTACCTTGACTTCCAAAAAGCTTTTGACAAAGTACCTCTAGGTAGACTCATGGTAAAATTGCATAGGTTAGGCATCATAGGCAAGTGCACTCAGTGGATCGATTCATGGCTCAATGGTAGGTCTCAGAGAGTTGTTGTCAGTGGAAATTTTTCTTCCTGGAAAGAAGTCTCAAGTGGTGTACCACAAGGCTCTGTTCTTGGCCCACTTCTTTTCTTAATTTTCATAAATGATATTGATAGCTCTATCACTTCCAGTATAAGTAAGTTTGCTGATGATACAAAGCTCTATAGGAAGGGTGGGGAAAAGGATGATTCCTTATTGCTTCAGAATGATCTGGATAGGTTGTTTTCATGGTCTCAGACTTGGCAAATGTCTTTTAATGCTGATAAGTGCAAAGTCCTCCACTTTGGTTCTAAGAATCCCCACCATGATTATACTATGAATGGTACTAATTTAAGTAAAGCGACTTCAGAGAAAGACCTTGATGTAGTTATTACAGGAGATTTAAAGCCATCTAGGCAGTGTGCAGCTACTGCTGCGAGGGCAAATAGAGTGCTTGGGTTGAACAGGAGAAATTTTAAGAGTTCTAGAAAAGAAATTGTGCTAAATTTGTATAAGCAGCTGGTTAGACCCCATCTCTACTATGCTGCACAGGCCTGGACTGGAGTCTCTTCTTTGAAAAGGACAAATTCCTTTTAGAGCAAGTTCAGAAGAGAGCTACCCGACTCATACCTGAGGTTAAAAATCTACCTTATCCTCAAAGGCTTAAGCTGCTTGGGCTTACCACTTTGGAGCTGAGAAGGATTAGGGGAGACATGCTCCAGGCATTCAAATTTCTATCTGAAGGGAATCATTTGTTAGCTTGCAGTTATTTAAAGGTCCAAAGTTATCCTCGGGTTAGAGGACATTGTGAAAAGCTTAAAAAGCCTTTTGCTAAACTTGACATTAGGAACTTCAGTTTCTCTCATAGGGCTGTTAGGGAGTGGCATAGCCTGCCTGAGTGGGTTGTTAACTCCACATCAGTGCACCGTTTTCAGGTAAATATTGACAAGTTTTTCCATGACTGTGGTAGAATCAAATTTTTCTGGGCTCGTTAGGTGTTGGTGGTTTGCTTTTGTTTTGGGTTTTCTTTTTTTTAATTACAGGGCATCTTATGGGGCCTTTACAGCCCTCCTTTGCCCTTTAACCTGTTATGTTATGTTATTCATTCACTGATCAGCAAAGCATGTGAGTGGCAACCCATTGAAAATAAAGAAGTTTTGATGACATCAATGATTAACTGCACATGTCAAGCACTGCATCTATTGGGTCCTGGGTTAGTGCAATTGTGAAGGACATGAAGGGTCATCACAAGTCCTCAAAAAAGTTGTCCACCTTCTAGCATTGCCAGTTGCAAAGCCCATCTTCATTACTGATTATGATGTTCACACAAACGACCCATGTTGTGTGGTCCTTCTTTGTCTGAATTAGATGTAATTTTCAAATGAAAGTTTGAGGCTATTTTTGCATTACTAGTCTAGAGACATTATTCAGCTACTCTTCATACATATAAAAGGATAAAACTTTATCCTCACTGCCTACAATCAAATCCATTAGTATCCATTAGTAAGTACACGTTAATTCTATTCCAAGTTCTTACTTTGCCTAGGCCTAGCCTAGGCCCTATGTAAGTTCCATGCAATCAATTTGCAATGATAACAATTCCTCTAATTTCATAGCGTTTTAGAAAGTGCCTTTCCGCCATAGGTTGCACACCTTTCCGCCATGGCCGAAAGGTGTGAAACCTGTGGTGGAATGTTATGGCCGAATGTACAGATGGTGGAATCACACTGTATTCTATTATTACTGCTATAGGCCTAACAGTTAGGCCTACCTTAGGATATGCCTACACAACTTGACCAACTGCCATAACAATTAAATTAACACATTCACAATTGCCTACGCCTTATTCAGTTCCTGTCGAACTTAGAAATGCAAGCTGTTTTAGTCACAGCTAACAGTAACACTCACAGTTAACATTTATTAACACTCAAGTAAGCCTAGGCCTAGCCTAGGCTAACCTAGGCAACCGAATTGTATAGGCATAAGTTACGTTAACATTAGCCTAACGTTAACCTCCTTATTGTTATGTTACGCAGCGGCAGAGCGGCGACTAGCCTATGTACAGTAACGTTAAGTTTTAAAACCATTCACAAGAGCAAGAGCTTATGTACTTATTTTGATAAAGAAATGATCATGAAATGAAGTTACGATAAAGGTATGATCAGAACTCTTGTATTTTATATCTTGTACCGTGTGATCTTCAACTTGTCGCTGAGAGAGTGAAACTACACCAACCTTACATGCAAAGGCCTGTATGCGCTCTGACTAATGTATGAAAATGTACGTAAGTAGTCACAAACACGTACTGTTTTAACATATGGGCCGCGCCGGGTCGCGCGGATTGCTTAACCAGCATACAGCGTACCTTACTGTTGCATACACGCACTATGAAGCTTGAGACAGCAGGAACTCGGCACGATAAGGAAACAACATCAATCGTGGCTTGACTTTGTGCACGTATTACGTAGAACCTTCGTAAGAAATTATCGTTAATGTTTCAATAGGGGGTTTCGACATTGCTCATGTGACGACTATTTTTAGTGAACTTGGAGTACCCTGTGAGTAGCACCACCGGGATTCTTCTGATTTACCTTCTCGAGACGGCCGGGGGTGGAGGTGGGGGGAGGGGGAAATCAGTGGCGCGGAGCTAGGAATTTCGGTCAGAGGGGGCGAAAACTGGTCTGCAGGGGCGCTTCGAAGGAGTAAATACCCTAAGTCTCAGCACGATCGAAGCCACGGCTTTTCAGACATTTTCTATTTGATTTTCCGCACCTGGTAGAAGACTACTTTGAATTCTCCTCAGCAAGTTTTTCTACTAAAACATGTTTAAACTTTCTATCCATAGGCCCCCGCGGAAGAAAATTCGGGGTGGGACTAAATCCTTTGGGGGGGGGGGGAAGCTCCGCACCACCATAAGTTTGCGTGGAGCGCCAGGAAATTTTGACCCAAAATGCCTCTCAGATTGCTGGAAATGACATTTCTAAAGCCTATTATCCGCATATAAATCAGTTGCGTAGCCAGGATGGGATTTTTGTGGGGGCCTAGGTAACAAGTGGGGGGGGGGGCTGGTACCTCCGAAGGCCAGGCACGGCAAGACTATCTAAGCGGAGAGCCACCATCGGTTGGCGCGGAGCGTACAAGAAAATTTTCAAGGGCTTTAAAACCCCTCCAGATGGCCGGAAAAGGCACTTCCCATGTGTTTTAAGCTGGATGTGGCCTACCCAGCCTTGAAATACGAATCTCATGTCTGCAACTTCTCGAATTATGAGAATGAAAAATCAATCGATGAAAAATGGTAATACATACACTTTTTAGGACCCCAAAACTGGGCACATCGGATCTGAAGCCTGGTGGATGAGACTAAAGGGAACCGGTATCTCCCTTTCCCTTGAGAAAAATAGTAAACTTCAGAAAGACGTAGATCGCAAATGCGGCAATATTTGAATCTAAGCGGAGCGCCACTATCGGCTGGCGCGGAGCGTACAAGAAAATTTTGGGCTTTAAAACCCCTCCAGATGGCCGGAAACGGCATTTCTAACGTTTTTTAAACTGGATGTACCCAGCCGCAAATGACGGCAATATTTGAATGGATTTCAGCTTACCTAAGGCAGTCTACGGTACCTTACCCTTTAACACGAAAATCAAAAGTAGTTGTGAACCCCTCTGAGAATCTTTCTTTGCGTTAGATTTCCTAGATGCAAAATGATGCTATGTTTGGCAAAACTTTAAACTGATTATAGGCCTAAGTTTTAGGATTTTCTCTTTTTGGGGAGCATGAAAAATATCAAAATATTTTTAGTTTTTGTAGAGATTTTTACAAGAGACATACATACTACCAAAGAAGCAAAGTGCAAAATGGTTCAGTATTTGTCCATCGGTACGTTACGTAGTCAAAATTAAAATACTACGAATAAATCTCTCAGAATAATTGAACCGCAAAGCAGAAGTATGGATCATGTGGGAAACGCATGAAATCAGGACCTTGTGGACATTTTACCAATCCCCGTACGCCAGTGCCAACTAGTAAAAAGAGGACTCGTCGAAAAAATCGTCCTACAGTGGCACTTGTCATGGGCAGGAGTGAGGCACGACATAGTTTTTAAGGATGGAAGGGAGGAATTATCCGAAGGCAGTACCTTATCCTTACCTGCTTACGACATATTTTGTGTACGATAAAGTATGGGAATGGTCGTGTAAGAGTGTTCTCCAGTGTATGATTGCCTTATTTTCAGTAAATCAATCAGCCATCCGAAAGGCAGAAAGGGTCTTAACCTAACAAAGTCACAATCAAATTTGTCGTCGAGACTTCTGTTTCATCTTCTAAGTGAAATGCAATAAACGACAGTGCAGATCACAAACGGTATGTAGTTTAGTGAAAGTAGGAATTTTGAAGTTATTACTTCATTACATACGTGCACACAAAATGTGTTTTACACACATTCATTCAATGGATGTTTTTTTTTTAAATTTTACACATTTTATTTATTTACTGTTTTGAAGGAAATACTTCAAAGTTTATTTCAGTTCAAACATTTTATGTTTTTTTCAATTATTTTATTAGGACGCAAAAAATCTGGGGGGGGGGGGGCTGAAGAAAATCGGGGGGGGGGGGGGCTAGGCCCCCCAGTCCCCCACCCCCGTGGCTACGCCACTGAATTATTAATCGGGAAAACACTGAGTGAACTGTTCAGAAATATTGATGTTAACTTTTCTTCGTCTTTTTCTTTATGTTTTCTTCGTTTTTTCAGGTTTTTTATTTTCCAGGGTAGGGCAAGTTCCCCCCCTTGCCCCTCAGTACCTGCGGATGCGCATGTTTCTATCCCTCTCTTTCACATTCTAGTATGAAGGTAGTCATTATATTTTGTGTGTTATTGTCGGGTCTCGATTTAAGATTTTAATGCAATAATGGGCTACTTTGTGAAGATTAGAAGATTAAACCTGCTAGAGCTAAATAGCAAGCAATCTTACAGAGGGAAAAGGAATGGGAATTGACCACCGTTAGGTGTACATTTTTTAAGCAATTTTTTGGTTTTTGAGACCACGGAAGTACAGAAATACGCATTTACATGAGATTATCGTGCAGTGTCAGAAATAGCCATCTGTCATGAGAATGGTCACTTTAAGAAAAGCAAAATGGAAACTGCTCATTAAAACTCTTAACTCTTTTTATTGTCTATGTTGACAATTATCCCAGACCACAAGTGGGCTAGTTGCGCTACAATTGTTGTTGCGTCCTTTGCAACATCTTTTATTGGCCGGGGAGGGTTAATTTAATGTCAGTCTGTGCATTTTGAAAGCTTATAATCACGCTTGGCGTGGAAGCAATGAACTTAGCACAGCGACAACATTCATTAGTGCGTATAAAGCATGAAGATACGTTTCGGAAAAACCTATCCCTATATTTCAGTAGATGACCCTTTTCATCAGAATGAAGTGCAGATACAGTTACTGGTGGCTGTATGAGCATTTTGTTATCCGGGCCTTAAAATAACGCTATTAAATTATGTCTTTTGCCAAATGGTGCAAGAGTAAAGCATGTTAAAAACTTAAAAAGGGAGCCGACAGACGATTTTGGTCCGTCAAAAGGGGGAGGCGCCCCCTGACAATATGGCAGCTCCGTCACTGAGGGGGTCAGGGTTATGGAAAGTGTTGGTTGCCTAGTGCTTAGCGAAGCGCCACTACTAGTTGGCGCGAGCGTACAGAAATTTTTGAAAATCGTTACCATCGGTCTCAGACACATGGAACGTCATTTCCAGGCTTGTAAGTAGAATTAAAGCAGAAAGAAAGAAGCAGAGGAATAAGTAAGTAAATAAATAATAATATAAAGAAAGAAAGGAAGAAAGAAAGAAGAAAAGAAAGAAAGAAGAAAGAAAGGAAGAGAGAAAGGAGAGAAAGAAAGAAAGAAAGAGAGGAAGAAATAAAGAATGAAAGAAAGAAAGAAAAAAGAAAAGAAAGAAAAAAGAAAGAACGAAGGGAAGAAATTCAGCATAAATAGGCTCAAATGACATTTTCTCGAAGCCCTGAAGTCATTTGTGTACACCACATTGTTATATTTTGTTTATCCCGCCCCTTGCTTTTTAATCTGCCTGAATTATTTGGGGGCGGAACGATATGTTTGTTCCCCAATATTTTTGTTGGTTGGGCGAATGACCCCTGCCCCCAGGATCGACGTCCCTATATCATGTTCCTGGAACTTACAAAGAAACACCCAGAGGTCGAAAGTCTTCACCGATCTCCTTTCATCATCCTGCTGTAAAAAAGACTGTTATAGGTTCTCTTTTATTCCTAGGACAGTGGCAGAGTGGAATTGCTTACCCTCAGCCGTAAGGGACTCCCCATCTATTGCATTTTTTTTTTGTTTTTACGTGGAATGACTTCATAAAAATACACAGAAATGTCACACTTTGAAACTAGCACTTACAATTGACACTTACTGTCTCTAACTGACACTTAGTGTAAAATTAAAATTGTCAGATGTTTGATATAGGCTACATATTTATATCCGTCAGGTATTGAAATTTATGTTCAGAATGTTGCCATTTAAGATGGCTGACGCAGGCATAGGCGTACGGCATTTCAACTAGGGGAGGGAGACAAGATTCTCTGCTCGAAAAATGCAAGTGTCCAAAAGGCTACCTTAGCGGAGCGCCACCATCTTTTGGAGTGTTGTAAAATTTGAAAATCGCGAGCCTTCAGACAGCCGGAAATGCCATTCCTCGTACCACTAGTAAACAGAACCTACGCGGTTACTATGTTGTAACTTTGGAGGGAAATACCATCCAAGTGGAGCATTACCATCAGTTTGAGCGGATACGCAGAAAATTCGAAAAACATTTAACCCCTCAAACAAACAGAATTGGTGTTGCCTGAAAGCATAGGCCTAAGGGAGCATTTCAATTCTGGGGAAGAAGAGTTTTCGCCCGAAAAACTATCAAAGTGGAGCGTCGATCATCATCACTTTGCGCGAAGCGTACAGAAAGTTTGGAAAATCATACCCCTCACAGAGTCGAAAACGGTTGTTTCCCTGGCTTGCAATGAGGATCTAATAAGCATTCGCTATTTGAGTTTTCGTTTGCAAAATATCGTTCACTCGAAACTAAAATTCTACTAGGAAGAATATCTAAGCAAACCGCTACCATTAAAACCAACAGAAAATTTTGAGATCTGAACCCTCGGACAGCCGGATATGGCATTTCCCATGCTTAGAAGGAGGATCTTAGCAGTTGATATTTTGATAAGAAAATAACCATGCATATAAAATGTACCATTGGATGAAATGGTCTTGTATTTTTTTTTTTTTTTTTTTGGGGGGGGGGCGGGCTATGAAACGGAATTGAAACATCCCAATGTATGTTAATCCCATGCGAAATATTTGCTAAATTAAATATAAATTGAATTGATGAAATTATCTATGTGACTGACTATAGCCTATATCATTTACCTCTTTTAATAACACCTTTTAGAAAAAAAAATCACATTACAAGGTGAAAAACAACCTATAGACCCGATTTTCATTTCCGTCACGGTCGCCCGAGTTTCGGCTTTAGGGGTAGGAGAGATGACAAACTACAAGACACTACAACTAAAAGATCTCCCGTCTGTCAGCTTAATTAAGTTGAATATTGAACACATCCCATAACTTTTTCAACCTTCCCCTGATATTCCACCAAATATTCTATGAGACCACGGTATGAAATAAAGCTGAGGACAAAATTTTCACAGGCTACCCGAATATATCGCAAATCTTTCCTATCATTTTATTGTTCATGAAAAGTTTACTTTGAACATTTTTCGGGCAAAGATTGGAAAGTATTATCATAATCGGCAATTTCGGCCATTATGATGAAAAAAGTCTGAAGAATAATTGTTTCTGTTTGGCAACAGCCTTCCCAAATGTGTCGTGATTTTTTATCTCTTTGATTTTTCGTAAACATGTTTTCCTGTCTGTGATATTTTCTTTTTGGGGGCAAAATGCTTGAAAGAATGTGGATATTTGATCATTTCATTTATTGTGCTGTGAAAGACTGTAAAGTAAAATTCACGAATGATAGCTTTTGGATTGCAAGAATGTGAAGCGATAATTTTAAATCTTGTTGATTTTTCATGACGTTTCTTTCCCCTTTACGTATATCTTTTAAGATTTCTGGCACGCCTAAAAATGATTCTTTGAAATTCAAGTGGCTGTCAGAAGTTTTTCCAAATTTCCTCTCGAATTTCCCCCAATTCCTGCACGAATTTTAGATTTTGCGGAAATGTTTTGGTTGGAGGTCTTCCCCTGCTTGCCTAGTACGTCTATGCCTGAAAAACTGAGCGGATCGCCATCAGTCGGCGTGGAGCGTTGAGAAACATTTGGAAATCTCAACCCCTCAGGCAGTCGGAAATGGCATTCCTCAGGACCTGTTAGCAGATTTTGGAGCAGTCGTTATTTTGAGCTTCCTTTTTGCGATGAATTTTTTAAATCAACAAAAGAATCAAAAAGTGCAAAATGATTAAATTTGCCGAACAAATTACGGGGTTATTTGATGTGAAGAAAAAGAAAAGTTGGGATATAAGACTGAGGGGTGTCCAGTTAAGCCAATATGACACACCACGTACAGTTTCACAAAACTTTATTTCAGACTCATTCACATTTATAGACAGACAAAAGTAAAGATAGAGCCTGAGGAGTGATTATTACAAGAAGCTTGGAAAGCTTATAGGGTTAATCACCCCGACACAACACAAACAAAGATAAACGAAAATCAGTGGCGGCGGAAGCGGGGGTAGGGGGGGGGGACACGTCCCCCCTAAATTTCTTAGCGAGGGGACGTCCCCCCCCTAAAATTCTTAGCGAGGGGACGTCCCCCCCAAAAAATCAGAGAAGAAGTAAAAGAAACTTGGGAGCCTTGAACCAATTCAAAGTTGAGACTATAGTTAACCCATCACCGAACAGAGCAGCCGAAAATTGACTTAGCCTATGTTCTGCCATTGTTTGGCTGATTCTTGCCACGGTCCCCTGCGACCATGCTCTATGCCTGTGACCTAGTATTTGGCTACAAACCATTACAAGAATCTGGCAACCTCGCCCGGTCCGCAAACCAGGTGTGTGTAGAATATCACTTGTCCAGTGAAACCGAACCTTTACTGTACTAGTATTTTCCCTCCGCGAGAAGTGAAGCATTGCCATTGCCATTGCATAGGCAGATTCAGACTGATTCAAAGGTAAATATTAATGAATTTACACCATATTGAATGTTGAAATGAATCCCGGTGAAAGTACAAGAATTTCAAGAAATAGACCTTCAATTAAAATACAAAATCAAAACAAACTTACCGGTGCATTATCAAACCAAGGGCGAGTACAGGAGGCAACTGATTTTAGAGTAGTTAGGTTACTGCGCCTCTTTTCCTTTGGATTTGAAAAATGATTTTAACTAAACCAAAATTGCAAACATAACAACGCAACTGTTGATGTCCAAGAAATAGCCTATAGGCTATCTGTGAACGCAAATATTTCGCACATTTTTGTTCATTGAATTCACCGTAAAATGTTTCAAAAACGGCTTAGATTGCACGAGAGAGCTCGTAGAATCTCAGAGCTTCCAGGGCCCTAAGGCTGGCCCTGGACCCACGCCAGTGGGACTTCGCGCTTCGCGCTCGTGATGTGCGCTACGCGCACATAGGGTTCGTTTCACGAGTCCAACCATTCCATCTTGTTCACAGATTGTCCCCCCCTAAATTTTTATGCTTCCGCCGCCACTGACGAAAATACAACAAGCAGGAGAAAAGAAAATGTATCTTAAAAGTTATTGCTATATATGAAGGAGATGATCTTTAAGCGTCCTTTTAAAAGTGTTAACATGAATACAATTTCTTATATTGTTGGGGAAAGAGTTCCATAATTGAACACCTACGTATCTAATGCTGAGCTGAGAGGATTTAAGTCTAAACAATGGGACAGAAATATTACTTGCAGAGCGTGTATGGTAGGCATGAGCCACGCCGCAGAAGTGAAAATACTTATTAAATATTACTGGGCAACTACCACGAATCCAACTGTACATGAACATACCATTGCAGTAACGATTAAGGTTATAAAAAGAAAGAATTTTGAGATTAGCAAATAAAGGGGTGGTATGATGCAGGCGGTGCTTACTGGAAATAATGCGCACACATCTTTTCTGAAGTTTAAAGAGTGGCTGGATCCTAGTTGGTAAAGCACCGCCCCAAACAACGTTGCAATAGGATAAGTAAGGAAGGATCAGTGTATTATACAGCGTGAGGAGAAAATGTCTAGGTAGAAGATGACGCAAACGGCTTAGAATACCAACCCCCTTAGATACTTTCCCTTACTCCAAATCCAGATATGGGCCAGATATGAAATTCCATATATGGGCCAGATATGGATTTCATATCTGGCCCATATCTGCTGCAGATATGGGATTTATATATGGGCCAGATAAAAAATTGGGCAGATATAACCTTTATCTGTGCCAGAACCAGATCTAATCCATATATGGGCCAGATAAAATTTTATCTGGATCAGGTCTTTATCTGGAACAGATATGAACCATATAACGCAATACCATATGTGGTTTATATAAAGCTATTCCATACTGATCCCATATAAAGCAGTACCATATCTGGTTTATATAAAGATTTACCGTATTCATCCCATATTAAGGATACAAATTTGGTGCATATATGCCCAATATCTGGACGATATATGACTGGACCAAAATTTATTAGTGCACTACCTTTGTATAAAGCGTATCAGAAGCCTTCTGGCCAGTATACTTCTTCCAAAGTCCTCTCGACCCTTTGGCAAAAGGCAGTGCGGCGAAACCAAACTTGATACTGCGTCCACTTACGGACAACACTTGACCAACCTCAAGGCCTTCAGACCATTTACATTACTGGTCTGCCATGCATGGCTCCATTCTTGACTGGGTGAAAAGAACAGATACTACACATGATCTTAGCCAAAAGGCCGAGAAGCCTTCTGGCCAGTATAATTTTTTTCTAAAGTCCTCCCGACCCTCTGGCAAAGGGCCGTTCGACGAAACCAAACTTGAAACTGCTTCCTGAAGAAGCTATTACGTCCACTGAAGGACAACACTTAACGACCAACCTCGCGGCCTTCAGACCACTTTTATCATTGGTCTGTCATGTATGGCTCCATTCTTGACTGGATGAAAAGAACAGATACTACACATGATCTTAGCCAAAAGGCCGAGAAGCGATCTTCTGGCCTTTTTTCTAAAAGTCCCCACGACTCTCTGGCGAAGAGCCAAGGGGCGAAAACGAAACGATTACTCCCGGAGGAGTTCTGCTCCCTTAAGGAGCCAGTGTAATATTAAGGGCTGTCTGAACATCTCTAACAAAGTTGAATTCACATCGTATAACATTGACTTAAGTATTTGAAGTTGTTAAATTACTTAATAGTGAAGAACAAAACTGCTTTGAAATTCCTACTTTTAAATGTTTACACCACATTGTTGGTTTAAATTATCATATGGGGCAATATCCCAAAATAAATTTTGTTGAAGGTTTCATGATTTTTCACATATTACTTCCTAAATTACAATAAAAAGAAAATCAGGGCCCTAAATTCCTAACCACACCCACATTGGAAAGTCATTTGAATATGTTAGTATAATATGGCTGAATATGGTTTGAATGTTCTGATTTTGATTTGCTGATACATGTTCAGCTTCCAGAGAAGGTCTTTATGTGGGACAGGTACACAAATTAACCCCTATAGTATTAATATGGCTATGTAAAAGTTTATATGTAATCCTGTCGTGGTATTTTAATCAGTTATATCTGGCTTGATATGGCCATATCAAACTTTATTTGTATATCTGGGAAGGCATTTCATCAATTTATATCTGGCTTGATATGGCCATATCAAACTTTATTTGTATATCTGGGAAGGTATTTCACCAATTTATATCTGGCTTGATATGGCCATATTAAACTTTATTTGTATATCTGGGAAGGCATTTCATCAGTTTATATCTGGCTTGATATGGCCATATCAAACTTTATTTGCATATCTGGGAAGGCATTTCATCAATTTATATCTGGCTTGATATGGCCATATAAAACTTTATTTGCATATCTGGGAAGGCATTTCATCAATTTATATCTGGCTTGATATGGCCATATAAAACTTTATTTGCATATCTGGACAGGGATTGAATCAAGTTATATCTGGCTTGATATGGCCATATCAAACTTTATTTGCATATCTGGGAAGGCATTTCATCAAGTTATATCTGGCTTGATATGGCCATATAAAGGCTTTATTTAACCAGATATATCCAGATATCAATCCATATCTGGATTTGGAGTAAGGGTTATTACTTATATAAAGAATATGATCATTCCATGTAAGATGTTGGTCAATAACTACTCCAAGAAACTTGGGTTTACTTGAAATCATAATTTTTACGCCACAGAGTTCAATATGTTTGATACCAGTATGAAGAGGCTTAGAGCTAGAGGGGGATCGAAAAATTACAGAGGTGGTCTTCTTGACATTAAGCGATAGTTAATTTGTTTACACAAAACCAATCGCGAACTTTTTCAAATTCTTTTTGAACAGTTTCTAACAATTTAAATTGATAAGGACTTGAAAAGAAGAGATAAGTAGTACCATCAGCATAAGAAATAATGTGTTACTTATTACTAGCTTTATATACAGGTCATTGACATAGATAATGAAGAGGAGCGGACCTAAAATCGAACTTTGTGGGACACCACAAGAAATAGGCTTAAGGCCAGAACTTGCATTACTAATTACTTTTAATTACTACTACTAACGTAGGCCGATTTTAGATGGAATTGGGCATTACTTTTGCTTTATGAACTCAAGTAAAACACTTTAATCTTTCTTGGAAGGGGCTGGTCCCCGACCCCCTAAATCCGCTCTGGATATTAATTAGCAAGTTACTATCCAATACTGCACCGATGAAAATAGCTTATGCTCAAGAAAACGATGTTTTAAGTGAATTTTAAAAAAGGATATGATGCTCTCTTTGAACTTTGCAACAGGACATGACGGATCATATGAAAGAAGAAGCCTAAACGAAGGAATCTCAAGCAGGGTGCTTGGGAATTGGCCGCAGTGAGAACAGCCTTTTCCAGCAAATCAAGGGAACTAAACATGCCAGTATAGGGTTAAATGGCATATTTCCATTGAGCTTTATTTTGGCAAAAACAATAAACATCGCATGTAGTAAATGATCGCGAGCCATTGGCCTTAGGATTCTCCCGGGGGGGGGGGGGGTGTACTTTGCCGAAAGATTGCTTTCCAGGGAGAAGGGTCTGATGGGAGGGGTGTCCCCAACTTTGAAAAGTAAAAAAAATCGGTAAAAATCGGTGTCGTTACATACAATCTGTTGCTATGTATGATACATTATGAAGAAATTAATTAGTATCAGTGGGTGGATTTTGGGGAGACAATCCCTCCCTACTGAAAATTTTTGAGCGATTGTTATTTCCCTTGAGCTTGTGTGGGTTCCCTGGGATGCACATACTAATTGTACTATGCAGTGTAAACAATTTCGGTAGATTTAGAGAACAAAAAATAAAATAAAATAAATAAAAAAGAATAATAAAATAAAGTAAAATAGGCACTATGCAGTGTAAACAATTTCGGTAGATTTAGAGAGAAAAAAATAAAATAAAATAAATAAAAAAGAATAATAAAATAAAATAGGCCTAAAGAAATGATCACAAAAAAGTTCTGGGAAATTAGTTAGACCAGAATATTCTGTAAACCGTATACTGTACATATCTTTTTTATTTTTGTTTTGAGAATTTAGAGTAATTTTGAGTCATTTTTCTACAGTTTAGCTGCTCTCGTATTTAGCTAGTATCTCGACGAAAGTACGGATTGTGGATAGAGAGAAAATTTCGTAGATTTAGTGTTCAGAGAAGGTGTTCGCGATTTATGTTTATTTTGAAAAACCATGGATGAAACTACTTTTATGGGGAACTAATGTCAAAATATTGCAGAGGATTTCAATACTCTCCATTTTATTATTGTATGTGGTTGGAACTTAGTTTTTGACCCTGTTTTAGATAGTAGAAATTACATGCATACTAACAATGAATATAGAGCTCGTCAAACCGTCCTAGATGTGACGAATCATTTAGACCTTTTTGATGTTTGGCGTGTATTTCATCCCGAGGATGAATGGTTTACCAGGTGTCAAAAAACTACTTTAAACAAGTTGCTTAGATTTCTTTCATAGTTTCTCTTGGCTTAAGGTACTGAATTTTGTATCTAATAGTTTAATTATATATGGTTATAGGACTGGCCACTCTATGGTTAATCTGATGATTAAGATGTGTACAGGTAAATGTCTATGGAAAATAATTCGCTTGTGTAGGATGAGTTCTCCAAATATTGTTGAAGATGTTATCAATAATAATACGCCGTGTCGGGGTTTGAATAAATCATGGAATATATCTGTTCCGCGAGTATGTTGATCGAAACTTCTGTGACACGGTATACCGGGGGATGATCTTATGTGAAAAAATCAACTCATTACTTTTGAAATTTGTTTGGTATGATGAGCAAGACCGCGTTAGTCGAAAACAGCTTTTACAGGATTATTCGAATAGTGGTCTAAAATATGATTTTTTAAATATTCTTCAGGTTAAAAGTAAGTAGTTTCACTCGCTTTTTACACGACAATGTGGACAACTTCTCTAAATCTTTACTTGCTACGGTATAAATGTTGACAATATATTGGCCGTGACGATGGACAACTATTTTGAGAACATTGTTACATAGTAACAAAGTTCGAAAGTCATGGATTCTTTTTGGAAAAAATATTTCAAGGAGCGTATTCTTTCGTACTCTTACAAAATGTATTAAATTCGTTCATAGACTTAAAAGACATCTTAAGTTTTCCTTAGTGGAACAATAATAGTGTAATTCAAGTTAGAATCTTTTTGTAACAACTCTTGGACTGAAAGAGGGATAAAATTTGTTCATGACCTAAGTATCTCACAGGGGTGATTTTTTACTTTGAATGAATTTATTCAGAATTTTCAGGTTCCCAATCACTCTTTAGATTACTATGGTGTTGTGAGGTTTTGCACGTCCTTCTGGCCAATTTTACTTTGAAATGTTCATCATGGTATCATTCGACCCTTTAATTTTTTCTGAACGTGTTGCTGATAAGTGACCAGCTTACTATAAAGCCGTGTACATATGAGGTCTTGCTACAACCTTCGAAACACCCGAACAAGTCATATATAAGACGGTCTGAAGATTTCTTTTATTTCTAGCAAAGAATGGTCTTTGTGTTGTTTAATACCATTTATGTGTTCTCTAGACATAAAACTTCGTTGGTTTCATTATCGACTTCTTCGCAGAATTATCCCTACAGACTCCTTCTTGTGCAAAGTTGAGAATTCTTACTGAAATAAACGTAACTTTTGTCTCCCCTATGCATTTCTTTTCTTCCTTTTTTTTTGACTGCTGTTTTGTCCAGGATATTTGTTAGCTCTGAACAAACTATTTTTGACAGGGCTGGCCGGCATAAATGTTAATCTTAAAATCCCCAGATCGTTTAATTCTGTGCGTCATTTTGCCGGGTTTTGTTTTCAGTTCTCATCTTAGTTTTTTCAACTGTAAATGGCAAAATGTGCTTCCTACAGTAACAGCTCTCCAAAATGTTTTGTGAAAGCATTTTAGAGTTTGGGAGTATATTTGCATTGAAAACATGGGTTATGATGGATAGGATATTGTCTCCCTTGGTTAAGAACTGTTTATTTCTAATTTAAGTGATTTATTTGCTGTTCTCTTTTAATGATTAATGAATAATGGTGCAAAATTTACATTATTTGTGTGTTGCGATAATAATTGTAGAGATAAAAAAAAAAAAAAAAATAGTAAAACATTAATTAATGTGGCATACAATTTCTTACCACTCTTCGGAGAATCTGGCAGTCTGAATAATGATTGTGCGGCCCACCCCCTTGTCAAAAAGTGAGGGATATATCCACCATCTCCAGCGATTTCCGCCAATGTCCCTAAGAATGAGGAAAATGAATCACTTTTGCCCCTCTTCAAAAAAAAATCGCTGCGTCCTTGCAATTTATTAAGTAAATTTCTGATCATTTTACAGGTTTCAGTTCCGATTTATTTTGAACACTTTATTGCAAACGAAAGTTCAAAATAACAATCTGCTTGGATTTGGTTCTATTTACCATATGGGAAATGCTTTTTCTGGATACCTTGTCAGGGCTCTCAATATTTCCAAATATTTTCAGTACGCCCCTAAATGGCATGCTCCGTCGTTGTGTCATATGCTTATAACCCAACGGGCCTGCATAAATAGGGAAAAGACGTAATGCAGTTTTTAAAATGAAGGGTCGAAAAAGCGCACAGAAAAGTATTTCCTGTGTTGTGAATTCCCAGTATCATTTTACATTTCAAATTAATCCATTTAATTCCTATCGCTTCACATCAATTAACAAAATATAAAGTTAATTTTCTTTCACAATCAATTGTTTTTGATCGACCGAATCACATTTCCTCTCCATTCTTCCCTCTTTCTCATTGACAGTTCCAAAACGTGTTGGTTCTTCCCGACTAGAGTCCGACGGGCGCGACTTAAAACTGGACTTAACATTGCCAATCGTAGCGACGATCGATTTGTGTTGCGACTAGCTTTAATTGAACGGCTTTCTGGGGGCTATGACGCCTCGTGCTAGCCCCTCGCGGGGTCGCATTTCCTTTCTGCACATTGAGCTTATCATCTGAAATTCTTCTTTCTCGTTTTAACTTTGGCGACTTCCTTTGTTATATATCATCAAATCAAACACGAAAGTAATCAAGATCACAGAGGCTGCTTAGGCTTTTCTGGTTCATTATTGATCTGTATGAGTTGTTGACCAGTTTCATCCATGAGAATGATTGTCCTCCTTCGCAGTTCGAAACACTGAGATTTTGTACCAGTAAAATACTTGCGACAAAAGATGTAGTGAAGAACAACAACGGAGGGGGGGGGGGGGGGGGGTACGGCCGTGCGCCCACCTAAATTGACAGGTCAATGTGTGGTCAATTTGGTTTGAAGTCATTTTTGGTTCTGTTGCAATGGGCCCTATTTTGCAGAAATTGAACAGAGGGGAAATGCCACACGTTATGCCAGTGGTCACTGTTGACCTCAATGAATTCTTTACGCTTCATCCGTGAGGGAGATGGCTTTCCTTTGCAGTTCGTGACAGGTTTTGTATGCAATGAATGTTACAAATGTCTACATCAGGAAATGTTGACAAGAGGCCCAATGTGTACGTTTTCGAAATGAGTAATTGTCCGAACGTTATGTCAAAATAACACCTCCATATGCCAGAGGTCCTCTTATTTCCTGTTATACCAATATGGCAATGTGTCATATTGAAGGCAACAACCTAGGAAGACCATTAGGGGCAAGAGACAGAGACGGAGGAGGCATTTTTATGCATGCACCAGTTCAGTGTTGATTATAACCCCTGGTGACAATCCACTCAGTTGAATTGTATACTATTCTGCTGATCGAAAAGGTACAAAAAAGAAGAAACTCTGCATGAAATTGACATTTTCAAAACCAAAATTTTACCGAAAGTTCCAATTTTCCTCAAAAGGTCACTTTTTCCCCCTCCTAAAAATGTTGTATCTTCTTCTGCAGGGGAAACATAGTTTATTGCTTAAGGGCATATATTAGTGAGCAAACGAAACCCGATTGTGTAATCAGAAGACTCAACATCATATGAAATGAAAGCTACCTCACATGTTTAAAATTTTATCTGAATCAAAGAGCAGCTGGGAATTTTGAAATACCTGACAAAAACTACACCTGAGGTGATGATTTTCTGTTTTTAAACAAGGTCACTCATTAATTATATTACTTTGATGCATTTTATAGTTCTTTGAATGCAAAATTTCACCTTCAGTTGTGTCAATCATGGCTTGACAAATCTTTTGTGTCAACTGCAGGTGCCCAGGGCTCCCTCCTTCAATATATAAACAATAAACAATAGTCAGGTTTCCACATTTCATTACTGAAAAGCCCATTCGGCCACAGGCACACACCAAAGAGCTGGGTGTACATTTTAATTTACAATTTAAATAAGCCATGCCACACTCTGTCATCTGAAAGCCTGATGGGCTTCCAAAAATATTTTTTTGAACCTTGTCATCTTAAGGTCGGTTATTAAAGTTACCAATCCGAACAGCGCTTGTGTTTATTGACTGTAGGCAGCCATTAATCGGGTCCATTAACCTTAAACCATCTTCATTTATTGCCTACATGAATTTCCAACCCTCATAATCAGAGAAATTAAAGGAATCAAGATACAATTAAGTGTGCAACCATCCATGATAAAGGTAAGCAAGAAAATTGAAAGATTACAAGATGATAGACCCCTGTTATGACAGACTCAAATCAGACCATTTCTTGCTGACTGAAGAGGTCTATAGGGTTTTACATCTCAACTTATAACCTCCTGGCTTTATCTAGTGGCATCCACAGTATTTTTTCCAGTTGTGTGGCACTGGACTTTAATCCCTATGCCACTGCTTGTGCGGAGCATCACACACTGTTTTACAAAGGTAATAAAAAATGCTACAACACACAATTGTGTATAAAAAGCTTTCAACTTAAGAAGTGATGATAATATTAATGAAGACTTGCAAACCTATTTGTCAGAGAAAACATGAAACAATGACAATTCATGGAACAACTTTTGAAATATTTTTGAAAACTTACAAAAATTTAATGTTTCCACCACATGTCCAAGACATACAAAGTGACAACCAAAAAATATGGGTTTAGTAAACCTGTAAACATATGAAAAACAAATACTGTTATGTACATTTCCCCAGTTGCTGCTTCCCTGGATCTCCTGACCAAAGCAGGAGTGCAAGAACTTTATCACTGTTTCACGATTTGATCCTGAAACTTTACCAGGGCAGCCAGGCTTTGTGTTGTTTTTCTACAGGTAAAGACTGTTATACAAATTACAAAGTTAGTACCTCTGCTTTCCCTTAGAAGTAGATAATGATGGCATTGGAACAGGGACAAGGGTAAAGAATAGACTTAATGCACATGTAAGTCATCATAGAAAACAGAGTCCACTGCCACCTCCACCTGAAGGCATGTGTCACTATGGCTTACACAAATGCAAACAGATGATCTGCATAAATATTTAAATATGTGTGTAGTCTCCTACGCCAGCGTGTGAAGTCTACCTTGTGCATGTATATATGCTTTATTATTCTGGTTCTGGAATGATGTTGCACCATCACGATAAAGAACATGCTTAACCAAAGGAAAAAGGGGAAGAAGAAACAGTAAGTCAGGTTAATTATCTCTTAAACAAAGAAAAGAACCCCTCTTTCAGTAAAAGTTTGCATCTGCAAGAAATAATCCTCTAACCTATGTATAAGAACTTTTATAAAAGACTGTTTCTTCTGACTCTTTCTTCCCTTCTATGAACATATGTCAAAAAAAATAGAATTACAAAGTAATATCTTTTGTGAAAGCAATGTCATTGAATTTTTTAAACCTTTAAACCTGACAGTTTGCAATGCAATCTTATAAAATGACTAAAACATGAAGGGGGTAGGTGTGATGTAGGCAAATTCCAGAAGCAAGCGCTAACCCCTCTGGACATCATTTTATACTGATACACATAAATCTTATTTATGGTCTGAGGTAAACCCTTTATACCGTTGTTTGGGTCCTTTTAGACCCAGACGGAGAGCGCGGCTGTCACCCATCTTTACTGTTTCACGCAGAGCTTGAAACTGCGAGTAGCTACCCAAAAATTCAGCCACAGCAACGAGAGAGACAATAGTTTAAGGTCCCTGGGTCAATAGCCTATGGAAACTGATGCGGGGCGTGCCACGTCCACTTTTCCACCCACTCCCGAGGCGCGCAAATATGCCCCGATTGGAGCACAACGGTGTAAAGGGTTAAGACAATGTTTAGGTAACATCAGAAAAGTCCTTCTGTGCACTGTTGTTCATCTGGGAAGTGAGGATAAGGTGGAGTAGGATTGGCCAGTTTGTTCATTTACATCAAAGTGGTGGACTGTTGTTGCACTTTTTTAACCACACATTTCCAAAGCTTCAACTATACTCCCATCCACAGTTTCAGACAATATCTTCCTACTTTCTTGGTATTCCTGATTCAACCCGATCTCCACTCCTCTCCTTTTTATGGGATACTATGGGCCAATCAACCTTTTCATCACAACCCGGAGGCATTGGAACTACTTTAAGGAATAGACACATTTCAGAACTGGGCAAAATGGACCCCAATCATGTTGAGGTTTTTCAAGGCAGTTCTCCAGTGTGCACAGTGTTAGCCTTGAAGGGCTCACATTCCAACTGCACAGACAGGAAGAATTTTACCCTGCATCTTGCCCATTCTGGACAACTGTCCTCTCTGACCATTACATGGATATCTTACATACAGTATCTATTCTGTTTTATATCAAGAATCTAGAACTACAAGGTCATCTTGCATTGCATCTGTATCGTTGGACTGGTCCACTTTTGCTTTCTTAACCAAGACATCCCCCTCTTCATCTGACAGAGGTCTTTTTCTATCTGATGGAGCATTCTTTGGTTCTTTTTCTTCTTCTTCTAAGGCATCTTCATCCTCACTCTCAATTAGCATCAATTCATCATCATCAACATACTCCTGATGTGAAACTGGAAAAGAGAAAAAAGGCATGAGCGAGAAAAGCTTGCCATAATTTTTCACTCACACAAAATACTTACCAACCATTGTTTTCTAAGAAAACAAACCACGTAGCCAGGCTTTGAATTTGAGGCATGCAAGTGTAATCACACATGATCACCTACTCAAATAACTGTAAGGAGTGTGATTTTTTGCACACCTAGATGAAGATGGGAGCTCACATAAATTTTTAAAAACAGCACATCTACCACAGTCCTTACTTTCCTCATGAGAGTGATCTGTAGCACAACACTCACTTTAACACACTCTATGATCCAGGGGCAAAACTCCTCTTTTCCTCTCTGTATGTTCACAATATATGTGGAAATCATTACCCATAAACTTACATATTTTAAATGTATTATTAATGAAAAAACTGGTGTTGCTTTTTGCCAAGCTGTTGCCTTGTGATTTTATGATCTTTTTAGTTGTGCCATATTTTTTTTTTTACTCCAAAGTCAGCTCAAAAAACTGAACAGTTTCACATACCATGGGGAGGTTGGAAACAGAGTTGTAGCTACAAAATTCTGAGTGAGGGACACAATGCATTAATGACCCTCTCTGTCATTAATTACTACAATTAATTATAGCATCATCCTCAGTTGGTGCAGGGCATACAGATATGTTTTGCCAAAAGGTTAGGTTAGATTATGGAGTCTTACGGTACAGTTTCCAACCAATGGATTCAAGTTGAGTGAGTCAGCCACAGCCCTTTTTCTAGTTGTGAATCACTGGCTTGTCTTCCCTACTCCATTGCTTATGCTGATCACCAAGCATAGCAGCAGTAAGTTCCGATTTTAGTCTTTGGTATAACTCAGCCAGGACTCAAACTCCTGACCCCTTGACTGCTGCTGTAACCACTTGACCATGCAGTCGGTATGTTTTGCCAAAAACATGCTTTCCAGATTGTAGGAAATAGCACTTTCTGTACCTCTTTCTCAGTTTATTTTAAGCGTAGCAATACTGAACTCTGTTTTGGGGAACTTCTTGGGCAAGTTCAGAATTACTGGGAGAAATTGGGCAAATTGTGATTAATAGTATAAAACAGTGGAAAATTGTGACTGTGACATGTACACTTTGAGAAAGAAAATGGACAACTGTGATAACTTTTGTGAGGTCATTTCATGGGAAGGGAAGATTTTTTAGAATTCAACATTTGAAAACAGCTATTCATTGGAAAGTTTTCAAAGCTTAACAAGTAAAGGCAATCAGTATATGAAGTAAATAAGATGACAGAAGTGCTAATGAGCCCAACTTTCAGTCTTAAAAAGGGCACTTGCAATAGACTCACCCATTGAGGATCCTGGTTGATCAGGTGTGCCATTGAGGGCATTATTCTCTGCCTTTGTGGCATTATTCTCTGCCTTTGTTTCATGTGTGGTGGATGCTTTTTCATCGTTGCTTTCAGAGGCTTCTGGAATGTCACCAACAATTTCAAACTCCTTTTCTTCTTCAAGTTTTTCACTGTAAAAAGGAACAAAACCCTTATTCACCACAAGTATTTTTTCTTGCCCTTACATAGGCCAAGTATATTTTCTGAGATTTGCACAGTGGTTGTATGATCCACTCATGATATAAAACACTTTTTTCCTACTTAATTCCATAAAACAAGTTGCAGTAGCAATAAGTACAAAAAGTCATGCAGTAATCTTACCTGTGAACAATATTTATTACAAGTTCATAATTCTGTAGGAAATCATCAACTTTCAACCGAGTCCCTCCAGTGAGACCAAAAGAGCTTAGTGTCTTGTCATTGTTTTCTGGCAGAAAGACATACAAAATCAAAACATGCATGTAATACATAATAAATAAGTAAATATTAAATTTAAAAAAAATTTTTTTAGGGGGGTGGTGGGGTGGAGTGGGGGTGGAAAGTTCCTCTCTGTAAATCCATGAGACAAGCTTTTATACAGGTCTGTGGACACGGACGAAACCAATTCTTTCACTCAACAAAGCCAAACTAAGATCACCTGAGAAGAAGTGTTTAGAAATATCTGAATATCATTTACAATTTTAAAGAAATGCCTTTCCAAAATTTGACCATTTCTGAGCTTTACCGATTGGTTTACAGAAATTGTGATGTGGAGTATTGTAGAGAGTCTAGATTCTTGTAAAAAGGACCAAAGGGTCTAATTTTTTATAAATACATTCTGTTGTCTCTTTGTTAGGCATTAACATTTCAAAATACTTTCCAGCGGAGTTCTCTATAATTTATAATAGGAACACTTTTTATATAATAAACAGCTACTTCCAAAGTAAACACATCATGGTATGTAACCATTTTAACTGAAAAGTCAAGACTTTCCTCATGGGTCTTTCTTTCTATGTCACAAATTTGCAAAAGTAGCTCATGTTTGTTAATGATGCCATAGCAAAATCCACTAAATCCTCAAATTTTCATGTGTGTTTCCACTTTTTCCATTGTATTGTGTTATAATGACTTTTCAAGAGGGTTTATCCTACCTAATATTCATATCATAAAATAATGTCAAGGTTAAAAAACAACATAACATGAAATATTAGGGTTAGAAGGGTTAACCCATATGCTTACTCTTTCAACCTACAGTTATATCTCAGTTTTTGTCTATTCATAGATTTTTGCTGTATTAAATGATGATACCATGTGAGGTTTGGGTGCAAAAACTGTCATTTTTCTGGTAAAATGGTCAACTTTCATGCATTATGATGGGAATTGTGGTAAATTCAAGAAATTTTGGCTCTCTATCACCAATATGCAGTTGTGACAGTTACATATCTACAGGCCAATGATGCAATCAATTATTATACTAACCTTCTGTTTCTCCTTCCTCACTGGATATGATGATTGTACCTGATAAAACAGGAGAAAACCAACATGAAAGGTTGATTCCACAAAACAAGCAGCCATAGGCTTTACAAGTTTTTGAATTATCATCTTATAAGTCATAAATCAGGATCATGTTTTAAGGCTGATGGTAGTTTCTATAGCACAAATTTGATAACTTTTTGGAAGTCTTATTTTAACATTTGAGTTTTTACAGGGTTAAATATTCTATAGATGCAATTTTTGCCAACATAAGTCTTGAAAAACATTTTGTTTGGAAGATATACCATGTGGAAGTACATTCAGTTCCAGTCAACTGTAATAAGTCCGTAAAATGAAGCAGCAACATAGGACAAATGTCCCAAGTCATAACCACATTTACCCTAATCATTGTAACTAATATGAAAATCTGTTTTTTGGGAACATCGAAGGAAAAAAAGGATGACAACTATCTCAAAATAACAGATAATGGTTATGTTAAAAAAATATCACCTAAATTTATGGTAAAATTGTTGAAAACAGAGGAATCTACCTTTCCCATCATCAACTTCAACATCTGGAGCAATCATTCCAAGACCAGCTTTAAGAATCTGAGTTTTGGGAGAGAGAAGTATGATAAAGAAAAATACATTCAGAAGTAAAATTAATTCTTGTAAAAAAAACCTACATTTTTGCTTTGTTGAGTTGGTATCATCATGTTATTCTGAAGCTTTCCTATGTAAGGAATATTTTGCCTTGTCCTATCTGAATAATTTTCATTCCTGGGAGTATTGACCAGCATGAAATGAAAAGAGATACAAAAGTTTATTTTTATTTTGCTTTGGAAAAGTATCATTATTTTGGTAATGAAGACATCAGTACTATTTTTGGTCACAAAAATTATCACAAATTGGTATATGACTGATGTATTTTATGAGGAATTGGTGAGTTAGATAAAATTTAACAACACACCAACATGAATGTGTTATAGTGTCAACTAGATGAAATGGTTAAGTTTCAATATGGTTTCAAATAGGATTCAGGTTCAAGTTTGGTTTCAAACAGAGTTTAAATATGGTGCAAATCCTTCCTTTCACAACAGGTGAAAGATACAGTGGGCATATTCTGCAACCTGACCCACAAGGGGGTTTTACATTAGGTGAAATTTTCTTGACATATACGTTACAGTAGAACCTAGGAGAGACACTTTCACATGAATACACAACTAAGAGAATGAATGTGTTCAAGTTACCTTATCCTCCAGACTTTTTACTGTCAGTGTTTTGGTGTTCATTTTGACAGAAACCTTGAAGAGAAAGAAAACCATGTCAAAATTTTGGAGCTATTTTTATCCCTTCCTGAGTGAGTGATAGAAGGCAAAAAAAGTTTTCAAATATATCTCCACATTCAGTACATTTTTTATCTATGTTGGCAAAGCGCCACCACAGTGTTTAATAAACAAATAAAAGACTAACTTTGAAAATCCTTTCTTTGGCAAAGACTTGGATACACAGTCAGTCTATTCACTTTTGATGGCGGATACTCACAAGGGCAAACATTCACTAGATCAAAGGTTCGCCACTGGAGATCCTTTCACACCGAAAGGACCAAGATATAATGTTAGGGCTTGGATTTCATCCCTATTTACAGACATTTGGACCACTGACTATTCAATGTAGTGAAACCTGTCCCTTCTGATATCCCATACACAAAAATCATATGCAAATTTCAAACTGTATAATATTTAAAATTTAAATTCACCAATATTTAAGCAATTTTAATCAAAGTCGCAGTAAAATGTAACTCCTGTTCAATGATACATTGTTTCAAAGACAATCACTTCAGTGTGGCAAAGCAATTTTAATCAAAGGCACAGTAAAATATAACCCCTGTTCATAATGCATTGTTTCAAAGACAATCACTTCAGTGTGGCAGCAGCTTCAATGTGACCTTAAAACAATTTACTTCACAGGTACATTTCACACCTGGGTGGGAGAGAGGTAACTGAGAAAAAGCATTTGGCCTAAGAACACAATGTAATGACCCAGGTGGGTTAGATGGTTAGATGGAGTTATATGGGCCAGTTTTCAACCAACTGGTTCAAGTTGAGCCAGCCATAGATTTTTTCCAGTTGTGGCTCACTGGCTTGTTTTCCCTACTTCACTGCTTATACTGAGCACCGAGCACAATGGCAGTAGGTTCCATTTTTAAAGTCTTCGGTATGACCCAGCCAGGACTTCAGGTGGGCATCAAACTAGCAGTCCTTATCACAAGTCTGACACCGCACCAATAGGCCACCATGCCCTTGATTGGGCAATCATAGTTTCACAGAAAATATATATATTAAAGAGATCTTTCAGGTTTGAAGGAATATTAATGTTAAATCAGCTACTGCTGAATAAAATTTTCAAAATATTTTTGAAATAACAAATTCCACACAGATGCAAAACTACACAGCCTTATCTACACTGTAAGCAATCACAATGTTAGACCCAGATCACACCTCATATTTTCTGTCAGTTTAAATTCAATGTTCAAATGTGGGGTTAAATCCTATTCTATCCTATTCTTACAGAGCTGCACTGGCTACCTTTTAAGCAGGGAATGCAATTCCGCATTCTTACTTATGTGTATAAGTGTCTTCACCATCTTGCTCTGATTTATCTGGAAAACCTGATACGACTTTACAAGCCTGGCCCTGCTATGAGATCTGCAAATTGCAATTATACTTTAGTGAAGCAGGTATTTTGGAGGAAATTTGGTGGAAAACCTTTCTCTGTTGCTGGTCCATGTCTCTGGAATGATATCCCAGCTCATATAAGGGATTCTCCATCTTTGCTGATTTTCCAAAGACTACTTAAAACTTATCTTTTCACTAGCTATTTCTACTAGTTTTGTTTACTGTTAAGTGCTTTGATGCCTTTGATTTAGTGCTATATAAGCACCAGTCATTATTATTATTAAATAAAAAGTTGTAGCAAAAATTGTAAAAATAAACTCTAATTGCCCCTTTAATAAATATGCATTAATCTGCAACTGTACTCATTCTGCAGGTAAGGACAACTTAACTTCTAGGTCACAACTCAGAATGCCTGAATAATATCTCAAATTAACTTTGTAGAGTTACCTCTGGTTTTGGTGAACATACATAACAGCTTGGGTTTGGTTCTATCAATGTACAAGGTATCAAAAGTTTCCTTCTTGCATTGGGAAATCTTGTCATGTAAACCTGTGAAAAAAATTGTTGGTAAGTACTATGCTGTTAAGTAATTTTAATCATGTTTTACTTCTTTGATGACTTGAGAAATAAAAAAGCACCACACAGATTTCAATACATGAAACACCCTTTAATCAAATCAACTGTCACTATATACAGTCTATGACCAGATCTCTGGCCAGAAGGTAAAAATTTTACTTGGTGTACCCCACATAAAATTTCAAGTCGCTCTAAGGCGTATTGCATCACCTGTCACTTAACAGGTAAAACCTGATCTTCTTTGAGTGTCAAGATTTCACCTGGTGTTTGCACATACAGTTTCAAACCACTCTGGTATTTGTTGGCTTGTGAGCCAGGAAAGACGTGCGAGGCTTGAGCTCTTGTGAGCTGCCTGTACCTGCTAAGGCATTGTTTATAGGTTCACACATGCACACACACATGCACACATACACCCATACATACATATGCACGCCAACATGAATGCATCTCTAGGTTTATTTTTTGCATTGAAACCAATAAAAAGAGAAAAGGGGGAAGACTTACTGTTTTGCATTTATCCATTCTTCCTGAAAGTATCTTTAAAGCCTCAATGACTATGAGTCCGGCAATGACGGCATTTGTAGTGGCTATAGCCGGAATAATGTTACCTGCCATAGCTATAACAGAAACACATTGAAAAATATATTATGTAAACTTTCAAAAGGTCACCATATCATAAATATGACTTGCCTCAAAGAAGTGTTTGGATTTTTTGAACCACAGAAAAAATTGCTTCAAAGTAAATTTGTGAGGTTGAATATAGCTATGGCATTTCTGGACAATCCAAAAACCAACTTCCTTCAAGATGATTCCCGTCCACACATCATCCATATTGTTCTTCTTGAAAGTTACTCCCATCTACAAACATTTTATAATTTTCCCTTTAAAGTCAATTTATTTCAACACATAGTGGCTTTGCAATTACATGCTGAAGGACACTAATGCCAAGTGCACTCATCCAGCAGGCATGTCAAGTGGTCTACTACAATTGTATATGTACCACAACATGTGTCAGAGAGTATTTGATGTCACATGGCTAGTTAGATATTGATAGTTAAGAGTTTTACGGTCCAGTTTCCAACCTATTGGTTCAAGTCGAGCCGGCCACAGCCTTTTTTCCAGTTGTGGCTCACTGGCATGTTTTCTCTACTTCATTGCTTATGCGGAGCATCACGCACAATAGCAGTAGGTTCCATTTTTAGATTCTTTGGTATGACTCGACCTGGGAAGCAAACCCCAGCCTTCCATGTGAGAGGCGGATGCTCTTACCATTAGACCAAACACATGGTTTGATGTCACATGGAAAGTCTCTACAGCTTTTTCTTCCATCCCCCGCCTTCCAGAAGGAGGGCATAATCCCCCTCCAATTACACAAAACAACAAAATGTCAATATCTTATCTTGGTTTCTTCTTATTAAAGTAAAGGACACCTTTACAGTAGGGTTCAAACTTACAAAGGTACAAAGCCTTTAAAACCTTTCAGATAACACCTTAAAGAGACCTTGAAGCAAGTGACAAATAAACCACCTTCCATAAATTTAAAAGAAAATTAATGATAAGCAGTAGTGTGGAAACAAAACACTCCATGAAAGTGTGCTGCATTCCTCCGGGTTACCTTAACTTTTCACTGCTCATATGCATTTGTTAATTACAACATGTCAAATAAAACTTGAACCAGTCAATATGAGGCACCTACAGATCAATCTGAAGGCCTTTCAAATTACCTTCATCAAAAAAAATGTCATGAAGGTATCAAATGTTGTCTTCTGTTAACCTCATATCACCTCCTCCCACCTAAACCATGCTACCTACTCCCAATCAATACAGTATAAATGCTTACAATGACAGCTCTTCCTGTTGTTAAAACACCCACATCTGGCAGTTTGCATCATTTGACATTGGGTAATGGCAGGTGATGATGTATCAAAGGTGTGTGAGTTTGATTGCACACCACCAATAGCCTCAAATTACTGTGAGAAGTGCAATTACTTGCACACTAAGGTAAAGAAAACTCAGATAAATACATTCAAGTTAAGTCAAACAGGGCACCTACCACACTCCTACAATTTTTAAAGTTAGTCAGTTAGTTAGACAGAATTTTATGGCCCAGTTTTCAACCTATTGGTTCAAAGCGAGCCAGCACAGCATTTTTCCCAGTTGTGAATCACTGACTTGTTTTCCCTACTCCATTGCTTTTGTGGAGCATCAGGAACAAAGGCAGTAGGTTCCATTTTTAGAGTCTTTGCTAGGCAGATGCTCTTACCATTAGACCAAACAGGTGGTCATTTTTTAAAGAGTGTAATTTGTGGCTGACCTGGAACATTAAAACTAAAGGCATATAGGAACCTCTTTCAAATCATTCTCCCTCACATGTAACACCCTAGATGAACACACAAAGAAGTGTAACTTCCTGTTGCATGACAATTGTTAGTTAAATTCCTTTAAGCCAAAAATATTTCCAAATAACTCAAAATACCAAGGAGAGATTAGATTTTCAGTAACTCTGTTTCTACTTACATTTTACATCAAACCTTGACTTTTGAGGAATGCCAAAGATGTAGGACCTGAAGTTAGCTGTGCATGTGACAAAATCCATCCCAGCCTTGTCATCCTGTAAAGCAAGACATACTTCTATGTAATGTTCATATTAATTTTAATTTTTATAGTAATGATGTAACAAGTTTTAGTATTACACAAGTATATCACATTTTGGGGAAAAAAAAGAAAGATGGAAAAATGTTTTCCTACTTGTTCTCTCAACGCTACAGTTGAAGTACTGACTGTTTTGAGTTAACAATAAATGACCGAGATAAACCTAATTCTACTCTTTGTTAAGTGCTCCAACCATGGAAAGGAAGGGATGAGAGAGAAGAAATGAATTTCAACTTTTAAAGATCCATATTACTAACAAGATAAAATAAATTTTTGAAAAATAAAAAGGTACACCACCTTGTACACTGTATCTCTAAGAATACTGCTCTGGGTAGTTTCATGGTCTCTTTCTGCACCAAATTTCCTTGATTAATAGATTTTTTTGGTGTTTTAGGGTCAGAGCAATGAATAATTGGAGAAAAGACACCAAGTCTTTCAGTTTGACTCAACTATTTTTTGAGAAAAAAGGTCATAATAGCCTTGGTGTCCTGCAATCTAATATTTTATGTACATTTCCCCAAGATTAACTTAGTTCCCTGGCAAATTCATGCCATTCAACAGTCCTTTTCTAAATCTAAATTCAGGTCCTTATTACCATAGACTTACCCCAAATTGCCATTACAAACCATTATGGAAAAAGTATTTTGTTGTACACAGTTTTTGTCAATGGCATTTTACTGTGATTAAAAAAAGGCACAACAAAAGTCTATTCCATATCCCTTTGTAATTTCTGTTTGGAAGAGGATTTTTTTGCATATTAACACTTATGACATGAAAACAGTTTTAAGGCCAATCATATAAATTTTTGTTCTTCCGAATGCAGAAGCATGACTGTTGCTAATTTCACTATATTATTCTACTATTTAAATATATGTATATATTCACCCCTTCCTCCAGCAACACTGTTCACAACAGCTGATAGTCCTTACCTTATCCCAAACAAGTTCGCCTCTCTCCAGAAACTGTTGTTTGAGATCTCTCAAACTTTCGACAAACACGTTTCGACATTCCTGAATGGTCCACTGTTTCTGTGTTTCTAGGACATCATTGTTAGATGTTGATGTGTCTAAAAATTAAAGGGAAAAGGAAAAACAATAATAATCTAATAGCCTAACTGTTTGTATATCTTTAAAATGATTCTCTTCAATATTAAAAATGGGGACCTTGTGTCCAGGAAAGACAACCATTCCTTCACACAAATCAAGTAAAACCTCATCCCAGTCTGCAAGTCAATGTCTCCACAATTATGCTGGACAGAATTAAACATTTAATGCACACAACAATGGTCAAATAAGTTAAAACATTAATGCATGTAAGTTAATTTCTCCACATCCAACTCAAATGATATTTTCAACACTTGCCACAAATTTAGTCTCTACTGAAACTCAAGAGAAGTTTGCAAGAGAGGAAATGTTTTCATTGCCGAATGAACATTTACCTTCTTTTGGTAACTGGTCCCATTGTAGAGGTACTGGAGGTCTCCTTTTCTTCCACAATTTATCCATGGAAAGGAGGTATTTGATGTCATCATGAAATAGCTGAATTGAATGAAAACAAATTGAATGTTAAACATCAGGCCATATTAGTACAGTACACTGCAATGGTGATACTGGTATAGTGATGTGTAACATGGGGCTTACAATACCAGTTGGATAGTTGTAACCAAATCACTTTTTTTAAAGGTAAGTAAGGTCAAGTTAGTCATTCCAGCAACTCAAGTCAAGTCAATGGAAGAAAATCAGCAAAATCTTTTCAAGTCAGGCAATTTTGCGAGTTGCAATTAAGTCAGGACTTGATTACAACCCTGACTGATTACAAAACATAATACATACGTTGTATGCATAAATATGTGACACAAATCTACAACTGTAATACTGAAGTGTGGCAGATTACCCTGAAAAAGCCATGCTCTGTGCTGTTGGTTATTCCTTGATTATTATTACTCTGCCAAATTAATTATGTACTCATTAAAACTGATTAGCAAGGTAACTAAAACATAGCTGGACTAATCATAGAACAAGGCTTACCCATAAAGTATCATTAAATTCATGTATTGTGCAGTTATGGATATTTTTGTATAATTGTGATCTATTGTGATGATTGTGACCATAACCACAGTTCTTGTGAACACATTCATTGACCAAATGTCTATCATTTTACAAAGGTCAGTCAGTCCTTCAGGAAACCAGCTGACTTTGCTTCACTTCACTGACCATGACTCTATCAATATCATTATAAGATTATAAGGTTTAAGAGCTACAGGAACATCTAAAATATGACACTCACAAATTCTCATCAGTGGGTAACATTTACTCAAAAAGACTTGCACCCCCCCCATACATGACTTCTGACTTTTCATTCTTCCCCACCAAATTCTACCCTAAAGAATCTGTGCATACATCTGCATATAGTATATTCCTCCAGCTCAACCACTACTGTATGGTTTCCATCAAACCCATCAAGTTCATTTGAACAAGGTGGGCATTGATCAAATTCATCAGCATGTAAACCTAGACAGTTGTATTAACCTTTTTGAATAATTTTTGTGGATCATAGCCCGTAGACGCTGCCCATTCCCTGGTGGACACTCTCTCGATACCACCTGCCTCTGATGACTTGGCTTCAGTCTCCGCTGCAACTCTCCCTGAATCCCCAGCAGCTTCAGGGTCAGCTGTGTCAGGAGATACATCCTGGTCTGGATCTTCCTCACCGAACATTTGACTAGAAGGTGAAATAAGATGCTATGTCAATGGATTATATATGACAAGTCAGGGGACAGGTCAAAACTGTCACATGACCACAATGGTTTTAATTGTTAGTATTGAAGGGACAGACATGTATTTCCAATGACTTACAGTATAGAGTCCTGGAGTGTTAAAAATGCATGGAACATTTATCACAATCTTTCAATCAAATGGATTGATTGTGTTTGTACTCTTTCTAATGATGGATTAATTAATAAATAATTCCACAACAACATGCAAGAGAAGCCTTTAAGAAAACAATTTCTTAAAACTATATCATAGAGGAAGAGGCTGAAATCCCAATTTCTCTATACACAACTACAGCACATTTGATGACTCAATTATAGCACAGATGAGTTGGAATATTACATGTGACAACCTTCTAATAAATCTTGACCATCAGAAAAAAAACTTACTTAAAGAGATGTTTCGCCCAAACAATGCAATGAATTGGTTCTGATGGTGTATTTCGAATGGTGCATCCTGGGAAGCTTTTCTCCCTTGGAGATGGTTGACATTCATAGCACTCATATTTGTTCTGTTTTGAAGGCAATAAAAACAATAACTGCATTCCACACCATTTTAAAAGACACAACCCATTCATTTTAAGTTGTCAAACAAAAAATGCCTATAACAGAAGTCTAGTCACACTTGGAAGTATTACTATCTTGAAGTAAAGAAGTCAAATTTTCATGTTAACATCCCCACAGAAATAACCCCAACCTAAACTTTCATATAACAAATACTTGAAAAGTACTTGTATGTTTTTAAAGTTTATGCATTCTGAAAAACTCCCAGGAACATGAGTCATAAGTAAGGTATGGATATAGAACTTTAAGCAAATACATTCAAAGTTCAGAAGCTGGAAATATTACAATGCATTGGCCTCCTCTGTTTTCTACTTGAAATTGCAAGCTACTGTATCTTAGCTTTTTATGAAATGGTACACTCTACAGGTGCAGATCCAGACATCCCAAAGGAGGGGGGGGGGGGGGCTGAGCTAAGAGACAGTAAGGGTGTGATGGAGTTGCACTGCTAGTTTCCCATGTGTTTTTGTTGATGTGGCGAAAAAGGGAGGGCTGAGGCTGTATAAGCCCTCCTTGGATCTGCACCTGTTCTATGCCACACCTTTTCATCCATGTTATGCTCAGTCTAGTATTTTGTAAAGTATACATTCAGTAAAACATCCCTTGACTGAAACTACAGTAACTTCTGGGATTCCATGCGAAATAAGCTCAGGTCAAAAATATGTCCTTGCTTCTTTGATAAAATGTACCTTTTTGATTACTGTCACTTGTCCTAGGTAACCTGCTGATCCACTCTCGATGAGAGGTACGTCTGCAGCAAGGCACATACGATTCACATGGTTGCGGGCAGCTGTTAAAAAGGAGAAGAAATTGTACCTGATTTTATAATTTTCATGCAACTATGTTGTATTATGTGCTGTATAAAAAAAATGGACACAGTGATAAACATTTTTCATGATGAGAATGAAAAAATCCCCAAAAAGTACTTAACAAGTGTTCCTGCTAGTAGGATACACAATTGCATGATCCTGCACATGACTTTCAAAATCCAGCAAAGATAGAATTTCTGAAAGGGAAATTTACCCTTTGATTTTACTTGCCAATTGTGCATTGAAGTTGGTGAAATTCCTCTTTAAGAATCTAAATCCCTCATAACTGTCTTTAAAAGGAATAAATTCCTTTCCTTATCTGAAGCAAAGCGGTAACACTGTGCATAACCAGGGTGAATTGCATTATTTCAAGAGTACTTCCAATGTCTTTTGCCATTTGCCAGTTTGCCACAAATCTATGTCTGTCCACCTGATATTCTTCTCTACTCTCATAACTACATACGTTCATTGTGAATTAAAACCATTGTTCTACCATAATAAAATATAGGCCTCACCTCTGTTGTCCAAGGCATTCATCACCAGGTCAAACTGCATAAAAAAATCACGATTGTATTCAGGACTGGAAGTACAAAAGTAGAAGGGTTCAATCAGTTTCATTCTCAGAAAAATTAACAGCGAAACAAACTCACCCCCTTTCTAACCCCACCCCCAGTTAACAACTTTACTTCAAAATACTTGTGACAAATTAGGCATTCTATGCTTTGTCATGTACAGTACATAAAAAATCAAATACCCTGTACACTATATAAGAAATAGTGTTCCCGGGTAAAATTGTATCTACCTCATATCATATTAAACTTGAGCACTCTCATATAAAGGTCTTTAAGAAACCCACTGATAATTTAATACTATAGAACACGACTGTACTTCCCACTAAATTAATACCATAAAAGACAACTTACTTTGTAATACTGTCATGCTTTGCATCAATTTTAACATTGGGGTTGAAACGCATACAGCTCTCCTTTGCTACCTTCAAATAGAAAGAGTGGTTGAAAAATAAGTTGATACAATTCAGTAAAACTTTGAAACACAGTAGGTTTAAATTTTGCAAAGTCAACACCAATCCCTTCAATCAAGATGGCTAATTGGCTATTACATAAAAACTTTATTTTGGTCATATTTTAACTGAAATATGTACAGACTAAAAATTGCACTAGTTACATATCTACCTGTGCTTTAGATCTCCCCACATGCTTCTTCTGAAATAAAAACTGCCTGTTCAGGTTACT
This sequence comes from Holothuria scabra, assembly GCA_037179385.1. Lineage (NCBI taxonomy): Eukaryota > Metazoa > Echinodermata > Holothuroidea > Aspidochirotida > Holothuriidae > Holothuria > Holothuria scabra. Next base: position 42,467,787 of record CM074182.1, read on the forward strand.
CACATCAATGGTATCCAAATCAAGCTGAAAAGGAAATGAGAGTGTGAAAGCCATCAAGAGTACTGGAAACAGCACAAATTTTGAGCATTACAGAACTTTTATACCCCCCTCTCCATGTAACAATATACAGGGCTGGAAATAACCAAAAGCACTGATAGCCATGGATATACAGCCCATGCTGATGGCCAAGGTGTCCAGGAAATCCAGAATATTTACAATATTTACACATAGGGCTACACCTAGGCACTACTCTCTGAGTCTGCAGCAAAAGCTTGTGACCTTGTGCATACCTGGTAAGTGATACTGATAGTAATACCGGTACTTATTGGGTTTCTGTACAGGAAAGTGGCATACCTACCAGGGTGCATTTCATGTAAAGCCCACGCTGAAGGTATGCCACGATTTTCTGTGCACATTTTCACAGCACTTTTCAAGGTGTAACTTGGTTTTTCAAGGACATCAAATTGCTTTTACAGAGCACTCTCAAATTTTTTCCTAGTATGACATAAATGAACCTCCATGTTATGCAAAAATTCTCATCTTTGGGACCACTAACCAAATATTATTCAGACAAACCATCAACATTGTACAAGAGAATCTGAAGTTGAAGCTGGGCATTTTGCAGATTTTCATAAAAAAGTACTATAGGGCCCACATGGAACTTTGGACCAAAATGTAAACAGATCACTAACCAGGCATCACTAATCACAGGCCTTCAACTCAATTCAAAATTATCTGAAGAAAAAGTTAATGACTTGCAATACCTCACAAAATGGACCCTTCAGTCCACCTTGGACCTTGGACTCCAAACACCTCAGGAGTCCGGAATTAACTGAAGGTGCCAATAAGTGAACATCATGATCATTGTAACAAACCATCAACATTGTACACAAGAATCTTTAGAAGGAAGCAATTTACAGAACATTAGAATGGCCATAAGGCCCACATGGGACCTTAGACCTAAGTAAGCTTCCAGAACACTGTATGATCAATAATCAAGTACCACTTTGACAGGCTGGCAGCTTTGTGTAACAATAAGTTGAGGAAGGACTGACCATTTTGCAATACTACACAGTATGGACAGGAGGGCACATGTTGGGCCTTAGACAGAAACTTTCTATACACCCCAAAAAACAATTAACAGAGGATCAATATGACAAATCATCAACATTGAGAAACACAATTTGTAAGAGGATAGGCATTTTGCAAACTTTCATGGAATGGGCCAAATTGGGGCACATGTGGAACTTTGGACCATAATTCAAGAATGTCATAAACAATCCATGAACCTGATGGAGAGGCCTATAAAAAGGTCACCTTTGATACTGGAACCTTTTTGCCATTGAAACTGGCCATATGGTATGCGGTTCACTGACCTTGGGGAGGGGACCGATGGTTGGGGGTTCCCCCTTTTCTATCAGAAACTTTTCTTCATGCAATTTTGAGTATATTTTTAATATTGAATATGGTAATATTATTTGACCTAGGTCTTCAGTATGCTTTTATTGTGTTCATTTTGTTTATTAATTTTTTTTTTTGTATTTATCAATTTTTATTTCTACTTTAAGTTTTTTATTTCATTTTCATTCAAATGGATGATTGCTTTATTTGGTGCTAGTTTATTAGGCTAGTTTTGTTGTATATATTTATGTAGTAATTTGTTTGTTTTGTTCATAGTTTGTTTTCTTTTTTTAATTTACCAAACCATCTTTTTGAAAAGCTTTTTCTGTGAATACCTCTGCAAGGGGGGTGTTTTCCTGATCCAGCAGGATGATTGAGAATTGGATTTGGAGTAGATTTTCAGGTTTCAACTTTTCATCTGAAATACTTCAAATACAAACATTAAAAGGCCTAAAGCCTCAATGACATTCATTGAAAGTCTGGGCCTTCCAAGTCTCTGAAATGTACATCCTGAACTGCAGAACTGCCCAAGTAACTTTGAATTGCAGTTTTCTTTTTTGTCAACAAATGGCTATATATAATATAAATGAAAAGCAGGGATGGAAAAATTATTTATTTCCCAGGAAGCGAGTGAAATTATTTCCCTGGAAGGGATTTTAATTTTCCACATTTCCATCCATGTTTTCATCTACAAAAATGGGAAGTTTCCCTCCAACTGCCTAAATTTCCCTACAGACGGCAAATTTCCCAGGAAGGAACCTCCTAGCTTCCTAACTTTTTCCACCAATTATGAAAAGGTTGCATTAGGCTTTTAAAACACAGCGTTACATAACTGATTCGTAAGGGCCAATTATGTAGGTCCTCACTCCTCAGAAGCCAAAAGCCTGAAGCAAAATGGTGTCAATAATGTTGAATACATGTGATCAATTTTCCTCTTAAGTCCTGATATTGCAACGGCTGTTTACCACACTGTGGCAGAGGTCTCTACCTTTCTTAGTGTTGAGTAAAATGTAATGAATGTAGCATAGAGTCCTGTTCAAGGTCTAGGCTAGATGTGCCCTACAGTGGTGTTACGTCGAGGTTGACACCCCTTGGCTATCCCGGCTATAGCCGGCTTTAAATTACTATAATGGCGATCCGGCTGTAAATTTTACCCCCGATGATAAACAGCAGACTTGGGCTTCATTTCACCTCGGCGATACCTCGGCGATACTGTCCGTCTATTCATGAAAGGATTAAATCGATTTTTATTGTTAAATTATCGCCGAGTTAGCATCGGATAATCCCGACGATAAAGGTGGATGTTGGCAAAGCAGCCAGGCTGCAATGAATAGGCCTACTGAATGCAATGAATGCCCGCAACGTGCGTTCCGTGAGAAGGCTGTATTTTATACTGAAACAGCAGAAGCTCTTCAGATTCTAACATCTAGTAGGAAATACAATTAGAATGCCTAAATAACACAGAGAAATGTAATCAGAATATATTGGAGAGTATTTATATTTTTCATAAAACCTCCGACGTAAGTGCCGGTCGAAGGATGGTCATTTTACGTTTCTGTAGTGAACATGAATTCTCGATGCCTCTGGACGTATATTCACGTCAGAATCGTTTTGCAGAAAACTTTAAAAAAATCCAGCTAAAATATTATCGGCACTAGCATATTCCTTAGCTTACACCACACGGAATATTGCCCGAGTCAGTTGTGTATGTTCAGTCGGCCATGTTGTGTTTTGGTACAAATGAATTGGGGAGAAGCCTTTACAAAGAAGGTCCGCGATCCCGAAATTGTTTAACATCTCAGGCTGCCCATTAAGCATTGCGGGTTTTGCGTGGTTTCAAATGTTGCAGCCATCGAAATTCAAATTTAAAAATGAAAAAAGCGGCGATGTCACAAAACAGCAGTCAGTCGTTCTTAAATCCATGAGTCGTCCTAGAAAAATATCTCTTTATTAACGACGGTTATTTTATTTCGACTTTAGTGCAGTGTGTAACGTAGGCCTACCGTGATTTAGCGTAAGCTTATTTGTAAAACCACGACACGGGTAAAATTTCACTCTCGTTACGTGGAGTCCAACAATCTCATTGTATCTTCCATTTAACATGTTACCTAGGTACGAATTTTTATTGTCAGTTTACATGTTAATTTCATTTTTTTTTCTTTTTGTAATGACGTGGTTCTTGCGTTTTAAAATAGTGGATTACTGTTAAATAAAATATCGCAATATTTGGCTCTGCCCAGGCAAAATTCAACAAAAATGGTGCATTGCTAGTTCTAATTCATAAAATCCGTCCAGCCAGACTTGCATGTGCTAGGCCTCTATTTAACGCCTTACTTTAAAAGATCCCTGCCATGAGCTATGTAGGCTAGTAGTCATTTTCACGTATTTTCAAAGGCAGGTTTTTTGATGTTCTGTCGCAGATTAAAAATACAAAATTCGTTGATTTTCAGAGATGAAATTGTATTCCTGGTTTACAAAAAGGAATTTAAAGAAGCAACATTACATCGTGAGTGAATGCCTACTAAATTTCAGTTGTCCCAAGTGGACCGATTTATTCAAGATGTGCATAGAGTGGGCAGTTTATTAGTAACAAACCTTTTAATCATCGCCACATCATCGAGACATGAACACAATTGAGCCCTGTGCACAACGGTTAGACCCCAGGAGATAAAAAACAATATTCGGTGAAAAACTTCAAATACCTTGCTCAGAAAGGGCAAGTTTTCAACAAGGAGGTTCTACAAGGAACACCATCTTAGATCAACAGTACTCAGCCGAGTCAAGCTCAGTCTCAGCTAATCTGATTTCACGGAATTAGCTGTTTGCAGCTTTGAATGCGTACTATATTATCGAGACCAATAAAATAAGATAAAGAAGTGGTCGACTTAGTTTGAAAGGATTTAGAATAGAGTGAAGTTAAACATCACACTAGAAAAATCGATTACTTGAGGACAATCGTAAAGCACACCGTAGCAAGGCTGAAGAACCTCCACACACATTAACGAAATCACAAATTCCGTATGATCAATGTGGTAAGAAACAAAAAAATAATAATACCAACAAAACACAATCAACTAAATATGTAAGACTTGAGCTGTTTTTTGAACAGCGCAATAGATTTGGAATTCCGTATGTGAAAAGGAAGAGAGTTAACCTCTTTGGTTTGTCACCATTTCCGGGATGCAATTTTAAGTTTGCTGTTTATGTATAAAGTTTGCTGCAAACCTGCCCTAAGCCTATTTTGTTGGTAAACGATTTTTAATTGTATCCACTATGCAGTTTAGCGAGTCCCAACATTCGCCGACCAACTGCATGGTCAAGTGGTAAGAGCATCAGATTTGCAGTCGGGAGTTGCGAGTCCTGGCCAGGTCCTACCGCACACTTAAAAAACGTTACCCACTGCCGTCGTGCTAGGTGATCTGCATAATTAATAGGGTAGAAAAAACAAGCCAGTGGGCCACAACTAAGAAAAAGGCCGTGGCCAGCACGAGTAAATCAACTGGTTGGAAACTGGGTCTTAAATTGGTCACCTAAAATTCACCCCTCAATTGAGAAGCCACTGTTTCTTTTGTGTTTTTGCTTAATTTTCGCCGGCGCATTTGATTAACTACTTAGTTTCACTTTTTGTGTGACTGACTGCGGGTTAAAAGGCCAAACGCTTTACAAAAACCTGAAAATATATTTAGTCCAAGTCGTCTGCAAACCTTGGTATTCTTGTTATTTTTCCAAAGTAAAATTGGTCGGACGGCCGTTATACATGGTCGATCCGTGTAAATTCGGCTCCAGCCAGCCTCTGGGGCAACTAGGAGAATGGAGCTGAGCATCGCCAGCAGAACAGACTCATTCTTTTCATGAAAGGTTTATTTCTAGGAAAGGCTAACATTGCAATGCGTAGACTTAGACACCCAATCAGGAAAACTCGGGGGGGGGGGGGCTGCACAATCATCACCCTTGTCAACTTTATTCTCGGGCTAATTGTTATATATATATAGTTTCTTCCCCAATACTCTGAAAGATTGGAATAATCTTCCTACCACTCTGATAGACGTTATGGATAGGCACATGGACCCTGTCAACTACATAACCAGTTTTATTAAGGCCTGCATACACGAGCAACATTTGTAAAACATTCCGAAAACATTTCCAAAACATCCACTGTGCAACAAATCCAAAACAAGCTGTTTTTGTTTGTTGCACAGTGTAGACAGGGTATACCGCATGTTTTGAAAATGTTGCAAAAGAAATATCCTGCCAATTCTTTTAAAAACATTCTCAAAACATTTTCAAATGTTTTCAAATTGTTTTTACCCTACACTGTGCAACAAACCGAAAACAAGCATGTTTTGGGTTTGTTGCAGGTTAAGTGTTTTGAGCATGTTTTTGAGAATGTTTTTAGTAATGTCCTTTGGATGTGTCATCGTGTGACCGTGATCCGAAGAAAGAAGAATTAGAGGAGGGGGATGCTCATTAAATTGAATGAGACTCTTCATGCCTTTAACGAGTAAAAGAGATGGTTTTAGCCCTGGTGACCGAAGGTCCGCAAGACCAAATTATGTAATAGAGTTCACATTCACAAGAGTGACCGAAAATCAAAACGTGTCCACAAGACCGAAGGTTCATGCAACCCAATAAAACGGAGCCCGCGAGACTGAAATGAGAATAGGCTCGCGTAATCTATATTAAAACCCCTGACCTGTGTCCTTTTCCAGGCTCGCGGACCTATTCTCACTATCGGTCTGGATGACCTTTTCTCACATTCCGTCACGCGCGCGACCCTTTCGCATTTTCAGTCTCGCAAGCCTTTCCCTCCCTACCTTCGGTATCCTGGACCCTTTCTCATTTACAGTTTCTCTCCGCAGCCTGACCTGAACAAGCAAGGGATGTGATATTATTTACCGAAAGTTACGGAAAGTGGTCTTACCTTAAGTAAAGATGGTATGTCCCACGCAAGCAGTTTGTATATATCCAACTTAAATCCATTTAATCAAGCCCCGTCAGCATTTATGTATGGTATTATGACAAATGACAAACTTCGATAGCCTACAAGAAAACTGTTTTGCAAGAAGCGACACTCACAACTTGCTGCCGATTAATTCAATAACACAACACTAAGCATCGCACGTGGTTTACAAAACAAAAGCAAGCCCGATTCCCAAGCACAGTTCAAGAACATTTTTTGTAAACAGGTCATGCACCTGGGCAAGTGACCTCGTTTTCAGCATTGCGCGGTCTTCGCTGCATCCTTTGATATTCACCGCCGTAGACTGGGCAACGCGGTGGCTGTCTAGAAACTTCCACTCCTGTCTAGAATTCCAGCCATTGGGGCCTGGCAAGAGTGTGTCCCGTATTTTCATGGGTGAAGTTGCAGCAGATCTTTTCTCACAATTTAGGCCTCATGAATATTTTTCTGAAGTCCTCCCGACCCTCTGACAAAAAGCCATTCGGGGAACTGGGGCTATGTCACTGTTCCCAAGGTTCAATGTTCCCATGAAGACCCCGGCAAAATCAAACTTTAAACTGCTTCCCAAGTAAGTTACATGCGCTGAAAGACAACACTTGACCAACCTCATGGCCTGCACACCAAAACCGTAGCTTTTTTGCCAGCTCGGCGGAAGTAAACACTATTCCTGTACTACCTGTACTAGAAAGTGTTTACTTCAATACTAAGCAGATAAACAGGCGCGGATCTAGACATTCTAAAAGGGGGCATGACTTAAGAAAAAGCGTGGGGTGTGAGGAAGTTGCAACGCTAATTTCCAATATGTTTTATTGTGGCGAAAAATGGAGGGCTGAGGCCGTAACCTCCCCCCAACCCCTTTGGATCCGCTCCTGATATATATTCGATACCTGAGAAGGGTTACGTTATTTTGACGCTGTATTGGAAACTTATGACAACTACACAATGGGCCACATGGCGAAGTTTGAAGTGGAGGGGAGGGTAATCACTAAAGGCGGCCCAATAAATTTAACAACATAACAGCAATATAGGGGGCTCGAAATGCTTATGACACAAATGGGAGGAACAAAAATCTAGAGCCCCGCCCCCTCCAGCGTCGTCAGGGCAGCCCCTGCTTCAAGGATATTAATTATTATTTGGCAAAACTTCGGGTGCGCATGCACTGAGTAGCATGCCAGAACTCCAAGCAAAACTGCTTGTCGAAGTTTTAGCGTGAATATTATTTCACTTAATCACTGTAGTACAAAACAGGGTCCAGAAAAAAAAAATTAGAATGGATACCAAAAATTAATAAAACGGGTCGGGTAGCACATGCTCTAAAAAGTCAGTAATTGGAATTAGACAAGATTGCCGCAATTTCTGGTCGGGCTATAGCCACATGGAAGTTCGAAAAACTTTTACTTGAAATACCATAACAGTAACTAAAACGCTAACATGCATCGAGTACCGTCTTCCCCGCACTGCGAAAATTCACACTTGGAAGTAACTTGCTTCGTGTGAGTCGTACACACGGCCGTAAGCTTGAGAGTTCAGAGCTGCGTCGATAGGAAAGAAACAGATTGGTGACGTCATTGGAAACTCCCGCAAATCTTAACCTCTGATTTGTTGTAGGTGATGTCACGACCCAGCCCATGACATTTTAGTCCATGGTCATTGGAGGGATAAAGGTGAAGGTGAAAGGTAAAGCTTTGTGGGGGACCACGATACTCCAAAACATGTTGGAACGTGTATTCCATGCAATGTACAATACATTGTGCATAACTATGTTAGCAATGGGCCGGGCCAGCGCTAACAAAAATCGGCAGTTCTCAGTCCGCGGCGACTGCTCGTTCAGTTCAGATCCAGGCCAACGCGAGTCTTAGGGGGCGGGGTTGGATCGAACGAAAGGCTTCAGATTTAAACAGAAGTAGGGGCGTTTTGTATGTGATGCGCGGGCAATAAATACTGCTAGTATTCATTGGCCAACCAGACCGCTCATTGAAAAGAACGCAAAAGCACATTTTCACCAAATTTGGCCTAGGCCTAGTACGTTATTTTAGACACATGCTGCTAGCCAAAACTTAGCGAGGGCAATCGTATTATCTTAAGAAATAACTGAAGTGTTCTGTTAGCTGCCTAGCCAAAAATGTTTTGAAATCACTTTCGTAAGGGATGGTGGATCCAATTAATTGATTCTAAACTCGTTACCGCGCCCATCTCTTACTGGAACGACTCGGACAGCCACTCTATGGATTTTATTCGGATTAAATAACTATTATTTTCTTTGAGCTCAAGACAACGAAATGGTAAGTTTATTTATTTCTTAGGTGTTACAGTACGTATATGCCAATCCGAGCAGGTGGTTGTCCTGTATTCCGACCTGCCGACAATCGAGTGGGCGCTGGTGTTTTTGTGCCCATATTCCCGCCGTGGACCGGCAGTGTCGTAAGAGGTGACAAAGGGAAGAACTTGCATTGTATTTTAACTGTGTTTGAAACCTTACTTAAACTTAAACATTATCATATTTAGGGCCTTAATAAAACTTTCACTTTTACATGAGCATAGGAACATTGAGCTGAATGATTGGGCATTTGGCCCGGTAAAGAAAACCAAAGAAAGGAGTGTTGATTCCTAATAACTTGGTCGAGTATTGCATACAGCGATGTTTAAAGGCAAGAGAGTCTGAATAGGTCTGTAAACTCTAGCTGCACCAACACGTGAAACTTTTTCATCAAGCAATGGCCCATCCATATTTTCAAAGTGATTTTCAAGTCAAACAGTAAATAATTTTGGTTCACATTTCATGGCTCCACATCCTTGTTTTATGGTTATCAGTATATTCCACGGAAGGTCCGGAACGATGTTTCTACCCTGATTACCCAACTCCGTTGCTGAAGCTTCTAGCCTAGGCCTAGGTCTTTTTCATTTCTTTTTTTTTTTGTTAAAGGCTAGCCGACGGTAGTTTTAGGCCCAACGTAGACGTCAGTTCTCGCAAAAATTATATTGCCCCAAATTCTCTGGAAAGGTGATGCAAATCCCTAATATATTTTCAATGCAATGCAAGACCCACTTACGAAGAAAACACATTCGAACACACTTAAAATTTATTGTTACTATAAAAAAAAAAGAAACCTGGCAACAGATCTTTTTTAAAGTAAAAAATGAGGACCAAGTTACAGTGAAAGTCCTTATAAAGTGTAGGATATAGATCTTCTTTCTTTTTCAACTCCCAAGAGATGCATAGTTATCATTACTGAGGGGCTATATCGATGTTCTCAGGGGTCACTGTTTCGGAGTGTTTCCGAGGTTCAATGTTCCCGAATCTTTACAATAAACGTCCACCCTTCTGGGAACATCGAACCCCGGGAGTAACGAACCTTTTAATCATCTCTAAATCATCGAGATGTATGGAAACGGGGAACAAGTAACCTTGGGAACTTCAAACCCAGGGAACATTGGGTAGACCTTACCTAGTACTTATTTACTCGCTATCGCATAATCTGACAACAAACTGGTGAGAGACTGAGCCGCAAAACCAATTTAACAGACATCAAAATACTGAAGGGAACACACATTCTGTGAAAGTAACTGTAGCCTAGACTTATTACCATATATAAAGAACCGAAAGTTTTTTTTCATGCAGTACGTCTGCAAAAGGCAAAACAAAACAATATTTATAGAAATCAATGACAGTTAACACAATGAGTTTTCCGTATCACCAAAAATAAAGATGTCAATTCTTCAAGGAAAACGAAAACATGAAGGTTTTGAAAGGGCAATACGTTAGTCTATTTTCAAAATGGTCGAATTATGTAATCAAGTTAACCTGATGACATGAAATTTTGTTGTTTCACGTAAAAGGTCACTTGCAAAGATCCTCATATGAGTAAACGAGGTGACAGTAAGATATCCTAAAAAACAAATGTTATTTTCCATCAATAAAGATTGTTATGTAATGCCCCGATTGCCAAGTCATCTTGTTCAATGTATGTGGAGCAGTTCTGTTCATTTGCAAGTCACACCTGCGGGTCTGAAACATATGTTAATCGAGTGTAAACTCTCAACCCATTCAGTTATACAGTGAATAAAATAGTCGTACGAACAACGCAGTCCTTTAATTTTGGTTACCATTTAGTCACTGAATGGGCTATTGTTACTCGCTATTATTCCTCGCGGACTTCGTTCACCGGGGTCAAAACCACAAACTATTGTTCGTGTCTATTGAGTTCTTTTTTATCACCGGCGGTAATGCAGATTATCCGACGTTAAAATCGGCAATCTTTTTTCTGCTCGGCGATATCAAGACGTGCAAGCGAACTTTTAGCAAATAAATGCTGCTCGGCCATCCGGTCAACCTCGATGAAACACCACTGTACACAACCCAGTAGTTAATAGGCCTAGGCCTAGCCTGCTCCGTGTTATAATTACATTATAAAATGTGTGGTGTAGGCCTATATTATGCAACATTGTAGATCTGGATCTGGAAAAATACTGCACAACACTCCTGGTGGAGTCAAACGTGCAGAGGGTGCAGGCGGATCATACCACTTAAAGCCGTTGGAGTAATGTAAGTAGGGCTACGTTTACTGTTTAGTGATACTTGCGAACGACCACACACACTGTGGAATGACGATAAGCCTAACGACGTAGGCCTAGCCTAGGCCTATACTGTAGCGCAGAACGTTGAGCCTATTGTGATTCAGTAGCCTTACTTAAAAGCCCCGCCTTATATTGAAAAATCGTTCTCTTACCACCACCAAATCATTGAAACCAGTCAGCACAAGGTTCTTTAACAGTTCGCATCCAATGCCCCCGGCTCCAACCACAAGCACTCTACTACTCAAGACAGACTTTGCCGTTGATTCTGGCATTGGCATTTCCAAGGGAGTCGCCATCTTTGTTTTTGTACCTCATGTGAGACACAATTAAAAAACGCAAATAAATGCTACTTAAAAGTTTTGTTTTTGGGATAAAATATAAATAAATCTTATTTTTAAGGAAATTTTCGTAATTTTAGTCTTACGCTTGACAATTTTCTTTATGTTATTTCCAAAATTTGTAGGAGATTGATATTTGTTGATTAGCAGTAATTTGCATATGGCAACTAAATTATCGGGAATCCCCCATTTGATATTTGGCGGTACGTACAGTACGTGCCTTGTAATGCGCGTGACACTTGTACTCACATATTTTTGTGCTGGTGTAACGTATGTATAGCTGCATGACTAGTATAATCCCTATGTACTTGCTATGTAAGCCCGTTGTTACGTATTACTTAGTCCCTAAACAAGGCCGCGGGAATTAAAATTTCAAAGAGGATTTGCAAATGAGCACCTGGTGTGATGAAAAGAACGTATTGTTTACGGCATATTGTTAAGAGATTGAAGCAAAAAGAATGGAGCCCCGAAGTTCAAGCAAGGCTGATGACGGAATTCAAGGTGAGAAACAGCTGTTAAGTCTAGGCCTAACGTTTGCACTGGCTTCTGTTCTATTCAGCCAGTCTAGAGCAGGACCACCCAGTGTTTGCCCTTTGGAGGGCGTACTTGTCCTTTTGGGACGTTAAGCTCCTTCAGGGAGCAGAACTCCTCCGGGAGTAATTGTTTGGTTTTCGCCCCTTGGCTCTTCGCCAGAGAGTCGTGGGGACTTTTAGAAAAAACGTTTGCACTGAACTAGCTACTGTAACGTTAGAACTAGAGCGATATCAGTACCATTGGCATTAGGAAAAGGTACTGCATTAATGCAAATTTGGCTAATAAAGTAATATAGGCTAGGCTAGTACTAGGCCTAACCTAGGCCTAGTAGTAGTAATAGTAGTAATAATATAGCTAGTCTACTGAGTGAAGCGTGATCCTCACCGTTGTGGCATGACATCACAGTGCTAGCTGCAGCCTTGGTGCTTAGTATCAACATCAGGCATAGCCTAGGCCTGCCCTAACTCAGGCATATGTTTTAGTAATATTCTGAGACCAATTAAGTGAATGTAGCTAGGCCTAACAGTTTACTGACATTATGACTTTTCTCACTAACGTTATAGCCAATGTAGGGGCTTGCTATAACGTTAAAGTTAGGCTGTTTTAGGCTGTTAACCATAGGCCTAAGTTAGGGCCTAGGCGTAGGCCCTAAATCATGAGCAACTGTACCTGTCTTACTCTCTCAGTCTCTCAGTGAGGAAGCCTCAGCAAATTCTGATTGGCAGTTAGGTCTAGACTGCCCTTTACTTTTAGCCTTATTCAAATAATTCATTACACTCTTTGAAGTTACATCTAGGCCTAGCCTAGGGGGATTGTTAGGTTCAGCCTAAGGATAAGGGCTGTCTTCATACAGTTCATGTTAGAGTGAGTCAAACTCTAGCTAGCAAGTATCATGAGACTTGTTTGGTTGATACACACTTTAAAAATGGGGTTTCATATGATAATTATTGGCAGATGGCAGTAATATTCAATTTCTGTATGAATATATCTAAGTTTTTAGTTCTGCTTTTTTGTTTTTACATGATTTCAATTTTCTGGTTTAATGGTTTAGTAGACAGGACTAAGACATCTAGGTATTTTGTCTGATTTGCATCTCCAGTTTGCTTATTTATGATAAATCACCATCATATTGAATATTTGTTTGCAAAAGCAATCATTATGTATTTTTAATTCTTTCTGTGTATGTAGTCATTTTGCAGATGGGTTGTCAGAATAGGAGGAAAGCCTACAGTATGTGTGCATTTTAGCCCAGCTTGTTGAAACTAAAAGGCAGTTGGTAGCCTAGGCATAGATGTACAGTTGAGGATGGTTTAAAATTCATTAAACTAGAACTGCTGTATACTATGGTGAATATTTTGTAATAAATTTCATGTGAATTTAATATCTTTTTCTATCCAAAGTGAACATGAGTCTTCCAACTCATTTAACTGGAATCGATGCTGAAAATTACCCAGGACTCACAGACCTTCTGAAGAGTCTTTCAAAGCATATAACTAGGGATGGACTGTCCAAGAGTTTGATGCATGATGTGGAACAGGTAAGGCCACATGACTAGTTTGATTCTCATCATAGGCCAGGACAGTTTGGATACTGAGTGGATATATTTTTTGTTTTATTTAATGAATCAGATATTCCTGGGCTGATGGTTTTATGTTAATTCCATTTTTTAAGGAAACTTTATTTAAATTCTAGGGGCATTGTTTTTGACAGTTTTTGTTGTTGAACAGGCCTTGGAATCTTGGATTTTTCAGGTATGCCACAAATCACACTCCTCAGGAAAGTGATAGGTGTGTCTACAGTCTTTTTTTTTTGAGTTCTTGTAAACTTAAACAGGTTTACATGCTCGGTCATAATCTTCATCTAGGGGCACAAAAAATCACACTTCTCACAGTGGTTTAGGTGATTGATAGTGTGCAATTGAACTCGCATGACTCAAAATTCAAGACCTGCTTTTAAAGTTTATTTCCCCCCATCACCTCCATCAAATCCCAATCAAACTTTTCTCATTAATATACTTCCAACCGACCCTTAAAGGGAAGGTTTAAGCAAAAATTAAGTTTTCATATGTGAAAGAGGAACCAAATCTACACAGTGTGGTGAAAGTTTCATTCAAATCAGACATGTATTTCTTGAGATATTGGAAAATGAAGTCAGTAGATTTTTGTTCAAAAGTGAGTTTGAGGGCAGCAGAGCTTTTATCACTTCCTCACATTGACAAGGAATGTTTTGTTTCCCTTTGTTTTATCAGACTGTTGTGCTGACCTTGAATTTAATAGGAGTATGACTTCGCTGTGGGGGATGCAAAGTTTGTAAAACTTTCATGCCACTTATGCAATCACATTTCAATAATATGGGATTGTTGAGGAGAAAATCCATAGTAAAGTTTAAAGAAAAACGAAAGACTGCCCATTGATGTGGGGATGTGATGTCATCTGTGCTTGCTTCAAGTTTATGTTTTGTTGAAAAGGTGAAAACTTTTACATGTTCATATCTTGAGAACCACACACTGGATTTCAATGCAAATTTCACCAAAATGCTCAGAATAAGTACCCCTCTAACATACCAAATCCTGTTGTGACCTTAAACCCTTCTTTTAAATTCAACAAAAACACTTTGGATTCACAATATACTGTAGTTTAAAACAGGGTCCAATAGGGCTGCCACGATAACCATTTTTCATTTATTGATGTCGCCAGCATTTCCGCGGCAATATCGCACATTAGTCTTAACATTTTCCATCAGCGTCAAGGAATTAGCAAAACAGTTGTTTATTGCATGCAGCCACTACTGACTACATACCAAAAGTGAGGGGAGATTGATTATGCATGCATACATGTAGCAATATTGATTGTGCAGAACTCTTCACAAGTTTGGAACATATGTGAGCTGTTACAGTATTCATTCTATGCATTTTGAAACAGCTTATGATTTTATATCATGTTTTCTTGTGGTAAGTGGTAAGTGCAGTTTTTCATTTCTTGTGATATCATAACTTATGATCATTTCAGGTTACTGACTAAAGACAATAAAAAAAGGGATTTCACAGTGGTTTAGTCATTCATTTGATTTGTTGCGATATCATTTCTTGATAAAACATTGGTCGATATCATCGGGGCAAAACTGTATGGACGATATCGCAACATCACGATATCATGGCAGCCCTAGGGTCCAGAAAGAACACACTAAAAAGTTAAAAAGAAAACATCAAGAACATTGGGCAACAAATGTTTACTCATTCTCAGTGATGATACTCATGTTATTTTTTATCCTCCCAATTGTAATTTTGGTACCTGTAGTTTCTTCATGATTTATTCTACATTTAGTCTGGTACAGTATACTGTATCATGGTGAAATACAGTACCTGTACAAGGTTAATGTCATTGTGTACAGTACCTCAAATCAATAAATTAAAAAAATATAAGACCTATAAAAGCAACATGAAAAATGAATTCTAACGTTCCATCTTTTTAGGACATTGTTAGGCCGAGATATAAAATGTTGCAATTTATTCAATTAAAAAAATTAGTCTACTGTGCAATAATTTGTGACTTTGTTGTTGAACATCTTATTACCCACTGCTTTGTTTCCCTTTAAAGTTTAGCATGTTTTTGTGACCTAGAATACTTACTGTATGCATGCATACCATGTTTCACAGAGAGGGCTGAATTAATTATTCAGAATCACCCCTAACTGTACGAGTACAGTAAGAGTGCTGTCACACCTTGGTACAAGGTGCAGTAAATTTCAGAAAAACAAAGAAAAAGAAAGACTGTAATTTGAGTACTAGTACAACAATGAAATCACAAATTGTTGCACATTGTACCATTTTTATTTGAGTGAATAAGGTTCAGTATTTTACATCTCAGCTCAAGTATGTCCTATGAAGATGGTAGATGGACTGTTAGAATTCATTTTTTCATGCTGTTTTAAAATATATTTTTTTGAATTTTTTGACTTGATGTACACTTTAAACTAAAGAACAACCTCGTCCACCAATCTCTTTTAACAAAATTTGCCATAGCTTATTGTGGTGTCATACTGTAGATTTGACTACCCAGAGTCACTCTAGATCACCGTTAAACTGATTGCATTAAATTGAAAATTTTGCATACAGGGATGTAAAGTAGCTAGCCAAATTTGAGTGCCGGGTAATTGTATGGACTGGGGAAGGCACCTCACCCCCAGCGATTAATTTGCCCTTTTTTTAATTTTCCTTTAAATAGGGAGTTAATTTGGGGCTAGTTTTAGGTCTAATTAGGAAGATTTGTGGTGGGTGGGGTGACTGGGGTCAAGACAGGTGTATTTGCTGGAGTGCTAAATGCTGAGTGGGAATATGGAGTGCTGGGTGTCACCACTCACCACCATTCACTGTAGCTACTGTACATCCTTGATTGCAAAATTGATTAGTTGCTGGTACAATGCAGTCACCCCCACTTGAAGTACTAGTGTAGTAGACTGTCCTGTTTCATGATTGCTCTTTAGAGTCATGTGATGTGAAATTTACTATGAGTACTGTAACTACTTGGATTTCCCTTAAATATGCAATTCAATATTGTAGTCCTAAAATATTTTGAAAGATACAGTACTTTGAAGAGAAATTTGCAGTAAATTATAAGATATAGTTGTTGCTGAAAAATAAATTTTGGACAACTATCCTTGATATTTACATTAAGTGGTTGGCTGATTTTAATAGCTAAAAAATTTGCCAGAAGTTATTTTGTGCATGTGGTACTCAAACAACACCTTACAGTAAGGAATGGTAAATTCTGCAGGGAAACATGAATAAAATGGCAACATTTCATACGGTGTTGCTGTATAACTGCAAATTGACCATTTTATAGGGCGATTTCTGATTTGCACTTAATCATTAATAAATATGAGCTCAATATGCAAATTTTGTGATGTCATGGGAGGGACATGCATACCATATATGGTTAATGTTATCCTTCTTAATTTCAAGGACAGTTGTAACATCAGTTTGTCCTGAATGTTTTATTGGTTTCAATGAAAAGAGAAACCTATGCATTCATGATGGCGTGTGTGTGTTTGTATGTGTGTATGTGCATGTGTATGTGTTTGTGTATGTATGTGTGTTTGTGACACTGCTTATTTACACAAGATCTTTAGAAGGGAAGGTCTGACAGTTCTCAAACTTGGAACACAGATACCCCAAACTGAGAGGAGGAACTCTATATATTTTGGTTGAGGTCAAAGGTCATCTGGGGTCACAGGGGTCACAAACCAAAATCCTTGTTTACACAATATCTCAAGATGGGAAACTTGGATTAATTTCAAACTTGATTTGTTGATGCGTTATGATGTAAGGAAGAACCCTATTTATTTTGGTGGAGGTCAAAGGTCATTTGGGGTCATATGCAGGGAATAATTTAGTGGTCAAATTTTGCATAGCAATTTTGCTGTTTCAGGGCTCTTCAGTCACAAAATCACTAACAACCCATACGTTTTATGTAGAAAGTCTGCTTCACAATTTTGCATTTGCATAGCAATTTGTCCATTTTGTGTAGCAAATTGCAATGCGATACCGGATAAATTATTCCCTGATATGGGGTCAAACCCCCAAATCCTTGTTTACAAAATATCTCAAGGTAGAAAACTTCAATTCATATCAAACTTGATGTGTTGATGTGTTATGATGTAAGGAAGAACCCTATCGATTTTGGCAGAGGTCAAAGGTCATTTGGGGTCACATGGGGTTAAAACCCCAAATCCTTGTTTACACGATATCTCATGGTAGGAAACTTGGATTGATTTCAAACTTGATATGTTGATGCTTTATGATATAAGAAAGAACCCGATATATTTTTGTGGAGGTCAAAGGTCATTTGGGGTCACATGGGGTTAAAACCCCAAATCCTTGTTTACACGATATCTCGAGGTAGGAAACTTTGATTCATTTCAAAGTTGATATGTTGATGTGTTTTGATGTAAGGAAAAACCCAATTAATTTTGATGGAGGTCAAAGGTCATTTGAGGCCACATGGGGTCAAACCCTGAAATCCTTTTTTACATGAAACATCATGGCAGAAAAGTTGGATTCCTTTCAAATTTGATATGTTGATGCGTTATGATCTAAAAAGAAATCCTATTTATTTTGGTGGAGTTCAGAGGTCATTTGGGGTCAGAAGGGGACAAATTCTGAAAACCTTTTTTACACAATATCTCAAGGTAGGAAGCTTGGATTGATTTCAAACTTGATATGTTGATGCATTATGATGTAAGGAAGAACCCTATTGATTTTGGCAGAGGTCAAAGGACATTTGGGGTCATAGGGGGTCAAACTCAGAAAAACTTGTTTATGATAGCTCAAGGTACAAAACATAGATGGTTTTTAATAATTTGTATGTGGATGAGTTATGGTGAGAAGATGGTCTGTATAAGTTTTTTTTTATCAGGTGAAAGGACATCTGGGGTCATGATCGGTCAAACTTTGAAAAACTTGTCAAAACGGGATATCTCAATGTAGGAAACTTGGATGGATTTCCTAAATAGTATGTGGATGTGTTATGGTGAGTTGAAAGTACTGTACCTGTTGTTTTTGGTGGAGGTCAATGGTCATCTGGTATCCCCTGGCATCAAACTCTGAAAACCTTGTTTGCAGAATATCGTAAGGCACAGAATGAAATTTGGCTTTTTGAATATAGAAATGTTTTGGTTAAAAGAAAAAACTAGTTACTTACAGGTGGAGTCAAAGGTCACTTTGGGTCACAAGTTGTTACAAGAAATGTAGCATTTTATTGAAAAGAGAAGGTCACTTTGGGTCACCAGTTGTTAGAAGAAATGTAGCATTTTATTGAAAAGAGCATGTATGTATCATCGAAACCTTAATGCATTTTTGCATTCTGGTTTTGGAAGTTTAAATTGTGTCCTTAAAAATCTTCAGTATCAATAACAGTGCCAAACCATAAATTATCTGATGAGTAGTTAAGAGATAATTTATATAGGGTTAGCAAAAGAAATGTCAACAATACGCAACACTCCATGTCATTATTTTTGCATGAGCAACAACTTTTTCCATAAACATTTGAACTTTGAAGAGGTATATCTTGAGAACCGTAAAAGATATTGAAATAATTCCAACAGATTTTTTCTTGGAAACCTCTCTCCATAACTGCCAAGTGAAGTCCAGTCATTTTGCTGACATGTCACACTACCTTTAAAAAACCCTAATTTGTATGGATGATTTTGGTTAAATTGCACATTTCATCTTGTGATCACATGATCTGTTTATGACCTTGCAGACTGTCTGCTCCTGTATTTTGTTTTTGTTACTTTTTCTCGTTGGATTATTATTTTGTGTGTGTGCTATTTCATAACAATAACTTTCATTATAACTTAATGAACAGCTTTGAACAATAAATTCTTCTTGTGTCTCATTACTGTACAGTATGTATCCATGCTTTTTATCTTGACCCCTGCATTGTTCATTATTTAATAACAGCCAGTGTTTCTGTCAAGGGGGGAGAGGGATTAACCTCCCCTCCTTTCTAAGACAAGGGGGGTAAGGGTAGAATTCATGCTCCCTTTTCATTTCCCCCAAAATAAAAAAAAATGTCTATCTTGGTTTCTTATTTATGATAAGGACACCTTTCTAGTAGGGTTGGAACTACTGTAACAAAGATTATAGACTTTAATACTTTTCAGATTGCACCTCATAGGAGCCTTGAGAAAAGCTTTGTTCCCCCACACCCACTTATAATTTTTTTTAATAATATTTGCTAATATGTTGCAGGCTAAGGAGAACTTGGAGAAGGAGAAGCATTCCTACTTGCAGCAGCACATCCTGCATTATGAATTACATGAGATGATGGTAGATGAAGAAGTATTACAACATGACATGGCTTCTGATTCTCACACAGAACAAGTTAGTATGACAAAAGTGCTGCTATGTTAGAGAGAAATGCAGTCATCCAAATCTGAATTGGCAAAAAACTGTGGTCTGCCCTATTTCATGAATAGCTACGTAGCTCTTGAGAATATTTTTCACTCTAAATTGTGATTTGTGAAATATACAAGGCGTTACTGTAGCGCTTTGCTTTACCTTGGTTGTCATGCAGTATTTAAGGTCTGAAATATAAAAAGGTCTATTGTAAGAGAAACAAGGAGAAACAAACTTGAAATGACAGCTCTTCCACTTTCAAGGGTCAGTGCCAATGCAGTTGGGTGTCAGTATTATATAAACTAAATCATCAATAGGCTCAGTGAAAGAATCATTTTTCATTGTATCCAGTATGTCATACAAATATTCAAGTTGCAGCATGTAGACATATAAAATGTTAAAGGATGGTGTTGAAGGTTGTATAGGTCCTAAGGCACTTCTCTTTGTTTCTGGTAAGTTGAGAATTATCCGTTGACTACAGTATGAGGAGGGCTAAACATGAATATGAAATTTATGGAAATGGTGGAAGAGGAACAAAGAAATATGAATTCAATGAGTATACACTCCAGTAGATGTGTTTCGTTGTGAAGTAATGCTGAGAAATCGATGGGTTTCATAAGCCTTAATTTTAGTAGTAACTGTGATTACCAATAATTTGTGTAGATGAAAAAAATGGTACAGGCAAGGTAGATGAAAGAAATAGGGAGATGGACCCCACAAATAGCTGACAAATTTTTGAATCACTTACTGTTGGAGCCCAATTCAAGTGTAGGCTTTTGACTGGCAATCATACAGTAGGTGAATCAAGGCCAGAAGTATAATAAATATCAGGTATGTTGACATGTACAGTACTTGATGAGTCAGATGGCTCCCCGATCTGCAAATGTTAAACTTAACCCAAGTTAAAGAAGAAGTGCAGAGGTGCATGAAGGTTAGTACATGGCCTTTGTGTTTGGTGTTGGTAGTTTTGCTGTGCATGAGGGCAGAATGGTATGATAATGCCAGTGCTTGAATTAATAGAAGGTCACAAAGGCTATGACCTTCATATTTTTGGCAATGGCCCTTTTGCCCCAGAAAATTTAATAACCATCCAGGCCATCTGGCCTCCATGCCCTCCTGTACATGTGAAATTACATTGTGGTCAGTACAAAGTTATTTCTTTGGCATTGGTGCCATTTCAGTTCACATGGCAATGATGAAATGCCTTTAAACCTGATAAGGAAATGACCTTGCCTTGCTGGAAGTCCCTTAATTCCAGCCCTGTAATGCCATACTTGAGCAGCCTCTGGTTATTTCTAGCCTGCTAAAAGGACTTAAATTTAAGTGTTTTTATTAATAGTAAATTTTAATACTGAACAGTAATTTACACTCACAGTACTAATTTAGAATGAGTACCTTCTCGGTATTTCAAACTGGCTACATTAAATTTCAAAATTTAAAGAGTGGAAGTTCAAGTTTTTAGCAAGCATAAAGAGCAAATTATTTGCTTCTTCTTTTCAGTATCATAATGCACTCAGAGAGTGTGTGAGCACTGCTGAGGCATGCGATTATCTCCATAAGAGACCCTTTGGAGATGGAGAAAAAATGACTTCACTACTTGGCTTGACTGAAGAAGACCTGCTGAAATCAAATCCCCACATGAAGGTACTGTGTGTAGGATCTCTACCTATTGTTATCATGTGATTGCAGAAGTCATAAATTTACAATTTTTTAGCCCTTTAGTCTTCTCAACTTTACATCGTAAGTTCATAACCACAATTTTGCAATTTTTCCAGCTGTCAAAATTTATCCTTTATGAAGTATTGTAAGTAGTAAATTTAATTCCCACGATGGACTCATTTTGTGAGACATATGGTGGCCATTTTGCAATTTTGTGCCATCTACTGTATGAAATTCGCCTTTGTCTTTGTATTCCTCCCATTAATTGAATCCATTACCAAAGACTTCAAAGCAAATCATTGACATACTGTATTCTGAGACTGCATGTTGACTTTTCTTATACTTCCATTCATGCTGTGTTATCTCCCTCAATCATCAATAATTCTGTGAGATAGAATGGACACAACTTGGTTTTGTCCAACTTATTACCTCAAATTTTCAAACCTTGATACTTTTATTAAAAAAAGAGAGAAAAAACAACTTGCAGCTTTGTACCCAAAACCTGAAGATTTGAAATTTGTCACACTGCAATGGTTCAATCGACTGCCATATTAATATAATAGTGTATGTATGCAATTGGCATGAGTTGGAAGTTCTGCTGATCAAGTACTATGTGTGCCATTGTGAAGTCGAGGCCAATTGCCTGACTTGTTTGATATCTGAATCTGAATGAAGCATTAGGCCAGGTTGAATTGACAAAATGTGGAATTGTAAGTAGCCTAACCCCATTTATTGGTTTCGATGAAATAGAAACCCATGTAGTCAGGCTGGCATGCGTATAGTATGAGTGTAGGTGTGTTCATTGCACTTGGCTGGTAAAAATGTTTTCTCAAAAGTGTACACTGTGATTGTTGCCAAACTTGGCACATAGATGCTACATATTGAGAAGATGAACCCTATCATTTTTGGTGGAGGTCAAAGGTCATTTGGGGTAACCAGGGGTCAAATTGTTGTCAAAGTCTGAATATCTCGTCAACAGGATGTCTCAAGATAGGAAATTTGGATAGAGTTTATATTTGGTATGTGAATGTATTATGGCCAGAAGATGGTCCCTATCGTTTTCAGTGCAGGTCAAGGGTTATATGGGGTCCCCACAGTCTGAATCTGAAACCCTCTCAATGCAATATTTCAAGATAGCTGTCTGTCTGTCCATTGCATCTGCAGTTTCTGTCTATGGCTTTTGTGGAGGTCAAAGCTCATTTGGGGTCACTGGATTAAACACATCTCAAGGTTGGAAACTTAAAATGATTTCACATGTGGTGCAGTATGTGGAAGTACATTTTGGAGAAAAGATGGAACCTATTTTTGTTGGTGAAGGTCAAAGGTCATCTGGGACCACAAAAATAATTATATTTGAAATGGAACATTTATGTTTCATTACAACCTCAATGCATTTTTGCATTCTGGTTCTTTCCATAGAAGTATTCAGCAGAAGATAAATCGTTTGAGTCATGCAAGTTAGCAGTTATGTCATTCACTTTGTGGAGTCATGCAAGTCAGTAGTTATAACATTTACTGTTTGGAGTCATGCATGTTAATACATATTTATGTCATTTACTGCAGGGCTAAGTCATTGTATCTGTTTGAATTTATTTTTCTGTAACATCTGAAAATTTGACCTTGAGATGAAACTCTGTAACTCATTGTGAAACCTTAAGCATTCACTTACTGAAAAAACCATGGTACTGTAAAAAGTTTGAGATGTTTCTGTGACTTCTATCTTACAGAAATTACCGGTGCTTCAACAACATTATATTCCTGAACTTGAAAAAAGACTTAAACATAAATGTGAAGAAGTAGCCAGCTGCCATTTTACACCCTCAGTTGCAGGTATGGGAATCCATATATTCATTGTTTCATTCTTTAATAACAGTTTATCCTGTGATGACTGGCATACCTCAAGAATGAACAGATATATTATAACTTAATGGTACTACCAATTTTGTATTTATACATTGCACAGTGTACCTTAAGATAAAACCAATATGTTAAAAGGCTGTAACTACATCCTTTACTGTCTCTGAAGCCAACATGTTACTTTGTTCAATAGAAAGCATACAGTATTTTACACCTGCTAAGAGAGTAACTCTGTGACTTTCAAAACCAGTTTATATAGACTACAAAACAACATCACTATATCACATTGGTGGAAGCACAAATTTGCCCCAAACCATATGTGTAATAACAATAATAATAACTAGAAAATGTGGTTTGGTTATGTACCATAACCATAATGGTCATGACCATGTACCAGTCTCTGGTTGCGTACTGTATGTATGGTCAGGATGGACTGCCTGGTTAATCTGACAATCCGTAGAACTGGTATGTGGACAGGGGGAGGGGGTAAATATTTTCCAAAATCCAACATCCTGTCAAACCCCGGATCATTTCCAGGACCAGAATCATCTATAGGCAATCCACCCTATGAAAGGGAGTGCACACATACACATACACCACACACACACACTCAGGGCATACCCGTATTCAATGCCTTACGGGGTACACAGAACTGTTCCCCGTAAGGAAATGGTCGGGATTCCCCTTAAGCCTTTTATGTCACGCAGCATGTGAATTCCGCAAGCGAGGGCGGGCTCTTGCATATCACGTGACAGAGCTAATTGCAGTGTCTGAATTTTCGGTTAGCTACGCCAGTTTCGAGCTCTGGGTGAGCAAGGAAAGACGTGGGAGGCCTCAGCTCTCGCGAGTGGCCCGTACCCGGCAATATATCACTTACAAGCTCACCATGACACACATACACTCTCACATTGACAAGCACAAACACTCAAAGTAACTTGCTCTGGAACTTCTGGAACCCCTCTGTATCCCAAAATGTTATTATATTTTGTTTATTCTGCTTGTTGTTTTTTATTTTAAATCTGCCTGAATTATTGAAGGGGCAAAACCATACGTTTGTATCTCCAGCATTTTCAATGGGGCGGCGATTGCCTGTCTGCCCCCCACCCTGGATTGCAATGCCCCTCTCTGACAAGAGAGGAGTGCAGCAAATTTTTAATAAGACTTTGGCTCCCATATTCAGAATATATAGTGCCTGGAATTAAGTGAATCTGCAAATGCACGTTCAGTAAATGTACTTCGATTTACGTTTGACTTCAGCTCAAACTCATTCATATGGTACTAAAATACGGAATTTGTATCGAAAATTTTGACTTGAGCTTTGATTGGACTTGCCTTCCGTATGATGTTATGAGAAATTCCTTTTGTTTATTACGAACATTTACCTTAAACAGTATTTATGGAGGTCTTGACAAGTTGACAGTGCAATTTTTTTGCATTTTTTACTTGCAAGGAATTAATTGAAAAATTAATTGCACCATTCATTGCATAACAAATTGATGTCAGGATATAACAACCTAGCTCTGCCACTGCCTGTTGTAGTGTCAGAAGCGAAGGAGTCAGAATGTTGTACTGAGTGCATGATTAAAAGAAGTTAAGAACATGTATGAACTTAGCATTTATGTCTATTGTGTTGAAATTGAATGTCACATACAGTACTGAACAAATTAAGGAATTACAAGGAAGTTTTGTAGTGCAGTTTTGTGTCAACTTGTTAGTGCATAAAAATGACACAGTTGGGTATTTGATGTAAAAATTATCAGAGACTAACATAATTGTCTCAGTTCACATCAAAATTGATCAAAAATTGACCATTTTACAGTGTAATTTCTTATTTGCACATAATCATGCATACACATGATGAGTTCAATAGATCTTGTGATATCTGTAGGGAGGGACATGCCTTACAGTCAATGTTATCTTTTGTTTTTGCAACCTTTTTTAAGAGACTATGGTAACATTAGTCTGTCCTGGAGGTTTTATTTTGAAAGTTTAAATTGGGTCCTTTAAAATCTTCAGTGTATCAATTACCAAATAGTAAAGTACTTAACAAGCAATTAAGAGATAACTAGTATAGGGTTAACAAAAGAAATGTCAACACTGTGCAGCACTCCACATCATCATTTTAGCATTTACAAGTTGCTTCAAAAACATTCAAACTTTGAAGAGGATTGTCAAAGATATAGACATTTAATTCCAACTGATTTTTCCTTAGGAAAGCTAATTCTCTAACTGCCAAGTAAAGCCAGGGGTTTTTGTTAACATGTCAAGCTACCTGTAAGCTTGAACTTTTTCCTTTAAATTTAAAATAAGGAAGTGTTGAATTCCCATTGTTCTTCACATGTTTGACATAATATAAATATCACAATAACACTTTTGACATACAGTAGAAGAATAGAGTTGTGCTGCTAAGGATGCTTATTTAATCCAAAAGCCTCAGTTCAAAAAAGATGTATGACTATTGCATATATATCTGTTGAAAGTAAGTACCCTGGACCCTGAAACGGCATTCACTACTACAGTCTGTCTGCAAACTATTCGTCACTTTGAATGAAACTTCATAGCAAGACTGATTTACAGTTAGAAAAAACTTCACACAATAAGGGAGAGCAGTTGAATCTCATCTCAAATATAAAGATACTTGGCAATAATACCTCACTTTAGGGCTTAGCTGATGGAGAGTTCTCTCAGTAAACAAGCCAAAAACTGTATGGAGAGCAACCTCAAATTGATTTCTTCACTGCTATCAAATGTAGAACTATATAGTTCAAACTGTTAGTTAAAGAATGAGGGAATGGAAAGAAAACTCTCAGATCTTTTTTTCATTTACCTTTTTATTGGTTTCGATGAAAAGAGAAACCTATGCATTCATGATGGCGTGTGTGTGTATGTATGTGTGTATGTGCGTGTGTATGTATGTGTGTATGTGCATGTGTGTGTATGTGTGTGTTTGTGACACTTTGCTTGTTTACACGATATCTTGAGAAGGGAAGATGTGACAATTCTCAAACTTAGTACACAGATACCCCATATTGAGAGGAAGAACCCTATTGATTTTGGTGGAGGTCAAAGGTCATCTGGGGTCACAGGGGGTCAAACCCCGAAATTCTTTTTTACACGATATCTCATGGTAGGAAAATTGGATAAATTTCAAACTTGATACACTGATGCATTATGATGTCAGGAAGAACCCTATTGATTTTGGTGGAGGTCAAAGGTCATCTGGGGTCACAGGGGGTCAAACCCCGAAATCCTTGTTTACACGATATCTCAAGATAGGAAACTTGGATTAATTTCAAAGTTGACACGTTGATGCGTTATGATATAAGGAAGAACCCTATTGATTTTGGTGGAGGTCAAAGGTCATTTGGGGTCACAGGGTGGCAAACCCCGAAATTCTTGTTTACACGATATCTCATGGTAAGAAAATTGGATAAATTTCAAACTTGATACATTGATGCGTTATGATGTCAGGAAGAACCCTATTGATTTTCGTGGAGGTCAAAGGTCATCTGGGGTCACAGGGGGTCAAACCCCGAAATCCTTGTTTACACGATATCTCAAGATAGGAAACTTGGATTAATTTCAAAGTTGACACGTTGATGCGTTATGATATAAGGAAGAACCCTATTGATTTTCGTGGAGGTCAAAGGTCATTTGGGGTCACAGGGGGTCAAACCCCGAAATCCTTGTTTACATGATATCTCATGGTAGGAAACTTGGATTAATTTCAAACTTGATATGTTGATGCGTTAGGATAGGAGGAAGAACCCTATTGATTTTCGTGGAGGTCAAAGGTCATTTGGGGTCACATGGGGTCAAACCCTGAAATCCTTGTTTACACGATATCTTGTGCCTCGTGGTAGGAAACTTTGATCAATTTCATACTTGATATGTTGATGTGTTATGATGTAAGGAAGAACCCCATTGATTTTGGTGGAGGTCAAAGGTCATTTGGGGTCACGTGGGGTCAAACCCCCAAATCCTTGTTTACTCAAGATCTCATGGTAGAAAACTTGGATTAATTTCAAACTTGATATGTTGATGTGCTATGATGTAAGGAAGAACCCTATTGATTTTGGTGGAGGTCAAAGGTCATTTGGGGTCACATGGGGTCAAACCCTGAAATCCTTGTTTACATGATATCTCATGGTAGAAAACATTGATTCATTTCATACTTGATAGGCTGATGTCTTATGATGTAAGATAGAACCTGATATATTTTCGTGGAGGTCAAAGGTCATTTGGGGTCACATGGGGTCAAAACCTGAAATCCTTGTTTACTTGATACACTGTGGTAGGAAACTTGGATTCATTTCAATCGTGATAGGCTGATGCATTATGATGTAAGAAAGAACCCAATTTATTTTCGTGAAAGTCAAAGGTCATTTGGGGTCACATGGGGTCAAAACCTGAAATCCTTGTTTACATAATACATTATGGTAGGAAACTTGGATTCATTTCAATCTTGATAGGCTGATGCACTATGATGTAAGAAAGAACCTGATTTATTTTCGCGGAGGTCAAAGGTCATTTGGGGTCACATGGGGTCACACCCCAAAATCCTGGTTTACTCTATATCTCAAGGTAGGAAGCTTGGATTGATTTCGAACTTGATATGTTGATGTGTTATGATGGTAGGAAGAACCCTATTGATTTTGGTAGAGGTCAAAGGTCATTTGGGGTCATAGGGGTCAAACTCAGAAAACCTTGTTTAGGATAGCTCAAGGTATGAAAGGTGGATGGATTTCAAAATTAGTATGTAAATGAATTATGGTGAAAAGATGGTCTGTATAAGGTTATCTTTTGTGGATGTGAAAGGATATCTGGGGTCATGATCGGTCAAACTTTGAAAAACTTGTCAAAATGGGATATCTCCAGGTAGGAAACTTGGATGGATTTCCCAATTAGTATGTGGATGTGTTATGGTGAGTTGAAAGTACTGTACTGTACCTGTTGTTTTTGGTGGAGGTCAGTGGTCATCTGGTATCACCTGGCATCAAACTCTGAAAACCTTGTTTGCAGAATATCTTAAGGCACAGTATGAAAGAAAAACCAGTCACTTACAGGTGGAGACAAAGGCTATTTTGGGTCATCAGTTGTTACAAGAAATGAAGCATTTTATTGAAAAGAGCATGTATGTATCATCGAAACCTCAATGCATTTTTGCATTCTGGTTATTTTAATCAAAACCTGAAAATATGTGACTTGAAGCAAGTGTAAAGTTGCAGCCAGGTACTTTTAAATGGATCCGGCCAGAACTGGAACTTGGCAAAATCTGGGCTCCTGCCAGATAGTTCCAGCCGGATCCTAGTTCGGGGGATGCCCTAGCCGAAATTCCAGGAAATTGCCAGAAAGAATCATACACATTTACACAGTTGTCATAACTATTTCATAAATCCATCACAAAAATAAATCTGGTAACCAGACGGTTCTGACTAAATCGATTTTGAAAATATGTATAAAACAGTAGCAAACACCAATGATCTGGAAAGAGAGTAAAGAAATCCAGTCCACGTAGGACAGCATCCCTCTTTCATGAATGGGTCATATGTAAAGTCTCTGGTGTATTAGCCTACTTAATATTGTAATTAGCTACCTAATGTTGTAATTAGTCTGCGTCATATTTAAATGTAGCGTATTTTAGGAGAAATGTCCCTCATTTTGTAATTAGCGAAATTTTCCACACAATCTTGTCACATACCCATCTCTGTTGCTGTTTGAACCTTTTCCCAGAAGATCGGTGTGTTTCTTGGTGGGAATGGTCCGATAAACCGAACGAAAGAAATCCGGTCACGTGATCATCAGAAAATGCAACCAACCACAATAATGGACATTCTGTCATGTCCATTAATAATGGCTTGCACTTTTTATTGCTACCAAGAGAAATGGAGTTTGTAATAGGGTGGAAGACAGGTAGTAAGCAGCATTAAAAAAGAAATATTCAATTCATTCCCAGAGAACTTATTGCCAGTCTGTATTTAGAAATTATAGCCATAAATAAAAGTTTGACAGCCAGGAAATCTTTCAGGAAAAATTCAAACTTATAGCCAGTAAAGTCCTGGTTCAATCTACTAATAAAGCTACAAATTCAAGTACGTTGGTACTGTCAAACATTTACAGGATACAATGTAATTTCCTTATTTAAAAATAGAAATAAAAAGAAAGCTTCTTGTCATGATAATATGCTCTTTTTCAACCCTAATTCTACAATATCAAGAGCCAGGTTATGCATGGTGCAGTTGCCTGTAGGAGCCAGTTTTAAATGTAATTGATATTACTCCACCTTGCCATTTATTCAAAGAATGCACTTTCACATGGTCAATAGTATCTTGTACCATCAGGTGTGTTAATGGTTCTGTCAACTCCCTCAGTGTGTGGAAGATAATTTTGTGTCATGCAAATTAAATTCAGTTCAGGCCTCTGTTGCTCTGCCTTGGATGTATTCTCATAGCTGGTTCAACTTAAAGGAAGGGTAAAATTTAACTTTGTAAAGAGTATTGTTGGAGTGTCACTGTGGGGTGAGGTAATAGAACCTCTGATGTTAGGCTGCTTGTCATTACGACGCTTTACGTTGCTTTAGAACTCTATTAACCATCTACAACAGATTCAGGCATTTGGTTGGGGAACCTGGATTGATATCAATTACCAAGTGCAGCTGGAAGTCACCCACGCATAAGCAGAGGCAATGAAATCAATTGTTCTGCTTGTTTAAGCAGCCAACCTTACTGCTTGCTGATGTGAGAAAGCAGAGGATTACAGGGGACCATTTTAGATTAATCACGGTTTATAAACTTCAAAGCCCCATCCACCTCATGTGACTTAAATATGGATTCTGAGTTGGAGTTTTATGCTTCAAGTTCTAACTTTCTAGTTTAATCCAGTGAGGTCTAAGGAGTTTTATCCACTTTTTGGTCACTCGATCGTTTTCCCTTCTCCACTGCTAATCCAGACCATCACATTTTATGACAGTAGATTCATATTGGTAGTCTTTGGTCTGATTTGGTCTGGGCATTTGACCCAGGACCTCCTGGGTAACAGATGGATGCTCTACCACGTGACCAAACACTGGACTTACTTGAAGGTCGTCTTATGGGCAAAAGAGGCAACTTTTGCTAGTTAATTGGACCACCAGAAGGTGCTTCAGCCTAGCGTGCAACCAACTTTGTTGTCTGGGCAACCAATTTTAGTGGCAAGTGCCAAGTCAAGTGGGAGGAAATGTGGAGTACCAGTAGAAGAACACATACACATGGAGCAGGACTTGAACCCATGCATATGTGAAACACATTGGTGCACAGCAGCTGGAACAGACCACTCTGCCACTTGCAACCCAGGTCTTATAGGAAGTATAAATTCATATTTCAATCTTACCATACTTTCCGTTATGTTACATCTTTTCACATCTTACAGAAGAAAGTGAGCAGCTTGCTTTTGCGAAAGCAACCAGACTGCCAGATATCCTGAAACAGGAGTGTGTTAGATTGGAAGAGGAAAAGGAGAAGAGTCGTTTGGATAAGGCTCTGATTAGTAAACAGTTCTGGCAACTGTACTATGTGAGTAATTGCTTTGCCTATCTCATCCAATGAAACATCTCGATATGTTCATTATAGGTTTATGTTAAGGGAAGAGTCATTTATCTGACAGACTGGCAGTTCTAACCAAGTCGCTTATATTTTTCCTGTACCCAACTACCCATATGGCTCATTTAGATAAATGGCTTTCACCTTTTTATTCTATGGGAAGCAACTTCAGTTTGCCACAATTATTCACATTTTATGCACAAAATGTCAAATTCCCTCCTTTTACCAAAAATTTCTGGTAAACAGCTTTAACAATATTTACTGTTTCTTCAACCTTTGACACCTTTATAAAGTCATGTCAACAAATAGGTCCATCTCATCATTGCTTTGTTATGTTTTAGATACTAAAAGGTTGAAAGTTTAATTTAAAAGATAGAGGAAGTTTTTAGTAATGAAGAAAAGAATTCTGCCCTAAGAAAATAGCTATAAAGTGCATAGTAATAGGTTAAGTTATTGCTTAGTTTTCTACATTTGTTCTAATTTCTTTGCAGTCATAATTTTATATTTTTTCCCTAGGCATTAACAGAAGCTTTGGCTATTTTAGAAGAGCTGATAACAAAACACAGGTTAACACTTCAAGCAGAGAAGGACAGTGTGACAACAGATTGGCTCAGTGCTCGATGTCATGCAATGCATCTAAAAATCAGGTTAGGTCTTACCTTAATTTGATATTTTACACTGTGCTACCTGCATGGTATCATGTAAGGAAAGGGCAAAAACTTCTCACCCAGACAGTGTCTGGGTCATACCTACTTACTTGTAGCCCTCCCCCATTAATTTCTTCTTGTGGAGACAATCCTAGTTTATTTTTAAGCACATATCCTGATTAGCATGCAAGGCTGTATTGTGTAATTGGAGTACTCTCTGTGTATGCTGTAGAATATGAGCTACTCCTCATCTTTTGAATTTGCTGCCAGTCAAAGGGCAATGCCAATTGAGAATTCTGACACCCCTATCACAAATGTTGGAGTAATTAGTGTCTGTCTGTAACACTATTAGGTGATCCTTGTTCCCTGGTAGTTGCCATTCTTACTTTATGTACAGTACCATATTTGCCAACTGTTCTGTTTTCTGAGCTTTGAAAGCCATAAAAATCAGAACATTCCATTTTTCTAGCTTTTGGTATTACTAATAAAATAATTCTTAAAATTCAGAATGGGAAATGTTGTGAACTTAGTATTGTGGATTACCTGTTAGATATTCTGTTTTCTAAGTTAGATGTTCCATTTTCTGGGATGGTAATGTTGGCAAGTATGCAGTACCCTAAGGTTTGATGAAACCACTACAAATCTTGTTTAGGATGCATGCTTGAAGAGTTGCATCATATTAAAGAACAGTATGTGTAGAAGTTATTTGTGAGGATCGGCAACTAGAAACAAGGGGTGGACAAAAAATGCAAATTTCCTCAACAGACACCTGTTTTTTTGTAGTTATTAGATACACAAGTAGTCTTCATGCCATGGCGTTGCTTCTTGAGAAAGCAACATAGGCATCCCAGTAGAGGCGGTGTGGGGTGTAACTGGTATCTGGGTTTGTTACTTGATATGTGCCATCAAATGAGCTATGCTTTCATTGTGTTCACTGTGCATGAAAAGCTTTTGACACATGCTTTACTGGCCTGTTAGCAACCACCAATGCTATGTAACTTTTTTGTATTTAAATATATCTGTTACTGTCAATCAATTAATTAGATGCAAAAATTGACTGTATTAAGTGTGCGTGTAATGAGATTCATTTCCTTCCTGAAGGGATAAGAGGTAATCAGGCAGAAAGGAAGACGATGTAACAAAAAGTAAGAAAGAACGTTTCATCATGTCTAATGCTCACATGCAAAGTCTATGCTGTGTTTACAGTGTGCTTGTTTTGCCTCCAAATTGGTGTTGCAAGATGGCATTCCCATGAGATCTGTTCTAAACAAGTATTTCTCTGTTTACTTTCTGAAGGGTTTTTCGGACAAAGCTTTTATGTGACATGTATACACCAGATGCTGTTAGAGCATTACAACAGATAAGGTATGTTTGAGAGAGGATGTGAGAAGAAATATGTTTAAAAAGTGGTTAAAGTGCAAAAGCAGTCGCCCCAGGAAGTAGTAGACTGTCCTATTTTATGATTGGCTGTTAGGAGTCATGTTACAATATATTTTCTCCTCGGATGTGAAATTTGCAAGGATTTACTGCTTGTTGTACTTGAATATATGCACTATTCAAGTCCTAAAATATGACAAAAGATACTTTGAACAGAAATAAGAAGAAAATTGTGATATTTAGCTGTTGCTTCAAAATTGGTTTGGGGGGACTGCTCTTGACCTTTCAGGATATAGGCAGCGGGCCGTACACGAAAAAGTGCTTTCGTTTTTAACTTTCGTGACGCACATCTGAGGGTCGGCATAAAAATTACCCACGAAGGTCAATTTTAACCTTTTGAACATCATATCAATTACCACAAGCGAACGAGTTGGCCTATGAAGAGAAATTTGAGGGTGAATTGTTGGCTTTTGTGGCCAACGTTCATTGTAGATACTAGTTCCACGAATTTTCTGACACGTACAAAATTTGTACAATATGCGCCTGGCAATAGGGATAAACTTTTATGTCAATTATTTGACCAGGGGGGGGGGGGAGTATGACAACTTTCCCCTCATCTAGGGAAAGGTTGAATAAATCAGGAACTGGAACGAGAAAGGATAGCCAAAGGATAGCGAAGAAGGAAAATGAAATAGGCCTATAGGACAAAACAAGAATAAGAATTTGGAATAGAAAAGAGGAAGGAAATAAACACACTTGACATGAAAAACAAGAAACAGCGAGAAGAGATGCGTTCAGTAAGGATACCAATAAATGATTCACATGATATTGTTCAATCAAGTCTAGTTTGCAGCAGAGTTATGAGAGAGTAAATAACGTACGGCATATGGTCAAGTGGTTAAAGCATCCGACTTCAGGCACGAGTACTGTACATGGGGTGGGGGCTTACGCCCCAGCCCTCTCTTTTTCGCCACATCAACAATAAAACATATGGAAAATTAGCAGTGCAGTTCCCACTCACCCCTGTTTTCTCTTAGGTCAGCCCCCCCCCTTTTTTTTTGAATGTGCGAATCCGCGCCTGGACTTGCAGTTGGGAGGTCAGGAGTTCGAGTATTGTCCTGGTCATACTGAAGACTGTAAAAAACATAGCGTAAAGCAATTGAGTAGGAAAAACAAGCCAGTTAGTCACAACTGGAAAAGCTAGTCCGCATATCGAAAAGTTTTATACAAAAACGATAATTTGCTCATTCTATATCAAAATTTTTGAAATGTTCTAATTAAGGTAAGCTAAATCGGTTATGCTTTGGAATGATATGTCAAGGTGAGAGGAACTCATGAAATACAGATTTTCATTCAAAATACTTGATTTTTGACAATTTCAAAATTTTGTGACGTCATAATTTGGGGAATTTCCCCAAATTAATGGGCCATTTTATGCCTTTACTACAAGCGTTTTATGACAAAAAATATAGATCGAAATAAAAGCAATTCTTCTCCTCCTGTTACCTGTGACATGCAGCTCCTAGAAATGCGTTTAGCTGTGTCAATATATTTGTGATAAAAAGTTAATCCTCTAAATTATGTAAAATTGGGATAAAAAACATTTTTTAGCCCATAGACATCAAATCCCATAAATTAATGATTTACGACAAAAGTAAGAGGGGTGTCCCGTCAAAAAAGCATTCACTAGAGTTTGCAATAGTATGAACATCACAAATCCAGTTTAGCCAGACCTTAAGACACAACCCCGAACACTACATGAAGCGAAAAACCTAAAAATGCAAAATGCACCCGCACACTGTAACGCATTTGGGAGGTTTATGATCAAAACTTTTCGATATGTGGCGGCTCGACATAAACCAATTGGTTAGAAGCTGGCCATATGGGCCGTTATGTAAAACTCCATCCATCTAACCGACTTTAGCGGAAAGGCCTCAATGGACACTCCTTACAGCCAAGCAGAACTTAATTCCCATTGAGATCTTTTGTCCAAATTAACCAAAAGGTTTCAACAGTTTCCAAATGGTAACGGGTTTTCAAAAGGGTTTGGTTTATAAAAAGGGTAATTTTATAATTCCCTTTGAGTTTTGACCAATTTCCATCATCTACCAAAGGGACTGCCCTTTAAATGAAAAGGGTATTTACAAAAGGTATCACTTGAAACCCTTCGTGTTCAAAGGGTTTAACCCAAAAGGGTTTCAATTTTCAGCTGGGCTGCCAAAAAACTTTGACTATACCTTAAGCTGTAAAGTATAATCTCTTCTAGTGAGCATGCCTGCATGATTTTGAACCAGCGTTGAAACTCCATGAAACCTTGGCTGTTCACTCCAAGTATAAGTTCAAACTATATGATCTATCATCAAAGAACCAATCTCAAATTTCCTGCGAGAAGCTTAGCATCATGTAGTAGAACTGATTGCCAGCATCTCTGTCTGCCAGGAAAAAAGGGAACCGATCGTGGGGTAAAGTTTACAAAATGTGGAAAGACAGGGGTGAGAGCTGTACTGTATCAATACATTATCTTCTTTCAGATGGAGAGGGGCCCAAGACTCCTAGAGATATAATCACAACAACCAGTGGTTCGAACCTGCTATGCACTTATTCATAACGCTTGATTTTGCATGTATTTCATAGGTAAACATTTCATTGGGAACCCTTTGAGCACAATTGGTTTGAAATGGTAGGCATACCTTTCGAAAAGTAAAAAGAAAAAAAAAACTTTTTTAAGCATAGGAGTAGGAAGCGGGGGCTGGGTTAGAAAGCTCCCCCCCAGTGAAAAATGAGGGGCGGAAGCATGCTTTCGCTCCCCCACTTCCCATGAGTCAGAAACCCCGTTTTTAATTTTCCAAATCTCAAAAAGCAGCGAAATTTCCGGCACGCTTTGCTCGCCGCATTATGCAACATAAAGTGCGCTAGTTCTCACTAAACTTTTCTGAGCTGTGGATATAACTTGAACAAAATCTGATATTTAAATTACCATTGTGACACCACATCATGAAGAGACACCGGCAGCTATGTTGGTATTTTTGTGACCTGTCTTTCATAACATTCCAATTTTTCTACAATTAAAGCCCTTTATTTTGAAATATTTTGTCTAAAAGGACAACAAAATTTGGGAAACTTTTGAAATGTCATCGGGGTCTGCGGGTCTAAAGGGTCGCGGTTTTTCAAAATTTTGTATGCGCTCCGCGCCAGTTGAAGATGGTCTCTCGAGAAAGACCGTTCCAGACAGGGAAGCTTTGGCCCACCGTAGTCAAATGTTCTCATACACACCGCATGCGGGACATTGAATCCAAAGTAGCGCTTGCAGTGACCTTCCGTATATCTTTGCCGCACCTGCACCAAGTTCAAACGAGTTTCAAGGATTGAATTTGTATCTGCCTTTTGACGGAATCGAATTCAGTCATAATTAGACACCAAATGATCTTGAACCAAGGAAGTCGGTCCAGCTTTATCGGGTACCATCATTTCAAAAAATCCACAAAGGCGTAGGCTACGGGAAGAGGCGGATCCTATTTGGCGTGAACTGAATATAAGTTCAAGTCCTATTTTGCCCGGCCGTATGCCAACACGGTCCGCTGCAGGCCGAACTGACTATAGCTGCATGCTACCCCTTGCCCATAAATATATGTAAATGTCAGTGCCCTGAAATAAGCACTTCCCCTGCTCTGGGAGAAGTGCAGCCCCCTACCCCCACCTGAAAGGTCTACGCCTAGTAGCAAAGATGCCAGGTCTGAATTGCGATTTTCTATTGAAAAACCTGCCTCTGTCTAAAGCTATCGGCCATGTCATGACACCCAGTCTCCAGGGGCAGGAATTTCTGATGAGATTTTGTGCCAGAAAGATCAAAATTTTAATGCATGGCTACTTTGTCGAGTGTCACAACAAGCATTTCATTGGGAAAAGGGCTGATGGCTTTTACAAAATGTGGTCAGTGTACCGTTTTCAGTTTGGCACTAGTACTGAGCTCAGAGGCTCATATTGGGACAAGAAAATTTAGTACATGCATGAATTCCGATATTTTTTCGGAAGGGAAACGGTTCCCAGTCGCTAATAACAGCTCGACCACCAAATTTTAAGTAAGCTTGTAGCGGTTTAGGATTTTTAGATAGCATGTAAGTTGCTGCTAAGCCGAATTAAAGCTACAACTATTCTATATAACTTGAGAACCAACACGCCCGCAGATGCCAGTGCCTATTAGAACCTATTACACAAAATAAAGCTTGGTGACATTCTCGCCCGTATTCGTATTGTTACTCTTCCAGATTTCGACGTTCCTCGATACAAAAATGATACTAGATGGGTTGAAGGGTATTATTCTTTTTTCAGAGATCGGAGTGACCCAGATTATACAATTTGGATCGGTATCCAGCTTGAGTTACTCATTCGCAGTTAACGTTACGCGCGAAACCGACGTAGCAGGGACATAAACAGTTCCTCGTTCGCGAAAAAGTGTCCTTTTTCTTTCCACATCTTTTTACCAATTTTAATCCCACGTACCCAAAATAACATTTAAATTTGTTTAATTTTTCATAAATTTAACATTACAGCGCATTTCAGATAATTAAAGTGCCTTTGGAACATGATTAGAGGCTACAGCTGTAGTTTTAGTGCTGTTCGAGGAAAAGTTTACATCAAACGTGGAAGTTGTGTGTCTAATTCACCTTCTCCAGATTTTGAATTTAAAGGGATATTTTTACTTATTTTTTCTTGATCCATAGGCGAAACGGATCGCTTGTGGTAATTGCATGGGTTATTATTTCATCTTTTTCCATCGATTCGTATTTTTTTCAATCAGACCCTCCGAAGTGCGTCACAAAGTAACTCGAAAAAGCAGGACAGATTTTGGTCTAATAAACTAACATTACTTGAAATAGCCAAATAGCCCTTACTTAAATAACTTACTTAAACAGTCTGTCATCACAATCACTAGGTGGAGGGTCAGTATGTTGTGTGATACTAGTGCAAACAGCTCTTAACTCATTCAATGCTAAAAATTTTGTAAAGTGAATATAATATGATCAAAATAATGTTGGAATGGCTACAAACTGAAGTTTCAAGGTGAAATCCTGACATCCTATTCGGAAACCAAGACTTTAACCTGATCAATTGCAGGGGTTTTTATTTTATACTGGTATTTGATCTAAATTCCATTACAGTTTTAAGTTTAAAGGAGATTTCTGCTATTTAAACATGATGTGACATGATATTGAAATGCATTTTAAAAGTAATAGACAGCCCCCTAAAAAAGCTTACTGAAAGAAGTTAAGAATGGAACTCTTGTAAAGTTTCTCATCCGTCTTGCAATGACCTCAAATGTAAGCAAAGATAATAAATGGCATATTGAGGTAGTTTGACAATTATAATGACAGAGGTAGAATGAAACTCTGGAATAACTTTCTATAGACAAATTTGAGCAGCTACTGAAGAAGGCCATTCATTGGTGGGGTCCATCAGTCTGAAATCTTCCTAATTTTATTGTTTACATGCAACTTAGTATTCAGTCACTGGAACAAGAGAAGGTATTTTCAGAATTTTTAAGAACTAAAGATTTAAAGTGAGATTAAAACTGATGGACCCCAGTTATGGCTGATTAAAGTAAACCATCACGTGACTGTTTGAATTCATCCATTCAGTGGGTAATATCAATAGGATCAACACCATGGGCAAATTTGGTACCAAATTAAAGATACCTCTCTTAGTGGAAGCAGTCTTTCAAAGCATTTATATTTTTTTTTCTGTCTTTAGGGAACATTTGAGTCAAAGTATTCAAGAGAAAGAATCAGAGCTTTCTTGTATTGACCAAGCACTGCAGGCCTACAGATCAATCGGAATGGGTTTTGAAGAGCTTGTGCAGGAATATGAACAGCTTCAAAAAGCAGTAACTAGTAAAAAGTGGGCTTTGAAGGAACTAAAGCAGTCTATGACAGAAGAGGAGACAGAAGATTGGAGGGTTTCATGAATCAGCTGTAGTTTATGGTTATTTTTCGACAGTTGATTGGATTCAGAAACAAGTTACAGCTTATTACTAAAAAGCTAAGCTGGTTGAGCTCAGTCAGCTTACTTTTGTTGATGGTTTTGGAACATAGCACTCACATAAAGTCTATAAAACCATGCTTTGAAAGAAATAGTTTTCTTGGGTTTTTCATATTCTTCTGGGTATATTCCATTTTGTGATGAAAGGTAGAATTTTTTTAAAGTTTCCCTTAAAATTCCATATTGAAACTGTTTTTATGTGCCTTCATTTGTAAATATATATTTGGTTACTGGCAAATAAAACACGTATATTTTTGTAATGATTGATAGTTAATCAATAAAGTTTGCACTCTGTTACACTTCAAGTTTGGTGGTTTGCTCATTTCATAACATACTTCATTAGCAGAAGTTTACTGTTGTCATTGGTGATTCCTTTTCTGATCAAATAGCCAAATTTTAAAAAAAAAGCTGTAACCATGAAGGTAATACACAAAGCAGATGTTAGCGTTATGGGATTATTTCTAAATCAGGACATTCTTTGGTGGTAGTGATTATTGATTAAGACAGATTATTCTCAGAGAAGACATTCTGACTGGCAGTATGGAGGGAGATCTTTGGTGATGGGTGTTCCTCTCAACTTTCATATTTTACAATTTGAGACATACTTTGATGTCAGTTTTGTAAGATTTGACCCTAATTGACTATGCAAATGATTTGAGAAGTACATTTTGTGGTGACTGATTCTTGCAAAAGACAGTAAAGGTAGTTTCTGTCAAGTGAACACCTGGGCAGAATTGTTCTTCAAAACTTTTTGCACTGTTTGATAGTATTCATTATCTATTCATTAGATAGATAAAGACTAGTTTCATCACTACATAGTGGGCATTTTATCAAAGCAATCTGTATTTTTCACATCCAAGCTGACCTTTTAAGTGAAAACCAACCCAACTTGCCAAAATTGTTGAGATGACAAGTGTGTCATTTTTGCAATAGGATGTTGTTCCTCATATGAGGCCCCCATCAAGGAAGGTTGTCCCCTATCAAGGATATCTTTCAAGTTCAAGAGGGACCAGGAAAACAATGAATCAAAGTTTGAAAAGTTAAGATGCCATCACCCTGTTCGACCACCACTCACAAAAGACCCTAGATCTGCCCCTGAATCTTGACTACATTTAATCATTAATTCTCTTATTTTCCACAACATCACCCAAAGTTTTTTTAATTCTTTTCTCAGTAAAAAGTTTAAATTTTACATTTTTTTTAAATGATTGAAGAAAATCTGTAAACCTTTGCAGTAAAGAATTAGACTAAGGCCCTTAGAACATGACTCAGACACTTATTTGATTGCCTGCATGGTCAGGTGGTTTAATAAAGCTTCCAACTTACAGTCTGGTGGTCTGGAGTCCTCACTGGGTCTTGAAAAAACTTTAAAAAAGGAACTCATTGCCACAGTGCTTGGTGCCCAGCATAAGCAATGGATTAGGGAAACCAAGCCAGTGATCAACAACTAAAAGAAGGCCAATTGGTTAGTAACTGAGCCATGAAACCTCATCTAACTAATAAGCTGACACTGATTTGTATTGGTGTGGTGTAAATCCTACCCAACTAACTAACCAACCTGACTCTAGTATAAAACTTCAAGTAAGATCAGGTTTGAGTTCCCGTATGGTATGAGACAAGCATGCTAGGTAAAAAGGTATAATAACTATGGTAAAACAAACAACAACAATAAAGAACAGAAACAGGCAAAGGCGATGTGTAAAATGAATTTTGGGGCCTTTGGGAAGTAGGCGTTGCGCGGAAGGCTTTCTAAGCGGAGCGTGCAGGAATTTTGAAAATTCGTGACTCCTCAGACCGCCGGAAATGGCTTGTCCAGGCATGTTAGTAGAGTTGAAGCTTTGTATGCATTAACATTTTTACAGCCTTTGACAGCGTGCTGCATGGTGCAAAGAGGTTCTCTTTAGCCTTACATTGGCACTTATTTAGACCCAAACTCAACTTAATTATTTGTACATTGCAAGGGGAAACGCTCCATAAAAATCATACTGCAGTAGGCCTATGATACATTTGTTTTGAAAATAAAATACCCATTTATGTAACCAAGATGGTTGTGGACAAATTCCTAAAAATCTGAATCTGCGAATTTCTGCAGTTCTTCAAGTTTTACACTTTTTGATGGGAGAAGGTGGCTCAGTTTCTCCCCGTGCCTCCCTATGCTACCCATACGTCAAAATTAGCTTCAAACGGCCACAGGAAGTTTCCTAGTTATGGATGGGTGGGAAGGCATTTCACAGGGGAAACAAAACCTTGTTGGCAGCGGTGTGACTTAATATAACAAAGGAGGGCGGGGAGACAGTAATTAGCTCCATTGATTTTAAAACCCCCAAATGGAAACCTGCACAGCAAAACAGGTGACTCTTTGCCGGTAGGGTAGTATAAAATTTTAAAAGTATATCAACTAACTTCTCTATGAAAGATAAAATTATTCATCTAAGCTTTTATCAGACCAAACCACCACTCAGTCTTAATCAGTAAACCCGATATACTAATTCATGACTGACCTTTTAATCCAGGTGACATGTTGGTATTGCATAACAAAGTTTATGCGAAATGACAGATAAAACAACAGGGTAGTACACCTTTCCTACATTCCATTTTTTGCTTGGGAAATATGATCAAATTTTATGCTTTAAAATCGGATTTTGCAACATATTTGGAGACGCTTCAAAGTCATTTTAGTTTTTTGATCAAATGAAATGCCCGGTACATTGGAAGAAAGGCATTCGGTGCATAACAGGTGCGGTGAAGACGGAATTCACGTCTCTCGTAAATTGGTATCGCCGGTACAACCCCGATGTTCCATGCTTCAACTTCAACTTCTTCATAACCTGCGTTCCTGGCGAATGTTATCGCCGCCGAGAGAAGTTCT
This sequence comes from Holothuria scabra, assembly GCA_037179385.1. Classification (NCBI taxonomy): domain Eukaryota; kingdom Metazoa; phylum Echinodermata; class Holothuroidea; order Aspidochirotida; family Holothuriidae; genus Holothuria; species Holothuria scabra. The sequence goes on from CM074182.1 coordinate 42,509,514, forward strand.
CTGCCGATACCACGCCCCCTATACTCATCCTTGACCATGTATCGGACGATCTCTGCCAGATCCGCAGTCTTGGGTTCAACACCAACCAATCCAACGACGAGGGGTCGTTGTCGGCTTACATCAAGAGCCACCCACATCATACCTCGATCCATTTGATATACCTCTGCGATTTTGCCATAATGGGTTAGGTTTCCGATCAACAATCCGTAGGTAATCGAAAGAAACAGTAAAATTGCCAGAAAGTATGACATCAAAACTGCGGCTGCAATATTTACCAACCACATTTTCCAAAATAAAATCGCCAATAAAGCTGCAGAGAAATGGAGAAAGGGAGCATTGAATCCTCTTCGGACAGCTGTCAGATTATCATACCTGGCTGTAGCATTCAGTCGATTCGCTCCATCTTCGAAATCTTCCGAAAATTCCCTAATGTGAATTTTGGACTTCATATTTAATTCGAACGGTTTCTAATTTGGACTAGAATATACGGCCAACGAAAAGGACAACCGCCGTGCGACCTTTCTCAAAACTTTCCTGCCCACGGCTAATTTATAAGTCCATATGGATCATGTGCTGCTTAGAGTCATACAAAACTTGCCAGTGGACTCCAGGACTCGATTTTCTGATCCTGCGACGTGATCTCTGCAAAAGATGTCATATAGTACTGACTGTATGGTTTAGATTCGTAAAATACACGATCAAGTGCCTGTATACAATCCTGCATGTGAATTTCGTCAGCTTGCCCCCATTTCAGATTATTAGACTTTGCTGTCCATTTGTAAAAAGCTATGCTGCTTGTACCATAAACTCAACCATATAGATACTGAAAATGGTATTTTTAGACTTGTGTAGTATTTATGACTGCCCTGTTGGGAGCAAATAGTCATGACCTTTTGTATGCATCCGAAGTGATTTACAAGGTACAAGCTCAGTGGTTCCAAAGGTAGTCAAGCGGTCAATATTCAATATTGATTCACCCCATTGAAAGAAGGGCAAACAACCTTTGCCTACACACATACACCACTTAGATGAAAGTTTGGTTTACCCCAGACGTAAAAGGCTGAAGAGGTGAACGGCGGGAAGGGGGAGGGGGTAGTCGCAGGCGGCCATCACAATTTCTGCAAGATTTAAAATTGGGGCAAAAATTTGAAAAAGATGGGACAGAGTTTTAAAAAATTGGCATGGTTTCAATTACTTAGGAAACACCTCGGCGGCGTGTCCGTAATCTTAAAAGATAAACCGTCAAAAGGAGAGAAAATAAGAGAAAAAATCGCAGTGAAATTTTCATGAAAAATGAGTATGCTCACAAGATTCACTACACATTCGGACAGCACGGTTTACTTCACTGTCTTGTGCAACAACACAATGCCCGAAATGGTCGATTGTCATAGTGAGGGACGTTATTTCTTTTCAAATTTTTGGGATGACCGGGTGAACTACGTCCAAAAATTCCAAAGGGTACACGCGCCGTAGCGTGCACGACAAGCACGAAACCAGCAATGGATGAGGTCTAGGAAGATCCTGGATTTTAATGTCTTAGAAGCCCCGGAAGATTATGTTTAAATAAGGTATTAAGCGCTGAAAGCGCGAGAGAATTTTGACTGATAGCCCAAGAAACATTTGTGATAGACATAGTTACGCTTTAATAATATAAACTTGGTAGAAGACACTCTTCAGATCCATTTAGGAACATCTAACTAACTGACTGACTGGCCGGCTGGCTGGCTGGCTGGCTGGCTGACTGACTAGCTGACTGATTGATTAATTACAGGAACATATGTTAAAGGCTTTTGAGACTTTGAGGGAATGATGGGGATTGATGAGAATACACATCCCATTCACCGCATTTGAGCCACTGAGATCATACAGTTGAAATACACTAGTCAATTGCGCAGAAAGCACAACGAAGTTTTCATTAGAACTATTGTTAATTAAATCCACTACCGTTGAACACTCAAAATGCTATGGGTAAGACAATAGAAGCAAAGATTGAATTTGATCGCAAGGAAATTGGCAAATTGGGAAAAATGTTAGAAATTGATAAAGACGCATCCAGTTTTCGTTCTAGCAATATGTAAGTCACGGAACTCCTGCTGGCAGAAGAAGACGATATTTGGGAACACTTAGCTAGTCCGACACGTTTTCAGTCCGGAAAAACGAGTCTGCTCCGAAAAGAGAAAACACATTTTCAAAACGTGTCGGAGAGAAAACTTGTCGGACTAAAAACGTGTCGTAGTGACGCCTGCACCCCGGATATTTTTCCTTTATTAATAATCTGATGTATTGAATATCATTTATTTCCCTGACATACTATTTGCTACATCTTTTCAGGAGAAATCTGCTGCATGTACATCAGATAAAACTTAAAAAATGTTATTTCATTTTAATTTCAAAAACAAAGAAGGCAAAATAGTTATTTTACCCTTTGCGTTGCATTCTTCAGTCTGTCAGTGCTGTGTTCCTCAAAACCCATAAGCCTATGCACACAATCAAACAACCTATTTTGGTCAATGAACAATGTGAATATATTCAGTTCAGTGTATTTCGTTTATAAACACATTTATATAGAAGTAAAAACAAGCTGCAATGGCGAAGTGTAGATTTACAAACAGGAACAATGTGAATGTATTCAGTTCAGTTCAGTGTATTTCGTTTATAAACACATTTATATAGAAGTAAAAACAAGCTGCAATGGCGAAGTGTAGATTTACAAACAGGAAGCTAGAAAACCAGTAAAATGTTGATCGTAACTAGCAACCTTGTAAGTAAGAAAAAAAGGAACATAAAAAGAATAAAAAACAAAACACTTAACATGTATTAAAACCGGGGAAAACTGGCAAAAGGGGGGGGGGACAATTTGGCATAAAGCTAAAGCAGAGTATTTGTCTATCAAATGAGAGTTGACTTTGCTTTAAAAGTTGCATAAGATCTAGAAAGTTTAATGTCATTGGGAAGCTGATTTTGTAACAACTGTTATTCAACAGTACGGTAGTTTCCCGTATCCATTGATAACAAAGACATCAATGAGACTAGCAGATGTTTCGGGACACACGAAAAATTGAATAATTTGCTAATGATCGATGAAAATGGTGGTAGCCTAGCCTCTATACTGTACTAACGTATAAGCAATGGAACACGCAAATTATGACGGCGTAAGAGAGGTAATGCAAGACTGGGACACAAACAAGTAAAAACTTCAATTATACTGTTTTCTGTCTGTAACATTGGGAGGATGATTACATGGACCATCGATCTCCCCTAGTGAAATGTTGGGAGCTATATCACCCCCCTGGATGTACGCTTACGATCATAATTCTTTCAAGCATTTGCCTGAACAATAGAAAAATATTACAGTCAGGGTTATATTTTCATGAAAAATCAAAAAGAAAAAAAAAAAAAGTCCACGACACATTTGAAGAGTCTGTCGTCTGAAAGAAATCTTCGGTCAGTCGGCCTATTTTTAAATTTTGTTCCACACAATGCCCGAAATGACCGATTGTCTGAATTACGTCAAAACTTTGCCAGAGATGCAAAAGAATGCTATATTCAAAGTAAAATTTTCGTAGAAAATGATTTGAAAGCTTTGCCAAACATTCGGGCAGCTTATGGACTTTTCCCCAGCTCCTCTTCATAATGTAGTCTTGCAAAGATTTTGTCCGAAGTACTAAAGTATTAAGAGTTCTGGGATGTTTTCAAGTAAAAAATTACAAGGGCAGACGGGAGTGTGTCTCCAATAGTTTGCCATCTATCCTGCCCTACAGTCGAATTCGGGCAACGATAATAATAATAATAATAATAATAAAAATGGGTAGGTTGTTTTTTAGTTGTATAATGATTTGGTGTGAGAATGTCTTCCCATAATTCTGTCAGAAAATTCATTGAAACCCATCTTCTAACGAAACATTTTTTTCAAAGGGCGTCAGAAAGTAAAATCTTGTACAATCGTGAGCTTTACCCCGGCGCCACTCTGCCAAGGAATGACTACGCCCCTGCATTTTTCTTGTAACTGTTCACTTTGCAGTTTGCTAATTTATTTGAAGTGATTATTTTGTTGGAAATGAAATCTTAAGCTACTATCGACTACATAAATTCTACTTAACAGTCTGGGGAATGCATTTTCTTACTATCTGAGGTAACTATACGTTCCTTTGCATGCTAATCGTGGCGCTTCGCTTAGATAGTCTCTCGGGCAGAATTACATTTTCGGGCAAAAATAATCTTCTCTATGCCATGGTCAAGTGGTTAGAGCATGATATTTGCAGAAGGGAGGTCGGGAGTTTGAGTCCTGGCCGGGCCATATGTGCTTCAGTGGTGCTAAGCATAAACAATGGAGTAAGGGAAATAAGCTGAGCCATTACTGAAAAAAAGCTAGCCGTGGCCGGCTCGATTAAACCAGTTAGTTAGAAACAGGGGCCTAAAACTCACCCTATATCTTCCCTAAACTGAAATGCTCATTGCACTGTCGTACGTCTATGGTGTTTTTTGCAAAAACTAACTAACACAGACGTGGTTAGATGTCTCATGACAAGTTGAACAGTTGAAGGTTGACCTCACAGACCCTGTGGACACAGCTTTTGTAAAGCTAAACTTAAGTTGGATAAGTCACCGGCACTATCAGACACCTCGCCTTACCTATAATTATTTCTCTTTCATAACTTGGTTTAAAGCCTTTACGGCACTAAAAATTCCTGATTCCAGATTCCTGGGCCAGCCTGAGACCGTTGTTACACTCTTATGAAAAGAAGGACTTTCTGAACTATCACTTATCCTGAAATTGCTTTAGTTTTCCCAGTAGGCTTCAGGCTTTAAGTTGCATAACACATTTCTTTACACTTGACAAGAATTGACATAAACACCACGAGACAAGCTTGATGACCTCGTGTTTGTAAACCCGTATATGCTTTGCCTTTTTCATTTTTACGTCAATAATAAAAGGGATGAAGCCTTACAATATTTTAGACGTGGTTTTAACTAACCTCGCAGTGCCGTAGCCTACAATTCATTTTGTCTTTATAACTGGAATTAATTACGGTTTTGTAATCAGATGATGGGTTTTGTTTTGCATCTTTCAACAACTGGAAAGGAAAACAAAACGAATAATTTAATAAAACTCACATATTAATGAGTTACGTTTTCATCGCGCATTGTATCGGTAGTTCGTTAACCATACAATCAGAACCATTTTGCATAAGTCACTCGAAACTGTTTGCGTCGTACTTTATGTTACATTAATGACATCACTATGTTATCATTTTTGCAATTTTTTTTTGTATATTTGTGAATTTCTTTGCAATCTCTAGCCAATTCAGGTGTACTGATTTTTTCAGTTTATAAGTAGGTATTAGTATGTTCCATTTTTGGGTGTGCGTATTTCTTGCCTGTATAAATTATTCCTGAAATTGATCTTCATGGCGCTATAACCACGCTTAGGTTACCACGATATACTAAAAGTTCAAAGCACTATTGTAGGGCGACCTTAGGTAACACTGTATTATAACTGACACTTTCGTATTGGTACTAGTGTGTCAACTTTATACCTACCATAAATAATTTTTCGTCTTAATTTTTGCAAATATTACTACAATTACGAAAATTTTACTAAATAAATCACTATGGGTACCGTCTCACTCTATTGCACTCCTAAAGAATGGAGAAAATGTCGATTAAACTATTATATGAATATGACAAAATAAACCCAAACTTGTCAATAACGATTACAGCGTGCATTTTCATTGGACAATTAATTGCGGCATCAACTTTACCAACGTGTTTTTCATGGACCACTTATATAGTGTTGCGTTTTATTTCTATTTAACTCTGAGTCGACTCAGTAAAATTGCTCACAAGTTGCTCATGCAAGAATTAAGTAAATTATACAACAATTTCTGTACGGTGAAGGATACCATCCAATCGCTATGGCATTACTTTTGCAACTTTTTGCCTATATTTGGGCATTTCACTGTAATCTCTGGTTAGTCCAAGGAGTACTTCGAACAGATTTCAGTGCCGATTATTTCGATGGTATCTTGGTCTACATACCTGTCCGTCGATCAATGATACAGGCAAGACTTAATGAAATAAACAGTCAAAGTGCAGACAACGGTAAGTATTACAGAAAATATCACATTTATTTTCTGGCCACATCACTATGCTTTTGGTCTAATTGCCAACCTTTTCACCCATCTTGAATGTCCTTTTATTTCATGTCTGGGTTTGAAACATATAATTCAGTGTTAACTAAAATTTTTACCCAGAGGTGCCCTTTCCTCGCAGTTTGTTGTAAACCCTAGGTTTTCAATCTTTTTTCATCCCAGGACCCTTGCTGTTTCATTCTTTTGAGGGACCCCTCTCGGGGCAATGCAAATTCCTTGATTGAGTTAAGACTTATGCATTATGGGAAACGGATGGTCTTACTCAGATTATAAGGCTTTATAAACTGGAACTGAATTGAAACTGTTGCAACATTATATTGCCACTGTATGTTCATTGGTGAAATGATAATCTTCTCCTCAAGATATGTGCCATACAAACACGTACAACATTTGGTACCATCAGTAAGGGAAAATGAAAATTGTTGTGTCCTTGTTGGACATAGTATCTTCACGGGGATGAATGACCGGACCATATTGAATACATAATTGTTACTGTGCTGTCACCTCCAGGAGCATGTCACACTTAAACGATATCGAATCGGATTACATTCCAATTTTGTGAGTTTTACTTTAAATTTCCTATACATTTGGTCAGGAAGAACCAAAAAATTTCCAGCTTGTGGAAATCCTGTGGTTTGTATCGCAGGACTACGAAAATCGAAATTATACTGAGTACTGTGACCGTCATGCCGCAGACATGTACGTAATGGGATACGGCTAGGCCGATACCTTGACTATAAGTTGCGTGTCAACGTGGCGTCACAAAACAATAAATTTTGACATGATTCCTGCAATTGCAAAACATTGACTTTGAAAATGACCCGGCATTTTATTTTTTACGTAATTTATTCCAACACTGTCCCTTTTTGGTTTCCCGAAAGGGAATACCTATTGAGTCGTGCAGACGTAACCTTTGCAAAATTAGTGTAGGATCGTGCATTGTAGCGTTGGTGGTACAATCTGGTTCGTTGAATTCCTTAACGTTGGCATTGGTACTCCTAATTTACTTAAGGACGTTTATCTATTGTTCACTGGCTGAAGCCAATGCAGTGCTTCATTGGAATAGTTTCTGACGACTCACCCAGGCGAGATCATTTTTAACGTGGACAACTGTGCCTTGTATTTCTACAAAATATAGTATTATCTGAAATTAAAGAAAGCCGAAAGTATATTTCTATATGATTTACAATGTATTTTACGTAACTATAGATGTGTGCTGTATATTTGAAACTTTGAGGAAAGGCAACCTTTGACGAGAGAAATACTTTCACCTCCTTTGAAAAGTATCTAACCTTTATCGAGCATTGAATTGCGTAAATATATCTGACAAGTTTCAAGGGAGGTTAAGAATGTACGGAGGCATAGGAAAGGCTTAATTACCAAAGAAAGGCAGGCGCATTAGCCGTTTGAGGAGTCCGAAGTTAAGGTTTAACGGCTCAGTTTCTAACCAATTGGTTTAATCAGGCAGGCCACGGCCCATTCCAGTTGTGGATCACTGGCTTGTATTCCCTACTCCGTCGCCCATGCTGATACCAAGCACAATAGCTGTAGGCTTCATTTTTAGTTTTCGGTATGACCCGACCAGGACTTGAACCCCAGAACTATGGCCGCCTGCCTTCGGGATACATGTCGGATGCTCTAACGACTTGACTATGCGGTGGGTCAAGTAGTTTTATAATTATTCATTCTGGAAACGTTTCACAATTCAGTTTTGATTCTTTCCTAGCTGATACCGTCAGTAAAAAAAATCGTGCTAGTGTGTCGTTCTCTCATCTAACTGTAACTAACACAGAATTTAAAACAACTTAGCACCGAACGAAACAAAAGTAATGGAAAATGTGTATAGTAGGGTTTTACTTTGTCTTTGTATTTTGTCGATGTTGAAACTGAACAGAAAACGAATATACGGGTACTGTGAGCAGTGGCGTAGCGAGGATATTTTCCAGGGGGCAAAGCTCGAAAATTTCCCCAAAACTTTTCAGTTAAAGTTTCAGTATGTTTTAAGTTTCAGTATATTTTCAAGGTCAAGGTGCATGTATTACAGCCAAAATACGTAAATTTATGACGTCATGTAATGTAACCTAAGTTAATACATGGCCTACAAGATCCTGAAGCTGCCTACTATATACATAGGATTAAGACAATGCCATCATGGGTCCGTTTTCACCCCTATCCCTGGTGACTAACTAGATAAATTTTCCGAACAGATTAAATAGATTAAGTTTCCGCACCAGTTCTTTAAGAATAAGGTTAACATCGTACGTTTTTCGAGGTTTGCAGGGTTATTATGTCTAGACAACGGTAAGCTATTGTTTTTAGCTCCATCCATCATGGTTAAACACAGAGTAAGATCAGTCTATAACCTGCCCGGTTCTAGCTCTTAGGATAAGAGGCCATTTGTTTAAACTTAACCCATTGCGCCGTCAACCAATAGGCTTGAAACTGGGCTGTTAAACCTCGCCTAACCTAACCTTACCCAGGGCGTTCGCGGGGGGCGTCGCGCCAGGGGAAATTTGGCTAAAAACACCTCTAGATTGCAGGAAATGACACTCCCTGTGCCTAATTACTGCGTGCTTAGAATTTCATATTTTTCTTGTCCTGAAAATTTTTAAGGAGACAATGTGTTCACCATATATTTAAAAAGGAAAAATTGGAAACTCTAAAGCCTACCGGTATGTATTGCTGACATTCTTAAATCGAATATTAATATACTGGTTGTGGAACGAAAACAAACGGAAATTGTGATAACTAAATGAGGGAATATTTAGTTCACGAGGCTATGATTATGTTACTATTTATTAGCAACGTATTTTCCAATAGTGCATCAAGTTGATGAACATAACATAAGCTCAACAATACGTAGGGAACTAGCTCGATGATGGTATCCTATGCTCCGGTCTTACAGCCTGTCAGTATTGCGCAGTATACGCTGAACTGATCAAAATATCCTGAATGTGTACAAGTGAACATTCAAGCTGCTGCAGAGAGGGTATTTCTTCGGAATGCGAGTCAAGCGCGCTTCATGCTGCAGTGACACAGATGAGATCTGGGGAGATACATTGCATGGACATTCGAGTTATGCATGAGAAATGTTTCACGATTACTTATAGTGAGAAAAATTTAGAGAAATAGGAAAAGAAAGGATTGTTTCGTCAACTTGAAATTTCCCCAAATTCCACAAATTTCACCAAAATATTTCCCAGGGGGCAACTTGCCCCCTGCCCCCAGTAGCTACGCCACTGACTGTGAGTCTTAATAACGCTGCTTTTAAGGTCATGTATGTACGATCTCTTAATCTGTTTTCATAACATGTTCATTGTCGTTGTGTGTAGTTAGGGTCTTTTCCAGCTCCAAGCTGGTTGAGGGGTACGGGTTACTGTTTTACTTGAAATTTTATAGGCCTATTAGGCCTACGTCTACCATTTCATCTGAATTTTTCAAAGCACTTTAGTTTTCCCGGAATCCTAATCTTTCTACGCACCTCTATTTTTCACCCCTTTGTCATTCTCGGACCCCCGGCAAACAAGCTTAACGGACCACTGGGGGTCCTCGTATACCCCAGGCTGAGAATCACCTTTGTAAAACATGGTGTTGGTTTACTTACAGTCGTGAGCGCTTCTGCTGTACTCTCACTACCATCTGCACAACACAGATAAGGTGTTCCTTTCGTATGGTTCATGAGATGAATAAATCGGACTTCCAAACTATGCCAAAATCTTTTTCAGGACAACCCATTACACTTGAAAGCATACTCTGAAAAAAAGCTATGAATGTGCATTTGAGCATTCCATTAAGTTGTCCAACTTGTCTAATTCCGGCGAGAAATTTCTTTAGTGAGACTTTTGTTATGCTCCGAGTTACCGAAGCTTATACGGTGTGGTCTTCCAAATCTTATAAATAATCCCTTCATAAGCATCTGAGTCGGAATGAGCGACGTATTTCCTCCCAATTAATGTAAATTAGTAGACCCTCCTAAGCAATAGGGATAGCTAAGAAAATAAATTATGCCCTTTTTGCCGGCCACGAATGATATTCTCCCCTTTAATCTGAGCAACCTAGTCAGATGCCAATATTAACTCATGACTAAAACTTTTCCCTGGCCCAAAATACAAGCACCCTTTTAAGCCTATCTCTTGTTTCATCTCGTTTCCTCTAACTTTGAGTCGTTCATTTGATTGCCTTTAAAGTGTTTGTTTGTGTATTCACCCGCTCATTTGTCTTTGTAGGATACATATTTGATTATCGTCCTTATACTGGTCGACGTTCTAACTCTTTCTTAAAAACAATCATTTAGCAAGAATCCATTACAACTCCAGCAAATTTCTAAAAGGCAGCTATGCATTACGCCAGACAGTTCCAATTCTCCCAACCTACTCACATCTAGCTTCTCTCACAGTTGTCTAAAACTCAGTATAGGGTTGCACGTAAAGTCCCTTTAAAGAATACGTAAACTTCCGGCCCTCAGTAAATTTGAGTGATTTGCATCACCGTTAGACACTCTCTTTTCGATTGGGCTTAGAGGTGTCTCTCAAGACGGGAAGTTTGTTCCCCTAACGACGGTACTAGTCCCGCGTAAATCTGAAACTTGCGGATGCATGTGAATTTCGCGTCATGAGTAGTGTTTTCCTTCGATGCTCAAGTTACCTTCTATGAAAAGCTGTTTTTGGCGTCAATGAATATGGTCTATTGTTCGGGAAGTGAGTTGTGTGGAATCGGTTGAAAAGATTGGTAAAGGATTTACTATCCCCATGAGTTTGGCCCGTAGCGGACAGACAAGTTTCTGAAAGGGTCAGGGGAAGAGGGTAGAAACGCTTACATGTGGACAATTTTGCGTAGAAAAGTACAAACCTGTAGAAAAGTACTATTCAATGGGGGGGTTCACAAACGATAGGCGAGTAACCAAACTCTCAGGCTGATAATGGGGGAAGGTCACCTGGTTATGTATATAGTCAGTAGTGACACCATGTTAAAACTTCTCTTTGCGAGAATCGCATGATATCTTCACCCTGCAGTGGATAGCCTAGCGGTTTCGACGTGACTCTTCTTGTGCCCATGGGAGCAAATGTGAAAACTTCTCTTCTTGTGAGACTTTCCACCACCTTTTTGAAATTCAGCATGGAGTTTCAAGCAGGGCATTGAATGGCAAAGTCAGTCTTCAATACAGATGGTTACTATAGTGTTTTTACTTTGAACAAATTTTTCATGCTAAGATAACAGGTAAATTTTGAAATAAATTTGTGGTGGGAGTACGAGTTCAAAATCAAGTATCACAGTCATCACGTTAAACATATTGTCTAGTACTCAACGAGGCTGCAGTCTACATGAACTCCCTATTGGTGATGCAGGGCAGGCGTGACGAAATAAAATATTGCTCAGTGCCAGCAAGACTAAGCGGAGCGTCACCATCAGTTGGTTCGGAGAATGCAAGAAAATTTCTGACCTCACCATCCCCCAGGTGACCGGAAACGGCACTTCTCGGGTGTTCTATAAGCTGCGCATACATACCTAATTTTCGAAGCCATATTTTTTTATATACTTGGGGCTGAACATAGCCTACATTTAACAATCCAAAGCTGAGAAAGAAGTGACGATTTTCTGAAACAAAGTACGGAACGAAACAGTTTTGAGGAGCGGAGCACCTCAAAATTTGTAGGTTTTACTCGAGAAATACTGAAAATTTTTCTGTCATGATAATGAAAGAGCAGAAATTTCCCTGTTCTCATACCAGACAATTTCAATTTACCCAACTAATTTATTCATCACCCTTCCCAAAGTTATCTTGAGCTCTTCCTAGCGCAGACGAAAACCATATTACATTCTTCGCATTATCCTGAGGAGTAATTACAAGGCACTTGAGTTTGGTGAATAATCGCCTTCCATTACCCTGAATTTATCATTTATACCAAAGGCGGGATTACGGAGGGGGGGGGGCACGAGGGGCACTTTTTTCCGGAACTTAGTTTTTTTTTACGTCTTAGTCTGGTTGCTTTTGCTACAAAATACAAACTGGAACTGACAGAGTTACGCCGGTGATACTTAATCAAGTTGTATAATGTTTAAACAGGTCATATACTGCATTGAAAACTAAATAAAAACAATTTTCTTCCAATCAATGTCTCAAGCCTGTTTTTCCGACACGCTTCGCGTGCACCCGTTTTAAATATGTCAGGATTCAGGGTTACTTCTTGTTGAACACCTCTCCCATTGTAACTGAAACTTTTCACCAGTGCCCGGGCCGTACACGGGTCTACCCTTACTAGTGAAAGGGGGAGGCAGGTAGGTGGTCATCTTCTGGTCCCCTCCTCTGACCAAGTGCCCCCAAGCTTTCTGAAAGGACGATTATCTTATTTGACCCTAATCTGGAGCTCCACTCTTTTTCGGCTGAAGTGAAAAGGGGCCCACCCTTTCTCTAATTTCCATTAATTTCTCTATTGAGATGTCTCAAAAGTTCGTTTTTCGGCGTGTTCTGCGCGTCCCATCACAGATAAGGACTCTTTAAAATCTCATGAAAAGGACTCTATAGGAAACCAACGGTACGTTTTTGCTTAGTACAAATATCCTCAGGGGTCACTCTTATTCAGCTGTAGTGAAAAGGGACCACTCTTTGTCTAATGTTTTTCAATTTCACTATTGAGATGAAGTAAAAATTCATTTTTTCGGCGCGCCCCTGTGCGCTCATTTACAGGTAACGGCTCTGTGAAATTCACCTGAAAAAGACTATATAGGAAACCAGAGTATGTCTGTGCTTCAGTAAGAATGTCTTTAAGGGGCCACCGTTATTCAGCTAAGGTTAAAAGTGGTCCATCCTTTCTCTAATTTTCTTTCAGTTTCATTACTGAGATGCCTTAAACGTTAAACTTTTCGGCGCGCTTTGCGCCCCATCATAGACAAGGGCTGAATTCACATCACATGAAAAGCCCTCTAGTTTTCTGAAAAGAAGATCTGGGGCACTAAGGAGGGAGCCCCTGAATAACCTCAATTTTAAGTAATCCATTCTCCCTCCCCGCACCCTCTGCATTATCGATTCCGGCCGACTTCAATCATACGGAGTAAGGATATAATTGGAGAAAGTCAAATTGTGATATTTGTGTTCTGTTAAGTGCCCATCTCATGTAATTTAAATTTGAAGATAAAATGCATCATTTTAAAAACTACAAAGTATATTCAGGCAATCAACAACAAAACAGAACTTCCATCGATGGTATTTTGGTAGAATGTTAAGCCCGCATCAACTTCTAATAGGCTGTTTGCGAAAGCAAAGCTTTTATTCAATCAACATATCTGAAGCTCGTTTTAAACAGTATGAACGAAATGTGTCTGTAAGGAGAACTGCACAGAGATTTTTTTTTTAATTTCAGAACAGAATTCTCCAAAAACACATATTTTTCTCTTTAATGCCTCAAAAATTGAGGGCGACATTTGATATGATGCCCCTCAAAAAATACTGGGGGCATTTGATATGATGTCCCCCTCTAAAAATATTGGGGGCATGTTCCGCCTCACCCCGTGATCGTCGCCAGTGGGTGCGATCAAGGCAAAAACCAGTTCAGCATTGTTGTGACTCCTTAACGTCATTTATAAAATTTTGAAATACTATGAGACGTAAAATTTTCTAATTTATAATTTGTGCTCATTCTTTCGACAGATGTAAAATTTTTCCTCCCACCAGAAGGCACTGTTTTCCCTGACATTCTTAACTGTGATCAACACGTAGTCATGATAGTACATGGTGACGTTGTTGCAACTTCATTTGAAGAATCAATGACATGTGACCAGAAGAAGTCTTTTACCACCAGGTTCGATACGTTGTATTTCGATATTCCATTTTTAACCTCAACACCGGGTGGAACACCACAATTCACATTGCTTCTCTCTAGATACACTTCAGCAAAAACCGGAGTCATTGATCCAAACTTTGCCATTAGATCAAACGTCCCGGCCGACGAACTCGTGTGCACTTTTAACCAATCACAAATTGACCTATCATTCAGTCATGGTGAAAATCTGAAACTGAAAATGTCTGGTCAAGTATCAGAATCCTGTCGCAAACCTGCTGATAAAATTGTCACTGATTTTTCGAAGTATGTCGATGAACTCTCAATATCTCAAGAATTGCCTGACTTTTCAATCTGTGATCGTCTTGGGGACATTGACGTGGATTACTGCAATACCTGGAGAAAATACAAAGAGAATATCACAGAGTCTGGTTCAAACGTGTGCCAGTTTTGGACCCATTCTCGAAACGTCACAATCTGTCGTCTTTCTATTCGCGTTACTGAGATGTCAAATGGAATTAGAGACATGTTGGCATTGCCGCACATTGAAGAACCCCAGATTATCGAAGCAGAGACACAGAAAGGTTTTTATGGAATAGGATTACGGAGTCCTTGCGTGTAAAATATGATGTTTAAAATCAACTACCGTGTACACGCTCTTAAAATATGCTTGTGGGTTTACTTTTAGATATACTGGTATAAAGGCTAATTTTTTCTTTCAGTTTGTGAAAATAAGTAAGTACCGTAACTAACAGGCTTTGTTTTTTCAAAACAAGAAAAATAACTATTTAAAATATGCCGTTTTACAGAGTTTCCAACCTGCAGATTCACTCCAAATTTTATAATTAAGTTTGCATTTTATATTCTATAACAATATCCGTTTTAAGTTACAGAACTGATTTTTCCTTCCACTAAAATAATTGCAATTCAAATTAAGTTCTCAATAAAATGGTCTCTGTCAAGGGGAATTTTTCAGACTGTCAAATGCAAAAAATGTATACGTCAACTAGTCCAATGGCAACTTGAAACTTCCTAAGGGAGAAAAGTCAGAGTGTCTCAAAATTAAACTTGAAAATTGATATCC
The DNA here is from genome assembly GCA_037179385.1 of Holothuria scabra. Classification (NCBI taxonomy): domain Eukaryota; kingdom Metazoa; phylum Echinodermata; class Holothuroidea; order Aspidochirotida; family Holothuriidae; genus Holothuria; species Holothuria scabra. The sequence continues at coordinate 42,524,525 of CM074182.1, forward strand.
CTTTTCCTAGAAGGTTCATGGGCAGTAAAACATTCAAAATAACCCAAGAAAAGAGTTTTGACTGGGCTCAATTTCTATTTAGCCTGACAGGAATTCTTAGTTTCAGTAAGACTTCAGTAAAGACATGTGTTTGTAGTACCCATGCAGTCCCCTTTTGCAGTGGCTTAGCTACTGGGGGGGGGGGGGCAGGGGGGCAAGTTGCCCCCCCTGGAAAATTTTTTGGGGAAATTTGATGAATCTTATTATTACAAAAGTTTCACAAAAATTTCTCAAAATTTTTGTTAGAATAAGAAATTGTGAGACATTTCTCCTACATAATTCGTATTTTCATGCAACAAATTAACTCAGATTTCGTCAGTGTCGCATGAACCGGCCCAATTCGCGTTCCACAGAAATGTCCTCGCCGCGTAGCAGATTGAATGTTCTCTTGTGCTTGTATACGCACGGGGGTTACGATCAGTGCATTTCAGTGCACAGGAAGCTGTTATTCAGGTGATACTTTGGGAATTCAGTAAAAGGATGTGAAAACTGACAAGTCAGTAATGTAAACCCCCGAGGTTGTTATGTTCATCTACAGGCTAGCAGTAGCTGTACGATTTTACTCCGTGTACATAACGATGGATGGGGCTAGCTGAAACAATCCATGGCCAACGATAAACTTAAAGTTAATCTAGAAATTAGAATTAACGGGACCCGTTGGCACACTTAGATTTTGTTACTTAGCCTAATCCTTGGAGGCTTACAAGCCAGTTCGGGAAAATAGCTTTCTGCTCACTTTGAATGTAACAATAAATGGACAAAGAGTACCTTGTAGCCTTCTACACTTAACAGACTGCTTTTCTCACAGGATATCCTGTGTGATCAAGCCACTATTAGGCCTCCTTAGTGGCGTGCGAAGGGGAGACCATTGGGCCATGCCCCCCTCACATGTGCCATTTTTCTTTGTTCTTAAAAATACGTAATCTAAGTTTATCAACACAGGTTTTACTTCAAAAGAAAGCATATGTGGCACCAGATTGCTTATAAGGAAACCCAATTTTTCAAAATTTTTCAAAGGGGAAAGATTGTCCCCTGCAAGGTCTTTCAGTGATACCATTTTTTTTTTAATTCCTACAAATAGACCTAGGCAAATTCTGTCAAATTCCAATTTTTACTTAGAAAAGGTAGACTCGGTTTCCCACTGGTGGCATCGATCAAAAGACTACGTGCTTAGATTCTCTTTACAAGCATAAGTACGCTATTTTGACCATCTGAGGGGTCTGATTTTTCGAAGTTTTCTTTACGCTCCGCGCCAACCAATGGTGGCGCTTCGCTCTGTCTTTTGGGCAAAATAAAATATTTGGGGTAAAATTAGCTCTTAACTCTCTGATCACTGTGCAGTTTGCGAACATATTTTGAAGTGAGCATTTTATTGCAAACGACCAAAGAAGAGAACGACTGGCTAGATTCTTCGTATAAGCCTGGAAAATGCTATTTCCGGCCATCTAAGGGGTCTGATTTTTCTAAATTTTCTCTACGCTCCGCGCCAACCAATGGTGGCGCTCCGCTTAGATAATATTTATGACAAAATAACATTTTGTGGCCAAGAAAAACCACAAATACCGATAAATGCTCTTCTATTTTGACTTCTAAAAGTGTGCAAATTTAATGACAAGTTTTTCTTCGTAAGGTAGCATAAATGGCATAAAAGAAATGCATGTCAAGACACAAAAGTTTCAGTTTTATCCTCATGAACCACCACGATTCAACTTTTGACACTGTTCCTGTCAAAGTCGAAAATCTTGCACCATTTTGCATGAAGGCTCCTTGAAAACGTCAAAAAATTTCCGGACACCCCTCCCCTTGAGACCATACTGCACGCCCCCCCCCCCTTCAGAGAAATCCTGCGTACGCCACTGCGTTAGTATATACAAATAAACCAGATGTTGTTGACCAAAACAATATACTTTGTTATTTCCGATTGCTCTATGTTATACTTTAAGATTAAAATGCAGGTAATATTACAAAATGACATGGTAATGTTGTTATACTTGTAAGTTTGCATTTTTTATATGAAATACATACACATTGACCGGGAAAAGTTTTGGGGAAATTTCATACCTTTGCCCCCCCCCCCCGGAAAAAATCCTAGCTACGCCACTGCCCTTTTGCTTAGTAGTGTCATCGAAGAGCTCGCATAGTCCTACTCTGAACCAAGTTTAAGACTGTGTATAATTTGACGCATTCAACTAGACAAGACTATCATATTTGTCTGATCTTATATTTCGGCAACTGACTGACTGAAATATAAAATTTACTCATACCGATTAAAGGGACATGTCATGATAAACAGTTGGAAAGAATCATTATTTTTAGTCTACCCTCAGAACAATGACGGATTTTGGCGGCGGTCCACATTGCCATTGGTCATAAGCTGAACATTTTTTCTTTTTCTTCTGCAAGTGGCAAAACAAATATTTCATAAATACTCTTTAAAGAATGCCATATATATCACCAGTTTGCATCGTACCCCCCTTCCAACCCCGGCCCCCCAAAAAAAAAAGTTTTCAAAGGAATTGGACATCCCTTCAATCAAACTTCTTTCTCCAAAATGGAGATCAATAAAATCTCTATTAAAAAGTCCTATTATGACTCTAACGAGATAGGGATTTTTTTGGAAATGAATGTAAGGAAGATGAGAGCACTGTTAGCAAGTTGTCCGCATTTTACACCCAACTGCAAGAATGTAATATTTATTCCTCTGGATAAAATCGTTTTCACAAAAAACCATAGTTCTTGATGCATTAACACATAACAATTAATAACATCTAAATCACGCAATGAAAACATTTTTTTGGAAAACGTTGGGATAGCGATGCACTTTTCCCGTAAATACTCCTCTTAGGCCGGTCATCATTAATGACCCAAGCAGTGGTTTAACCTCGGAACCACTGGAACATGCCTCCCTCACAGATTTCAATTATCGATTGTTTTTAAATACTGATTTTACATATTTTAAATTTCATCTCAAATACAGCATATTTATCTGAGGACACCTACTTCTTTCAAAACTTTTCAAACAGAGAGGAAAACACCTCAGACTCTAGACATACGAGCCGGAAGCAGGGTCAGCAGACTGTCTCCCAATTTTGCCCTAAGATCTAAACTTCGGGTACAGTAGGGGTCTAGAGAAGTCGACAGGTCGAGCAGCCCATTCTAGTTTTAAAAATTTGGCATGTTTTTAAATACACAGAAATATCGCGTCCAAATTCTTTGACAGATTTGCCCGAAAAAGGAAAAAAACCGTCATTTCATCCTGTTAATTTACTGATCATTATACGACATACTCATGTTTTATTTTTTAAGTTTACATTTCATTGCAAACGAAAGCTCATCATAGTCACGGCAAAATATTACATGAAAATGTAGAAAAAATATACCAAAATTTACGGCACATTCTGGAAGATTACAAGAAAACTACGATATTTTTCGGAGAGACTGAGCTAAGAATTTTGGTCAGAAGGGACGATAAGAGCCTACAGGGGAGTGTTGAAGCAGAATAATGACAATCTAAAAATAGCTTTTGCATGCAATTTTGGCTACCTGACCTCATGGACAGTCTGTACCTCAGCATTACTTCAAAGTTTTTCCCAGCACTTTGTCAGAAATGGTATAGACTATTGTTCGAGCGAAAGCTGAAGAACAGCTCTGTTATGGTTTCAATTACAGAAATACACCTTCAGACTTGATCGTATACAATGCCTTATGTTTTGTACCAAAGGGTACTAGTACATTTTATCTGGTTATTTTCTGATTATTTTACAATTTGCTCATTTTTATCTTATTTGAAGTTACCATTTTATTGAAAACAATAACAACTGCACAGAGTAACCATACAAGGATGGGAAATACCACTTTTGACTATCTGTATAATCACGATTTCTGAAGATTTTCTGTAAGCTTAGATAATCTTTCGGGAAGAACTGCATACGATCACACAACATGTACTGCATACCCTTCCCTATTGAGAAAAATCACTGCGTCCAAGCATTAACACTTCGCAAACATTACCGGCAAATGCAAGGGCACATTACATGTCTGGTTAAAGTTTGAATTAGGCTTACATAGTAGTCTTTTCCACCAAAAAATATTTCTAATGCACACACATGCAGAAGAAATAGCCAATAACCATGTGTTAAACCATACCTCGTTTTGAAAAGGGGTCCTTACTATGGCCATCACTCTTTGACAGGATATGGTCATCCCCCCAAAGAGACACCAAGCCCGCCAATGTTGCACTGCATCGTTACCCGTTGTGCGATGCAACAACACTGAGTTGTTACCCGTTGTGCGATGCAAGAACAAACAAGCGATCTACCTAGCAAGATCTCCACATTTCCAGCTTTGCTTTAGACAAGAAACAAAATTTCTGATATTAAAATTAAAGACGGAAATACAGGACAAACGGGACTCGAGCTTGCATGACCTGAGTCTGAGTTTGGACTCAGGCATTGCAGTCCTGGCTCAAAACTTTGATCAAGACTACACTGAAAAAAATGAAGTGCTAAAACAATACATAGAAATCCACGGTATTTTGCAATACTTTTTAGGGTTCTGTAAAGGGTAATGCTACATATAGTTCTTGGGTAAAAGTTGACTTGATCATCACTGAAAAGTGCTACACCAGTTTTTTTGTGTTTAATACTATGTTGACATGGACAATGAAATTATACTTTTAAGGCTGATTTTTAAATAAGTTATAACTTTTAAATAAGTATATCCTTGCCTTGACGTGTTGAGGTTTTGGCCGGGTAGCACTACATCCATGACCAACTGATCCTTGTTCTAAGGTCCTCCCGATTCTCTGGCAAAACCAAAAAAACATACTTCTGTAGAAGTCATGCACGGCTTTGATTCCCACGCAAGGAAGCTACGGTACTCAGACTATTTACATCATTGGTCTGCCATATAAAACTCCGTGATAGACTAGATGAAAATCGTGATGAAAAATCACAGTTCTGTGCGCAGGCTCATTCATACACTTTTTCATTGGCAGTTTAGCACTGTTCATTTCGTCAGCATACATTTCTTGAAGGGGTGAAAAAACTTTTTAAAATAAAAATTATAAAAATGTTAAACAGGTGATAAAGAACTTTTCCAAGCAAGGCAAACACTAAACTGATACATTAAAATAAAGTCCATGCATTGTTTAACCTTTGTAAAACTTTTCAAAAAATTGAAATGACTGAATAAATTGGTTTATCTCTTTCACTAGAGTGCTTAGTATTTCTGTCAAATAACCGAATCAGCAACTTGCAAGTGCTAAGCAAGTGCTGAAACAATATATTCATTAATTAGCACCATTGAAAGTGATATGCAAATTATCACTTAAAGATCCAAGTTTGGCTCATTGAGTGTTGATTTGAAACAACTCTCAGAAAGTACTTTTCATTCAGCACTTACTAAGTTTTTAGTTTCCATAGACTCACGCAGTCTCTGAAAACCTATCGGTGCTACTCAACATTTAATTGTTTCAACACTGAAAATCAATATTGTGAAAATAAGCCAAAATGTTCCATGATGAAAGTTCAAGGCACTATTGTAAGCCTGCTCTAGATGACACTTTTATTACACATTCGTGTAGGTTTGTCGCTAAATCTTATTTAAATCTACACTATAAAGACGTCTTGTAGGCCTTCATTTACAGAAAGTAAAGAGAGGAAAAACAAAAATTTCATAAAAAGTGCTTTCAACTCATTGACAGAACATTTCATGTATTCTTTTTGTATTTCTTTATTAGTTTTTTCTGTACTTGTACAAAACTTTTATTACACCACGGGCATTTTATTACAGTGTAAGCTAATTTAATATTGGCAATATTAAAGACAATTTGTCTTTAATATTGTCAATATTCAATTATGAATGATACGATATAAACCATTATGAGTCCTGTATCACGGTATACTGTGTACCCTCAATTAACTTAAATTAACGCGCTAAGCAATTTTATTAATGTGAAATAAACTCAGTAGACCGTTAAAACGATTTACACCAAACATTGCAATTAGACAGTTATGTACAGCATCAACTTTACTGGTCAATGGGTTTTGCATAAGACACATGGGCTATATTAATCTTAGTCATCTCGGTAAAGTTGCCAAAAAGTTGCTCATTCAAGAATTAAATAATAGGTGTACATTTAATTTCTGTAGAAGATAACATTCAATCGCCATGTCATCATTTTTGCAACTTTTCACCTGTATTTGGGCATTTCACTGTAGTCTCTGGTCAGTCCAAGGAGTACTTCGAACAGATTTCAGTGCAGACTATTTCGATGGTATCTTCGCCTACATACCTGTCCGTCGATCTATGATACAGGCAAGACTTAATGAAATAAACAGTCAAAGTGGGGACAAGGGTAAGTGTGTCAGAAAGTTAAAAAAAAAGAACATGCCTAATCTTTTACACCAACGCACATGTTTGGTTTAAATACCAACCTTTTTCGCAACTTGGGTGATTTATATATTTTATGTATGTTTTTGTTTTAAAGGATTTAAAAAAAAAACCAGCATTAGCTAAAATAAGTTACTTATAGGGAACCCCTTCCTCGGACTTTGTTGCAAACCAGGGAGTGAGTCTTCTTTCGGACATGATGATTTTGTCTGCATCTTCCTCACCTTTCACAGTGGCGGTCCACCCATATAGTCAGGGGGGGGGGCGGCAAATTTGCCTGCCGACGTCGTCTTTAGACTTAAAAAGCCTGATTTAACGCGCCTGCAGGCCATTCTCGCCTGTCTGACCAAACCCGTTGTAGCTTTCTCCTGTGGGTTGGGTTGTAGGCAAGGTGTCGCCGGTTTTGGTCGTAAGAGGCGACTTTAGAGAAGTCCACCATTGTTCGGAAACCAACCTGAACTGAAACCATATTGATAAAACCGCTATTGGAATTCATCTTTTTATGTAGTTGACTCTATGAAACACGCGATGAATAAACTGAACCCGCAAAATATAAGCGCATAAGAAAATTCTGGACTTTTGCTTCTCTCGCGCAAAACTGAAACGATTTCTAATTAGCGTCATACATAAGTCAGGGGCAATTTTTTTTTGTAAAGGGCAGGGGGAGTCGAAGTATAACGCCGGCCTGGGGAGGGATGTAAGGGGGGGGGGGGGGTTGTCCCCTGTTTCAACTGATGATGTAAAAAATAGCCGATAATGTAAAATGACCGATTATGTTAAAACATTACCGATAATATAAAAACAACTGATAATGTAAAGACAAAAATTCAGTTTACCGAAAATGTAAAAAATTCTTTGAACCGATAATGTAAAAAAAAATTTTCGATAATATAAAAACTGTTATAACGACAATTTCAATACAAACAAACGTTTATTTTGTTTATTAACACGAAAACCTTAGATCTAGAATTTTCAATATTCTTTCTGTACCTCTCGTTTAAGTATAATTTTCTGTTGTTTTTACAGAGGTTTTAAGTATGTAAAATGGTTTAAGGAAAAGTTTATACGTTTATATATTTTTTTACCTATTACAGAACAAACCTTTTATATATTTTGGAGAATACTCGGTAAAAATTAACAAAGATTTCACATATTTTCAGAGGTTTTCTGAAAAAAATGTGTTTTGCATATGCAAAAGCAATATGCAAGTTCTAATTGTTTTATAGATAGCATTTTAAACACTCTGCGGGTACGCATATAGTTGAATTAGAGATATTACAACAAAGCTTTGAGTAATTTAAAAATATGTTGAGACTTAATACCGTACAGTCCTTTTTAGGAAAAGTTAGTCAAGTGGACCGGCCAAAATTTGGAATTGAAAATTTGTAAATCTGCGCTTGGAACAGGTTTAGACTAATGAGACCAGTAACGAAAGACACTTTATGGTGACAAATTAATAGCTTATCAATAGCGATAAAGAATCTCATGATATGTGGAAATTTATTACTGCTAAAAATATGGAATAAAATTTTTCATAGTAATAACGTGCCAAAGACGGGGTACATAAAACAGCTCAATGTTTGTACATTTAACACATGGACTGCTCATACTAGCTCGGATCGCCGATCAGCCTTCGCTTGTTTGTAGCCTTTGTTCCGACCGTGACCGTTTCATAGCACTTCAAAAGCTCCGCCTTCGCTTGCCCTGGGTAGGACGTTAAACTTTATCCGGTTGTGGAGTTGGGGATAATGAGGTAACCCTTTACCAGAACTACCTCCGGGCACCCTTGGACAAGGTGCACCTGTATTTGCCCGGTTCGTTTTGGTTCGTGTTTCCGGGTAGGGTGAACGCGAGTTCGTTCGATCTCCTCGTAACCGGGACTTTTCTGTTTTTAAATAGTTTAAATACCGTACATAAATTTTGAATTTGGTAAGTGGAGCCTCTTCTCCTACCCCTCCTTACACTGCGGTTGTGGTCCTTTGGGGTAGTGAAATGTGCGTTGGAGGTTTCGTTTTTTGTCTATTTTTCTTGAGTTTAGGATTTTCTTAGTGGGTGATGTTGGTTTGGTGTAGCGGTGCCTTTCTGTTTGGGGTGTTTGTGACTGTTAAGGGCGGTGTTTTCTTGGTTTGTTTCGTTTGCGAGCGTGTTCATGGTGTCCGTTTTTTGGTTGTTGGTCATATGTTATTCGTTTAGCTAGTCTAGCCGTGACCGTTTCAGCACGTAGAAAGAGCCTTCGCTTCTCGGCCTTTTGGCTAAGATCGTATGTGTATTATCTACATTGCAATGTTTCTGTTTTGCAGGATGAAATGTTTGTTAATGACTTTAAGTATGATTTTTCTTTGTGGCAGACTCTCAAACCCGGGTTTGATTCGATTATTGACTGATGGGAGAATCTTAAGGACAGAGTGAAGGGAATGATTGTTCGGCAAAGTGTCCGTTTGGCCCAAACCAGGCGGTTCCGCCTTTCAGCTTTGCAACGGGCTTGAGTCCGTGGTACTGAAAGGGAGTTGGAGGATTTGCTGGACGAGGGGAGGGTGGGGGCTGTTATTCGGTCGAAAGTCGTCCGATTCTTTGATGCCAATGAGAGGCCTTCTTCCTTTTTCTTCGAGCGTGAGAGGCTTTGTCCCGAGAAAAATGCGATTCGCTCTGTCCGGGACTCCACTGAGACCATAGTTAGCAACCCTCGTGGCATTTTGAATGTTGCACGGATATTATTCCTATCTGTTTGCTTGTGCTGATACTGTTGACCCGAAGAAACAGATGTTTTTAGAGGCAATTGACTTCCCTCCTGAAAAGGCCTTGGCAGACCAGGTGGAGGGCTCATTGAACTTTCGTTTTGTTTACTGTTTTGTCCCTTTAACATACATATACATACAAATATAGGGTATAAATATTACAAAAAAAAAAAAAAAACAAGTTACATATATAAGTGCAAAGAAGTAAACCAATACCTTAGGGGACTTGAGAATGTGCATTCGCTAAGAGGAAAAACAACAAGCAGACTTACAGACAAAAAAGCTTCTACATTAACAAAATAAGAACGTGATGAAAAATACAGAGCGGAGGTCAAAAAGGAGAGAGAACTTAGCTTAGAAGGCCCATTCCCCAAACCACCCACTCCACCCAGCAACAGCTACGGAGAGGACAATGCTTAAGACAATTTTAAAAGGAAAAGCATGATGATCAAAAGATGATCAGAAAAACACCCTACTGACAGAGAAAAGTTCAAAATATGGGTAAGAGGTTCAGCTTGGCAGTGAAGTACCCTACCAACAGTATCTGACCTCAAATCGTAGTAACATGCAGCTTTCCTGGGGTTTAAACACTCACGTGCAACCTTCAAGAGTTTATTTACGTCAACCGGTGAAAGATATGCGGATTCCACACTTTGCTGATAAAAATGGTCTTTGCTACTTTTAGATGCACATTTTGGTATATTATCTGCAAGAGACGCCCCAAGATTTACAAAAAGTTGTTTAAAGAATATGCGATACTTTGTCGATTGCTTACAACTCTGTCATTCTAAATGAAATAATCAGGATAGCCTGAATCTTTTTTACCTTTGTGCTTAATTTCAGTGATCTCTTCCCACATACCAGAACCATTTTGGGCTTTACGAAGATTATCATGGTAGTGTTTCCTTTTTGTAATATGCATGACATGAAAAGACTGGAGTGGATTAGGAAGAAAGACACAGAATTCATTGAAAGATCTTCACCAAACGAGGAGGATGGCATAAAATTTGATGATCAGTGCCTTGATGACAGTTTCAACAACACATTACAGAAATACGACAATGTCGCTGTGAGTGAAGATGAGAAGAGGGTCCAAGAACTGCACCCCAAATTCCCAGTATTCAAGAAGGTCAATGCAACCGACCAGATAATCGAACTTGAAGAAACTTTTGAGAAACTTAGATTGGAAAACCACAGACAAACGATGCTGAACAACGACAGTATCAGGGAAGAGTCTGATGACAGCGATTCTAGATCAGATGAACGTAGCAGGGATCCTGATACTGGCCAGTTCTATAACCCGATTACCAGAACTCTAAACCTCTCCTCTACCAGACCCACTAACCTTCCATCCAACAAATGGGTCTACCGTCCTCCTCCTCATTGCCCAGAAATTGAGGCACGAATGGTATATGCCAAGCAGCGAGTAAAAGAAGAGCTAGCAAGATACAGGGGCAAAGGACAGGAAAACGTTAGCACAGAAGCTAGAAAAGGTCTCAAAAGTCTGAAAGAAAGGTCAAAGAAGGGGGAGATTGTCATTTACCTTACAGATAAATCGGGTAAGCTTTCTGTAGACACTTCTAAGAACTATGCTGTGGCAATGGATGAGCACCTGATAGGTATGGAGAATAGCAATATCGAAGAATACAGAGGTGCAGAGAAGAAAATCAATGCTCTAGCCAGTATTTGGAGCCATATCTGGAATGCTAATAGTAGGGTTAGAAACAGCTTGATCACAAGCAACAATGATGTTCCTCCTTTATATGGCCTCAGGAAAGACCATAAATCTGACAAAGAAGGCCTTGGTGGCCCTCCTTTAAGACCCATCTGTGGTGCCACCACATCCTGTAACAAAAACCTGTCATTCGTACTATCACAATGTATCCATCCACTTATATCCACTGCACCTGAAACTTGTGACAGCACTGAAGATCTCCTGTCCAGAATCAGAAAATTGAATGAGGAAAAGAAAGAAATTGTCGTTGGAAGTATGGATGTTAAAGCTCTGTACCCTTCAATTGACATCTGCATTGCCACAGATAAATGTTGTGAGTTACCTGAGAAAAGTGACATCCAGTTTGAAGGAATAGATCATCAAGAACTTGCCCTTTTCCTGAAATTAATTGAATTAGAAACAGGCAGCCCCTTGCCAGATGACTACAAAAACCATTGCCCTAGTAGAACCACCACCAGAGGAAGAAAGCCTACGATAACAGGGACTGTCTCCAGCCAAAACACCTCTAGGAGATGGAATAACTGGCAAAAAGCTGATTCAACACCACCAAACAATGAACTCCTGAAAAAAAAAATGACAATTTTTGCCTTAAAATACACCATGAAATTTGTCATGCAAAATCACATATGTCAATTTAATGGTAAACTATTCAAACAGAAGGAGGGTGGAGCAATTGGCGTCTCCCTAGCAGGGGATATAGCCCAAGTGTATATGATTTGGTGGGACCGGGAACTGAAGAAAAAACTTGCAACTGAAGGTATGATATGCCTTCTGTACTCCCGTTACGTTGATGATATATTCTGTGTGATTGAGAAAACAAGTGAGTATGACACAGATATCAAAATCATGGATAAACTTAGTAATCTTGCAAATACTGTTGACCGTAATATACAAGTAACGTATGACTGCCCAAGCCTCAACACCGATGGGAGGATGCCAGTGTTAGATTTGAAAATTTGGGCCGAAAACAAAGTGGATGATGATGGATTCTCATATTCAATTACCCAGCATACCCATTACTCTAAGCCTATGAGCAGTAAACAGGTCATCCACAAAGATGGTGCTCTTAATATGAAGACTAAGTTACACATACTGACAAATGACCTTGTTAGAATAATGAGGAATGTGTCTCTAAGTCTTCCTGACCATGAAAGAAAAACTGCCATACAACATTTTGTTAATAAGATGCAAAATAGTGGTTATCCAAAATCTTATCGTTATGAAGTTTATTGCAGAGCAAACAAACGCTTCAATAATATAGTCAGCAATGATAGAGATGGGATTGTTCCCATGTTTAGACCTAAAGCATGGGAACGAGAAAGACGTGATAGAGAAAAGGCAAGGAAAAAGTTCAACTGGTTTAAAAGGGGGAAAAACTTAGCTGAAGCTGTGTTGTTTGTTGAAGCCACTCCTAACAGTGAATTACTAAAGAAATGTAAAAGTATTATGAAAGAAATGGAACTGAAGGTGAATGTTGTAGAGAGGGCTGGTACAAGACTTGTAGATACATTAAGTAAATCAATCCTTTTCCTAGTGTTGTTTGTCTAGACCCTGTTTGTAAATTATGTAATATAAGGAAAGGTATTTGTAAGAAAAGAGAAGTTGTATATTGTATTCGATGCACTAATTGTAAGGGTAATTTCATGTATGTTGGTGAAACCTCTAGGAGCTTAGGTGAAAGATATGATGAACATTTGTCTAACATGAATGAAACAAACTCTGTCTTTTATAACCACAAAACAAATTATCACAATGGTGAAGATTTTGAATTAGATGTTTGTATTCTTAATTCTCACACTGGGGACCCTATGCGAAGACAAGTGGCTGAAGGGGTATGTATAGCTGAACTTAATCACTTGATGAATAGATCTGAGGAGTGGTCTACTGGAAGGATTGTCAAGAGAAGCACAAGACTATAGAATGGTCCTCCCTAGGCTCACCAGTGTAATGTTCATTCATCCGTTTCTGATCCTCTTTCTTTTTGGCAGCACTCTTGTGCTCCCTTATACTGTACCTCTACAGTTCACAGTGTACTTTAACTAGCTTTTCATTGTCAGTTGTATTCTGAGGATGGTCGAGGTCAGACCGAAAATTTAAAAAGAATATATACTGGAGTAATATGGAAAAGAAAAAATGAATGTCTTCATTCTTTCTGTCTTCCTTATAGTAAATTTAAGAGTCGGCATGGCTACAACTTACAAGTTTAGTTTAACGTTTAATGGATACCAAAATACCAGATGTAGTCGAAACTTGCTTTTTCTTCTTCTTTGTTTCACACTAGCAAGAGAAAAACAGTCAAAGTGGAGGCTTTTAAACAAGTCACTGAAAACGTTGGAAGGAATGTTTGCGTCATGACATTGATAAACATGATCTCAGTTTGTATCGGAAATACAAGACACAAAATTCTCAATATTATTAGAACTGTAATTCCTAGCAATCTGAGGTGGTATAATCTTAAAGAGGGCAGTATATCAAAATTAAAATTTGAAAAGATTTCCAAAGACCTAACAGAGGTTGGGAGGGCTGTCAGGGCTTTACCGACTGCTAGGTCGCCAGGGGTCGATGTGCTCCCTTACGACTTACATAGTAAATTTTTCGATCTCGGCCCGAGCTCGTTCAGGTGTACTGTGAGGTTTTTCCCGGGGTCTCTTGTTCCTTTTCCAGAGGACTGGGATTATTATCTTACATCCAAAGGTGGGGACCCCTGGAACCGGTTTGCAGAAGTCATATTAGTCTCCTCACTTGCGATTTCAAGATTCTTTAAATTGTTCTGCTTCGATTGGCTGCGGTCATGTCTGGGCCCATTACCAAATTCCAACGTGCTCTTTGCTAGCTGGGGACTCATACGAATTTGTCCCTTTGCTGGGAAATAGTCGACTTGTCTAAACCTAGGCCAACCAATTGTGCGTTAATATTCATTGACCAGGAGAAGGCTTTGCTGAAGTTGGTTGGATGGAGTTTTGCGGCCCAGTTTCCAACCTATTGGTTCAAGTCGAGCCGACCACGACTTTTTTCCAGTAGCGGCTAACTGGCTTGTTTTCCCTTCACAATTGTTTAAGCGGAGCACAACGATGCACAACGGCGGTTCTTTTGATAAAGAGAACTGTTATTTGTTGCTAAGAGTATTACGAAAATTTGGATTCGGAAGGAACTTCTGTAAATGGGTTGGGATCTTGTACAATGGCATATGCAGTCGTGTTCTCATAAATGGTTTTTCTTGGGTGAAAGTTGGCGATTTCTAGGGGGTCTTGCAAGACTGCCCCTTGTTTCCGCCCTTTTATATGTGTCATTTATCGAACCGCTAGCCCGGTTCATTGCAAAGAGCCAAAGTAACCGGGTTTTTGTCCTTCCGGGGACTAGTGGTGGTCGAGTCGTCAAGTTCTTGCAAATGCTGACGACGCCACATGTATCGCGAGAAAGAGTACACGTAGTGACGTCAGATTTGGCTTTCACTGTTTTAACCTTGGCTGATATAGAAGGGAGTAATGAGCCTCCAAAGACCAACAACTGGTTGGATTTTCGTGGAGGATGGTTCATGGTGTTTTGTGAACAGGGTCTTAGTTAAAAGAGCCTGGGTTTGACCTGAGGGGGGGGGGGGTGCCGAGTTTCCAATTGCGGTAACCTGGAAAATGCCCGCCACGTCTTTTGGGAATATCCTCTCGCACTAATGATGTGCTTCTGTGGGCTCAAGAAGCGGCGAGACGTCTGTTGGGTGATTATTTTAATTTTACCCCGATCTTTTATCCCTGGTGTCCCTTTCCAAATGACTCTCGCAGGGTGTTCGGGGGGGGGGGGGCGTTTTTTTGTTACTACAAACATGTCAAGTGGAAATTCTGTGAGGAGGGTGGTGGAAATTGGGGAGGTATTAAGTGCATTTATGGAGAAGTTACCAATAGAGTAGATGCGGAGTTTTGCTACCTCCCGAGTGCCAAGGTTTTGAAAATGTGGGTTGTCGGGACCTCCCTTGTTCCTGTCGTAAACAACAAATTGCTTTTTTGTTGTCGAAGGCCTAATTGCTAATTTAAGGTCAATGTTTCTGGTTCTCTTAAAGTTGAAAGTAAAACCATGTAATTCAGTTTTACTTCCCTTTTAAGACTTCCCTTTTGTCTTCTCGTAAGTCTGTACACTAAGAGCGGGCCGGTTTTGGAATGGTTTTCTTTTTGGCTTTGGAGGTGAAAGTACACCTTTGTGATGTAATTTTCCCTGTAAATATTTCATATATCTTTGAACAATTTGTTTTGATATGTTGGAGAAACGATTTAATAATTTTCAAAGCCAAATTTATGTTTTTCTCCATACTAGAATGGAGCCATACACGACAGACCAATGATGTAAACGGTCTGAGGGCCGTGAGGTAGGTCAGGTGTTGTCCAAGGCCTCGTTGGACAAACCTTCTTTGGGAATCAGTTTCAAGTTTGGTTTTGCCGAACGGCTCGTTGCCAGAGCGTACGGTGAACTTTAGAATAAGTAGTTCTGAGCACGCATATTCATACAGGAAAGAACAGCGTAGTCTTACAGCATGGGCAATGCAGGGGATTCCCATGCACGCTTGTTCACAGCGTCTACGAGACGAGTGAACTGCATCAGAAATTTTACAAGCAAACACTGTTAAGGTTATAAAGCTACAGTTTCACATTTTGAGCATGTGTGTCCAAATGCAAGTGTGAATTTCCCTGGTGCTCACAGTGCCCTCATTCAAAGATCAATTTAACTTCCATGATAATCTTCTTCTGACGGTCTTTTGCTTAGGAAGTGAGTTGTCTTGGATCAGTCGAAAAGGCAGATGATAATGAAGCCCATGATGCCCCTAGGATTTAAGCTCGCATAGCAGCCACACAGGTTTCTGAAAGGGGGATTGCTTAAAGACACAGTTCTCTCACCCAAACAGTGCCAATTCTTCTAACCCTCTAACTTAAGCCCCTTCCACAATTGTCTGAAATTCCTTCTTATTCAGTCACAATCTCAGTTTATTGTTTCAGGGTTAGTATAGAAAAGCTCTATGTCACAATCAAAACACTCTCAGTGCAGTTCATGTTGTTTGATAAAAACTTTGGTAATCTGCATTGTTTGAATAACAGTCAATCAAAAATCTGGGCCAGTTGAGAGTTTCTGTACCCCCGTACAAGAAGTGTAGTTTGAGGTGATAGGAATGGCCCTTTAAGAGAACTAGAAAAATTTTAGATATGGTAAAATGTGTATATTAGTCAATTGATTTTCAAATTTATTAGAGGTGGCGAAAAAAATCAGGGAACTCCCTCCACTCCACTACAGGCCTGTCAGTTTTTTTCTTAAATCCCCGCCCCGTTTGGGCCACGCAATCCCCGAACTTGTCATAAACCTTTTTTTGGAGGGGGGGGGGGGGCGCTCAAGGCAAAAAGCTAGTTATGACTCTCTTGCCGCATATAAAATTTAAAAGCTTTTAATTGAAAAACTTCTTAAGGTGTGTTCACATATAACGGCAGCGGCAACGGCAACGGTAACGGCAACGGCAATCCGGCAGAGCTATTCACATATGACGGCAAAAATTATTACCGCATACGGTAAAAATTTTACCGGATGATACTAACTGGAATTTGAACCTGACAAATTTGTTTCATCAGGGAGGTGTAACTAATCACACCTCCCTGGTCCCATTATCTGATTGTCGAACATGGCAGACATTGATGAGGAGCTGATATTTTTAATGGTAATTGCGTATCAAATAGATCGGAAGAAAGAGCGGAAGAGGAAAATTTGGTTACAGCAGAATAACTAAATCTGAACAGAACGTGAGCCAAATACTTTCGTGACAGTGTTATCAAAAAAGGCCCGGAAAAAATCTAGCTAAGCCTCTGTCGCATTGTTGCAGATGGCATAGATATACTTATCTATTACAGCATGGCTGGCAAAAAACGAATATTCGCACCTTTTTCAGAGCGCAGTTTCATTTGAAAAAAAAATGACTTGTGGCGTTTAATTTTTTTTATGAAAAAATCTTTCTTGTTCGTAGAAAAAGCGAAAAATCAGCATCAAATGTGTACCTTTTGGTCAATGGCGCAGGGTGAGGTGCATAGTCCAAAATTCCCTCCCCTCCCTATATACACACCACTCATATTCTTCCTTTGTCACCGTGACTGCATTATGCTTGTCTGAGTTAGAAGTCAGGTCGGGCCAGGCAAAATAGGCATACGTTTTAAGAAAAAAATGAGCGACCCATGTTCTTTAATAAACATTGCAATGCAGTATAGGTCTGTACTTAAGAGGAAATAATTTATAGCCTTATCATGTATTTTTTCGAGTCTGGCA
Source organism: Holothuria scabra (assembly GCA_037179385.1). Lineage (NCBI taxonomy): Eukaryota > Metazoa > Echinodermata > Holothuroidea > Aspidochirotida > Holothuriidae > Holothuria > Holothuria scabra. Next base: position 42,541,712 of record CM074182.1, read on the forward strand.
TACGTTACATCACGGACAAAACAAAAGTTATGATTGATGGCTTATTGTTATATTACTACTAACAATACCTGCTATCAATGTAAATGATATAAAAAGTTACCATTGAATTGGGGGGTTTCCCATTTCTTTTGCTATTTGTCCCACATGTTAAATAATTTTACTTTATCATGGCAACCATGATTTGTCATATCGTATATGAATGATTCTTTTTGGACAAGAATGACCAGTTTTTCTATAATCTAGTCAGATAAGTCAGATCTTCGAGGCATCTTGTAGTTGTTCGGATCCAAATAATTTGTGCACTGTTTTGGGCGGGATATCACAGAACGTCCTTGCCCCGTACCGTTGGCTCCCGCTGGTCAGACAGGCAGGTGCTTGAAGTTGGTAGGTTTTTTTGCCCTACGGCAAATGGCGTTGAATCGCTCCATGTGCGATTACTTTTTTGCCGGACGCATTTTTACCGGATTGTCGCATTGCCGTTGCCGTGCTAGTGTGAACAGTCTTTCATTTTCTATTGTGTGGGATATTTTTGCCGTTACCGTTGCCGCTGCCGTTGCCGTTGCCGGACAAGTGTGAACGTACCTTTAACGGGCTGTATTTCTGAATTTTTTCTTTGTCAGATGTAAAGTATTTCCTACCTCCAGAAGGCACCGTGTTACCTGACCTTCTTAACTGTGATCAACACGTAGTCTTGATAGTATATGGTGACGTGGTTGCAACTTCTTTTGAAGAATCCATGACACGTGACCAGAAGAAGTCTTTTACCACCAGATCGGATACGTTGAATTTCGACATCCCATTTCTAACTTCCAAACCAGGAGGACCACCACAATTCACATTGCTTCTCTCTAGATACACGTCAGCAAGAACCGAAATCATTGATCCAAACTTTGCCATTAGATCAAAAGTCCCGGCCGACGAACTCGTGTGCACTTTTAACCAATCACAGATTGACCTATCGTTCAGTCATGGTGAAAATCTGATACTGAAAATGTCTGGTCAAGTATCAGAATCCTGTGTGAAACCTAGTGATAAAATTATCACCGACTTTTCGAAGTACGTCGACGAACTCCAGATGTCTCAAGAGTTGCCGGACTTTTCAATCTGTGAATGTCTTGAGGACATTGACGTGGATTACTGCAATTCCTGGAGGAAATACAGAGAGAAGATCACAGAGTCTGGTTCCAACGTGTGCCAGTTTTGGAATCACTCTCGAAACATCTCAATTTGTAAGTTATCTATTAAAGTCACAGAGATATCAAATGGGATTAGGAACATGTTGGCATTGCCACACATTGGAGAACCAGAGATAATCGAAGCAGAGACACAGAAAGGTTATTATGGAACAGGTTTACGGAGTCCTTGCGTGTGAAAGATTATGTTTAAAGTCAACTACCGTGTACGCTCTTAAAATATACTGGTTAATTTACTTATAAATCTTCTGGTGTTTCAGTGATATAATCCAAATAAGAAATTGACATAAAGTCTTGACCTTTTTAGAATAGGAAAATATATATGTACTAAATATTCCGTTTAACAAAATTACCAGCCTCAGGGGCGGATCTAGGATTTTCCGTTAGGAAGGGGGGGGGGGCGCTGATGGTCGATCATCTGCCCGAACGAGTATCTAAGCGGAGCGCCACCATCAGTTGGCGCGGAGCGTACAGAAAATTTTGAAAAATCGCGACCCTTCAGACAGCCGGAAATGGCATTTCCCAGGCTTGTAAGTAGAACCTAAGCAGTCGTGACTTTGAGTTTTTGTGTGCCAAAAAATATTCCCCTCAATTAAAAGTGAGAAAATTGCAAAAACTTGCTTCATGAACTAAACATAAATTTAGTAGATCTTGATTTAAGCTAAGATCACTCTTTAAACACTTTGGATAAAATATCTTTCCAAAAGTATTTCGTAATGCTATAGGTCCGGAAGAAGTGGTCTAAAGATAAGGGGATCCTCAAACAAGGTAAAGGGAGGAGAATCTTCTCTTTTAAATTTTGAATAAAAATTCGTTACAACCTATAATTTTATGAAAGTAAAAAAAATGAAAGAATTGAATTTTGGGTTCTCCAACAGCTTCAGAGACGATGGTGAAAATAACTGACAAGTGGCGTAGCTAGACTTTTTTTCGTAGGGGGGGGGTGGCTTAGGGGGGATGGATACTTTCTAGGGGGCTTGAGTTTAGTATCTAAGCGCAGCGCCACTATCGGTTGGCGCGGAGCGTACAAAGAAAAATTTTGAATTTCAACACCTCCCAAATGGCTGGAAATAGCATTTGCAGGGTTTAATTGTCTTTAATTCTGGTGAGGAAAATTTGTGATTTTTCTCAGATTCAAACATACTTTTGAGATACTGATTAGCCCAGTTCATTACTCCGCTGAACTATGTATCATGGGATTGCAAATCCGGAATCCTGCTGCATGTTGCAAGCAGTTTACTCCTCAGTAAGGTATTTCCATAGGCATAGGGGATCATTTCAGTTTGTGGGCAGAGTATATTTGCCCGAAAATTTTATTCTGCCCGTAGGACAGGCAAAGCTGAGCGCCACCACTGGTCGGAGCGGAGCGTCTAGAAAATTCGAAAATTCGTACCTCTCAGACAGTGGAAAATGACATTTCCCAGGCTTATAAAGGGGATCCAATCAGTCAATATTTTAAGTTTCAATTGCAGAAAACGTTCACTCCAAACTAAAATTTAGCCAAAAGAGGCTACGCGGAACGCCATCATTAATTGGCGCCAGGCGTACAGAAACTTGAAATATCCGACCCCTAAGACAGATGAAAAGGCATTTCCCGGGCTTATAAGGGGATCTTAGCAGTCGCTATTTTGGGTTTCCACTTGCAAAAAATGTTCACTTGAACTTAAATTCTATTCTGCTTTGAAGCGGTGTAAGTGGAGCACCACCACACGTTGGGGCGAAACTTACAGGATATTTTTGAAAAATTTGACCCTTCAGACAGTCAAAAATGTCATTTCCTATGCCCATTGGGAGGTCTAAGCAGTCGCTATTTCGATGTTCCGTTTACAAAAAAAGTTTACCTGAAAGTGAAATTCTGCTAGGAAGAATTCCTACGAGGAGCTTCACAATGGTTGGTGCGGAGCGAACAGAAAATTTTGAAAAATCAGACCCCTGAGACAGTCGAAAATGACATTTCCCAGGCTTACAAGGGGATCTGGGCAGTCGCTTTTTGATCAGAAAATTACCAGATAAAATGTATCACTACCAATCGATGAAATGGTCTCACATATTTTGGGGGGAAAACTACAAAAGGAATGGAAAACATGGTAATGAATTTTACTCTTTTGGTATTGGGACTAAATTCAATATATATATATATATATATATATATATATATATATATATATATATATATATATATATATATATATATATATATATAGGTCGAAAAGAGGTAGTAAAAAGTGCTTAAAAGTTTGCGGAAAACTCCACGACGTTTCGGGTATAAACCCTTCATCAGGTGGCAAAAACCAAACTGAACAACCAACAGTAACAATTGGACACGACAAACATCAAATCCGAAGCGATCGCTGTAAAAACAGAACCGGACGAAAGTGACTGTCAGAAAACATGAGTGCGAAGGATGAAACACAAATCAAAAAAAGAAAAAAAACGACCTGGATGAAAAAATGCAGCTAAAAATCCAACAAGTTTTTAAAAAGGAAAAACAGGAGACAAAAACTAGCTCCGGAAAAAAAATTGTAAATAAGGCCTACACAGAAAAAACGAGCACGAACGGGTAAGTGTAAAAGGAGTAAAAACTGGTACAAAAGGGGTGAATATTACACAAAGATCAATTCTAACGTTAAGTCCGTGTGGAGCGAGAGTACCTAGCCTCATGATCAGTCGGTTTTCAGCACTAAGGCGGTCACGATCGGAGCCTCGGCACATTACAGCTGCCGTAACGGTTAAATGCTGTATTGAACAAGGTGAAGAGTTGAAATGTGCAGCCACCGGGTATCCATGGAGATTCTGTTTGATGGACCTAAGGTGCTTTCGGTGACTCGATCCGCGAGGCGTTGGTCTCTCCCACATACAACGAGTTACATCTCCCACAAGCTAAAATATATACTACATTTGAGGAAATGCAGGAGAATCTTTGTTTGACAATAAAGCTATTGCCGTTGGGGCCAGAAATGTTGACGAGGTCGTGTTTGCCGACAACTGGACATGTATTACACCTCGGACGGTTACATGGAAAGGTACCAGCCGTGTCGTCGAAAGAAGTTTGTGGGTGGGAAGCCCGAACTAAATGGTTGGCTAAATTTTTCTCAACTCTAAAGGCAGTGATGGGGGGTTCCGGGAAAACATCACGGGTTGAGGGGTCTTGTCGGAGCAACTTTACATTTTTGTGGATAGCGTGTAAAATAGGACGGATCGAAGGGTGATAAGAAATAACTAAAGGAATACGTAGATTGGTATCTATCCCTTATTCCCAGCTCTTGCGAGCCAGACGAATTTGTTCGGAGGATTCTGACTTCTCTACTGCCTCTGAAGAAATTTTGTCCTTTTTTGAAAAACGCCAGTACCCTGCCAAAATCCTCTCTAATGCCCTACGCAGAATTCAAGGAACCAGCAGAAAAGAAGCCTTGGAGAAAAAGAGCAAATCTGGTACCAATCTACGTATTCCTTTAGTTATTTCTTATCACCCTTCGATCCGTCCTATTTTACACGCTATCCACAAAAATGTAAAGTTGCTCCGACAAGACCCCTCAACCCGTGATGTTTTCCCGGAACCCCCCATCACTGCCTTTAGAGTTGAGAAAAATTTAGCCAACCATTTAGTTCGGGCTTCCCACCCACAAACTTCTTTCGACGACACGGCTGGTACCTTTCCATGTAACCGTCCGAGGTGTAATACATGTCCAGTTGTCGGCAAACACGACCTCGTCAACATTTCTGGCCCCAACGGCAATAGCTTTATTGTCAAACAAAGATTCTCCTGCATTTCTCAAATGTAGTATATATTTTAGCTTGTGGGAGATGTAACTCGTTGTATGTGGGAGAGACCAAGCGCCGCCTCGCGGATCGAGTCACCGAGCACCTTAGGTCCATCAAACAGAATCTCCATGGATACCCGGTGGCTGCACATTTCAACCCCCTTCACCTTGTTCAATACAGCATTTAACCGTTACGGCAGCTGTAATGTGCCGAGGCTCCGATCGTGACCGCCTTAGTGCTGAAAACCGACTGATCATGAGGCTAGGTACTCTCGCTCCACACGGACTTAACGTTAGAATTGATCTTTTGTAATATTCACCCCTTTTTGTACCAGTTTTTACTCCTTTTACACTTACCCGTTCGTGCTCGTTTTTTCTGTGTAGGCCTTATTTACAATTTTTTTTCCGGAGCTAGTTTTTGTCTCCTGTTTTTCCTTTTAAGAACTTGTTCGATTTTTACGTGCATTTTTTCATCCAGGACGCTCTTTTTCTTTTTTGATTTGTGTTTCATCCTTCGCACTCATGTTTTCTGACAGTCACTTTCGTCCGGTTCTGTTTTTACAGCGATCGCTTCGGATTTGATGTTTGTCGTGTCCAATTGTTACTGTTGGTTGTTCAGTTTGGTTTTTGCCACCTGATGAAGGGTTTATACCCGAAACGTCGTGTAGTTTTCCGCAAACTTTTAAGCACTTTTTACTACCTCTTTTCGACCTACACATTTCAACAGTGCTCCGCAGCATTTCGACCTTATTATATATATATATATATATATATATATACATATATAGAATACATCTGGAAACTGAAGGATACAAATGTAGAACACTCCGTAAAATGGAAACTAATGAAGAAAACTCGAGCATACTCCACTTCATCTAAAACTTGTAATCTCTGTCTGGAAGAAAAGTTCTTCATTATACTCAAACCTTCCTTAGCAACTCTAAATAAAAGAAACGAACTGGTAAGCTCTTGAAGACACAGGAACAAACATCTACTGTGTAATTATTCTAATAGGTAATGTATCTTGGCTCGCTGTACACCGTTCGTGCCTGTTCACATCGAACACGGAACCTACACGTGCTTAAAAACGGACACGTTCAAAAGCAGCGAACATATACGTATTTAACGTTATTGACATCATTTTACTTCAGGCTTCTAAGGAGTGAGGACCTACATTACTGGCCCTTACGAAACAGTTCTGTAAAGCTATGTTGTAAGAACTTATTGCAACCTTTTCAATATTACAGCTCCCTTCACAGGGTTGAGCACTTTTCCATTGCCTGGTTGACATTACTAATTAATTTTTACTATTACGGTATATATATATATATATATATATATATATATATATATATATATATATATATATATATATATATATATATATATATATATATATATAAAAGCGATGAAAAATAGTGAGTTACACAAAGATGACATCATAAGAGCACAAATTTCCAATACAGAGAAAACAGTGTATATTTCAGGCACGCCTGTGCCTTTCTTCAGCACAAACAGTGAAGTGAAAATAATATAATGGAGACCTAGTACACTGTACTCAATGGTATACTTATTGCAAAAGCTCATAGTCACGCTTCACCACGAGTGGCAAACGGAAAATCACTTAAAACACCCAAATCCAAGTTTAAACCATTGATATGAGTTTTAAGCTTCATAATGCACTTACTCTCGGACCTTAGTCTATTGTTGAGAGTGGGGTAATTAGAGCCTAACAGAACAAACTTGAGATTGGAGAGGTTGTGATTTACATTGATTGAAATGCTTGGCTACTGGATAACTGATGGCCTTATCTTTAACTGTCTTTTTGTGGTTGTTGAATCTGAACCTGAACTTTGAACCTGTTTGACCAATGTAATTACCACACACACACTTATTACAAAAAATCAAATACACGACGTTGGGGGTGTCACAATTGAAAGGACCGGGGCGGATGCGGGCATTGGTACCGGGAGGGGTGAAACAGGGGTGAGTGATAAAAAAACTACATACTTGACATCTAGGCTTTCCGCATTTCCGGTTGCCCGTGTCGGACCTACTGGGAAGCCTAGAAGAGGTAATTATGGATTTAAGGTTGGGAGGTTGCCTACGGGACATGAGCGGGGGGGGGGTCTTTGAACAGATCGTGAATAGAACTGTCCGATTTAAGAATTTCAAAGTCTTGACGTAGCACTTTGAGTAACTTGTCAGTTCGACTGGAATAATCCACAACTAAAGGAATACGAGAGTTAGTGGCTTTCGGTTTTTCAAGAAGAAGGTCTTCCCGACATAGAGCAGAAGCTTTTGAAATCCCCCTTTTAATAATGGAAAAGGGGTACCCGTTATGCAGGAAATGACCAACAAGATTGGAAATATGTTTATTGTACTCAGATTCGGAAGAACAGATACGTTTGATTCTGATGCACTGGGAATACACAATGGCTGTCTTAAGGCTGTATGGGTGGGAACTCTCAAAATTGAGATAGGTATGGGTATCAGTGGGCTTCCAGTAAAGCGTGGTAACAAAATTATCGTTACACAATCCAACTAGTACGTCTAGGAAGGGGATTTCAGTATCGGAGAACTCCGAGGTGAATTTGATGGTAGGGTGAACATCGTTACAGGCTGTTAAGAAATGACGGAGCGCATCTACTCCGTGAACCCAAGTGAAGAAAATGTCATCGATATATCTACAATAATTACAGGGCTTGAAAGGGCTATTAGAGAGGATTCTTTCCTCTAAGTCAGCCATGAAAATAATGGCACAACTGGGTGCCATTCTGCTGCCCATTGCCGTTCTACTCGTTTGTAAATAAAATTGCTCATTGAAAACAAAGTGATTGTGAGTGAGAACAAACTCAACAATGCAGGCAAATTCTTTAATAAACTGGGTGGAAAAACCATTTCTAGCCAGGAACTTTTTGCAGGCCAATACCCCTTCCTTGTGGGGAATATTAGAATAGAGGGCACTCACATCCATGGTAACTAAAAGGGAACCTGGGGGACAGGACCCAATGGCTTGGAGTTTCCTAAGGAAATGAGCAGTATCCTTTACATAACTGCCTAGTGAGGGCAGTAAAGGATTAAGGACACTGTCAATGTAACCAGAGAGGTGTTCCTATGCAGGAGACAATGGGTCTACCTGGAGGGAAAATGTCAAGAAATTTGGCTAATTCAAACAACTTAGGGGTACTTAAATTATGTACCTGTAAATCAGATGGGATATTGGGGGGAGGGTCTAGGGAGGAAAGTCTACTTTCGACCAGTTTAGGCACTTTATGTACCTTGGGCAGCATGTAAAACACTCCCGGCTTGTGAGTCTCAGGGATACGTGGCTTAACCTGATCTAGTACTTCAGATGAGAACGTACTTATTAAATTCTTGAGTTCCTCCTCATAACTTAAGCTGGGATCGGTTGGCAGCTTCACATAGAAGTCTGAGTTACTCAGTTGTGTCTCCGCTTCCGAGATGTAATCAGCTGTATTTAGAATGGTGATGGCGCCCCCCTTATCCGCTTGTTTGATAGTGATGGCAGTGTTCGAACTGAGATTTTTGATAGCATTACGCTGGCCAGTAGACAAGTTGTGGGTGGATTTTCAGCGCCGCGAGTTGGCTTCTAAAAAAGAGTTTAGGTGAGCCTTGGCCGAACTAACGAAGGATTCGATGTAAGGATTCCTTCCCGATTTAGGCGTCCATTCAGGTTTCGTTCCTGAAATTGGCATATGCTGCACTTCGGGGGAGAAACTTTCATCTCCGAAATATTCCCTAAGTCTAACCTTTCGGGTGAAGCTATGTAGGTCATAGGCCAGATCAACGGGGTCCAAATCACGCGAAGGGCAGAAAGAAAGACCCTTGTTGAGAACAGCTTTCTCGTGGGGAGTGATGACGTGGTCTGAAAGGTTGATGAATTTGTCCTTTGGTACCCCCATCAGAAATCTGATAACGGGAAGGAAAACAGTCGGTAATACATCGATGGTGATTGTCCAGGGGTCGAAGGATGGGGTCCTCTTTTGTAAGACCCTTGAGTTTCCGTAATTTTCTTTGAAAACATTTGTGCTGTTGTATATATATATATATATATTTGTGCTGTTGTATATATGTGCTGTTGTATATATATATATTTCACTAATTCGGCACTTAGGGGGAAAGGTGTTGTTGAAAAGTCGGCCTTAAGGCGAAAAATTTTTTCTATAGGAATACGTAAACGGACAAGGGCGCCCTCCTAGATTTACGAAGTAGATACAATTACTTCAAAGTTGTCAAATTTACGGACACCTAGCTGTTAACACGAACGGATGGCTGGCCATTGAAAAAACGTTGTTTATATTTTTAGACGTTAGGGCGAACACTTTTTCTTATGTATTTCATTGTTATTTTTTCGCCCTAAGTACGCGCAGATATAACAATTTCCCCCTAAGGTGGGAATTAGCGTTATATATATATATATATATATATATATATATATACAGATATATATACAGATATATATACAGATATATATATATATATATATATATATATATATATATATATATACAGATATATATATATATTGATAAAGTTGTGTGACTGCCCGAACTTCCGACTATATACATGATTTTACCTTTTGAATGTAACATTACAAGGTGTGTTTCAATTTTCAGGCAGACTTATGGGAAGACATTGTCACTTTGCATCATTAAAGTATCGAAAAATAAATTACCCGATTTTCATTTCCTTTGCCGGTATTTGGCTGTAGAAAAGGATAGATGACAAACTCTTGGTCACCTGAACAACCTCCTGTCTGTCCATTGAATTAATTTGGCAATTGAAAACGTCCCAGCTTTTTTTTAACCTTTGCCCGAATATTTGACCATTTCGGGCATTTTTTGCAAGACTACAGTATGAAGTGGGGATGATGAAAACCTTTTTCGCATTCTGCCCAAATGTGTCGCAGATTTTTGTTATTTTCCATGAAAGTTTTACTTTAAATATAGCGTTTTCTGTTTTTCGGCAAAGATTTGAAGCTATAAAATAATCTACCACACTGTAAAAAATGGTACAAAATCGCTGTAAATTTACAGAACAAAAAATAAAGAGGAATATAACTCGAGCCCCCAAGCCCCCTACATAGCTACGCCACTGTATCTGACCAAGAATACGATGCACTGCTGTAAGTTCACATTTGAGATCGCAGTAGCTTTCAAAGTCTTTTGCTTGGTGAACTTAAACACTTTATTGTCATGTGCATGATAGATAAAGATTTTTAAACGCTTTGTGTTATCATTGATTTCATTAGTGGCATTGAGATTCAGTCTCCACTCCCTCGGGATAGCAGAATTTTTCCATAATATAATGTAAAAGGAAAAATACTAGTTAAATTACATTTATGGCAGAAAACATCCTAATATGCACTCAGTCGACTCTCTCATTAAAAAAAATAATTAATTTTGTCACTATTCTACATGTCCCGAAATTGACCAATTTTCCCGAATTCCTCGTAATTACCTGGAAAGGAATGGGATTGCAACTGATGACATAATTTACATTTACATACAGTTTGAACTTCCATTATCGATGGTGCGCTATAGCCTATGGACATTTTCACGGTAATTTTGTTTTCCTATGACGAGTGTATGATAACATTAACGAATATTTCCGTTGATTAAAAAACTCCACATCTGATGAACCCAAATAGCGAATGGATTGTAAGAAAAAGTTTAGTGTTCTACATAAAGCGTGGTGCGAAATAGGGTTGAGACCTTCGATATCACTGTATTGACATTTTATCGGAAAACTTGAAACTGTGTGCTCTAAATTTCTATTAGTTTGTAACACTTATAATTACATAGTTTGAAAATTATAAGGTAATGGAACATTATGTAGAAACGAGTGGGCTAAATGATCTATTTAGTGAAAGTAAAAAAAAAAAAAAAAACAGTTTTGGAAAATTTTAGGGGAGGGGCGCGCCGGGTGCGCCCCCGCCTAAATCCGCCACTGAGCCTGCAAATTTCAGATTACTTCCTGTTGCAAAATTATCTTTTAATTCGGCTAGTATGAAAACATCTGTCTAACGTTACAGAACTTATGTTTTTTACCCATTAAAAATGACTTTAAGGTAGAAAAATACTGAAGGGGGGGGGTGATAAACTTTCGGGAAGGGGAAGCTTTTCAGGCTGACAAAAGGAAAAAATGTATAATAATGGCAATTTAAGACATTTTAGGGGCTTAAAAAAATTATTAGGTCTTACCCCGTGGTCTGTTAGATGTATCAGCTGTTGTAGCGCGTTGAATAGGGGTATCTCCCACTCAGTTACGGAATATCTAAATATTTAAGGGACCACGAGATGCAATCTAATGCGACACATTGTGCAATTTTATGAAAAGTTTGAACTTTTCATAAAACTCTGAAGAGGTCCAACTCCAAAAATTGAATTGGGCGAAGCAGTTTTTGCACTTGATTGAAGCGACTTTTTCTTCACACTGGTTCAGCTCTTTAGCTAATTGGGAGAAGCGAAAAGCCCCTCTAACAAAGTTTTCACCCCCAGAGATTCTTAACTCTCGCATTAACGTAGTAAAAGTATACAAATTTCCCTTGGAAACTTTCCCTCCCTGGTAAAATTTTGGCCCCTTCAGAACCGTGTTTGGTTTCTCATCCTCACTGATTGTAACTTTCTACCTTTGATTTTGTGAAATGTTTAAACTATAGAATTACACAGTGTTGTGTAAATTCTACACATGTTGTGTAAATTTTTCACAAAACCATGTGTATTTTCGACACATTGGTTGGTAAACTAGTCACACAATGTTGTGTAAATTCTACACAACATTTTTAGAGTGAATGATAAAAAATATACCGGATATGCTGATAAAGTTATGTATAATTTTTTCACTGGGCAAAGCACAATGATTACAGACAGGTTTACTTGTTGAGGGTGAGTCACTGATTCATTACTTCTCTTTTTCGACTTGAGTTGATTTAAAGTTCATTTGGGAATAGTTCACAGTATGTTTTGGGAGATAACCCGTAGATCCTATCAATAAAGATATCTTAATTCATTCAATCACCTTTTCTTGTTTACGCATACTTGTTTTCACGAAGCCTTTTGTTGGTCGTTTGTCCCGGCAAGATCACGCCTAAACGTCTAAAATGGTCTCCTGTAAAAGACAACTGAATTGCAATTTACAACGTTAAACGTGAAACAATGTACAACCACCATTTAAAGGAAATGAAATTGTCAGGATTTTTAGCGCAAGATCTTATCGGGTTGAGACGTGGGGCGCGGGATCATATTTTCAGGGGATTTCCCTTTAAAGTCTCTTCACCCAGAGAGTTCCAATTCTCCAAACACCTCTTAACTTCTAGTCCCCCCCCCCCATTGATATCTAAAACTCCACCTTGTGGAGAAACAATTCTAGTTATTTGCTACAAGACATGATCCCGCAAGCAAACGTGACACTAATTGGTAATCAGATTACCTCTTTGCATATTTAATATGAGGAGCTGCATTTTTTGAACTGACGTAAACCAAAGAGCTCCCCGTACCATAATTCGGGCATAGACTCGGCATAAGTCGGTGAGGCCACAGTCCTTTCATTTTGTTAAAAGAGTTAAATTGGAGATTCATGTCAATACTTCGGTAGGCTCTTATTGACATTTTCCCGAAACCGCAAAGTTATCTGTAACCAGCAAAATTTTATTTTTAACTTTGCCTGTTTTTCTAGTGTTTGAAATTCTGGGAAGAGGGCAGCAAAAAGTTTGACACAGATGGCTTTGGGGGAAATTGTCTCCTCAACGTAAGATATACATCAGTATTTTTGAAGATAATCAACTTACACTAAACAAAAGAATGGGAAATTATTGAGATAGGAAGAAATAAGAAGCTGCAAGGGCAAGGGGGTGGGTGCTTAATTTTACTTGTACAGATTAAGAAACAGTTTGCAATATTTTGCAATATCAAACTGAAATGACTGGCAACGAAGAAACAGGAAAAATGAATAAACTTGAAAAAAAAGGACTGAAAATATACTAATAAATGAAAGACAATCCCGCTTCGTGGGACATTTTTGGTTTAGAGGTTTAGTGAGGTGAAACGTGAAACTATGACCCCTGTACAAAATATATTCTGCGTACTTCCTTTTGAAAAAAAAACGAACAAAAAGACGTCTTGTTTATAATAGGCTCATTTAATTAGGGGCACACTTACATTTTCTTAATAAAATGAAGAAAACTTTCCGCAATTTCCACAGTTTAAGCGCACTGTGCTCGTCTATATTTACTTTTTAAATGCTGTTTCAGATAAACTGTTTTATAAAAGTAAGGTTACACTTAATGCAGTTGCACTTGCAGTCTTGAAACTTAAGGAGATGCAGTGCAGCTCACCTTAAAGGCACAGAGTGTCCAGACTTATATAGCCATATATGACCACCGCCAGGATTAAAAGGTTCGTGTGACACGAAAATTACAAAATTGGGTATTCGATGTAAAAAGCATTTAAAACCAAGTAAATAGCTGCAATTCCAATCAAAATCCTTCAAAAATTGACCATTTTAAAGAGCAATTTCTAATTTGCACTTAATCATTGATAAATATGAGCTCAATATGCAAATCTTGTGATGTCATGAGAGAGACATGCCATATGAGGGTAATGTTATACTTTGTTTTTACAATCTTTATTTCAAAGACATTGGTAAACTTAGTATGTCCTAAGGATTTTATTTTAGAATTTTAAATTGTGCCCTTGAAAATCATCAGTATCAATTATCAAACCACAAACTATCTGATGATTAATTAAGATATAACTGATATAGAGTTGACGAAAGAAATGTCAACACTGTGCAACACTTCACATCATTGTTTTTGCGTAATCTTTAACTCGTTTCAGAAAAACTCATATTGTACCTTGTTGTCATATACATTTCTTGTTTACTCTGCATGCAGTGTAACCATGGAAATAATAACCTTGTCAAAATTTTGGATCTTCACGGATCGTTCAGTTTTCACAATGAACGTTGTATCATCAACGGACCAATTGTCATTTATGAGCCTAGTTCAGGCACGGACTTCCTATACATTGACAGAACATACCGCACTGTAGATTGTCTCTACCGCACGCGTGAGAAAAAGCGCACCAAGATAGCTGTCTGCTATGATTTTGTGTAAAAGTTTTGACTTGCTCAAGTCAATTCCAAGATTTTGCAAAAAAGTTGGAATATTTTTGAAATATGGCAAGTTGAGGTCAAAACTACTTCACCAATTGCAGGAATATGCTTTTGTTTCCTATTAAAGTTGAACTTTTGTTTAAAATATAACAGAGTCGTCGTCAAATCAGACGATTTAAAGCTTCACGGCGGCCATCTTGGTGCGCCTTTTTTGTTCCAGTTGGTGGCGACAACCTACGGATAGGACGTATAAGTAACATGCTCTGTCCATGTATATAAGTCCGTGAATTTAGTAAACTTTTCCAGGCAAAGCCATCAATGGTGCCTCGTAGTTAACTTTTTTTTTTTCCTCCTTTTTATTCATATGCTGTACATATAGACGGTAAATTATAAAGAAGAGAACTCATATAAACAAGTAAGACAGGCATAAATTTACAATAAGAAGAAACACAAAAACTATGCATACTTTGACATAAGCAGTTTACGTATCAATTAAGTCAGAAAACACATCACATAAATCATAGTAACTGATCTGTGTTCTTGATCTGCTTGTTCTTCTTTTTGAATTGAACCTTACTACCTTAATAGCAAACTTAAACTTGTAAAGAAATTCTTGAATTGAAAGTTGCGCCTTTTTACACTTGCATTGATAAATATAGTTTTTCATATGTAAAATTAAAAAGTTATATGGGTGTTTTTTACCCTGGTTAAAACCAAAAAATATATCTTGTTTGGAAAAGAAAAACTGTTTCTTAAGGATGACTTCTTCACATCCAAAATATAACCTGAATCCAAACGACAATCCCAAAATAAATGTTCTAAACTTTCTGTTTCTGAGTAACAAAAAGAGCAAAGGTCACTTTCTTCTTTCCGCATAGTAAAAAGTAATTTATTAGTAACTATAATTCTATGTAAAAATCTGAACTGTAAGTAATGTAGTTTCGTTTCAGTTGTATTAACCCGGGCCATTTCAAAAAAATTTTGCCAGTCTTAATTTGTGAGGTCAGTGAAATCTTTTTCCCATTTAAACATTGCAGTTGGGCGACATGTAATTTGCTCAATAAGATTATTATAAATGAACTGTGAAGTAGAGGAAGCGTTCATAACCCTTTCATACCAACAGCTGCCATTATTAGCCCTACCTTCTGCCCCTTCTCTAGGTCTCCACCCTCTTGGAATGCTGTTAATCAAACCAAAGTATAGTGAAAAGGGGAATCTATTGATACCAAAACGAGTCATAAAATCACCATATGTCAATGGCATACTCTATCATCGAAAAAATCTCTTACATATATGACATTTTTTGCGAAATAAATTATAATACATAACAGGTTTATTATCTATACGAATAAAAGAATTGTTCCAGATAACTTGATTTTCAAAATATTCCGTCGGAGAACAAAAGGTCAGTATACACCACGCATTAACAACCTCTTTAATAAAAGTATTTTTAATAATTGGGGCATCGCTGGTTTTGCAGTTGTTAATGAAAGAAAAATTTTTTTCCTACATTCGCCAAAGAAATATCAAAAAAAGTTTTCCAGGGATTATTACTATTGTTACAGTAGCGCTTGACCCATGTACACTTTAAGCTTTTCATAAAGCTGGGTATATGTGTGACTTTCAGTCCTCCGTCCCTTACTGAGTTAACCATTACAGAACGTTTTACTTTGTCAGGATTTCCACCCCAAATAAAATAAAAATGACACTTTCTAACTCTTTAATAAATTTTTTTGGTGGATCCGGAAGTACAAGGAATAGAAAACGAGCTGTGATAATGCAAAACTTTTCACAATTGTAATTCTACCAATTGGTGTTAAGTCTCTTGATGCCCAAAGTCTTAAATTTGTTTTTAGTCTTGAAAGCTTAGGCTGGTAATTAAGCCGAAAAAGATCATCCCTATTTGAAGTAAAAACAACACCAAGCATCTGAATCGGTCCAGAGGTAACATTGACATCAATATCGGAGACAAAATTAGGTACATGTGAAGAAAATGGACCCAACGGAAACAGAGTACATTTGTGTAAATTAATAACTAGACCGGCAGAGACTTTCAACATATGGAGAATGCGAATGACCTCCGTAAGAGACTGCTCAGAACCATCTAGAAAGAAATTAGTGTCGTCTGCGTATTGCAAGATCTTGACTTCGTTTTCATTTATTGAGATTCCTTTAATAATGTTATTGTGCAAAACTTTCAAAGCTAATGTTTCGACTGCTAATATGAAAAAATATGGACTTAATGGACATCCCTGCCTAACTCCACGCTGCAGAGAAAAATAACCCGATGAATTACCATTGTTCATTATACAAGTACTACTACCATTATAAAACACCTTAACCCACTTTTGGATGCTCTCACCGAACTGAAAATAACGAAGGCATTTGTGTATAAAATCCCACTCAAGCTTGTCAAAGGCTTTTTCAAAATCAACACTAAAAATAAAACCAGGAATCCCCTCGTCACTCGTGTAATCAATTACATCTAAAACATACCGAATATTTTCCCCAATAAATCGATCTTTTAGGAACCCAGTTTGTTGCGGACCAATTAAATTTTGTAAAACAGGTTTCAAGCGTGCGGCAATAGCCTTAGACCCAATTTTATAATCAATGTTTAAAAGCGTTATGGGCCTATAATTGGATATACAGGTACGGTCTTTATTAGGTTTCGGGATCAAAGTTATGACACCCCTACTCTGTTCAGAGGTTGATGTCCACAGAAATAACCATAATTTAACGATTCTACAACCAAATTACAAATTACTGGCCAAAACACTTTATAAAAATTTACGGACAGCCCATCACTTCCAGGGGATTTATCATTCTTCATAGAGGATAACGATTTAAAACATTCAGCAACTGTAAGTTCGCCTTCACACGCTAGCATAACTTCATTGTCATCATAATGCACTGGAAGATCTTCAAAAAAGCTGTCTGGGGGACAAGAGCCAGATGTATAAAGGGATTTATAATAATCTTTGATATAATCAAGTAATTCTGTTTCATCTGTTATCATATTACCCTGGTCGTTCACAAGTTTTGAAATAAAACTGAGTGATTTATTCCTTTTTTCAAGATTCAAAAAATACTTTTGAGTTTTTTTCCCCTTCTTCAACCCATCTGGCTCTCGACCTCAAAATAGTACCTTGAAGTTTGTAATCATGAAGATAAACTAACTCATTTTGGGCTTCCTTTAAATGAGAACGTAACTCCGGTAATTCAGTACAATAAATCTGCTGTTCAAGGGAAGCAATCTTGGCAATATGATGGTTTTCTTTTTCACGACGTTCCTTTGCCTTTTGCCTTGAGTACGATATAGTGAAATTACGTATTTTGAATTTTAAGTACTCCCAGCGGGAGGCAGGATTATCGAAAGTATTACTAGATAATTCAATGTGTAACAGTTCCTTTACCGAATCAACGTAATTAGAATCGCACAAAAGTGAGTTATTTAATTTCCAATAACCCTTTCCTCTAATAGTATTACCAATTGAGAATGACATCAACAAATGATCTGACTGCAGGCCGGGAACGAACTCAATATTTGTAACAAAAGGTTGTACATGTCTTGAGAGAAGAAAATAGTCAAGTCTGCAATGGATACCCGGAGTTATGTTCGAACTCCACGTGAAGTTCTTTACGCAAGGGTTTCTTTCTCTCCACACATCAATCAAATCAAAAGCACCCATTAAATCTAAACATTTCTCCCGTGCCTTAAAATTTGTCCGGCGATTACCTCCCTTTTTATCTAAGTCTAATCTGAAAACGAAATTTAGATCCCCGCTACAATGATGGAATCACCCTTAAAATTATTAAGACGGCTAGATATATCACAAAAGAAGTCAGGATCATCGATGTTTGGGGCATATATTCCTACAGTTGTGAAAATATAATCTTGAATTTTAATGTCCACAACAATAAACCTTCCAAAAGGACTAACGTCCAATTTGACTATTTCAAAGTGTAAACTAGGTTTAATAAGGATACATACCCCCCTGCTCAAGTTTGAACCATGCGAGAAAATAACTTTCCCTCCCCATTCATGCTGCCAATATCTTTCAACATTAATGCAGCTGTGGGTTTCCTGAATGATGGAGATTTCTGGCTGACGCCTATGAATAAAGGAAAATAATTGTCTTCGTTTTTTTGCTTGTCGTAACCCCCTTGCATTAAAGCTTAAGAACTTTACGGCGTTAGCCATAGAGTTGATGAAATAATACAGTGTACCTTGATGATATACAAAACAACGATGACAAGGGAGATATAAGCTACATACATAGCAGACAAGCATAGTTCACAAATTTTGAACATTGTAAGCAATAAATAATACATAATGTATACAAAGGAGGATAGAAAAAGACGATAAAAAGAAAAAGTCAATCCATGCAAAAAGGAATCCATCTTTGAATCCAACCAGATGAAGATGGAACTGGCATGAAATCTCGACACCGAAAAAAAAGTGTCGAAAGAAAGAAACTCAAGATAAGGGTTGCATTTTGGGCAAACTTAAAAAAGCAAAATAGAATTGGTTACCCTTTAAATGCAGGATTTAGATGAAGTTAAGCAAAACTGTAGGGTTTTCCGCTTCCATCCCTCCATAAACCTCCTGAAAAACGTAATCTAACTCCTTGTTGGAACAGTTCTGATACTTCACGTGAGTGTCGGCGTTTTTCTGCCAGGTCAATTTTTGTCAGGTCTTCAACTATATAGTAATTTTCCTCACGAAGAGCATGTCTAGCGTTTTTCATAACGAAAACTTTATCCTGAAAGAAGCTCAGCTTAACTAGGATATGGCAGTCCCTACCTTGAACCTTCCTGCCGTCACGGTGGGCTCTTTCCAACTTGCAGTCAGGGATGCCGATCTTGGAAAATACATTCTTGGCAATTTGAAGACAATTTTCTTGTGGAGCAGTAGGAAATCCAACAATACGGACATTGCTTCTTCTTGAAAAACGCTCATGTTTGTTGTGTAAGGCGGCGTTTTCGTCACTGGATTTTTCAAGCCCGCTGATTCTGGTTTCCAGTGCTTGGCATTTTTCTTTTAACTGGACATTTTCCGCCTTAACAGCTTCAATAGCCTTTTTCTGTTGCTCAATAGCCTTAGTAAAGTCACTCCTAACTCTTTTCAGTTCGTTGGTTATCTTTTCAATGGCGGCATCCAACGCAACGGTAAATTGGCTGAGTGTATCCTCTGCCACGTCCTCATACTCCTCTTCCATTGGCGGTGATATGGTAGGTGTTCTGCGAGACCGTAGATTTACAAGTGTAGCCTGCCTTGACTGTTCCGCCCCTTTTTTCTTCCCGTAACTTCCTTTAGGTCTGCCCCTTTTCCTAGGGGAAGACATCAATCTCGATGACAAAGGTCGCACGGATTAAGTTTACACGGGAAAACTTTAAAACAACGGTGGGAAACCGTGCAAAGTTGAAAAATATCTACTGCCCGTAAGCAAAAAACGTGTGCTCAGAGCAACATCCTCGTCCCAAGTCCGCCTCGTAGTTAACTGCCGCACATTAGTAGCGTATATCAAGGCGTACAAGTGGGGCAAGTTGCCCCGGACGCCACCACTAAGGGGGCGACAAATCCATATCACTTGAAAATTGTTGGGCCTACCATTTGCCAGGAGTCAAAGAGAGCGCCAGCGGGGCAAGGGCATGCCCCTCTCCGGCGGCGAGCAGTTCCAAATTCGTCAGGGAGTCTTCATACATACGAAAAAAGAATCAAGCCCAAATAGACTTCAATAAGCGTCTCCCACCTTGACCATCTTCTTGATTTTGCTCTCAAAAAGATATTCTTCAAGGAGACTAAAAATTTCAAATTTTCTTTATAATAATCCAGAAATGTTTCAATAAAAAGTTCCAAATTTTAAAACATTCTGAAAAGAAAGTAAATCATTTCTCAGTTTTCACAGCAAGACAAAATATGAAACCTCAACCAACTTCAGACTTGATTTTCTCCATATGAACTTATACAGATTGATCTTCAATTAAGGCTTCAAATTTTAAATTCTACTCTACAAGTAAAACAATTTTTCAAATTTTCTTCCACAAAATTCCTTCAATATGTAAGCTCTAGATTTTCAAATATATGTTAAACTGTTAAAAACAAACTTTTGGGGACTAATGATATTCTCATGATGATATTCAGTAACCCTAACCAGCCAACAAACTGTAAAAAGCCTCGATGACCTTTTTGATTTTTGTCATAAGAACGTCGGATTGTTCAATGAAACCCCCCAAATCAGTCTTATTAAAATAACCATTTTCCTCCAATGTAAGCTTCAGTATAAAAATATTTGTTAAAATGACAAAAGATCTGCTGTAAATTTTCCAATTTTGGTGAATACTCCGTACAATAAAAAATCCAGGGGCAACCTCGTTGTGTCGTACAATCCTTTTTGTTTTTATAACTGCAATTAATTATGGTTTTGTTTTTGATGATGAGTCTTATTACGCATCTTTCAATAACTGAAAAAGAAAACAAAAACGAATAATTTAAAATTCACATCTAATGAGTTACGGTTACATAGCGCATTGTAAATGGTCGGTAATCGGTGGTTCGTTATAAAGAATGGTTTGAGACACAACAAGATTTGGTATGTTGGAGAGGTGCTTACTTTAAGCATCTTGGTAAAAATTTTCATTGAAATCCGATGTATGGTTCTCAAGATATAAACAGGTAAAGTTTTCACATTTTCAACAAAAAGTGAACTTGAAGCAAGCACATATGACATCACATCCCCACATTAATGGGCAGTCTTTTCTTTTTCTTTTAAATTGATACTAGATTTTTCCTCAACAATCTCATATTACTAAAATGTGATTGCATAAGTGGCATGAGAATTTTACAAACTTTGCATCCCCACAGGGAGGTCATACTCCTATTAACTTCAAGTTCAACACAGCAGTCTGATAAAACAAAGGGAAACAAAGCATTCCTTGTCAATGTGACGAAGTGATATAAGCTCTGCTGCCCTCAAACTCACCTATGAACACAATTCTCCATTTACTGATATCTCAAGAAATACATGTCCGATTTGAATGGAACTTTCACCACACTGCGTAGATTTTGTCCCCCTAAATTTTTGCTTAAACTTCCCCTTTAACTATACAATCAAAACTATTTTGCATAAGTCACTCGAAACTGGTTGTTACTTCATGTTAAGTTGATGACGTCACTATGTCATCATTTTTGAAAATTTTGTCTGTATTTGAGAATTTCTTCGTAATTTTTAGTCAATTCAGGTGTACTGATTATTTGGAGCGATGCGCACTGTTTATTAAGAAATTTCATTACTGATAAAAAATAACCCTTATTCCTAACCTAATCCCTAACCCGAACAAAGAATACAATCGATACAATACAATGGCAACAGCCAATCAAGAAACACCTTGTTAAACAGTGCCCATCGACCCGATTATTGCATTTTTTAAGTTTGTATTACTGGGTTATCCATTTTTGGGTCTGGGTATTTCTTGCCTGTGTAAATGATTCCTGAAATTGTTCTTCATGGCTCCATATTGCCCTATTTCTCGACGTTCCACGATATACTGTGAGTTCAAAGCGCTATTGTAAGACGACCTTAGGTAACGCTATATAATAACTGACACATCCGTATTGGTACCACTGTGTCGTTAAAATTCATCTAACGCTACGCCCACCATATAACTTCTTGCCTTAATTTTTGCAAAGATTATTACAAGTATGAAAAATTTTCTATAATACTCACCATTGGTACCGTCTCACCCTATTGCACCCTTCATTATTGGAGAAAATGTCAATTAAACAATTATATGAATATGACAAAATCTACCCAAACTTGTCAATAACGATTAGAGCGTGCATTTTAACCCTTTACCGTTGTGCTCCGATCGGGGCATATCTGCGCGCCTCGGGAGTGGGCGGAAAAGCGGACGTAGCCCGCCCCGCATCGTCCCCGTAGGCCATTGACCCCGTGACCTTAAACTATTGTCTCTCTCGTTGCTGTGGCCGAATTTTCGGGTAGCTACTCGCAGTTTCGAGCTCCGCGTGAAACAGTAAAGATGGGTGACGGCCGAGCTCTCCGCATGGGTCCAAAAGGACCCAAACAACGGTAAAGGGTTAATTGGACAATTAATTGCGACATCAACTTTAGCGACGTGTTTTCGTACCCAAATTATAAGGCTATATGAATTGGAATTGAATTGAAACTGTTGCAACATTATATTACCAATGTATGCCATGCCCGGTGGTGAAATAATAGTCGCCTCATGAAGGTATCTGACATACAAACGGGTATAGCATTTGTTATCAGTAAGGGAAAAGGGATTTTGTGTGTCCCTATTTGACATAGTATCCTCACGGGGATGAATGATCATATTATGTACCTAGTTTTAACTTTGATGTCTCCTTCAAGCGCATGACACACTACAACGATATCGAATCAGATAACACTCCAATTTTTGCGAGTTTTACTTAAAATTTCCTCTGCATTTGGTCAGAAAGAAACAAAAATTTGTTAGCTTGTGGAAATCCAGTGATTTTTATCGCAGGACTACGAAAATCGAAATTATACTGATTATACTGTGACCGCCATGCCGCAGATATGTAAGTTATCGGATACGGCCCGTCACGAAACAATAAGTTAAAATTTCATTTTAATAGTCCTCTCAGACAAATCATATGATACAAAGAATGAGAATTTTTTTGTTCTTCCTGTCAATGGATGAAAGAGATTTTAACTAAAACACACAAAATTGGATCGCAATCCGATCCGATATCGTCGCAGTGAGCCTGTGAGACTCACGGTTCAGTCATATTCTCGTTGACTGGTATAAGACTCACATATTTATCCAGAAATACTATACTGACGCCGTGCTTGACCTTAAAACTTTATTTTGAACAGACAGATTCTTCCTTTAGTCTAGGCTTTTTTTAAGGACAGTAAACTGTTTAAAGAAATTTGAAATGATTCCTGCATTTGCAAAACATTTACTTGGAAAATGACCCGGCATTTTATTTTTTAAGGAATTTACCCCAAACACTGTCCCTTTTGGGGTTTCCCCGAAAGGGAATACCTATTGAGTCATACAGACGTAACCTTTGCAAAACTAGTGCAGGATCGTGCATTTTAGTACGGTGTATACCATGGTTCTTTGAATTCCTTGAAGTTGGCATTGGTACTCCTCAGTGGCGTAGCTAGGATTTTTCCAGGGGGGTAAAGGTATGAAATTTCCCCAAAACTTTTCCCGGTCAATGTGTATGTTATGTATTTCATATAAAATATGCAAACTTACAAGTATAGCAACATTACCATGTCATTTTGTAATATTACCTGCATTTTAATCTTAAAGTAAAACATAGAGCAATCGGAAATAACAAAGTATATTATTTTGGTAAACAATATCTGGTTTATTTGTATGTACTAACGCAGGATTTCTCTGAAGGGGAGGGGCATGCAGTATGGTCTAAGGGGAGGGGTGTCCGGAAATTTTTTGACGTTTTCAAGGAGCCTAGATGCAAAATGGTGCAAGATTTTCGACTTTGACAGGAACAGTGTTAACAGTTGAATCGTGGTGGTTCATGAGGATAAAACTGAAACTTTTGTGTCTTGACATGCATTTCCTTATGCCATTTATGCTACCCTACGAAGCAAAACTTGTCATTAAATTTGCACACTTTTAGGAGTCAAAATAAAAGAGCATTGATCGGTATTTGTGGTTTTTCTTGACCACAAAATGTTATTTTGTCATAAAGATTATCTAAGTGGAGCGCCACCATTAGTTGGCACGGAGCGTAAAGAAAATTTGGAAAAATCAGAGCCCTAAGATGGCCGGAAATAGCATTTTCCAGGCTAATACGAAGAATCTAGCCAGTCGCTTTCTTCTTTTGTCGTTTGCAATAAAATACTCACTTCAAAATATGTTCGCAAACTGCAAAGTGATCAGAGAGTTAAGAGCCAATTTTACCCCAAAAATGTAATTTTGCCCAAAAGACCGAGCGAAGCACCACCATTGGTTGGCGGGGAGCGTAAAGAAAATTTCGAAAAATCAGACCCCTCAGATGGTCAAAATAGCGTATTTATGCTTGTAAAGAGAATCTAAACATGTAGTCTTTTTTATCGATGCCACCGGTGGGAAACAGAGTCTACCTTTTAAAGTAAAATTGGAATTTGACAGAATTTGCCTAGGTCTATTTGTAGGAATTAAAAAAAATTGGCATCACTGAAAGACCTTGCAGGATCAATCCTTCCCCTTTGAAAATTTTTGAAAAATTGGGTGTCCTTATAAGCAATCTGGTGCCACATATGCTATCTTTTGAAGTAAAATCTGTGTTAATAAAGTTAGACTACGTATTTTTAAGAACAAAGAAAAAATGGCATCTGTGAGGGGGGCATGGCCCAATGGTCTCCCCTTCGCACGCCACTAAGGAGGCCTAATAGTGGCTCGATCACACAGGATATCCTGTGAGAAAAGCAGTCTGTTAAGTGTAGAAGGCTACAAGGTACTCATTGTCCATTTATTGTTACACTCAAAGTGAGCAGAAAGCTATTTTCCCGAACTAGCTTGTAAGCCTCCAAGGATTAGGCTAAGTAGCAAAATCTAAGTGTGCCAACGGATCCCGTTAATTCTAATTTCTAGATTAACTTTAAGTTTATCGTTGGCCATGGATTGTTTCAGCCCGATCCATCGTTATTTACACAGAGTAAAATCGTACAGCTACTGCTAGCTTGTAGAAGAACATAACAACCTCGGGGGTCTACGGTAGTGACTTGTCAGTTTTCACGTCCTTTTACTGAATTCCCAAAGTATCACCTGAATAACAGCTTCCTGTGCACTGAAATGCACTGATCATAACCCCGTGCGTATACAAGCACAAGAGAACATTCAATCTGCTACACGGCGAGGACATTTCTGTGGAACGCGAATTGGGCCGGTTCATGCGACACTGACGAAATCTGAGTTAATTTGTTGCATGAAAATACGAATTATGTATGAAAAATGTCTCGCAATTTCTTATTCTAACAAAAATTTTGAGAAATTTTTGTAATAATAAGAAGATTCATCAATTTTCCCCATTTTCATCAAATTTCCCCCCAAAAATTTTCCGGGGGGGGGGGGGCTTGCCCCCTCCCCCCCCCCAGTAGCTACGCCACTGGTACTCCTAATTTACTTAAGGACGTAGACCTATTGTTCACTGTCTGAAGCCAATACAGTGCTTTATTAGATACTTTCTGATGACCCACCCCAGGCGAGATCATTTTTAATGTGGACAACTGTGCCTTCTACAAAAAATAGTATTATCTGGAATTAAAAGAAGCCGAAAGTATATTTCTATATGATTTACAATGTATTTTACGTAACTGGATGTTTACTGTATATTTGAAACTTTAAGGAAAGGTAATCCTTGACGAGAGAAATACTTTCACCTCCTTTGAAATGTATCTAACTTTTATCGAGCATTGAATGACATTAAATGTATCTTACAAGTTTCAAGGGAGATTAAAGGTCAAGAGCAGTCCCCCAAACTTATTTTGAAGCAACAGCTAAATATCACAACTCTCATTTCACTTCTGTTCAAAGAATCTTTCATAATATTTTATTACTTCAATATAACATATGAAAGGTAAACCAAGCAGTTACTTCTAGTAAATTTCACATTTGACGAGTGAAAATGTTGTCACATGACTATCAACAGCCAATCATGAAACGTGGCAGTCTATTACACTGCTTCAAGTTGGGTGACTGCTCCTGCCCTTTAAGAATGTACGGAAGCCGAGGAAAGACTCAATTACCGAAGAAAGGCAGTCGTTTGGGGAGTCAGTAAGACAAGAGTTAACGGCTCAATATCTAACCAATTGGTTTAATCAGGCCGGCCACCACCTTTTCCAGTTGTGGATCACTGACTTGTTTTCCCTACTCCGTCGCTCATGCTGATACCAAGCACAATAGCTGCAGGCTCCATTTTTAGTTTTCGATGACCCGGCCAGGACTTGAACCACAAAACAGTATGGTCACCTACCTTCCGGATACAAGTCGGATGCTCTAACCACTTGACTATGCAGTGGGTCAAGCTGTTTTTTAATTACCCATTCGGGAAACGTTTCCCATTTCAATATTGATTCTTTTCTAGCCGTCAGTATTGAATTCGTGTTAGTGTGTCGTTCAATCTCATCCAACTAACTGACTCAGAATTTAAAACAACTTAGCACCGAACGAAACAAAAGTAATGGAAAATGTGTATAGTAGAGTTTTACTTTGCCTTTGTATTTTGTCAGTGTTAAACCTGAAAAGAAAACGAATATACAGGTACTGCGAGTCTTAATAACGCTGCTTTAAGGTCGGTACGATCTCTTAATCGATAATCATAGCATGTTCATTGTCGGTGTGTATAGTTAGGGTACTGCATGGAAGCTTTTCCAGCTCCAGGCTGGTTGAGGAGTACGGCTTGCTGAATTAATCGAAATGTTAAAGGCCTATTAGGCCTACGTCTATCATTTCATCTAAATTTTTCAAAGCACTTTAGTGTTCGCGGAATCCTAATCTTTCTACGCACCCCTAGTTTTTCACGGACCCTTTGCCCTTCGCGGACCCCAAACAAGCTTAACGGGCCACTGGAGGTCCGCCTATACCCCAGGTTGAGAATCACTGTTGTAAAACATGGTGTTAGCTTACGTACAGTTGTGAGCCCTTCTTCTGTACTCTCACTACCATCCGTACAACACAGATTGGGTGTTCCCTTAGCATGGTTCATGCGATGAATAAATCGCACTTCCAAACTATTCCAAAAACTATTTTTAGGGGAACCCATTACACTTGAAAGCCTACTCTGAAAAGTTATGAATGTGCATTTGAGCACTTCAATAAGTTGTCCAACTTGTCTAATTCAGCTGAGAAATTTCCTAACTGAGACTTTTGTTATGCTCCGAGTTGCCGAAACTTACACTATGGTGTGGTCTTCCAAATCTTATGAATAATCTCTTCATAAGCATCTGAATCGGAGAGAGCTACGTATTTCCTCCCAATTAATGTAAATTAGTAGCCAAGGAAATAAATTATGCCCTTTTCGCGGGCCATGAATGACTACTCTGCCCTCTAATCTGAGCAATTTAGTAAGATGCCAATATTAACTCACGACCAAAAATTTCCCTGGCCCCAGAAGTACACGCATCCTTTTTAAGCCTTTCTTTCTCTCGTTTCATTTCGTTTCCTCTAATTTTAATCATTTAAAAAGAATCGAGGCCTACTTCAGCAAATTTCTAAACGGCATCACGCCACTGAGACAGTGCCAATTCTCCTTACCTACTCACATCGATCCCCTCTCACAGTTGTCTAAAACTCAGCATAAGGTTGCATGTAAAGTCACTTTAAAGAATACGTAAACTTCCGGCCCCCAGTAAGTTTGAGTGAATGGCATTACCGTTGGACACCCTCTTTCCGATTAGGTTTAGTGGTTTCTCTTAAGACGGGAAGTTCGTTCCCCTAACGGCGGTACTAGTCCCGCGTAAATCAACTTTCGAATGCATGTGAATTTTGCGTCGTGCGTAATGTTTTAATTCGATGCTCAAGTTACCTTCTATGAAAAGCTGTCTTTGGCGTCAATGAATATGGTCTATTGTTCGGAAAGTGAGTTTTGTATGAGATGTGATTGATACTTGATTAAATATCCCCAGGAGTCTGGCCCGTAGCGGACAGACAAGTTTCTGAAAGGGCCAAGGGGAGAGGGGAAGAAATGCTTTCTTTGCAAAAAATTTGTGCAGAATGTACAAATGTGTAGAAATTTATTGATCAATACAATTTTCAAACCTACTAGAGGTGACAAAAAATTTCAGCACTTGACTACGAGCCTGTATTTTTTTCCTAAATTTATCTCCCCGTTTGAAATTTAACCACGCAACCCAGAAAGTTCTCAGCGAAGTATTCAAGGGCGGTGATTTGTATCGGATATGGAGGGGGGGGGGGGGATTTCACAAAAGATAGGCGAGTAACCAGGACTCTGATAACGGAGGAAGGGTCACCTGGTTATGTTTATTGTCAGTAGGGACACCATGTGATAACCAATGTTTCCGAAAAACACATGATATTTCCACCCTGCGGTAGATAGCCTAGGGGTGTCGACGTGACTCATGTTGTACCCATGGGGGCAAATGTGAAAACTTCTCTTCTTGTGAGACTTTCCACCTCCTTTTTAAAATATAGCATAGAGCTTCGAGAAGGACATTGAATGGCAGAGTAAGTCTTTAAAAACAGATGGTCATTATAGTGATTTTACTTTGAACATTTTTTCATGAAAAGACAGAAGGTAAATTTTGTAATAAATTTGTGGTGCGAGCACGAGTTCAAAATCAAGTATCACAGTCATCACGTTAAGTATATGGTCTAGTACTCAACGAGGTTTCAGGCTACATGAACTCCCAACTGCTGATGCAGGGCAGGCGTGAGAGAAAAGAAAAACAAATTGCTTAGTGCCAGCAAGACTAAGCGGAGCGTCACTATCAGTTGGTCCGGAGAATGCAAGAAAATTTCGGACTTTGCAATCCCCAGGTGACCGGAAACGGCACTTCTCAAGTGTTCTAAGCTGCATAGCCTATACCCAGTCTCGAAGCTACATTTTTCAAATACTTGTGGCTGAACATAGCCTACATTTAGCAACAAGAAGATGAGAAAGAAGTGACGATTTTCTGAAACAAAGACCGGAACGAAACAGTTTTGCCAGGAAAGGAGCGCCTCAAAAATTTGTAGGTTTTACTAGGGGAATATTGAAAATTTTTCTTTCATGTTAATAAAAGAGAAGACATTTCCCATTTCTGATACCAGACAAATACAATTTTCCCAACTAATTTATTCACCACCCCTTCCAAAGTTCTCTTGATCTCTTCCTAGTGCAGATGCAAACCACATTACATTGTTCACAAAATTATCCTGAAGAGCATGCAAGTGTATCAGCAGATCAGCGAACTCTCTAATAAAGGTCAGCTAGTATAACTGCACCGTTTGACTTTTATGATAATCAAAGATTATTCAGCAATTAAGAAGTCAGTTGTCTCCTAAATTACCAGACACTTGAAAGTTGGTGGATAACCCCTTCCACTACCCTGGTGATCATTCAGACACGTAATATTTTCTACGTAGTATGATATTGTGTCTGAATTGTGTATTCAGGCAAACAGCAGCAACAAAAAAAAAACTCCTATCGGTGGTGTTTTGGTAGAATATTTCGTTCGCACGACCTTCTAATAGGCTGTTAGTGAAAAAATACTTTTATTCAATCAACATATCTGAAACTCGCTTTAAGCGGTTGAGTAAAATGTACCTGTAGAGACAGCGACGCGGAGCGGACGATTTTTTCTTAATTTCAGAGCAAAATTCTCCCGAAATTGAAAATGTGACATGTCACATCAATACGGCACAAAAAACGATATATTTACTAGCCTACTGGTTAAAACCAAAAATCGGTTTCACATAAATCGGCTTCACATATTTTTTCTTTTATGCCTGAAATATTTGGAGCGACATTTGATTTGATGTCCCCCTCAAAAATATTGTGAGCATGCCCCCATTGATGGCCGCCCGTGGATGCATTCAAGACAGTAACCAGGCCAGCTTAAATGTGACTTCTTGACTTCATTTATAAATTTTTTAAATGCTATGAGACCTAAAATTTTCTAATTTATAATTTGTGCTCTTTCTTTCGACAGATGTGAAATTTTTCCTCCCACCAGAAGGCACTGTTTTTCCTGACATTCTTAACTGTGCTCAACACGTAGTTATGGTAGTACATGATGACGTGGTTGCAACTTCATCTGAAGAATCAATGACATGTGACCAGAGGAAGTCTTTTACGACCAGGTTCGATACGTTGTGTTTTAATATTCCATTTTTAACCTCAACGCCGGGTGGAACACTACAATTCACATTGCTTCTCTCTAGATACACATCAGCAAAAACCGGAGTCATTGATCCAAACTTCGCCATTAAATCACACTTCCCTGCCGAAGAACTCGTGTACACTTCCAATCAAACACAAATTGACCTATCAATCAGTCATGGTGAAAATCTGAAACTGAAAATGTCTGGTCAAGTATCAGAATCCTGTGACAAACCTGCTGATAAAATTGTTACCGATTTTTTGAAGTATGATGAAATATCAACATCTCAAGAGTTGCATGACTTTTCAATATGTGAACGTCTTGGGGATATTGATGTGGATTATTGCAATGGCTGGAAAAAATACAAAGAGAATATCACATAGTCTGGTTCAAACGTATGCCAGTTTTGGACTCACTCTCGAAATGTCACAATTTATCGTCTTTCTATTCGCGTTACTGAGATGTCAAATGGAATTAGAGACATGTTGGCACTGCCGCACATTAGAGACCCACAGATCAGAGACACAAACAGGTTTTTATGAAATAGGTTCACGGAGTCCTGGCGTGTGAAATATGATGTTTAAAATCAACTAGTGTACACACTCTTCAAATATACTTGTGATTTTACTTCTAGATGTACTGGTATTACCGCAAAATTTTTTGTGGTAATAGGTGAAAATAGGTACCTGTAACTACCGCAACAGGCTTCGTTTTTCCAAACAAGAAAACTAACTATTTAAGATATGCCGTTTCAGAGAGTTTCCTACTTGCAAATTCACTCCAAATTTTGTGATTGCATTTTATTTTCTATTAAAATATCCGTTTTAAGTTACAGAACTGATTTTTTCCTTCCATTAAAATGATTTCAATCCAAATAAAGTTCTCAAAGGGGAATTTTCAGACTGTCAAATGGATGAAATGTATTAGGTCAACTAGTCCGAGAGCAACTTGAAACTTCCAAGGGGAGAAAATTCAGAGGGTCTCATAGTAAAACTTGAAATATTGATGTCCCTTTTCGTAGGTTCATGAGCAGTAAAACATTCAAAACAACCCAAGAAAAGAGTTCTGACTGGGCTCAATTCATATTAGACAGCCTGACAGGAATTCTTAGTTTCAGTAAGACTTCAGTAAAGACATGTGTTTGTAGTACCCATGCAGTACCCTTTTGCTTAGTTGTGTCATCGAAGAGCTCGCATAGTCCTACTCTTAGACTCTGAACCAATTTTAAGACTGTATGTTATTTGAGGTATTCAACTAGACAACACTATCATATTTGTCTGATCGCATATTTCGGCAACTGACTGACTGAAATACAAAATTTACTCATACCGATTAAAGGATTATGTCATGTGGAAACAATCATTATTTTTAATCTACCCGCAGAAAAGTGACGGATTCCGGCCGGGGTCTACATTGCCATTGATCATAAGCTGAACTTTTTTTGTTTTTCTTATACAAGCGTCAAAATAAATATATTTCATAAATACTCTTCATATTTCACCAGTTTGCATCGTACCCCCCTTCCAAAAGCACCAAAAAAGTTTTAAAAGAAAGTAGACATTCCCTCCATTCAAATTTCTCTCTCCAAAATAGATTTCAATGAAATCTCCATTAAAAAGTCCTACTATAACTCTAACACGACGGGGTTGTATTTTTTTTAAATGAACATAAAGAAAATGAGAGCACCGTTTAGTTGTCCGTATTTTCCACCCAAATGGAAAGAATGTTATATCGACTGGATATAGTCGTTCTCAAAAATCATAATTCTTGATGCATTTACACATAACCATTCATAACATCTAAACCACGCAATGAGAACAATGTTTTTTAAAAACGTTGGGTTGAGATATGCACTTTTCCCGTAAATACTCCTCTTAGGCTGGTCATCTCTAATGACCAAAGCAGTGGTTTAACCAAGGAACCACTGGAACATGTCTCCCTCTTAGATTCCAATTGTTAACTGTTTTTATATGTTTTTTGTCTCGTTTATTGATCATTCTTTAGTACAACAATATAAATCTATTATTCACACAACGTTTTCAAAACAAAACAGTGATAGAACATAAATGACCTCATAACATAATCAATTAGTGAACATTTCCTTGAAAAGTGTCATACGAGATTCATTGCCGGCCTTGCTCAAAATATAGTATTCAACATTTAGGTAATACTTAAATTTATAGGGAAAAGCAATGGTGTCTGGGATATTGTTATTAATCTTGCAGTTAAAAATGTAGTACTTTCCATGTAAAATAAAAAAGATTTTTGTATGCTTAGCATCTTTAAAATTCCCAAATTTAGTATTTTTAAAATCAACTTTAAAAGGAGTTCTCAAACAAAGATTACCTATTTCTGACCAAATTTTTTTAAGATAAACACATTTCCAAAAAAGATGTTCTAAATTCTCATTCTCATTATAACAGAAAGTACATAGAGGGTTTTCTTTTACCTTTATCTTATATAAAAAAAAATCATTTTTTAAATTGTTTTTAAAATACCGACATAAAATATTTTAAATTTTATCTCACAATAAGCCTATTTGAAACCAAGTTTTGACTAAGGACATCTACTTCTTTCAAACTTTCAAAGAGGGAGTGGTACTCATTAGACTCTACACATACGAGCCGAAAGTAGGGTCAGCAGACTGTGTCCCAATATTTACCAAGATTTGAACTTCGGGTAGGGATCTAGAAAGTCGGGTAGCCCATTCTAGTCTTAAAAATCTGGCATGTTTTTAATTACACAGAAATAGCGCGTCCGAATTCTTTGAAAGATTTGCCAGAAAAAGGAAAAAAATAACGTCATTTTATCCTGTTAGTTTTCTAATCATTTTACAATATGCTCATGTTTTATTTTTTCTAAGTTTACATTAAATTGCAAACTTAAGGTCATCATAGTCACGGCAAAATTTTTTAAATAAAATTTAGAAAAAGATACCAAAATTTACTGCACATTCTGGCAACTTACAAGAAAACTATTATATTTTTTCAGGAGCGACTGAGCTAGGAACTTTGGTCAAAGGACGAGAATGGCCTGCAGGGGAGTGTTAAAGCAGAGTAATGACAATCTAAAATAGCTTCTGCAGGCAATTTTGGCTGCCTGACCTCATGGACGCTCTCTACCCCAGTCTTACTTAAAAGTTTTGCTCAACACATTGTCAGAAATGGTATAGAATATTGTTAGGGCGAAAGCTGAGGCTCAGTTTTGTTATGGTTTCAACTATCGAATTACACCGTCGGAGTTGAGCGTATGCAATGCCTAAAGTTTTTTAGCAAATAGTAGCAGTACATTTTATTTGGTAATTTTCTGATTATTTCACAATTTGCTCATTTTTATTTCATTTGAACTTAATATTTTTTGAAAACAAT
Source organism: Holothuria scabra (assembly GCA_037179385.1). Lineage (NCBI taxonomy): Eukaryota > Metazoa > Echinodermata > Holothuroidea > Aspidochirotida > Holothuriidae > Holothuria > Holothuria scabra. The sequence continues at coordinate 42,575,020 of CM074182.1, forward strand.
AACGACTCCGTACGTAGAGTCTTCATACAAGTCTGGTAAATACCACTTTTGACTATCTGTAGAATCCCGATGTCTTAAGGTTTTCTGTAAGCCTAGAAAATCTTTCAGGAAGGATTACATACGATCACACAACATGTACTGCACACCCTTCCCTATTGAGAAAAATCACTGCATCCAAGCATTAACACTTCCCAAACATTACCGTCAAATTATGGCACATTACATGTCTGTTTAAAGTTTGACTAATGCTTACGTAGTTGCTGTAGTGTTTTCCATATATATTTCCAATACATACACATGCAGAAAAAAATTGTCAATAGTAGTACCATTTGGTAGGTAATATCCCATTATGAAAAGGGGTCCTTACTATGGACATTACTCTTTGGTAGGATATGGTCATCCCCAAAAGAAACACCGATACCAGCCAATGCTGCACTGCGTTGTTACCCATTGTGCGATGCAAGAAACAGCACTGGCGATCGAGCTAGCAAGATCTCCACATTTCCAGTGAGCTTTGCTTTATACAAGAAACAAATTTCTGAACTTATCATTTCCGAAGAAAATACAGGACAAACGGGACTCGAGCTTGCATGAGCTGAGTCCGAGTTCGGACTCAGGCATTACAGCCCTGACTCAAGGTTTTGATTAAGATTACACTGAAAAAGGCTGATTTCGGGTAACTTTTAAGTAAGTAGTTCTTTGCCTTGACCATTTGGTCGGGTAGCACTACACCTGTGACCAATTGATGCTTTTTTTAAATTCCTTCCGATTTTCTGGCAAAACCAAAATACACACTTCTGTAGCCTCATGCACGGTTTTGATTCCTAAGAAAGCTATGGTATACTCAGACCATTTACATCATTGGTCTGTCATATAAGACTCCGTGCTAGACTAGATAAAAAATCGGGATAAAAAATCACAGTTCATTGCTCAGGCTCATTCTCGCACTTTTTCATTGTCAGTCTAGCACTATTTATTTCATCAGCACACATTTCTTGTAGGGTGAAAACATTCTTTTTAAAGGGCCAAACTCTCACCCCAAACTACAATTTTGGTTAGGGGGTAACTAAATTCTCAACTGGCTCAGCTCTTTGATTGACAACTAATTCAAACAATGCAGAGTACTAAAGCTTATATTACATAACATGAACGGTACTAAGAGTGTTTTGATTATATAATTTGAGTTTTTCTATACTCACATTGAAGGAATAAACTGAGATTGTAGCTGGATGAGGATGAATTTCAGACAATGTGGAAGGAACTTCAGTAAGAAGGTTAAGAGAATTGGTACTGTTTGGGGTGAGAGAACTGAGCCTTTAAAATAAAAATTACAAAAATGTTAAACGGTTGGCAAAGAACTTTTCTAAGCAAGGCAAACACTAACTGACACATTTAAATAAGGTACATCCATGATTTAACCTTTGTAAAACTTTGCAAAAAATTGAAATGACTGAATAAATTGGTTTATCTCTTTCACTGGAATGCTTAGTATTTCTGTCAAATAACTGAATCAGCAACTTGTTAGTGCTAAGCAAGTGCTAGAACAATATATTCTTTAATTAGCATCCTTGAAAGTGCTATGCAAATTATCACTTAAAGATCCAAGTTTGGCTCATTGAGTGCTGATTTGAAACAACTCTCAGAAAGTACTTTCCATTCAGCACTTACTAAGTTTTTAGTTTCCATAGACTCACGCAACCCCTGGAAGCCCATCGCTGCTACTCAACATTTAATTGCTTCAACAATGAAAATGGTTTAACAATATTGTGAAAATAAGCGAAAATGTTCCATGATGAAAGTTCACGGCACTATTGTAAGCCTGCTCTAGGTGACAATTTTATTACACATTCGTTTAGATGTGTCGTTAAATCTCATCTAAATCTACACCGTAAAAACGTCTTGTGGGCCTATACTTACAAAAAGTTAAGAAGGGAAAAACAAAAAATCATAAAAAGTGCTGTCAACTCATTGACAGAATATTTTATGTATTCTTTTTGTATTTCTTTACTAGTTTTTTCTGTACTTGTACAAAAGTTTTATTATACCACGGGTATTTTTTTATAATGTAGGCTACGCAACATGTCTTTATTATTGCCAATATTCAATTAAGAATGTTCCGATATAATCTATTATGAGTCTTGTATCACCGTATACTTTGCACCCTTATTTAACTTAAATTATAGCGCAAAGCAATCTTATTAATTTGAAATAAACTCAGTAGACCGTCAAAAACGATTTACACCAAACATTGCAATTGGACAGTTATGTACCGCATCAAATTTACTTACCGGTTTCGCATAAGGCACATGGACTTTATTAATCTTAGTCATCTCGGTAAAGTTGCCACAAAGTTTCTTATTCAAGAATTAAATAATAGGCGTACATAAATTTCTGCAGAGGATAACATTCAATCGCAATGTCATCATTTTTGCAACTTTTTGCCTATATGTGGGCATTTCACTGTAATTTCCAGTTAGTCCAAGGAGTACTTCAAACACATTTCAGTGCAGACTATTTCGATGGTTTCTTCGCCTACATACCTGTTCGTCGATCAATGATACAGGCAAGACTTAATGAAATAAACAGTCAAAGTGCAGAAAACGGTAAGTGTGTCAGAAATTTAAAAAAGAAACGATCATGCTTTATCTTTTACACCAACTCACATGTTTGGCCTTAATACCAATCTTTTCTTGAGTGTTTTTTATATTTTATGTATGTTTTTAAAATTATTTAAAAAAAAATCAGCATTAGCTAAAATAATTTACTTGTAGGGAACCCCTTCCTCGGAGTTTGTTCCAAACCATGGTGTCAGTCTTCTTTCAGCCATGATGGTCTTGTCTGTATCTTCCTCATCTTCCCCAGTGGCGGAACACCACATGGTCAGAATACCAATCTTTCTGACCATATAAATACCAATCCTTTCTTGAGTGTTTTTTATATTTTATGTATGTTTATTTAAAATTATGTTTTTGAAAAATCAGCATTAGCTAAAATAAGTTACTTAAAAGGAACTCCTTTTTCGGAGTTTATTGCAAACCATGGTGTCAGTCTTCTTTCTGCCATGATGGTCTTGTCCGCATCTTCCTCATCTTTCACAGTGGCGGAACACCATGTGGTCGGGGAGGGGGGGGGGTGCAAATTTGCCTGCCAACGCCGCCTTTAGGCTTAAACGGCCTGCTTTTACGTGCCCTGCAGGCCATTCTCGCCTCTCTGACCAAACCTGTTATAAAGCTCTTTAGCTAATCCTTCCTCCTGTGGGTTGGGTTGTAGGCAAGGTATCGCCGGTTTTCGTCGTAAGAGGTGACTTGGGAGAAGTCCGCCATTGTTTAAAAACCAATTTTAACTTAAACCGTTATTGAGAAAAACCGTTATTGGAATTGACCTTTTCATGTAGCGGACACTATGTTACACGTTGGTAATGGTCCCCCTAACTTAGTATAACACCGACCGGGTGTTCCCTTATTGTGCGACTTTTGCGATAAATAAATTGAACTCTAAGCACAAGCGCATAAGAAGATTTTGTACTTAGGCTACTCTGGCGCAAAACTGAAACGATTTTAAATAGCTTCATGAATTAATCAGGGGCAGATCCAGTGTTTTTTTTTTTTTTTTTTTTTTTTGCAGAGGGCAGGAGCGGGGGTTCGAAGTATTAGGCCGGCCTGGGGAGGGATGTAAGGGGAGGGTTGTCCCCTGTTTCAACTGATAGTGTAAAAAACCAGTCAACGTAACGTTCAAGTTCACGACACGGTTGCTCCACCAAACGCTGTGGATCAGAGCCACTAAAAGTGTAATGTAAAGGACTGTAAACAGTCCACGTGAAGCATTCTTGGAAATGTTGGAAATATCATTTACAAAAATTATGAAGAAGAGAGGTCCAAGGATAGACCCCTGTGCAGCATCACATTTTATTTTCCTAAGATCAGAGTTAACACCATTGAAAAAAGTGAATTGTTCTCTGTCAGATAACTTTTAATCTAGTTAAAGGACACACCTCTAAAACCACAATGCGATAATTTTAGTGAGGAGGATATCATGGTCCATTGTATCAAAGGCTTTGGGCACTTCGAGAAAAGTTGCAATGGAAGTCTACTTCTTAGCCGCAGCTTTGTTTAAGTTTTCCAGGGCATCTACGAGAGCAACTTCTGTTAACGGCCGTGACGAAAGCCGCATATTGTTGCAATTTGAAAGTCTGTTATGCTTACTTTAAGGAAATAATTCCTGTAAATTCTATTATACCTGGCTCTTTCTAAGATATTTGACAAGCAGGGGAGCCAGCACGGAGGGCTGAAATAGGACCGCAATTTACAAGCTTATGTTTGTCATCTTTACCTTTGTGTTTAACCCTCCAGTGTCCGGCTCCCAACGGGACATATTTTCAGGCCTCGGGTCCGAGTCGGCAGAAAAGCGAACGTAGCACGTCCTGGATCGGCTTCCGTAGGCTATTGACCCCGTGAACTTGAACTATTGTCTCTATCTCGTTGTTGTGACAGAATGTTTTCGGGAAGCTACTCGCAGTTTTGAGCACCGCGTGAAACAGCAAAGACGCATGGGGCACGCTCCCCACCCGTAGGAAAATTGCAACGCTGGGCAGTAGAGGGTTAGTTTCAATGATGTTCTCACATAAGTAAAGAACCGTTTTTGGCTTTATTACGTGAAATATCATGGAAGTGTTTTCTTTTTGTAATATGCATTACATGATTAAAATTGTTACAATACTGACGGTAAGGATACTCTCATTGTCTTTCGTGGGAGACCTCAAGTACTGTTTACGTTGTTTCACATTGGCAAGGGAAAAACAGTCAGAGTGGATGCTTTGAAACACATCTCTAAAAATGTTTGCGTCATGACATTGATAAACACGATCTCAGTTTATATCGGAAATACGAGACACAAAATTCTTGATATTATTAGAACTGTAATTCCTAGCAATCTGAGGTGGTATAATCTCATTAGAGAGCAGTATATCACAATTAAGATTTCCATAGATTTCCAAAGAACTTTCAGAGGTTGGGAGGGCTGTCAGGGCTTTACCGACTGTTAGGTCGCCAGGGGTCGATGTGCGCCTTCACGACATATATAGTAAATATTTCGATCTCCTCGGCCCGGAGCTCTTTCAGGTGTACTGGTACAGGTGTACTGGTTTTTCCCGGGGTCTCTTGCCCCTTTCCCAGAGGACTGGGCTTATTATCTCACTGGTGGGGCCCCCTGGAACCGGTTTGCAGAAGTCCTATTAGTCTCCTCACTTGCGATTAGAAGATTCTATAAAATTGTTCTGCTTCGATTTGCTTCGGTCATGTCTGGGTTTATTATCAAATTCCAAACGTGCTCTGTGCTAGCTGGGGACTCATATGAATTTGCCCCTTTGCTGGGAAATAGTCGACTTGTCCAAAACTGGGCCCACCAATTGAGCGTTTATCTCCATTGACCAGGAGAAGGCTTTGATAAAGTTAGTTAGATGGAGTTTTGCGGCCCAGTTTCCAGCCTATTGTTTCAAGTCAAGCCGGCCATGGTCTTTTCCAGTAGTGACTCATTGGCTTGTTTTCCCTACTCCATTGTATGAGCGGAGCACAACGGCGGTTCTTTTGATAAAGAGAACTGTAATTTTTTTGCTTAGAGTATTACGTAATATTTTATTCGGAAGAAATTTCTTTAATTGGGTTGGGATCTTGTACAATAGCATATACAGTCATGTTCTCATAAATGGTTTCCTGGGTGAAAGTGTGGCGATTCCTAGGGGTCTTTTGATAAAGAGAACTGTAATTTTTTGCTTAGAGTATTACGTAATATTTTATTCGGAAGGAATTTCTTTAAAAGGGTTGGGATCTTGTACAATGGCATATACAGTCGTGTTCACATAAATGGTTTCCTGGGTGAAAGTGTGGCGATTCCTAGAGGTCGTGCAAGACTGCCCCTTGTTTCCATCCTTGTATATGTGTCATTTATCGAACCGCTAGCCCGGTTCATTGCAAAGAGCCAAAACATCCGGGGTTTGATCCTTCCGGGGACTAGTGGGGGTCGAGTCGTCAAGTTTTTACAATGGAGTAGTGACGTTAGATTTTTCTTTCACCGTTTTAACCTTGGCAGTTATAGAGTGCAGTGATGGGCCTGTTATACCGGGGTGACATTTGGGGGCGGTTCGAAGTTATTGGACGGACAAGCTTCATTTCCTTCAAACAGTCAAGGCCCAGTGCCCCCATCCACATTGGATGCGCAAACACACTACATTTCTGGCAGCAAGATCGGTGCCCTACGACCAGACAAATTTAACACAGCCGAGCTGAGATCCTTAATAATTTTCCCCTGGACAGAAAAAACAGGGGCATGAAAATTACATCACCACACGAACGATAAAAACTTTGCCTGGAAGTAAAAGACGTCTACCCTTCCAGAGACGGAGACAGGAAACATGTTTATCAGGCCAATTTTACCATCCCTGAGGGGCGAGTTTAATGATAATTATTTATTTTTTGTTAGGTGTTTTATTGCGTGTCGTATGAGGCAGGTTCCCCTACACTTGGTCCAGTTCCAAACTCAATAGTGGCAATTGCAGTTTTGCGCTTGGGGTCCGGTGCGACGCCCTCATACGGATGCATGAAAGAATGGGGGATTTGTTTACGGGCTTAGGTCGTTTAAGGATTTTGTTGGGCTCCACCGTCACCCTCCAGGACCAACGATTGGTTGGAATTTTCGCGAAGGATGGCTCATGATGTTTTGTTAACAGGGTCTTGGTTAAAAGAGCTGGGGTTTGGTCGGAAGAGGAGGGTGCCGGGTTGCTAATTGCTGTAAGCTGGAAACTGCCCACCATGTCTGTTGGGAATATCCTCTCGCACTTATGATGTGCTTCTGTGGGCTCAAGGAGAGGCTAGACGTCTGCTGGGTGACCATTTAAATTTTAAATCGATCTTTTTGTACCCTTGGTGTCCCTTCCCCGAACGTCTCTCGCCGGTTGTTCGGTAAGGCGTGGTTCTTTTTTTGCTGTTACAAGACATTTGAAGTGGAAATTCTGCGAGAATGTGTGTTGGAAATCGGGGAGGTATCAAGTGTCTCTATGGCAAAGTTACCGATAGGGTATAGAGGCGCACTCTTGCTCCCTCCCGATGGCCAAGTTTTTGAAAATGTCGGTTGTAGTGGCCTCCCTTGTTTCTGCCGTTGACAACATATTGCCCTTTTTCTTGCCAAATTCCTAATTTCTAATTTAAGGTAAATGTATGTTTTCGGTCATAAAGGTGAAAGTAAACCCATGTAATTCAGTTTTTTTCTGTACATATGGCTTCCGTTTTGCGTTCTCGTATGTCATAAAACGAGAGGGATCCGGGTTTTGGAATTATTTTCTTTTTGGCTTTGGAGGTGAAAGTACACCTTTGTGATGTAATTTTCCTGTAAATATTTCAGATAATTTTGAAAAAATTGTTTTGATATATTGGAAAAACAATTTAATAATTTTCAAAGATAAATATCTGTTTTTTTCTCCATACTAGAATGGAGCCATACATGACAGACCAATGATGTATACGGTCTAGGGCCGTGCCAGTGAGGTTGGTCAAATGTTGTACGAGGCTTCAGTAGAGGTAGCGTCTTTGGGAAGCAGTTAAAAGTTTGTTTTGCCGAACGGCTCGTTGCCAGAGAGTCCGTAAGACTTTAGAAAAAGTAGTTCCGAGCACGTAAATGCAAACAGGACAGGACAGTGTGGTCTTAAAGCATGGGCAATGCTGGGAATTCCCATACACGCTTATTCACAGCGTCTACGAAACGAGTGAACTGCAAGAGAAATTTTACTGGCAAACTATGTAGGCCTAATGGTTATAAAATTACAGTTTCACATTCTTGTTCATGTGTGTCGAAATGCATGTGAATCTCCGTGGTGCACACAGTGGCCTTTTCACTGATCAATTTCCCTTCCATGATAAACTTTTCCTGACGGTCTTTTGCTTAGGAAGTGAGTTGTCTTGGATCAGTCGAAAAGGCAGATGATAATGAAGTCCATGATTCCCCTAGGATTTAAGCTCGCATAGCAGCCACACAAGTTTCTGAAAGGGGAGTTGCTTAAGAGGGCTAAGAAATTTTCATTTCAAAATGTCTATATTAGTCAATGGATTTTCACACTTATCGGAGGTGGCGAAAAAATCAGGGGACATCTTCCTCTCCGCTAAAGGCCTCTCAGTTTTTTTCTTAGTTCACCTCCCATTTGAGCTTGGGACACGCAACCCATAAACTTCTCACTTTTCTTTGTAGGAGGGCGCAAGGCAAAAATCCGTTCCGCCCAGTAATGACTCTCTTGCGGCATATAAAATTTGAAAACTCTGTGAGATATATATTTTTTCTTCTGAATATGTTCTATTTTTTTTATTTTTCCCTTCGCCAGATGTGAAGTATTTCCTACCTCCAGAAGGCACCGTGTTACCTGACCTGCTTAATTGTGATCAACACGTAGTCTTGATAGTTTATGGAGACGTGGGTGCAACTTCTTTTGAAGAATCAATGACACGTGACCAGAAGAAGTCTTTTACTACCAGATCAGATACGTTGAATTTCAAATTCCCTTTTGTAACTTCCAAACCAGGAGGACCACCACAGTTCACATTGGTTCTCTCTAGATACACGTCAGCAAGAACCGAAGTCATTGATCCAAACTTTGCCATTAGATCAAAAGTCCCGGCCGACGAACTCGTGTACACATTTAACCAATCACAAATTGACCTATCATTCAGTCATGGTGAAAATCTGAAACTGAAAATGTCTGGTCAAGTATCAGAATCCTGTGTGAAACCTAGTGATAAAATTGTCACTGATTTTTCGAAGTACGCCGACGAACTCCAGATGTCTCACGAGTTGCCAGACTTTTCAATCTGTGAACGTCTTGGGGACATTGATGTGGATTACTGCAATTCTTGGAGGAAATACAGAGAGAATATCACAGAGTCTGGTTCCAACGTGTGCCAGTTTTGGGCTCATTCTCGAAACATTTCAATTTGTCAGCTATCTATTGAAGTTACAGAGATGTCAAATGGTGTTAGGGACATGTTGGCATTGCCACACATTGGAGAACCAGAGATAATCGAAGCAGAGACACAGAAAGGTTTTTATGGAATAGGTTTACGGAGTCCTTGCGTGTGAAATATGATGTTTAAAGTCAACTACCGTGTACGCTCATCTTAAAATATGCTGGTTAATTTACACATAAATCTTATGGTATCAAGTGATATAATGCAAATAATAAATTGACATAAAGTCTTGACCTTTTTAGAATAAAATGTTTCCCCTTCAGAACCTTGCTTGGCTTCGGGTCCTCACCGATTGTTGTTTCATCACAGACTGTAACTCTCTGCCTTTGATTTTACCCCAAAATAATGATCTCAGCAAACACAGTCTCTGTGTGAAACGTTTACAACCCCTGTATTGGTTAATTGTAGGATTTTTTCCTAAACTGTACGATAAAATTACCGGACGTGCTGATAAAGTTATTTATAATTTTTACACTGGGCAAAGTACAATGATTACAGACAGGTTTAATTGTTGAGAGACTGAATCACCCATTCATTACTTCTCTTTTTCGACTTAAGTTGGTTTTAACTTGATTTGGGAATAATTCACCCTAAGTTTTGGGAGATAACCCGTAAACCTTATCATTAAAAGGAGTTCATTCAATCGCTTTTTCTTGTGCACGCGTGCTTGTTTTCACAAAGCCTTTGGTTGGTCGATTATCCAAGGCAAGATCACGTAGAGCTTATACGTCAGTGGTCGCTTGTAAAAGATAGTTGAATTTCAATTTATAATATTAAGAGTGAAACAATATACAACCACCATTTGAAGAAAATCACATTGTCGCGATTTTTAGCGCATGACCTTACCGGGTGAAAAGGTGGCGCGCGGGATCATGTTTTCAGAGGATTTCCCCATCGGCGAGATCTTCAAAGTCGCTTCACACAGACAGTTCCTATTCTCGGAACACCTTTTAATTTCTTGTCCCTCCCATTGATATCTAAAACTTTCTTTGTGGAGAAAAAATTCCAGTTAATTGCTACAAGACATGATCCCGCGAAGCAAACTTGACACTAATTGGTAATCAGATAACCTCTTTGCATATTTAATATGAGCAGCTGCATCTTTTGAACTGACGTAAACCAAAGAGGTCCCCTACCATATTCCTTTTTGGGCATGAAGAGTATCTGCACAGTTGCAAAATGCAATGAAAAATATAAGGGCCGTAGTCTGAGCAAAATCTCTAGGAGGGGGGGGGGGCAGTTCCAACACTGCCTATGTAGAGCGCCACTATCAGTTAGCACGTGGTGTATGTGCGATCTCAAGGGGACAGTTGCCCCCTTGTCCCCCGCAGGCTACGGCCCTGGTCATTACGCTGTTACTAAAAGGTCTTGTTATGTTTTTTTGCTTCGTTGCAGTTTGGTAATTATCGGACTCTAGCTTGTCTCGTAGCCTCCAAACTCGATTATAGCACTGATTTCCCCACCTCCCAGAGGGCTTGAAATGGTATTTGCCAGGTTTAAACTGCCTGTTATTCTGATGAGAAAGATATGCGATTTTATCAGATTCAAATACACTTTTGAGACACAGATTAACTCTGTTTGTCACTTCACTGGACTATTGATCCTAGGCTCGCAAATACAAATCCTGCTGTATGTTCCAACTGAGCGTCTGTTCCGGTTCACGTCTGTGTAAGGTATTTTCATAGCCCTTTACGCGTTGTGCTCCGATCGGGGCATATTTGCGCGCCGCAGGAGTAGGCGGAAAAGCGGACGTAGCCCGCCCCGCATCGGCTTCCGTAGGTCGCTGACCCCGTGACCTTAAACTATTGTCTCTCTCGTTGTTGTGGCCGAATTTTCGGGTAGCTACTCGCAGTATCGAGCTCCGCGTGAAACAGTAAAGATGGGTGACAGCAGAGCTCTCCGCATGGGCCCAAAAGGGCCCAAACAACGGTAAAGGGTTAAGGAAGGGGAGCATTCAAGTCCGGGGCAGAATATGTTTGTCCCCAAAATTTAATTCTGCCCGAGAGACAGTCTAAGAGGAGCGCCACCTCTAGTTGGCCAGGAGCGTCCTGTTGTTGTCCGAAGCGAACAGAAAAAATTGAAACGTCGGATTCCTCAGAAAGTCGTACATGGCATTTTCTAGGATTAAAGGGGATCTAAGCAGTCACTTATTGAGGTTCCATTTGCAAAAAAATATTCACTTGAAACCAACATTCTGCTAGGAAGACTGTCTACGCGGAGTGCCACCAGTCGTTGGCGCGGAGCGAACAAAAAATGTTGAAAATAAGACCCCTCAGACAGGCTTACTGACCCTCAGAACGTTAGGCCCTAAATTAAATTGAATTATATTGAATTAAATTAAATTAAATTAAAAACTATAATATTTTAGTTTTCACCGTTCTATTGAAGTAGCATACTTAACCTTTTTACATAGTTTCCGAATCTGAAGGTTGGGTTTGCGTAGGGGAAGGGGGACTGTACAGTATGATCCCCCATCCAATTTCATAGGGGATATATCCCCCATCACCCATCCCCCCTTCGCCGCCCGTGGGTATTCCTAGCTAGGTGTTGAAACCCCTTTTTCTCTAGTCTATAGGCCGGCTTGTCAAGGAATCATATAGGAAAGTTTAGTAGATAATTTGTTGATTATTTCAATCATTTTAGGCCATCATTCTATACATGCAAGATTTTGTAACGTCAACAGTAAAGGGTATGATATCCAAGTTAATATAATTAATAAACATAGGCCTAAGTGTGAAGTTAGGTACCTGTGATGATCATGTCATTCCTGGTTCAATGCCCTTTTACATTTTTGAGCTGTTGTCACTTGCTGGAAGCGGTACCATTTCACCCAAGCATTTCTCTTCGTGGGGAGAATTTTTTTTAATAAATATTATTTTTGTTGATAGACATTTTCAGAGAATAGGAGCTTATCCTGCCCTATGCATTTGAGCTATGTACATATATACAGTACAAGGCACGGACTTGCTACATTCAGTGTCGGACGAGGTAGCAAAAGCTGAAAGTCCGCAATGCTTGCGCGGAATTGAGATGATGACACAACAACGAAAATCTTGAGGCTTGGCCGGGGTTTGACATCCAGCTGATCCGAGGATAAGCAACGGTAATATTGTGGAAATTTTGCGACCTCATATGTTTATCTTGATTCCATAAAGTCCTTACGGTGTACTAAAGGCTGGAAAGCACGATGTTTTTCATCTCAACTACCTTACTGTGCGTCTTTTCAATAAGCCAATACGCGAATCTTGATGTAGGCTAGCCTAGGCTCATATTTTTGGTAATCACAGCAATGGACAGCAGCATAAGACTTGTCCTCATTGACACAATACGCTCCACTGCACTACACTTTGTATCAGGCCATAAATACCACCATAGTGTGTTATGTAAGAACTGCTCTCTTCTTTCCGTCATATGGTGACACATCCCGATAGGGACATTACTTCACGGCGCAAGCATGGAGAGGCATCAAGCCCTAATTTTGCCAGTAATTTGGTGGGTCACCATCCTGCATTTTAGAAATGACTGCAATCAAAATGATACCACTTTTTTGGCAAATCAGCCAACATATTCTAGCCTAGGTCTAATTTGGGTATATTGCCAGCAAAAATATCTGGACTGATTGAAACTCACATTTTAAACTGACTCATACTTAGGGCACAACTGAAATTCGAACATAGGGGCAGTTAGTTTTAGGGGTACAGGCTGGAGGAAAACCTGAAAAATTCATGGTAATTACTTCAAAGTTGCAATCATATTGGAAATTGTCCAGTGTATGGATTCTTACTTGTAACAAAAGTATCAAGATTACAGTACTTCAATAAAGCACAAGATTTCCCTACCTAGGCCTAGCTCTCAAATAAGATGATTTTCCATCACATATGCATCATGTACAGTAAAGATAGTGATCTTCTTCAGCATGACAATTAACTCTTTGAGTACTTGGGGTAGCTACTGTACATGGCAAATGGCCTTTAATGTCTCCAAGTGCTATACTATGCATGTATCCCGTTAAATCTAAATCCCTAATTAAGGACTACTTGGGAGGGCTTTACAACTCTGTCAATCATCAGACTTATCTGGGAGTTGAAATCAGTAACGATCTTCAGCGATGTGCAGCTCACTTTCTTGTTATTAACTATACAACTACAGAGGCAGCGTCACAATCATGTAAGCAGATCTCAAATGGGAACCCCTGGAAGTACGACACACTAGACTTCATCTCATAATTCATTACTCCAACATTTAGTATGTGGTGTTATCAGTACTCAATGTATTGGAAGTGTTCAGCAGAAATGATTGGTTAGCCTTGCGCCAGTCTTTTCTTATTTTAAACACACTAATTCAAACATCATAGTATCTTCTACTACAGTATTCTGTGCGACCCATGGTACTGCCATGTTGACGTCTTTCCAAGTAACATTCTTTCAGTAGACTTTAGTATACGAATACATGCTTATGTACAGGTAAACGATATTCAGTGCTGTGAACAATTGTTCACACATTCAGCAGAATTAAATGGCCAAACCTCTCACCCCAAACTACAATTTTGGTATGAATGTACCGAAATTCTCAATTGGCTCTGCTCTTTGACTGACAGCTAAATTAAAAACAATGCAGAATACCAAAGTTTATTACACAGCATGTGAGTGTCAAAGCTAATGCCTATCTCACACTTGTTAGGCCTTTATTGGAGTATTCATCTTCTGTTTGGGATCCCTACACCACTTCCCTATCCAATAAGGTTGAGCAAATTCAGCGTAGGGCTGCTAGGTTTGTTTATAATGACTATTCCCCCCATAGTAGTGTGACTGAAATGCTAAACGACCTAGGGTGGGATAGTCTCAAAAACAGGCGTACTGCCAACAGGCTAGCAATTCTTCACAAAGCCAGATTGGGCCTCCTAGCCTTGCCAATCAACAACCTACAACCGGCCCGGCGGCCCTCTAGGCATCACCATTCTAATAGCTTTACAAATATAGCAACCAATAAGGACTGCTACAAATACAGTTTTTTTCCTTGGACCGTCAGAGACTGGAACCTACTCCCCCAGAACATTACAGATCTCGAGGACCCCAAGCAATTCAAGAGCGCAGCCTTGAGGATCCTCAGACGGGACGACTAACTACATGCACACACTCAACCCTGCACGTTTGACTCCACCAGGAGTGTTGTGCAGTATTTTTCCAGATCCAGATCCAGCATGAAAGTACTGAGAGTGTTTTGATTATATACATTGAGTTTTTCTGTACTCACCTTGAAGCAACAAACTGAGATTGTATGGATCTGGATGAGGATGAATTTCCAAAAATTGTGAGAGGGGCTTACATGTAGGTGTAAGTAAGAAGGTTAGGAGGATTTGTACTTTTTGGGGTGAGAGAACTGGGTCTTTAAATTAAGCCAGCCTATGATAGACACAAGCCTATCCACAAATTTCATTGTTGATTTAGATTTGAAATTTAAAATTAAAAGTTATTTTTTACACATGTAAGTTCAAACATTACTTTCTGCCCCAATATTTTTAGGGGGTAAAAGTCATGGGCAGGAATCAACCAATTGTAGAAACTAACGGACCCCCTTTTTAGTATGAATGGTTGCCAAAGTGATGGTGGTTAGGGCTATTATATGGTGAAAGTTAACCAAATTTGGGTTTTGAAAAGTGATTTCAGGCCTAGCCTGAACCTAGAACATTTTTCACTTTGAGTAACTCAAGATTATGTGCCAGAATTCTAAGTTACTTAATAGTGAGTCAGGACAAAATTGTGATTTTATAACATAACATAACATAACAGGTTGAAGGGCAAAGGAGGGCCAAAGCCCCATAAGATGCCCTGAAGTCCAGGCCCAAATCAATTAACTTTTCGAAGATCCAATGCCAGAGTGAGTGTGGATGAACACCGGCGAACTTCGCCTTCTCTTTTCGACTAGTGCTCAGAGGTAACGAGGCAGGCGTGTACTAATAGCTCCCATCCCTGCTCCCGGGACCGCCATTTAACGTCCCCATCTGACGGACGTGAGCGTATCCCCAGTCTTTAGCCACTTTCCCAAAGGCTGGAGGGGGTGGAGGTTATACTTGCTCTGCACCACTGCTCAACAGCTGAACTGAGCAAGCGGACAACTTCCTGAGTCGGACAACTTCCTGAAACGGACAACCAAATACCCAATTTTGTAATTCACCAATTTTAAACCCCCTCAGCATCACTGTACAAGTTAATTTTTAGACCCTGGAAAATTTCCAAGTGGTTCCACCGGGATTTGATCCGGGGACCTTCAGTATGCAAGGCAGTACGCTCAAACCACCGAGCCATCTCCACCCTTATGGACACTTTAGTCACTGAACTGGGAGCTGATTCTAAATTAGAACCTCTCTAAATAGAAATGAAAATTGTTTAGTGTCATAATTTCTGTGCTAGTGTTAAATGTACTCTGAAACCATGGCACACATTCTCTTTCTCAAAAATATTAACAATGATACTGTAAGGCAAGATGAATGTAAGTTAAATGGAATGTTTACTGTATGATGCTCTGATACAATTTGCCAAGCAAAATTACTGTACATACTGTGTTTTTGCAAAGGATGTCCTGATGAATGAACGTCATAGCAGTAGTGTGCACGTGCCAATCGTGGGTGTGCATTCCCTAATCGTTCGACTGACAATGTGCGATAGCCAGTCGTATAGTGTGTGTGGCCCTGTTGTGCGACTAAAAATCGTAGCAACGATTCAAAACTAGGTCACGATGGTTTAGTTGAGTTGTGATGCGCAAAGTTGTATAGTGTGCGGCTAGCTTTAAGCCCACTCCGAAGGTATACACCAAGGTTTTGGTGATTGTATGCCGGAATTTACTGTGCACATGCAGTGCTGTGCGCAGTACCAGCAGTAAGTCAGCCACCCCTAGGCATGCATACATACAGTACTACAGTATACATACTTTACATACATGTTTACACGGACACCGTACTGTACATTGGCAATGCATATGCAAGTATACTGTTGTATGCACACACTTAAACTAGAATAGCAATCTGTAAGCGATCATACACATGCCTACACTGTAAGTGTGCGTGTACAGTATGTGTAATTAATGCAAACACCGTTCAATGGCAATAATTATAGCACAGTTTCGTGATCATATGACCAGAATGAGATTGAACTGGGAACTGGATCCAGTTGTGGATTCCAGTTATAACCTACAGTAGTTGAAAACCAGTAAAATCTAGTTAGATCTAATGTGGAATTTGGCCAAATTCAACAGTATCTCAGTTGAAATATGTAGAACCCAATTTAACCCAGTTGGTTTAATATATTTGGCCAGAATCAGCTAGAACCAGTTGAACTGGTCAGCTGGGTTCATCTGGAATTTGAACCAGGGATACCTGTTATGAAGTTACGTAGCTATTGTATGCACAGTAGTACTAATTGTTGCAATGTTCAGTCCATCATACCCAGGTGAAAACAAGCATTCCTTGTGAATATCAGGCAGTTGAATGCACTAAGTTACATCATAGTTTGCCAAATTTAGTTACAGTATAAGACTGATTTCAAAATATTGCAATGGAATGATATTGGCAATTAAATAAGAGTACCAAAGTGACGTCGTCATCACTTCTGCTTAGTTCCCATGGTGATGGTTCTACACAAACTTCAACCTCATTAACCTAACGTACTTAACGCAATATTTGTACCTTCAAAAGTTGTGATTTTCAATTGTATATACTGCAGGCTATAAAACAGCATGGCACAAAGTAAAGCGGAATAATTGTCACAATGGCACTGCTACTACCTGTGGAACAGTACTATTTTACACATTTCTCTAAAAACCCCTGCAACTAATGAAAAATTTTTAACTCAGTAATGCATCTGGATCCCTGTGCAAAGTGGTAGGGACTTTCGGAGGCGTAGCGACTACACTTTTATGTGCAAACAAATTGTACAGTAGAATACTCATGGTTTAAAACGATGCACGAAATGAACCTGTCATTGACTACAAAAATGCAACTTGGACCAAGTAATAATTACCAGTATATTCCTGGACGTACAGTATGTCACCCCACATCTTTGATTTCATTTTCGTAGTGAGATTAACTTCAGTCTGTAAAAAAATGTTAATGGGTCTATAGTGTATTACACTGTAAGACACACAATTCTGTGTATCCCTCCCTATACCAGATCTTTGAAAACATCTTAAACTTTACAATTCAAAAGTTAATGGAATTTAATCCAACCTGAAAAAATTTGTAATTTAAATATAAATGTAATATACAATGTACATAAAACCATACACTGGACTCTCATTTATATTGAAGAATCCATCTCACTGCAATAAACTGAAGAAGTTTAGCCCTATGATAAAGCAATAGGGGATTTTGTTTGTAAGGAAGCAGTGCAGGCTAAAATGACGTCGGACTTTAGTAAGTACTCTATACTGTAGGCCTAAAGGAAAACTCAAACTGTAGAAGAACAGGCGATTATTTAGTTATTACCAGAGAAACAATGAATTAATTGTCAGTTCAACTCTTAATTGATTATCAACTGCATGGATTCAATTTAGTCAGCCCCTTCCACTGGTGAGACTTCCTTAAGCTGCAGTCACAATGTCACACTGCAACACAACTGGATGTGACCACGATCCAATGTTTGTTTGTTTGTATGAAATCATCCTCCATCTCTTGTCAAAAAGAGTAAAAAATCAGCCAACCACTGACTGACTTAAATGTGATATCTCAGTCCTAACAAAACTTTGCAATCAATGTTCTTTCAGCAACCTTTTCCCACTGTGTGGGTTTTTACGTAGGTTGCCCCCCCCATATTTGGATGCCCTGTCAGACAAATCCTGGCCTCACCCCTCCTAGGCCCTCTAAATTTAACTTCATAGTAAGGCCCCTTTACAGGACTTGGATAATTGTCTTTGCACTGAAAACTTGATGCAATGTTGTGGTATTCAAAAACCCTCCCTATGTCCTTGTCCTTGCACAAAACTGTACTCACAAAACAATATTATGCAGTCCTGGGCAGGGTTGTAGACAGTGGTAATTGTGTGTAACTTGTGTGTGAATAGCCTAAGTTGATTTAGGAATGGCTGCAAGTACTGTGTAGTAAAGTCTAGTTGGCCTCAAAATTTATGTTTTGAAGAGTGTTGCTGTAACTGCTTGATTCCTTCCATGCAAAACATTTTACAATGTCAAACTGTCAATTCTGGGGGATAAGTTTCCTAAAATTGGCATGAGTCACTGTATTTTTTTTATGTGTATGAACGATGCCTAACAGCATCTTTCTGTTTGGGAAATGATGCCTCACATGCACAAATTTGGTCTTATACTGTCAGGAAGGCAATGAGATGCATTCTGTTGAGATGCTTTGTGTACTGTAGGTATGTGGAAAAGGGTTTGGTTCCGTTTAATACAGTAGTTACTTGGGCTGCCACGATAATTGAAATATCGCAATGTTGTCAACATAATTTTACCCTGATAATATGTTTTGCCAAGATGTGATTTGCAACAGAACCAAATAAATGACTAAACCGCTGTGAAATCATTTTATTGTCTTTACAGTTGTCAGTAACCTAAAATGATAATAATTTATGTTGTCATAAGACATGAAAAGTTTATGGCACTTTTTTCAAAGGCAAACGTACGTTGTAGAGTAAATGTATTTCTGATGAAACTGTAAGCTTCAAACTGAATTTTATGGGCTTGGTTTATGTACAGTACATATAATGAGTTTATGTATCCTTGATACAGGCACTGTATATGATTATTAGCATGCTGATGGCAAATGTTAAGACTACAGTTTTAAATGAGCAATATCGTGATACTGTATTGTGGTGGAAATGCTGGTGATATCGATAAATGAAAAATGATTATCGTAGCAGTCCTAATACTGTAGTTACTGTACTTTTACAGTAGATGAGGCTTTCCAGCTCAGATTTGCTCCAATTGGTTTACAGTATACTGTAAACAAGGCTGGTAACTTGCCATAGTAGGCATACAGTAGTAAGTATAGCAGGTACGTGCATTGCATTATAATAGATTAAGCCATGTTCAAGAGAGATATAGTGAATTCATGCATGAAGCTGCTCAAGGAATATCCAGTGGCCAAATACTGAAAGTCACATAATTTTATTCTTGTATGAAGCAGTTTGAATTAAAAATTTGTGTGTCTGCATGAAGTTAATGGTTTTCTTTCATTTAATGCTTGTAGTTCAAATTTTGCAGATTATCTAAGGTTACTGAAGGTTCCTCCCGTTATTAATTTCTCATCCATGGTTGCAAGCACTGTGTTCATATACAGTACTTGCTGTATAACCTACTGTAATTTACACAATTAAAACTGTCTCATTGACCCAGCTTACATTGTCTACTAAAATATTAAAACAAATGTTGGCACAGGTCAAGTATAGTACACATGTTCAGTCTCTTTAATGACAAATTAAACATTTTCTGAGCAGCAGATAAACTATGAAGAATAACTTTCCAACCCAGTGGCAATTTTTTCAGGGTCCTCAATGACGCAGTTGTGGTTTGTGCTTGTGTGAATATGCATGTGTTGTTGTGGCATGACACTTGCTTGATATGATAACTCAAGAAAGGAAACTAACCGTTTTCAAACTTGCTACATAGATGCCTCTTCTCAAGAGGGAGGACCCTAAAGCTTTTGGTGTAGGTCAAAGTTCATCAATTGAGGAGGTGGAAGGTCATTTTGGATCACCTTTGGTCAAGATCTGAAAATTTTGTACACATGCACAGTGTCTTATTGCAGGAAGCTTGGATAAATTTTACATTTTGTATACAGTACATGTATTTTGGTTTAAGATCGAGCCTGTAGGGTTTTTGGTGTACAGGTAAATGGTCATCTGGGGTCACTCAAGTAGATCTCCCAAGTCATGGCTTTATGGACAAACTTTCCTAAAATCATTCCTTGAACATTCAGAGCTCTACTTTTCCTCTTTGTCTCACTATTTACTTGCCCATACCTCTCCTTTATGTAGCCTAATTTAATTCCATATGAGATCACCTGTTCTCATTCCCTGTCAAGATAACAGAAGTCTCTGTCATATTGGTGCATTGAACTGTATACTGCAATGAATGCAGATATTTGAGTATTTATGCTTATGAAATTTATTCCTGGAAAGGACTCTTGAAACCCCCAAAACACCACATGTATGTTGAAGCCAGAGACGTCTTGTAGGGCTGCACCACCTGGGATTCTCTGCCCATTGGGCATTGCCAAAGGTCCTACCTGGGGTCCTGAGGTGAGTCTTGGACCAAACCCATTGACTTCAGACTCCCCATTCACTTTGTGCACATTGCTACTCCAAAAAATTAATTTTCCTGTTTGAAATGCTAAAATGTTGGGAGTTCTTCTGGGTGACAAAAAGTGAAATTTCTGTTATAGGAAAATAGTTGCTTTTAAAAGAACCCTGTTAACCACATACTGTACAGTACCTGGCAATTCAGGCATTTCGACAGGGACCCTTGATTTGTATCAATTACCAAATGCACCTGGAAGTCACCCAATCGTAAGCATTTAAGATAACAAAATAAATTGTTCTGTTAGCTGGAGCAAACAATCTTCCTGCTTGCTGATGGGAGAAGCATCTTCACAGTGGACTATGTTAGATACTCTTAATCACGGCATACATGTAGAGTACTGTAAGTGTCAAAGGGTTTGTCCATCTCATGCCCAAGAAGTGCCAATATTTTGTGTTGTTTACCAGAGATCAAAATGCAATTTTCCAAAAATCCCTAACATCAAATACTGTATGGACAAACAACTTTTTTCCAACATAGAAAAGCATTAGACCAGCCTCCGGTGACTGAAAGGTTTGGAAATTCAGGAAATTATTTGAAACAGAACTTATCTTGTTTCTTCCTCAAAGTATTTTTTCATTCTGGTTTTAAATTTCTACAGTATTTTCTTTTAACTTCTAATTTGTTTGTTGATGCTGTGTGTTTTTGGTATACCAGCACCACAGTCGTGTATATAGACGGTGTAAACATTGTGTACATGGCAATCAGCAATTCTGTTATTTATGCCTGATAGTGAAATCCAGTATCAGCTTACTTTATCATGGTGTACAGTAGGTCTTTTGGTACCAGCATTTCTGTTGCACACTTTCAGTCAGTGATAGGAAGCGAAAAAAAGCTGCATATTGGCACTGTTTTGTTGAAACCAGTATAGTGCTGTGATGTGTAAAATTTATCTAGATAACTAATTGTGTGTAATTAACTTTGTCCCGCTGTGATAATAACGATAACAGCATATAATGCACATAGGTTGTGTAACAGTAAAGTACTCTACAGTATACTAAAGAGTAGGCAGATTTGCAGATTCCTATGGTAGACTTGGGAGTTGATGGTTACAGTACATACAGTAACCACAATGGACTTGACCATGTTCAGTACCTACATGTCGCTACGTACCATACAGTACGAGTAATACTCTTACCCATGTACTAAGTCTCTGGCTGCCCATACATCTAGGCAAGTGAGGAGTGCAGCAAGTGTTAAAACTTTGGCTCTAATTTAGAATAATTGCCCACCGAATGAAGTGTCAAATGCAGCAAGTTACACTTACTGTTGACTTCAGCTTAGCAATCTGTTGTTACTGTACAGTATGCTAATGTTAAAATACGAGATTTACATAGGCAATTTGGGCTTGAGGTTTCACTCTTGCTTTTTGAATGTTATGTGAAATTCTTGCTGTTCATTTTGAACATTTTACACGTTATAAAACTTGGTTCAATTGAATGAGTCACATCACTTGCACAACTTAGCACCGCAGTAGACTGCATAGATTTACCTGTAGTGTCCACTGTACTGAAAGTTGCACCAAACCTGTACAGTACTGTACCAGCTTGTACTGTACTATATACAGTTACTGTACATTCCTAAATTGTATGCAGCTCAAACAGATACATTGTACAGTAGCATGCCACTCTGCCAAACTTCCAGGAAATTGCCAGGGAAAAAAAAATGTTTTCAAAAAAAAAAGTTTTCAAATGTTTAGAGTTGCCTTTTTATCACTTTGTAAATTGAATATTTCACAAATAAATTTGGGGAAGGAACAGTTGTAAATAAATTGATGTTGAAAATATACTGTAAATACAAAATAGTGTAACTAATACAAATGATCTTGAAAGAGAGTAGAGAACCAGACCTACAGCAGGTAGGACAACTTTCCTCTCCCATGACTACATTAGTCTCTGGCATATTAGCCTACTTAGTGTTGTAATTAGCCTACTTCTTCTTAATATTGAAATGTTCAGTAGTGCTTTTGAGGAAAGTGCCCTGCATTTCGTAACCAGCAACATTTTCCACACAATATGTCACATACCCGTCTCTTCTGCTGTATGAATCTTTTCCCAAATGATCAGTATATTTCTTGACGGGAGTCCCCTGATAAACTGAAGGAAAGAAATGTGGAATGTGGTCACTTGATTATCAGAAAATAGGACCAACAACATTGACAGGTTGGTCATGTCCATTAAAAAAAGTGAAGAGGAACAAATTTTGTTATACCATTGCTTTACATGTAGTTCTGCAAGTGTGATATATCACAAATTGCATTTCACAATAATTTACATTTTTTGACATTTTTGAATCAGACAAATACAGTACCAACATCAAAAAATGCAAATATTAAGGTTCTTGCAAGAAAATCTGGAAATAACTTCTCAAACCTTGAGATTTTAAATGTGTTTTGAATGCCATATGAAAAGTATCTTTTTCAAACTTTCTAAACTAATACATCTTGTTTTTACTTTCAAGTCTCATAGTCTTTTAACACTTACATTCCATCTGTACAAAGCCAACAAAGTGCAAATTGTGGAAGGTTTACTTGTCTCACTCAAATTAAGAGATCAATAACAGTCTCAAATTGCCTTGCCTGCCCCAAAAGACCAAACGCAAGATCCCTGATTGAATGTCTTGTTGAACTATCAACAAAAAAAATTTCATGGATTTTGCAGCAAGGTGAATATGGCCAAAAGACATCATATTTTATTCAGGTACTGTACAGTATATATACACGGTAAACATCATAAAAAGGTGACAGACAAAAATTAAAATTTGCAGAAGGAAGTTACAGTTCCTACAAAGTCTGAAAAATATTGTAAAATTTGGCATCTTACTGCATTTACTATCTCCAAAATTTTTCAATGAAAAGTGGGAGACTTAAGTCCCTGTCACAGCTGGGGGGAGGCTGCACAGGCTTGCTAGGGGCAAAAATTTGTTGCAGACAGGAAATTTCTGCTGGCAGACCAACATATGGGTGAGTTTCGTGTGGAACTTGCATGTTAGATGCATGATATTTACGTAAGTTTTGCATG
This sequence comes from Holothuria scabra, assembly GCA_037179385.1. NCBI lineage: Eukaryota > Metazoa > Echinodermata > Holothuroidea > Aspidochirotida > Holothuriidae > Holothuria > Holothuria scabra. The sequence continues at coordinate 42,598,347 of CM074182.1, forward strand.
CTCTCCATGTGACATGTGTATCCCTTGCAAGAGTTCCAAGTTACCTCAGGGACACATATGGGCACAGCAGGTTACCTGCATATCAGTTACATGTCACCTGTATGGTAGTTGCCTGCAATGTGTGGTTTACGGATGGCTATTTCAAGGATACTGTATTTTCAGTAAGTTGTATGGTAGAGGTACAGTAGTGGCAGAACACAACAACTTCCCCTCAGCAAGCCCTCAGGTCACCTGTACTATCAGAGAGGCATGTAACTTGACCACAACATGCATTCACTTTCATTGTATAACTTGTTCCACACATGCAGAAATGCAGGTGGTCCGTGTATTCAAGTTGACAGTATTAACACCGTTTCTTTCCTGAAAAATGCATGCCTCATGCTCACATCTGTCAGGCACTTACTGTATGTTAAACTGTCACAGCTCCGCAGCCAACCAGCTTTCTTCAAGCGGGTTAACTGCTTGTGACTTGTACGGGTCTCCTGCAGGTGTTATGCCAACACATAGTTTACTAAGAACAAGTTTTGAGTACGTTCAAAACTTTACTTTGGGCAACTTTCACTTGAGTCTTCCTTGTGCACATGTGAACAAGTACCTTCAGATCCTGGTAAGATACTGTCAGGTCCACACTACAGTACCTGCACAGAGCTGGGGATAGCAAAAATTGACACCCCCAACTTGTACGCAGTTCCTGCCTGGAATGGTATGACAGAGACTTTAGAACCCATCACCCCTTTAACACCATCCCTCGGGATGGTGTTAATTCACACACCTACTGTACAGTAAGTTTCTCTAATTTTGCAAAGTAGAGGGAAGGGCAGTCACACAACAGTATTTGTGACCTCCATCATCAGATATTATAGGCATTTTTACTATGAAACTACTGTATCAACTGTCAGACTCACCTTAAAGCTGAGAGTTGGCAAGTATGATACAGTCTGTTAAAAATTGTCCAATGAAGGTTGGCACAAAGAGATGCATATTCCAACCACAGAAGTTTGTAGGTTTAACTTGGACTTATGGTTTGATTTTAGTAAAAATAGTATTTTGTGCATTCAAATGAGACAAATCTTAATACTGCTATTAAATTTTCTTTCAATTTTGAGGTGCATGTTTCTATGGGTTTCAAACTCCTAACCTTTAGCCTTTTTACTGTACAGTAGATCTACAGTACAAACTTTACTCATCCTACAGTATGCCCTCTTTATGTACTGTATGCATTGTGCCTTTATGCCGATGTGGTTTCCCCCCATGTCACTTGCCTAAGTGATGCAGAAATAACATAATAGATATGTTTTTCAACAAACTTTGGAAAGATTCAAAATTTCACAGTTTGAGAGGGGGAAATCAGATCTGGACCGAATGCTCCCCTTGAGATCAACCATCTTTCTATCACACTTCATCCCCTTGTTGTGGTTCAACTTTGTTCATGCTCTGACATTGCTTTGTGAGAAAACAACATAATATATCCCAATATAGATCAAAAGCAATGTGGGGTTTAACTGGTACTGTACCTGAGTTTGTTACATGATCTGTGCCCTCAAATGAGCTATGCTTTAATCATGTTCACACTTCTTGACTGGCCTGAACTAACCCCGAATGTTACACAACTTTTTGTGTATTTTAGTATACAGTATCTGTTACTCTCAATCAAGTTATTGTGAAACCTGACTATATCAAGTGGGCATGTAGTGAGTGAGCTTCATTTCCTCCCTGAAGTGATAAACTAAAGGTACAGTTTAATCAGGCAGGGAAGGAGGATGTTGCAAAAAGTACAGTTTAGCCACTTTATGCTGGATATTTCTGCGGGCACTGTTTGTGTTTGAACTAGTTGTAGAGCATCTGCTTCTCCAGTGTCGGGGCTACGGGGCCGGGGGGGCATGGGGGGGGCGGAATGAGGCGGAATATGCTCCCCCAGTTGCCCCCCAAAAAATATGGGGGCGGAATGAGGCTGAAAATGCTCTGCAGTTGCCCCCCCAAAAATAAGGGGGTGTAATGAGGCAGAAAATGCTCCCCCAGTTGCTCCCCCCTCCCCCAAAAATAAAGTTGCTGTAATGGAAGTGTATGTGGGCTATGTGTATGTGTTGGGGATGGGGGTGGGAGTGCACTGGGTGAACGTGCAATTGATACTGAAAAAAAGTTTGCCTACATGCCCTATAAGTAGGTCTACATCCTTCCGGGGCTAGCTAGGTCAGGGATTTCTAGTCTACGTGTGGTACGCATATCACTAATGATACAAAGTTGCCCTGTCTTGGCAGTACAAGGTGTGGTACATTGCATGCTTCATTTATTTTTCTATTGTTTCTTATTCTCCCTCATGCATCCATAAATTATTGATTCCTTGCCGAAGGCAACTCATCCATGTTCATTTTTACAATATATCATATGGCAAGGAATCACTAAGCCTTTTGGCTTTCTAGTTTCTGTTGGCTGCACGCCAACTGATGATTGCATTCTGCTTAGATGGTATCATTACATTACAGCTTAACACTACTTCAACACGTTGCCCATCCCCACCACCCCACCTAGATGAAAAAAGTCTGGTTAAACCACTGACTAGTGTGGTGGTACTCGGTGGCACTGTGCAAATGTGAAATGATACTCCCAGCATTTTTCTTTTCCCTCAGTTTGTTCCCCCCCAAATTATACATTTTGGCACTGCGGCTGCACTCCTCAGGAAGCTAATGTTTGGTTCTTGAGTTGAGTCTTATCCCAAAGACTGAAAAATGGTACCCTCTGATTGACCAGATACATAGGTCCACGGTGTAGAAATCTGTCCACAAAGAGTTGTGACATTGTTTTACATGCAGCGTATACAGTAATGTACTTTTGTAACCATTTCCATAAATATTGACACAGGCCTTTTTTTTTTTTTGCTTTTCATGTATCTATAGATTTTATACAGTACAGAGCATAACCTTTCTTCACTGACCTGACGAACAAAAGCCAAACTTGATGTCCACCTAGAGGAGGCCATGGCAATCTGAAGTATACACACCACTCGACATACAATGCTGAAATTTTAATGGAACTTTCAATGACATAGAGTATCAAGAAGCCACTACATCTTGGGGTATCTTTAATATTTTGGTACAGTAGCAGATTCTTATTCTCTCATAGGGACAGGCCTGGTGATGTAGGAACTGCATACATAGTTTCTTTCTTTCTTGCTTACAGTACCACCAATATTATTTCTGCTGGATATAGTACTTTGAATTCAACGCCAAATTTTCTTTTATCTAAAGTGACTAGCATCTTTTGAACACAAAACATGGAAATACAACGAAAGTAACCTTAACAACGAGCCACATTCCATGCACCAATTTTGTTGCCAATGCACCCTTATTTTAGGAAGTTATTTTACTCTCAATATCGAAGTTCCATTTTGTATTCTCACCCATCATGCAGTTCTTCATCCCTTCATTGTACATTTGGATCAGCTTTGTCTTTCTTCATAGTTTGTTGAAGTTATCAGCCAGTAAACCCTTTTCCCCAGTGAAGGAAAAGTCAGTCCTCTTGATTTCATTTGATGGATTCAGATGGGATTACCTCAACAGACGTTTAACACCAACTTTTAACAAGTTCGCAGCTGAGGGTGGAAAGGCTAATTACACGATAGATGCGTTCATCACTAAAACATTTCCCAACCACTACACCCTTGCAACTGGACTGTATGAAGAATCCCATGGAATAATTGCAAATAGCATGTATGACCCCACTCTGAATGAGTATTTCTCATTGGATAATCTTGACCCGAGATGGTGGAGCCAGAATGGACAAGAGCCTATCTGGATTACAAACCAGAGACAAGGTGGAAGTAGTGGTGTTATTGACTATCCTGGGATGGATGTCAAATTTAACGGAATGCTTCCTAATTTTGAGTATGATAAATACAGTGCATCCAAACCTTTTAACGACCGGATTGACTTCACGGTAGAGCTGTTTTCAAATGAAAGCATCAATTTTGCTGCTTTATATTTTCATGAGCCAGATAGAACTGGGCATCATTTTGGGCCAGACTCCAAAGAGATGAATGAGACACTGAAACTGTGTGATGATACTATGAAATACCTTATCCAGAGACTGAGAGATGCAGACCTATATGACAAAATTAACATTATTGTTACCTCTGACCATGGCATGGCTTCCACAGATGAGAAACAAACTATCTACGCAGAGGATTATGTGAATGGGACGGTTTACCCTTACAAAATCACAGAAAACAATCCAGTTCTTGGCATTTGGCCTCATAACAGTAAGTTCAGTAAATGTATCAGGCTTGGGGGAGTCAATTTTTATGCAGACATATGAAATGGAACTGAGAGGAGTCAGGACTCTTACAGTGATGTCATTAATGCAACAGAAACATACATCTCAGTAGCACAATCACATCAAGTGAGTCTTAATTTACCAATAGGCCTACAACACCCAAGCCTATTGGATGTTTTGATGTCTCAGGTCAGGTGTTAGACTGCCAATGTGGGAGTATCATGATTGAATCAAGAAAAGACCAAAGGGGTTGGTTGTGTTTAAACACTCAGTCAAACCAACTGAAAACAAGTAAAACTATTTGGTGCATATTTGTGACAGTATTGAAAAATTTCCCTGGTGTTGTGATTCCATGGAAAAGGGGAATTTTTATCCTACCTTTGGTGAGGAGTTACCACTCTGAAATAGTTCAGGGAAGTAACCTGTCCAGTATCTGCCAGAGAAGGTGCTGAAGGGGGCAAACTATTTCCCAGGTGAGGGGGAAGAAATACTTAACACATTATTTCAATATCTTCAGGGGCAAAATATATCCTGGGGAAAGGGAGTGGAGATCAACTTAATTAACCTTATTATCCCCTACAGTACCTGTGCAGTTATAGTATCAGAGTTATCCAAAGTGTCTGAAAAGGAAGAATTTTACCTTCATTCGTGTTCAAATTTATGGAATAATACAGAAAACTTGTTGTACCGTTCTTTCTAGCTTGCGATATATTACTAAATTTTATTGGAATATTTATTCTACACTGAAATTGGGACAATATTTGCACACTACAGTACTGTACATAGCCATTGCATTTAGATGAACAGTACAGTATAGTTAGCATGCCATCCATCAGTCAACAAGTACTGTACAGTACAGTACAGCCCATCAAATCTGAAAGTTTATGAAGTCGTTATGAGCAATGGATTATGGCAGATTAATTTTGTGCTTTATCGAGGATGTTGCTGCTAAATCAAATTTTCTTGCATGGTTGGTTCATTTAATTCCATTATGTGAGGGTGCCAGTGCTTTTGTAATTGCTAAGAGCAGTTTTACTTTTTCTTACAGTGCATGATGAGTACAACCCTGCTAGCAATTTTGGTAACCATAACCAACTGGGGCAGCCATTCTCGAGGTCACATGGTTGAACTAGCATGCAAACCGTGGTGAGGGGGATGGTGATGTTATCCTATCATATTTGGGGTTCTTCCACAAAATATGTATTTCACAGCAGCCAGCGGCAAATATCAAAGTTAAAATGGGTTTTGCTTTTTGTGACATCTCTGTTTGTGGTGGTGTTTTCTAAGCTGAGGATTTTTTTTTTCTTACAGGAAGTGAACAATTTCCCATGGTTGGGTTACAAAAAACTACAAGGGGCCAAAATTTCATAGTTTTGAATGCCAAAATTCCTCCTGTTTACCAAAATTTCCCAGGAAGGACCTTGCCCTTTGAATTCTATTGTCATTAATCATGGTAGTTTTTTTTGGGGGGGGGGGGGTAATCTATCAAACCCCACAACCAACAAGCTTTTAGGCTACATTACATGCATTGAATCTTTCTGACATGAAAACCATTTAGTAACACTCTAAACTTAAAAGAATTTTTTTCCTACTGTGTGTTGTAAGAATGTGTGATCCCTGAAGTTTTCTTTCAAAAGTGTTACCTACCACAAGTCTTAATGTGATATGTGTCACAACATGTTTGCAGATTAAAAGATTAAATGATGCTTTGCTTTTCTGAAATGTTTCAGAAAATAGATGTACTGTGTAGGATCTGGTTGGAGCTAAGTGTGATTGTCAATTAATTACAAATTCAAAGTAAAGCTAAAAAAGACTGAAAAAATTTCCAGTCTACCAATACTGATAAAAATGTCGCTCCTTTGGACAGTAAAGTAGGTGACCATTCTTGTTTTGCAGTATTTAACATATTTGTGGGACATTCATTTGTCCTCTCATTTCAGTACAGAAAACCACAAATTCCCAAAATGTGACACTTCTGTGTTCCTGATTTAAGGTAGACAGGTGGGCACAAGCACAGGATGTAATATTTGCTTAAGCAGTATTGAAGTTCAAATAATTAATTTCTTCAGGCCCCAAGAATATGCAAATATCAGCATCCCATCCAACCCCCACCCTCTGTATATCCTGTGGAGATTCAAATTAAGAGATAGGTCTTGAATCAGAAGCCAAGTTTGTGTGATGTACAGTAATTTACTTTTGCATCAGGTTCTGGTAAAAACCACCAGCCTTTTTTCTGCCTTTTAGGTACAATATGTACTCTACCTTCAAGAAAGAAAATGTTCTCTGAGACCTGTACATTGGTACCAGGATCATATATCTCTCTATCTCTTTTGTGTATATGTGTGTGTGTTTTCTTAAAGCTTCACATGTGGATCCACTTTATCAAGCTCTGAAGAAGGCACCTCACATTTCAGTGTACAAGAAAGATGAGACTCCCAAGGAGTATCACTATCGAAACAATGTGAGGATACCTCCAATAGTAGCAGTGGCTGATGAAGGATGGATGCTCCGCAATGCCAAAGTCAACTTTTCTAGTAAGTTACGAAGATTCATACTAGTTACACTTCAAAGCTTGTCACAAATAAATAAGCAGTCTGGAATGGAAATTTTACTCAGAAGGAGTATTGTCCTGTCCTGGCCCTTTTGAATTCTTCAAACAAACTGTAATTATGTCTAAAGAGGGCCTTCTCCTTCATTGTTCCAAATATTTCCACCTGGTTAATTTGTACCCTTAATGATTGACCTTCATATATTTTTTCAGGCAGTAAATGAGTGCAGTCTGGGGAGAGAGTGCCTTTTATGTAGGGTAATAAATATTCAGAAGATATTGTTGGGGTATCAAGTGGGGGATGCTTGAGGACTTCAAGGAAACTTTAGACACAGGAGTAATATGATTCTTCTCATGTCTTGCTTCAGTGAAAGGAGATCATGGCTACAACAATTCACTCATGAGCATGCACCCCTTCTTCCTGGTTCATGGTCCAGCATTTCACCCTGGCTCAATTTGTCCACCATTCAGCAGTGTTGATGTGTACCCTTTGATGTGTCATCTATTGGGTATTAAGCCAATGCCTAATAATGGAACCTTAAAGATTGTGCAACAACTCTTGAAAGAATTCTACAAAGCTCCAAGAGGAACCCCAGTCACAGGGGTAGCTGGCCACCACAACGACTACTTTACAGTTGGTATGAAGGCTATTTTTTTTCAGTTTTATCACAGCTAAGATTAGTGACTCAGTAGTGCTCAGCAGGATATTAAATCAGTGGAGAATTCCATGGAATAATCTCCACTGGGGTTTTAAAATATTTTATTATGCCCAGGTTGAGCAAGTATGGCAGGTTGAGGTAGGATAGGAAAGGTGGTGAATTTGGCCTATTAATAGCATTTTCTTTAGAGGGCTAAAACAATCACCCTTAAAATTTAAGCCAACTGGCTTATAATAGTGAGGAACCCTGCCCTAGACCCTACCAAAAACAAAGACAGCTCTTTGTCTACAAGGGGTGAAACTTGATATCACTTGATATTATCCATTTTGAGTTGTTGTGACAACAAAATTAACCAAATGGCAGGTTCAAAGGATTGAATGATACAGCTTTAGTGTGCACTGTCTTTCACCACAATTAAAATGTCATTTTCAAAAATGTCTACCCAAAACTATATCCTAGAATTCTTTTCACTTAGTTATTGTAAAAGTGTCTATAGACCTTTTTCTAAATAGCAAATGCACTGGATTGGGGGACTGAATTCTGGGTGCGTGTCATTTTTTGCCACAGTAAACTGTCATTGATAAAAACGGCGCATACCTAAATTCTGTCCCACAATCCCTTGTAATTGCTATTTGGAAGAAGGTCTATGGTTATGTCTTATGAGACCTTGAAATAAGAAATTCAGTAATGAAGGGAGAAAGGGAGTTATCCCTAACTTGAAGCACCGCAGTACACTGTCCTATTTCATGATTGGCTCTTATCTTAACCTAATGTGAAATTGGTGAATGCTGAAGTGTGGGGGAATGCATAGTACTAAGCTAAGATTCCATCAACCAGTCTAATTTTGCCGGTCTACTTTGTGCCCTGCGAGATGTTGATCAACACCCCCCATTGGCCATCCTGTTGATCTTTGGTAATGAGGTCTTGATGAGAAACCTCAGTAAAAAAAAAAAACACAGAGGGGAAATCTTGTTTGTCTCTGATTGTCTAGTTAAGGTTTACCGTTGCAAGTTTAGAGGTTTCAGATTCTCTGTATTTTGAATTTGCATTTAGTGCAAAGAGAAACATGTATGGAAAGGGGAGGGGATGGGATGTGGTTGGGGTTGATTGATAGTAGAAGTGGATTGCTCCTAATGATACTTCTCAGTGATTGATTGTTTGCCATCTTTGTAAATAAAGTTTTAATACTGTATTTGTTTCCTCAAATTATCCAGGTATAGCATTTGCATGTGTCCTTGTTATGCTTGCTGTTGTCCTGGTTACTGGTATGTGCCTACGTCAAAGAACATACCGCCAAACGCAGAGGATTTATCACACTCTAGATGACGGAGTAGATTCTGAAGACGAGGAAATATTTGAAGATCATGACAAAATGTTGCCAAGTACAAATATTTGACAGGGAAGATGTTTTTCATTGATTTTAAATGTAATGATAGAAAATTGTTATCAGTCTCTGCAAAATTGATATTCGTAGTGTAAATTAAAAAAGTAGATATTGTATGTTTTGTATAAATGAGTGTAAAGTTGTTTTAAGGATAGTGTTCTCCTTTTGCATAATGTTTATATATACAGAATTATTCTTGTGCAATTTAAGAAGATGTGCAAAAGTGTAACAGAACCCTTTTCCGACAGCAGATACCTCTCTATTGAAAATATTGCCAGATAACTATACCTTTTATTAGAAAGGGAACTAGTCATGAATGAGTCGTAGGAAAAGTTTTAACCTCTATTTTGGTCACTTTTAATAATGTTTGATTGAAGGTCATTGGCTGTCGTAAGATACGATACATTTTCTAAAGATACAGTACCTTAGGGTTTATCAGTTTGAAGACTAATACGGCAGTTATCCTTTACCATAATGACATACTGTTTGATATGGTGCAGAAGAGCCAAGTTCTTTGCAGTCTCCATTTTACATAAGGGGTCCTCTTCTTACCCCGTAGCAGCTTTTCTTCACGCGCTAACTTTGGTTTGCTAGAGAATCCATCCGTGTCAGCTTAAAAGTAAAATGCAGGAGATGGGAGAGGAAAAAATGAGGTTTGGTTGAAAAACATCATTAAAAAATAGTATTGTAGTAAAGCATCTCTTGTTTTGTTTGGCTTCTCAAAGCATACTGTAGTATAACATCTTTTAGGGGCAATTTAAAGTGTTGCTGATCTCTTCCCAAAACAATCTTACCCTTGTCAGTCGTAGTCTAGCTGATAAGTTCATGCTAAACTATGGGTTGGTGATGCACTGTGGGGGCACAATAATATGAAGAGTATCAGCAATGATTTTGTGAAATTTTGTGATAGCATCTGGAACACTGCTTTAATTTTTTGTTTTTTGGTTGTTTGATTTGTATGATACAAGTATTTTTGACAACGAATGACAAAAAAGATGATACTACCTCAATGCTTTCATTTAGCTATGGTTTAAAGTGAAGGTTATGTGAGCAGTTAGCAGTAGTTCAGATTTATTTTGAATATTGGCTAAGTCTTTAAGAGATCTTTTATTCTCTTTTCAAGCTAATCTTGTATAGTTTGCAAGCATTTAGTGTTGAATCTTTTCCACAAAGCAACCAGTTATGCTACAAGAGCCTCAAACAAATCCCTAACAATATTGCCAGGTGATTGATTACACAGAGCCAGTCATTTTTGATTCCTTGCCGAAGGTTAGCAAGGAATCTGTGCCGTGATGGTGTGTGTGTGTGTGTAGGTGTGTGTATGTATGTGACACTTTTGCTTGTAAACATGATATCTTAAGAAAGGTAAGTGTTACTGATCTCATAATTGGTGTGTGGATTGGTCATATTTAGTAGATGATCCCCATTGTTTATGGGGGAGGTCACAGTCCATTTGGGTTCAGGAGAGGTGAAAAGGTCAAAACATTGTAAACACAATATCTCAACAAAGGTGAGTGTAACTAATGTCATATTTGCTAAGTGGGTTAGTTTTGCTGAGGAGAGTATCCCTATCCCTTGTTGTGGAAGTCAAAAATCATTTAAGGTCACTAGATGTCAAATGATAAATACCTTGGGGATTTCCTCAAGAATCTTGGGAATTTCTTGTAAACACGATATCGTAAACTTCTCATGTGCATTGGTCATACGAAGTGAATGAACCTTATTGTTTTTGGTCGAGGTCAAAGGTCATTTGGGGTCACTAGAGGTCAAAAGATCAAAACTTTTTAAACACGATATCTCTAAAAGATAAGTGTGACTCATATGTGGGTGTGTGGGTAAGCCTTTAGTAGAACATTGTTCTCTTTTTTGGAGGTAAAAGGTTATTCAAGGTCACCAGAGGTCAGATGGTAAATACCTTGGGAATTTGTTCAAGAATGTTGGGAATTTCGTGTATCTCATTAGATACCTGTGGTATTTGCAAGAGTGAAAAGACATTCAAGTAAGAATGAAGAAACATATGGATTCAAGATTGATTGAGCCTGGTCAATCTTCCAGTACGTTAGCCAGATTTTACAGGTGGACTAATGGCAAATGGTGCATTATTTGACTCAAACTTGACTTGCAAAAATGTGTTGCAATGACTGATTCCTTGCTAAAAGGTTTCTCTTTGAAATGAGCCACCTGTGTTGCAGGTGTTCATTTTTTTTTTCTTTGCAGTTTGTGATATTGTTGCACAAGTACATGCCTACAAATTGATTGATAAATGTGAAATTTTTTTTTGCCATTTCCAAAAATAGCTCAGTTCACTGCCTAATCTCTATATCATATTCAAACAATCATTTGTTGGCATTTGTGTTTTCCTTTTTTTTCTTTTTAAGTTTCAAAGTTCTATATTTGGTTCAGTATTTGGTGGTTAAATGTACTATTTGGCAGACACTACATTCTTTATTCCTTCCTGCCTTTCACTATGAAAACTGTATTGCTTTGTGTTGAAGAATCCTTACACTACATATTTTGTATACTTAGATATTAGTTTTTCATACCTATTTAAAGGAGACTTTCTCTTAAATGACCTGACATGTCTTTAAAAACGGCTACACCACCGCCATCCATTGAAACAAAAATCTTTTTTTTACAGTTTTTATTCGTTCCTTGACAACTGAAATGTCTGCTTTGCCTATATAAGTACAGTACTTCATCATTTGTATATGTATATTATGTACAGCTGCTTTGCTTATCCATGAAAGAAGATAACCAATAAGGTAACAAGTGTGTGTACTAGCGCTCAGGTTTTGGGGGAGGGGGTGGGGAGAGAAAGGTGAAGGTAGGTGGAGGTATGGTGAGAACATTGGAAATTTAAATTAAAAAAGAAGGGATCTCAGTATGTTACATCACAAATAGCCAAATTTTCCCAACACTGAAGTAACTCTCTGAACTTATTGCATTTCTGGTCAAAATCATTTTGCTGAGTTTTGAAATACTGTTTTCTTTTCTATGTTTGCTATGCATTGTAGGAAAGTGCAGGTTTTTGATGTAATGTGCATTTGATAAACTTGCAACTACCTGAGATTTATGCTAGATGATCCCCACTTGTAATCTTTTTTGGCTGAAGTTGGTTAGTAGTTGCAGTTTGGTGTTGGTGGTAGGATGGAGGTCATGCAACTTTGTGCACTTTTCCAAGAAACAATTATTGACGCTAATGTGTGCTGCAGAATCACATTCATGCTGAATTCCCTTGCCTATTAAAACCCTGTCCACACCTTTTTGCTTCAGTGAACAAAGATTGACAAAAACCAGATAAAAAGTTGCCTTCCTGTACTGCTTGTCTTTCTCACCTCGCAAACAGTTGCACATATAATCTGTATTATTCTGCCTTTAATTGTATCTTCTGCTAGCTGTCTCTTGTCAAGTTTGTATTTTCTTTGAGTGTGCTCAAGTGAGTTTCAGGTGAAATCTGATCACCCATCAAACCTTACTTTTAATGGGGATTTAGGTGATATATCTAAAAGAGTAAGAAATTTGCTATTTTTCTGCAAATATGCTGTGGTAGTGATGATCTTGAAGAAAAATTGTGTATACATGAAGACACTAAATATCACTTTACCCAACAGTTGTATATAGTATGTTACAATCCCCACAAGAAATTTTTTTTGAAAATCAGTATTCTTGACAGTGTTGTAATCGAGTCACTAGATTAGTGACTCGAGTCACCAGTTTTCAAATTTTTAAGTGACTCGAGTCGAGTCATTGACTTGAGTCACTGTACTATTTCAATAGGGAAATTACTCCTGAATTCTCTTGAGTCACTATCATTTTGAGAGGAAGTGACTTGAGTCGTGACTTGTAATAACACTGATTCTTGAGCATTCCTAGTGGATAGCTCTGCCAAATAAAATCATCAATATAGAATTTGTTATGAAGTTTCTGATCCTTCCATTATTCAACTCCTGGTTATGAACTTTTGGGTAGTAATTTACCAGCTTTTATTATTTAGTTTCTAAATATATCAGTGACATATTTGTAAGCTAAATTTATGGAAGAATTCTCAGCACAGCAAATGGCGTAGGGATTATTGTTGAACCAGGAAACTGTGTATCAGATCAAAGAGTTGCCACTTGGAGAAACTCTTTGCTTGAAGAAAATCAGTAGTTGAGCAAAGTGTAACTTAAGAAGTGAAGGAAATCTATATTACACATTTGCTCAAGTAGCTCATGTTAATTCATATTTATTCATATTCAGGATGTTAAAATGGAAACTGCTTAGTGAAATTGTCAATGTTTGATGGGAATTGTAACTTTTTTACATTTTCATTCTTTGGTGGACTCGGTATTAAGATGGTAATAGGCAGTTAACATTGCCTCATTTTATATGCCACAAAACATTGCCTATTATCTTCCATTTTCAAGGTATTTGTAACAAGGTCTGTGTAGTGTGCTTGTCTTCAAAGACAGCTATTCACATCGGCGTAAGGGGGTAATTTCTTATGAGGGGCAAGAGCCTTTTTTGACTGAATAACGCCACAGGTTATCATGTTTTGCCGATGTTTTGCCCAAATAGACCAACTTCTTTTGCCCAAATTGGGAGGGTGAGTGCCCCCTGCCACCCCACCTCATATGCCTATGGCCATTCACCACCTAAAACTACAACAAAGTATATGAGTATATCTGGATAGGGGGAGTTTTGGAAAGAAGTGAGAAAGGCTAGAAGTAGGTTGGGAGAATGGAACTGTCTACGGTGAACTAACTTGATTATAACATCCATGTATTTGCATTCTTTTGGATGCGCTTCAGTTTCATGCCTGCTGGAATTTTCTTAAAACAGCAATCATGCTCCACTTTGCTTTTGTCTTTTCAATTAGCAGTGAATTATTCATACTTTTTATAGTAAGTTAAAAAAAATTATTCAAATGCTCTTGATATTATTTTGGTATTGTAAATTCTGCTATATTTTATTAATCAAGAAAAACTTGCTTCAATATGTGTGTGGAGAGCTTTCAAATATAACTGTAATTTGTTGAAAAAACAACCTTTGGTTATTAATTTTTTGGTTTTTTTAGTTTCACTGAAAATAAGCAGTCTACCTCGATTTGGAAAGGAGGATGAATTTAAAAAGTTTTCAAGGAATAGATCTGGTGTTCAGAATAAAAATACTGTCTTTGCATTGAAAAACAAACAATTTGCTGTGGGACCATTTGCCTTTACCCCCATTAACAATTCCTCAATGACTAAAAACCTTTAGTAATGTGCATGGGTGGTAAAAGGTATGAGACAGGTGTGCCTCTGCCATCCAAGTTGATAATTTACTTTATTGATGGTTACCACAAAGTATGAATCCCTGAGAGCTGTCAGTTGGCTTTCCCGGTGGTTGGATTGAGGGCAAATTATGTGATATAGGCATCAAAGTGATCCTATATTTCCTATACTTTCCAAATTGTCCGAAAAATCCTACATTTCATATATTTATGATTTTGGACATGTTTTCGTCTATTGTCCTTCATTCACCATGAAAACTGAAAAAATTAGCTTAATATAAAATGCTTTTTGAGATAATTTATTGTAAGCATCGCTTTATTTTGGTCGAATTTTCATGTAACGGTTTACAGTACCCCCCCCCCCCCTTACGGCTTAAGGGCCTTTTGTCAATTAAACTGGGGGTATGAGATGCATTATTTCCACACAGAATTTAAATATTTGACTGTACGATCAGGTAAGTAACACCAAAGATGGTACAGTTTTCATCAAACAGAAGTGAGAGTATACACACTCACTATACCTTATGAACCGCAAATGTCCAACAATATTAGTGGTATAGATCTGTTCTTCTATTTGTTTTATCTATTTTTATTTCTTATTCTTTTTTCTTGGTCTCCCTCGGGGTGCCCCTTCTCCCCTCGTGGTCAACGTCAAAAAAAGAAAAAAAAGAAAAAAAAAGCCTGCTGAGCAGAACCGTTAGGTGGCGCTCTCTCAAAACCAAAAGACACCTTTGATATATTCTATAGTATTGCATTGAATCACGAACCAGACAACCTTAGTTTGCCACCTGGCCGGGTGGACTCTCCGTTTGTGACAGTGGAGGAGGTACTGTCTCCGCCGAAAAGACCCTTTAAAATGACTTGGGTTCGTCAAAGGTGGTTGTATCACAAAATGGTGTTATTTATGGTAAAATGTAGGTTTTTTTTTTTGTCCTCCATTTATTCAAATATTTTCAAGAAATAATTCAATGTAATACATAGTTGTTAATGTAATCCAATTATTAAATGACGTTATCATCAATTCAAATTTGAAAAAAAACATTTACAAGTAGGTATCTGTCCGAGTCGCACTCAATAATACAAACGCAGATAACATAAATTTTGCATCTTCTTACAACGATCGACTCCATCATATATTAATACCTGTTAAATTTTATACATCATACTTAAGAAATCATAAATCAAAAAACCTCATTATCGATACTAATAAACCATTACACATATCAAACACTTCTTTCAGTTCTACGTAGGACACGTAGGACACGTAGGACATGATGCTCTATCTTAATCCTTTTTGTTGACTATTTTAAATTCTCATTGCAAATTATTGAAATATAAAAACAAATTACACAAATTTATATACATCTTCCTACTTCGATCGACCCCTATATGCCTACATATGTACATGTGGGCTTATATACTTTATATTTAATACTTTATATAATAATATATCATTAAACGAAAAAGCTAATTATCAAAATCAAATAAACCATTAAACATATTGAAAGCTTCTTTCAGTTCGACATAAGACACCATATTTTTCTTTCTAAACTTTTTGTGTTGATTATATCTTTCAATTCTCATTGCAAACTTAAATTTGTGGAAAAATACATCGGTATTTGGCAACTCGCCTTGTCTCTTACAATGATAAATATAATTCTTCATGTTTAAAATGAGATAATTAAATGGGTGAATAGAACCTTTCCCGAATCCAAAGAAAATATCATATTTAGAAAAAAAGAATTGTTTCCTTAAGAAAAGAATTTCAACATCAAGAATAAAGGCTGAAGAAGTAATATACTGCAGTCCCAAAAAAGGTGTTCAAGGCTTACTATTTCTATTTTACAAAAGGAACATTGGTCACATTCCACCTTCCCCATGGCATACAAGAGCTTATTCGTGGCGATAATCCTATGAAGAAAACGGTATTGAAAGTACTGTAACTTAACATCAGAGACGACCTTTCTAGACATGTTGAAAAAACTCTCCCAATCTTTTGTTCCAATATCTACCTGTCTACGTATTGTCCCTTCCATTTTTTAACAGCTGTTGGTTCAGTGACATTTCGCTTAGCTTGTAAATTATATATGTATTGTGAAACCCGTGGTGCGTGTAATATTCTCTCTAACAAATTATCATTACTTTCTGGGTCATCAAGCTGAAATCCAGCCATTTTCCAGCTTCGTGGTATACTATGAATTAAACCAAAATATAGGGGAAAGGGGAATCTCTCAATCTGGAAACGGTGGATGAATCTATTAAAATCTAGTGGTTTTCCTTCTTGATCAAATAAAAAAAAAATGTAGGTTAGATACGCTGGAAAATTCAAATAATGTGGGAAACTGTCCTCATTCTTGTTAAATTTAAGGAAATAGTGACGCTGTCATGTCCTGATTCCGACGGCCTTTGAAAATTTTGTTACATTTGGTCACAGTTTAGACCACATACATTTAAACTCAGAAACCTCAGTATCAAGTTGGGTAGCAAAGCCTGAGTGACATGTATGATCGTGGCTTTATCCCAAAGAAAGTAATGCCCATCATGTTTAGGTAACGTTCGAGTGCTATAAGTCTCTCATTCCTACAAAGTGTGATAGCGAAAAATTTCATCAACTTGTGAAAAGAAGAACAGGAATGAATATTTTTCGACCTGAAAACATGGCTTTTTATTGCAACTATGGATTAAATCTTAAAGGTATAGGCCTAAGCAGATCTCGACAACCTGACAACAAGTGATCCGCATTGTTCTTGTTTAAGGGTGTCCTGCTTTCTTATATACTACGCAGTCTAACTTTGGTCGGCCTTTTACCCGTCGTTCTGCAATGCCGCACCACTAATTCAAATGGAATCAGCCGGTGAATGATTACGTAATTAAACACCATAGAAAAAAGTCTTGCAGTAAGTTCATGATGTTTACATGGTAAGAAGGGATTTGAAATCACGGAAAGAAAGTAAATAGCAGACTTTATTCATTATTATTCCCACCTACGGACTGATGAGAAGTGGGGGTCTACAGAATAGCACGATGGTACCACGCTACTCTCATTTACACGATCCCTTGGCCCGTTTGGTTTGAGGTTTACGTGTTAACTATCTTAGATCTGAATTCCCCAAAGTTTGACAACTGTTTCATAACACAATCTCACGGTCAAATAACGTTGATTTTGCTTTAGAGGATTGTTTGTGGCCGTCATCTTGGCTTGGCGGCAACCGAAGCACAGAGACAATCCTAAACGAAGCGCAGAGAACTCTTGCATATTAAACAATAAAGTTAAATTGTCATGATGAACTGTTTCATAACAGTGGTTGTTAGACGGTTATTTGACTGCTCAGCCTGAGGGAAATAGCATGGCCGAAATTTCCCTGCACATTTCCCATGGTTCAAATTTGCCATACGGTACGTCGAACAATGAAATATTTGGCATTTCCAGCGATTTTGCATATGCACATCTCATTACTACCCACAGATAATTAACTTTTTTTTTGCCTAAAACCAGATTCGTATGTACGCCACTGGTACGGTAATCCTACAGGAATATTAACAGCTGGGAGAAGAAGTCAAAGAGTAAAGGGTAGATTAGGGTATAGGGAGCTTTATAAACAGTAAGTGCTTGCACCACACATCTCCAAAATTTTGAAAGTATTTCAAGCAGGACTACACTCGCACTGTTAAAGTTGAGAGTAAGCCATATTATTAATAAACTTATGAGTAAGTTTTCTTTTTCCTTGTTTTCTAGATTGATAGTCTGAGATCTACTTTGCAACTTGCGTGTAAGGCATACATCATGCCCGCCTTTAACAGTTAAGTGCTTTCACCACACATCTCAAATGAAACTTATGAAAGTCAAGTGATGGTGGGATGGGTATTGCGCTACTGTATTGGTTGAAGGTTTTACAAATGAGTCATTGTAACAAAATCAGTAATACCTTAAGCAGAAAGTCTCACTAGTCATTGGCTTAGCCATGGGGAAGCAGGGCATGGTACATGTTTCCATCAGATAGAATTATGAAAAAAAAATACTTCAATGGAACAAAAACATTGACTTCAGTTGATGCCAAATTTGCACAAGATTGCATCTGAGATTACTTAAATACCCATTCCCAGGTTGGACATCATGCCATGCAGGTCACTCAATCAAATATACTGGTTACGTCTTTGCCTCAGGTAGGGCCTAAGGTATAGGTTTTCCTATGCCCCTCTGAATAATGCTCGTAGAAGACTAGAAATCGAGGAATAGTATGGCAAGTGCGACAAAGCCTCCCATACAAATTGATTACTCCCGAAGGAGCTCTTCTCATTGCAACGAGCTAAGTTCGCCCAGAAAGGACACAAAATTGGGCTGATCAGCCTCCCCAACCTGCAGCGTCTCGAGCTGTGTTTGAGAAAATTCTACGGTGCTTTGTTTTACGTGCAGCTTAGAAACGGTCACGGCTATCTACATCACACACTAAATATAACAGTCGCAGTTGGTCGATGATTTTGCAATTACATGTTTATAAAACAGATTTTGGACCAGCAAGGGTTTATCCTGCATCGGTCTGAACAAACATATGTTTGTCTGGTGTATCTAGTTAATTATACTAGTCAATGGTTCGTCATACCGTACGTGCATTAAAGATGCATGAAAATACAACATGAGCACTACATCTTAGAAAGACATTTTCTAATTCAATCCATTTCCAGCAACGGGCCCTACTCACGATGAATCCTGTCTCCAGACAAGGAAAGTTCAACGTTTGTTGATTATTTTGGTGAAATATATGAGAATGAGAAGACCCTGAACAGATGTGCAGAAAAACTTACTTTAATTTGATTTGAATTTCTAAAAAATGCGCGAATTTTATTTTGTTCACATGTAAGTGTTTAGCAGCAGCGTGATCTTTGCAAAAAGTCGTTAATGAGATAATTTTCATCTTTGAATTAATCCGTTGCATAAAATTTGCGGATTTTTAAGCGTACTTTCCTTCGCTTAGTGGTAAAAAATGTCTCTCTGCGGGAAGAGTAAGTCTTCCTAAATGATAGACGACTCGGAATACAATTTCGCAGACGCAGAAAGGAGGCTGCGTAATATTTGAATGTTTTGATGAAAATAATTTGACCTTTCATTGTTCAGGTGAGAGATTACTATTAATTTCGTTAATATGCACTCTAAAAACAGTTGGGTAAACTTTTACCCATGGTTGGGTCCATATGCCACCACCTAAACTGTTGGGGAAAAAACTTCTCAACGTTGGGCACAAGGTACCCATGTTGGGTGAATTTTTCCGACGAAACAGTTGATTGTGTAACCAACTTGGGTAGTTTTTTACCCAACAATTTAGGTAGTGGCATATGGACCCAACCATGGGTAAAAGTTTACCCAACTGTTTTTAGAGTGTGTGAGCTTGCATGCCTAATTGCCGACGTCTCTAAAATACTTTACGTATAAGCAAAGAAGAAAACGTTGGAATATTCCTTATTTTCTGCATGATTAATGATTTTCCAGAGTAATAGTTAACCTTTCAAGATCACAAGGGTAAATTGTTAGAACGGTAGCAATATCGATCCTTACGGATTTGCCGTACCAATATGTACCTCATGAGTAAACAGTCCAACAGACTGTCAGCACGTGACGTCGCCATGTCATACCGATGCTCATTACGACGGTGTTGCAAAATGTTAGATAACACTAATCACGGCGTCAGTGAGGTGGGTTCACGGACTTATATACATGGATAGAGCATGTAACGTACACGTCCTATCCGTAGATGATCGCCACCGACTGGGACAAAAAAGGCGTACCAAGATGGCCGCCGTGACAGTATAAATCGTCTGACTTGAAGACGAATCTGTAATATTTTAAGCAAAATTTAAACTTGAATGGGAAACAATATCATATTCCTGCAATGCGTGAAGTGATTTTGACCTTACCTTGCCATATTTCAAAAATATTCTCAACCTTCTTGCAAAATATGGCAGTAAATTTGAGCAAGTCCAAACTTTCACACAAAACCATAGCAGACGGCCATCTTGGTGCGCTTTTTCTCACACGTACGGTAGCGACAATCTACCGTGCAGTATGCTCTGTCCATGTATAGGAAGTACGTAGGTGGGTTACATTTATGGGTAAGGGTTGCTGTTGTGGTCAATCGTTAGGATTAAGGTTAATTTAGGGTGTTTTTATTCTTCAGCACATTCACTCCGTATGTACACTATGTTGTCCATGAAATATTGCAGCGTGTCTATGAGGCTCTATAGAGAGCGCTTGTCTAGTAGTTGACAACGTCATTACATGAGATCTATTGGTTTCATGACCACATGGAAAAAAATCATTGATTCAAAATGTACACAAAATTTCTCTTTCAAGAGGTGAAAACTGCATTTCAATAGCACATAGCGTTCGAAAGACAGTAATTTCCAAATAAGTGCAATTTTCCTTGAAATTTATTGCACTGTGGAAAATTTGTGACTTCATCGCGTTAAATTCGCTGCTAGTGCTGAGACTATTCAGCAAAATTGTTTTCTATATCAACGGACTTCATATATATATGGACAGAGCGTACTGCACAGTAATTTGTCGCTACCGTACATGTGAGAAAAAGCGCACAAAGATGGCCGTCTGCTATGGTTTGTGTGAAAGCTTGGACTTGCTCAAGTAAATCAACAGATTTTGCAAGAAAGTTGAAATATTTCGAAGTAATATAAGGTAAGGTCTAAATTACTACTCGTATTGCAGGAATATGATATTGCTAGGCATTCAAGTTTAACTTTTGTTTAAAATGTTACATATTCGTCGTTAAATCAATAAAATTATAGCTTCACGGCGGCCATCTTGGTGCGCCTTTTTTGCCCGAGTCGGTGGCGACAATCTACCGATAGCACATATGCCTTACATGCTATGTCCATGTATTTAGGAAGTCCGTGGCTATACCCCAAATACAGTGAAGGATGGTGCTAGAACCATAATAGAAGGTATTCAAACATTCCAACAGTATCAAATTCCAAGAACAAAGAGAACATTAAATTATATATAAAACAGAAGCAATCTGACACAATGTGTCCACAATATATAACTTTCTGGGGCTTTTCTAAAAAGAAGAGGCAGTTTTAATTGGAATAAACAAAAATATCTGAAGTGAGATATCTTGAGTAAGGAAAAGGGTTTTGAGACAGGGTTAATTGGAAAACTCGGTGTAGAATATTTTGTCTTTCTTGAAGGACCTTACCGAAAAGCCACTGGAATATGCATAAAAGGGCAACTGCAGTACATCCCCAATTTGAATGAGTATGAATCCATCATCTTCATTCATGAATGTCTCTTTTCTTTGATATGATTAAATTAAAGTGATTGTTAAGGAACTCCCTTAAAATCCATCTAGGAAGCTCTTTTGCTTACACACGTATAGGAGTCGTGCAGATGCATCATAATATTGTTCTTCAGAGCCAGGCCAAGCTGGTAGTCTGGACAACAGATTATCATAACTGACCGATGACAACAACTGCTAAATTTTATAGGTTCCTTTACTTCTTTCAAAATTATCCCTCGTGATATTTCAGAAAATAAGTATTATTCAAGGTCGTGTACGTGACGTCATCCTATGTTTCACAGCGTTGTAGGTGCATCACCAATGGATCGCACGTTTGTCTATGCTTTCGCTCATAACCTACTTCAAAGGTAATAGTGTTCATAATTGTCTAAACGATGACGAGCTTTTATATTTGTTTTTGTTTTCAAAAAGCTAAGGCAGGTCCCTCAGTGAAAATCAATATTTTCAAATTTATCCTTATTACAGCCCAGCTTTTCGGATTTCTTCAATAAACCCCGGTTTTCAATATATCGTCAAAAGTTCTTGCGGTCAATTGCAATGGCGGAATGCGGGTTGTTTGAAAGGAGTGTTAAGTCACTAGTATTGCTTCCCAAGATCTCATGCGCCCGGACTACCTGTTTGCCAATCAGGTAGGTACGCCGAAAAACTCATATTTTAAACCCATGCAAAGGGAGGAGCGGCTGCTCTCTCCTTCCCCCTCCCCCATTGTCAGTCTATTTATAACTCGGCCAGATCCGTCAGGTTTTGTTTAACTTGTCGGCCGCTTAGCTCATTCTTCATATCCTACCTGAGAGGTTATAGTTTTGCCCAAACAAATCGACTTACATACATGCTGGCGGTGAATACAGGAAGTAATTTTATCACATCAGTCTGGAATAACCGTGAGCATTTTTCCTTCACCCACATTTATCAAAGATTGAATTCGGTTATATATTCGTAAATTGTGACTTTGTTACATTGTTATGAACTACTTTAAATCTCCGTTAAGTCGACTTATTAGCATAAAATATATATTTTGATACCACTTTTTGCTTGCTAGCACACCTTGAACGCAGTTTATATTACTATTAATTCAATGTATAGTTTATATACAAATTTGTTTACACTTTTTTGTACAGGGTTTTCTGAAGATTGGCACACATCTGGCTTAGCAACCTTCTCTCCGCTCTGTAAAAAAATCACTTTCGTTTTATCTTTATCTTTTGGTAGGCGTACACCACTTGCAAAATGGGTCCTTCAATTGAACAGGACGGTAGCCTGCGGGCAGTGGGAAAACTGCTTCTTGAGAATTTCACATAGTAAATACACTTGGTGTAAGTGATTGTTGCGCTCTGCGTTCGTAGGCAGTGCTTGGACTGTCCCTCCTCAGTTCAAGTCCTGGTAACATGAAGCTTTCGTGCCCCACATGAAGAAATCTGTAGATTTATTTCACGTGGCGTTATGATGTGGTTAGCCATGCCCACTCTGTCGGGCAAAAAATAAACAGTTGTCACATTGACTGCTTCTTACGTATTTCAGCTAGTATACGATACACTACATTTTTGACCTGCAGTCAAGAAAGGGATGAGCTTGTGCCGTTAGGGTGAAAGCACTCTTTTGGTTATTTGGTATTACTTAAGAAACACGGGTTTCTGTCTGGAACTCTTTATTACCCTTTGTTTTCCAGGGAGGACCTCAGAACCCTCCAATTTTATGTTTATATGCTTAAGGTGTGGGAGTGTGGATATGCTTAGTGTGTATGAGTGTCGACAACATTTTTAAGGGCAATCCTACAGAGCTCTTGAAACGTTATGGGTTCTATCCTGGTATGACTTCTTTTTCAACAAGAATACTGGATGTCTTACAGGCCAAGATTTGTCGTCAGTGGTGTTCAAAGGTCTATCTTTCTTTCAACCAATTTAGCGTAGTTCTGTTGCTAGTATAGGCCCGTATAACATGTAAAAGAATTTCCCCCGAGACATTCCAATTCTAACATAATACATCTCTTAGACCACAACCTAACCTTGAGATACGATGTCAGGCATAATGTACACGACTGAAGACATGAATCAAAGTATGATGATTTAGTACAGTAGATCTTAATTATGAATGTACGTCAGATGATTTTACTTTAAGGTCAATAATGTTTTAAGAGAACTTTTTTCAAGAGATATTTAAAAAAGATTGAATAAAAGAGTATAGAAATGAAAACAACAACAACAACAAAAATAGCACAGAGAGTTAAATGATATTGTGAATGTACGAAATGTTTTTCAACAGTTCTACATTTTAACTATTGTCAAACATTATCTTTAAAGGATACTTAGTTGATTGGAAAATAAACTAACACGAATTGGTATACAAACACCTAATTTTGTAGCTTTAATTTCACTTTGTCTATTGTTTGCCCTGGAAAGGAATCTACCATGCGATGGTGATTTCGTGCGTGTGTGTTTGTGTGTGTGTGTGCGCGTTTGTGACACATTGCATGCGAACACCATGTTTCAAGATAGGAATGTCTGCCTCTTTACGTACTTCGTACGATATGAAGATCTGTTAAGTTGAGTAGAAGGACCTTTCTTTTTAGTGGTGGTCAAAAATCATTTGAAGTCACAACAGATAAAAACCAAAATCGTTGTAAGCACGATATCTAAAAATAGCAATGACCGACATTTTTCATGAGTAGTACAAGATTTTGCCATGTAAAGAGGAAGAACTTTGCCGTTAAACCGAAGGTCAAAAGTCATTTGACCTGAGGCGATGGTAGCTGAAACCTTGAAAATGGCTTTTAAGCAAGATATCTCAAGATGCAATTACTGCCTGTTTTTATATCCAATATATAGATTTGTCATGTTAAAAGAAAGAACGTTATAGGTTTTGGTGGAGATCAAAGGTCAAATGAACCTACCAAAGGTAAAACTGCAAAAACCCTTCAAATGCCCGGCTTGTGAACTCTTTATTTCATTGTGGCAATGACTGATACTTTTCATATTTGGTATGTGTATTTGTCATAGTTGGAGGGATAATCCTATTGCTCTGGTAGAGCTCAAAGGTCATTTGAGGTCACCAGAAGTAAAACTGCGAAAACCTCTCTAAACACAATAAAGGGAAGAACTTGACCTTTGGTGAAGTTATAAGTGCATGTCGGTTCACCAGAAGTCAAATGTCATCTGATATGGTCACCAGGGGTTAAAAAATTAAAAAACTCCCTTCAAGTAGGAAACTTGGAAAATTTCATATTTGGTATGTAAATGCAGTGTGATTGAGACGATAATACTCTTGTTTTGGGGTGGGGTGGGGGGGGGGGGAAGAGATGCCCAATCATCACACAGACACAACAATTTAGCGTGTTTTGTATGTCAGCATTAAGCTTGCATTTATAATTGTCTTGAACATTAACATTTAAAAGTAACTAGTGCAAAATGGGAAGACTTTGGAAGGTTTTGGATGACATTTTTCCATTTTCCACACTCTACAAATATCTAGTCAATTGGGGCACAAACCGAAATCTTGTCAAATCTTTGACAAGATCTCTCTTAATTTACCAGAAATGGTTCAAAAATGAAACTATTCCTTTTATACATGAACTGAATCTAGTCAACGTTTTCACAAGATTCCGGTTCATACCCATATTGACTAGGTTCTATTCAAATTTGACGAGGACGTTTTAGAGGGAAACTTCGTTCTACGATTTCTGGGAAATTTTCGTAGGAAAGGTGTCGCTTGTTGGGCGGAAAGTTTTCAAGGTGAACTGGTTAAGCGCAAAGGAATAAATCACCGACTTTTTCACCTTAGAAAAGTTATTTTTAAGGAAGGAATTAAGCTGTTCCTTTTAATACACACAGGAAACTTAAAAGTTATTACGGTCTGTTCCACAATAGAATTGTCCAGCAACTTAACCAAAAAGTTACAAAGTCCTTGACAATACTAAAAGAAATGTTAAAGTTCACATCAAGTTTCAATAGCCTATGTGTTTGATTTGTATTTCTGTATTATAAGCGTTTCTGTGAAATTTGTGTCTCGAGGTATGAGCGTCATATCCTCACAGTCGTGGTCAGTATTTTGTTTTTTTCTTTAAAGTTTACAACCGATGCTCTCCTCATGAATTCCATATTATCAGTAAATGATTGCATAAGTGGCATGAGAACTTTAGAAACCGTTGCTTTCCCCACAGTGAGGTCCTTTATCTATTAAAATCAAGGTCAATATAACAGTCTGTAGGGTCAGGTCCAATAAATATGTACAACTGGCCAAAACTCGTGTCGCATGTGATTACTTCGGTATAAGTACAAATATATGACAAAGAATTTCGTACTTTAGGTTAAATATACAAATAAACAATCATATAAATACAAAATCTCTGAAAATTTTACCACCTGGCTGTAAGTATTTTTTAAGTACCGTATTATTAAACATGGGTCATCAAGCTAAAATGGGCTGTCGCAACAGTGTTCCCAAAAGTAAAATTGTTTAGAATTATTATATCCTACACATATTCTCATAAATTTGAGTGCTTTTTAAAAGATTGTCACCATGTCCATAAGAAAATAACATATACTTACGTCTGTGGATACAATAAACCTTGATAAATATAGAAAAAAAATTTGTCTCAAATAATATGGTTACTTAAGTTACCTTTATTCAACAAATCCCTGTGAACATATTTGTTAAGACTCAATCAACTCGTTTTGTGTTAAGAAGGTGTGGTTAGATGCTACTTACATTCAACCCAGGCTTTTTGCTCCTTGAATTCTTAAAAAATTGATTTGAAGTTAAGCTTATGCCTTAAAATTGCTCATTTTTATAGTATAGATAAGCCGTGTAACAAACGTTACGTCAGTCCCCGAGTTTGTTAAAACTCACACATGCAGGGTTGTGATTACTTGGTAGTGTTAAGTACTAGCTACTCATTTACAAAAAACACAATCCAGTGAAGCAAGGTTCATTTCTTTTAGGTACTTTGAATGCCACTTTTAACTTACGTTACTGTAACTTTCGTTACCAGGCCTTTTCTGAAGGTCATTATCTCCATACGTAAGTCCCTGTTTTCCGCACGAACTTATAGCTAATGTGTAACCCACTTTGTACAATGACGTAGAAACTTAAAGCAGCACAGTATGCTACAGACGGTGAAGTGAAGACGTAGTAATCGGTATTATTTTGTACATAGAAATATTCCTGACAAGTCATAACCTTTTTCGTTTTCCTTTTATTATCTTCATGAATCCTAGGCTACCTGTAAAGTGAAATCATGGTTGAATAGAAAAACATATGAATCCTTTAAGAATATAATCACTTTGTGTTATGAAGGCTATCTTGTATTTTCAGCCAAATAATCTTTTAGGTTACATTCAGGCTGTAACATACGTTACGCTTCAACATAGGAACTGAAAAGCGTCACACAGTCATCATTTAATTTCCTTGGTGAGAGAGAACAACGTAAAATACTAAAAGATAGCTGTAGGCTTTGTTTCCACTAGTCTCGCGTGTGTGACTCACAAAATGTCTGTATCATATCATGTTGAATCCATAGGTAACGAAGGTTAAATTCCTTTCGGAGACCATGGTTTCTATTGCATGTAAAGTGCATTTTAGTTCCACAACTACTTCAAAGAGTCAACTTTAGATAACTTACAGTTATCCAAAGTTGACAGTGACAGTGTCCTCATTTACGGTTACGCGGGTTCAGGCATTGGTCAGGTTACCCCAATCACATTAACGAAAAGTTTATTTACTCTAAAACTCATTTAAAAGATATTAAAAAGTAAGGGTACGGGGTGGGTTGAATACCTGTATACAGACAAAAAAAATTCAAACGAACTGGGAAATGTTATGCCATTTTCGGTGATCTTGGAGGCATGTTTTTGCCAAAATGTTTCTGTTTCTTTCCGCTCCAACTGATGGTTACAGTCTGCTTAGATCCTACTCCCCTCAATTCTCAGCCCCCAATGGCGTCCAAATCATGAGTAGACCACTGTCTATGGATTTCATTACGAGTAAACCTGGCTGGTCGAAGTGAAAACAAACTTTGGTTTTAATTTCATGACTTGAGCCACTGCAATATCTTCATGGGAATTTTAGTCTGGACCCAATGTTTATTTGTGCAAAAACCCATAATGATGAATCCGGTTTTCAAGTTGTATGTCCAGCAGCATTAAAGAGAAGCTTCGGATTTACCAAACTTCCAAGTTATGACCTAATGAGGACGCGCTCTGTGGTCCATCTAGCTCATCTTCGGTTACATATATAGCTCACCCATTTTAGGACTGATTAGGATCTGACTTCAAGAAACCCACGTTTAAGTAACATATATTCACTAGTTTGCATAGACTCCGTTGAGAAACGGAAAAGGGGACATCCCTCCCCGTGAACGGTGATCTGTGTGTGTCCTTTCCAAAAAATGAATATTGTAACCCAAGCCATGGCCCAGTGCCAAATCAAATTCCAAAACCTCACACCTACATACGTTTTGCCCATCCCCGTAAACACTTTAACAGTTCAAAAAGGTATAAAAGACTTCAAATGATCTTAAATGTTGCACCAGATTACATCTGATAGTTCTTGGTTGTTCAACAGAGGGGAGGGTACTATTGGTAGGTAGGATGGGGTACATGATTATACGGTTCCTGTAAAAAGGAGTTAAGACTTTGTTTCATTCAAGGCAAAATCTTGTTTTGAAATATGCCTTGTATCCAGAAAACGTAATGTACGTATATTTGGGACTTGGGTAGATCTTTAGGTGAAAGTCAAAGCAATCGCAGAATGCAACACAGGATGAAAATTTTTGTGAGAAAAATATATTGAGGTAAAAACATTTTAGCTTCACCGATCGCAAAAATACAAGAAATGTTATATAAATTCAAAGGTATTGTTACATGTTAACAAAGGTGAATTTAAGAAGAGTCCTACATAAGGGCCCTTACCCTGTACAATGCAACAATGCAAGAAAAGACATTTCAAGGATTTGTTCATTATTTAGTGTCAGTGGTGTGTTACTGTTGCACCAATTTCAATATATTTGTACTTGGTCCCAATGTAACGTATGTTACATATGGTAAATCTCACATTTGCTGCTACAAATATGTTACCTTTGCAGTGGAAGAACAAATACTATTTGATGTTTATTTGTTTTGCAATCAGCTTTCACTAGTGTGTGTGCATGAGAATAGATCGCTAAAAAGCCGTCAAGGATAAAAAATGTTGACAGTCGCATATAGTTCATGCTCATGTTAAAACTTACACTTAATGAAATAGTTTTTAAGGAAACAAACTTTTATATGGTGCTGTTCCAAAAAGCACAAAATTTGAATTTAAATCAGTTGTTTGTGAAAGATGCTTTGAAAATGTAAAGTTATATGAGTTTGTTGATTCAATCTTACAGATTATTCTTTACTGGGTCTATGTACGTCCGTGTAACTTACGATACCATGCAATGTAACTTACGTGGTTGCACTTAAAGTCAAACTTACTTTAAAAACTGTGTATTTAGTGAACTGAAAAATCATAGTGGAAAACCTTGTCGAACAGAGAGTTGTAGTTTTGCCCAAAAGGCTTATCTAATGTCCGATTGTAACAAAAGTAGAGAAAACAATAGGAAGTCCGCCTTCGATCATTCATTTGCTCTAAATTAATGTCAGACATAATTCGCATTAAATAGCTATGAAGATGTGAAGAAAAATGACCTATACTACTAAGGCAGTATTTTTATACAACCTACCGACAGTCACGCTTTAGATTTTTTTCGTATCTGACATTAGTCCCTCACCTATACATTTTTCCTCATTATTTTATGTGGTAGTAACGTACGATGTTACATATCTAAAAAAATAGAACGTTGATGAAAATATCTGTAAAATTTTAATAATGAAACATTTGGTGCTTATTTGGTACACAATAATCGTTCAACATGTCATAGAGAGAACAAATTAGACAAACTTAATATTTTTCAATTTGTCATTTTCCATTTGTACATTTTTGGCCTGACCCTGTAAACACACCAAGATAGAGAAACAAAGCATTCCTTTCCAATATAAGGTAATGATATGAAATCTCCTGTTCTATCTATCGACTTCATTTAGGGTACTGAAATCTCGGGAAATAAATGTCTGATTTGAATGGAAGTTTCACCACACTGTGTAGATTTGGTTCCTTTCTCTCATATGAATATTGATTTTTTGCTTCAACTTCTCCTTTACAGAGGAAGTTAAAGTAAAATTAATTTTTTCAATGTGAAAGAGGAACCGTTATTACACAGTGTTCTGAAACTTCCATTCAAATCGGACTGGCATTTCTCGAGACATCAATAAATGAATTAAATAGATTTGTGTTCCAAAGTGAGCTTGAGGGCGGCAAAGGTGTATCACTTCTTTACATTGATAAGGAACGCTTTTGTATGTTTTTGTTTGTTAAGACTGTTGTGTTGACCTTGAGGTTAATAGGGACAAGACCTCCCTGTTGGAAATCCATAGTTTGTAAAGTTCTCATGACACTTATTCAGTCACTTTATTCTAGTAATATGGCATTTTTGAGCCCGGAGAAAATTGGCTGTGAAGTTTCAAGAAAGAGAAAAGACTGTCCATTAATGTGAGGATATGATATCATATCCTCTTGCCTCAAGTCCACCTTTTGTTGAAAACGTACAATTTTACCTCATATCTTGAAACCACAATCGGATCTCAATGCAAATTTCACCAAAATACTTAGAATTAGACAGACGGCTGTAACCAGTGACGTAGCTAGGATATTTTCCAGAGGGGGCAAAGGCATGAAATTTCCCCCAAACCTTTCCCGGTCAGTGTGTATGTATTTCATATAAAATATGCAAATTACAAGTATAACAACATTACCATGTAATTATGAAACATTACCTGTATTTTAATCTTAAAATATAACATAGAGCAACTGGAAATAACAATTCTTAGGCCATATATTTATTTTGGTCAACAATACCTGGTTTATTTGTATGTACCAACGCAGTGGCGTACGCAGGGTTTCTCTGGAAGGAGGGGCATGCAGTTTGTTGAGTGGTCACCAGCCAGAAGGAGGGGTCTAATGGGAGGGGTTTGAGGGGGAAACCCCTCCCCCTTGAATTACAGATCCGCTAAAATGATGAAATTGTCTGTGACTGATCGAATTCCCAGCTGTTAATGATTTTACCCCTAACATCTCTTGCGTGATAAATGGCAAACTACTTCTCACCGCACCTGAACACCCTCCGCTCCCCTGTCCCCGTCCTGTACGTCGACGTCTCTGCCAGCCAAGGAAGGAGTCTATGGGGTGGACCCTCCTCTTAAAAAATCTTAAAAAGGTAGGTGTTCTAATGCAATCGGGCCACCAGTGGGATACAGAGACTATATTTTGAAGGAAAAATTTGAATTTTACAGAATTTGTCCGTTTGTAGGAATTTAAAAAAAATTGGCATCAATGAGGGGCTTGCAGAGACAATCCTGCCCCTTTGAAAATTTTTGAAAAATTGGGTGTCATTACATGCAATCTGGTGCCACATATGCCATCTTTTGAAGTAAAATCTGGGTTACTTAAGTATATGTACGTAGTTTTAGGAACAAAAGAAAAAAAAAATGGCATCCGTGAGGGGGGGGAGGGGGTATGGCCCAAAGCTCCCCCGTTCGCAACAGGTCACCGAGTAAGTTCTAGCCTAGGACAAGGTGTTCACGGACCCGTTTACTGGTACATCCCAAGTGAGTAGAATGCTATTTTCCCGAACTAGCCTGTAAGCCTCCAAGGATTATGTTAAGTTACAAAATCTAAGCATGCCCATGGATCCCGTCCATTCTAATTTCCAGACTAACGTTATGTTCACGTTCTTAAGTTTGGGTTTACAACCTTTCACTGTAGTGATGATCAGCTGTTGTTAATTTTCCTGAATAACAGCTTCCTGTGCCCTGGAATGCACTTACCATAACACCAGCACGTGTTATGTTCTATTCTGTTCTATTCAGCCAGTCTAGAGCAGGACCACTCAGTGTTTGCCCTTGGGAGGGCGTACTTGTCCATTTGGGACGTTAAGCTCCTTAAGGGTGCAGAACTCCTCCGGGAGTAATCGTTTGGTTTTCGCCCCTTGGCTCTTCGCCAGAGAATCGTGGGGACTTTTAGAAAAAAAACTCATCATAACACCACCACGTATACAATATAGAGAACATGCTTTTGAGAAGAACTCAACCGAAGAGAGAGGACTGCAGTAAGCATCCGTTCTCTTCGGATCCTGATCACGCACTGAAGCTATCCGATTGTGCAATCTCATGTAATTACGGGGTGGAATGTAATGGTGTGGTAGAACATTCAATCTGCTGCGCGGAGAGGACGTTTCTGTGGAACGCGAGTCGGGCCGGTTCATACGACAGTGACGAAACCTGGGTTAGTCTAATGAAAATAATGTTAATGAAAATTCGAATTATGTATGAGAAGTGTCTCAAACTTTCTTATTCTAACAAAAATTTTGAGAATTGGGAAAAGGGCATATCATTTCATCAAATTTCCCCAATTTCATTACCGAATTATTTTCAGGGGTGGGGGGCAACTTGCCCCCTGCCCCCAATAGCTACGCCACTGGCTCTAACATAACAACATTTAAAAGCCATTAAGAAGGGATTCATGGACAAAGAGAGACTACAGGAGGGGGAAGGTTACAGTTCAGGAAAGTACTGAACCATTTTAAGGTACACAAGAGACATGTCACGTGACTACGGAAAACATTGTAAAAATTGGGAGAACAAATTTAAATTGACATTTTTTCACTGAATATGAAACTTTGTGCAGTAGTAAAGAGACCAAAAGCAAACTTTGGGCTAAAATTCGCCTCATGGGTAGCAAATAAGTTACTCTATCCAATGAACTAAAAATATTATAACTTTTTTAAAAGTATGCGGAGTATTCAGTTAATTAACTGGTAACGAATATCCAAAATTCAGATAATTGGGTGTTTTTCAAAGATGTATTTTTCATCCATACACCAATACTGCAGATGTTTAGTTCATTGGATGCATCATCATTAAAGCTTTCATTTGATACCTTACCCATGTGTGTATGACTTTCCTAACTTATGTTATCATTGTTTGAAACGTATACAAATTAACGGTTAATTAGGTGCATGTGCTAATTAGCTAATTAACATATTGCACTTTTGAGCACTTTTTGCGCTTTTCTATGCCTATTTTTAACTTTTTGGAGAATTTTAGCCCTAAATACAAGTTTTGGGCAAATTTACTATAATTAGGGGTGTTCCACCTTAAACCGTTTTTTAACAGTAGGAAGATTTTGGAAGACTTTAATGCAATCAAGCAAACGCAGAAGGCCTAGTATTTTCACTGGAGTCAGCACAAATGTCAATTATCCAATGGTAATCTTCACCATGTCATACCTTTTACCAGCAAATAAAGTCTTCAAAACTCGTGATCTTGGAGAAACGTAAAGCGATCCTACAGCTTGAGGAGTACTTTGATTAATAAGTACGTGGGTGGAACCTCATAAGGAATAATTATAGCATTTCAAAAACAGATCAAACAGCCGAATCGATACTCTTAATAAACATTTTTTAATAAATTTAAAATTTGGTTCCCTTCATGTCAAAAGAACAGAAGAATATAAAAGATGAAGCTATTCTGGGAAACTCAGCCTTTATTAAAACACTTTTCATTACTTCGATTCAAATTTATTGGTTTACTTTAAACAGGAAGTCATTCTTTTCTAACAACTCCCTGATAAAAAAAAATAACTTCTAGTTACTGGAAATCAATACCTCATTACTTCAAAGTGCAATTCAGTTACCATTTTCATTTGTTAATTTAACACGCCATTTCCATCCAGACTATTTTATAAATATCAATCGCACATGTCATAGAGCTCCAGATACTAAGACAATGGTTTGTCGTGCTTGAAGAGGCCTTACCACTGTTTACATTTCAAAATGTCTTGAATAGGTTGATTCATCATCCCATATTATTATTTTTAATATTACACCAGTGCTGATATAGTACAAAAGTCCAAAGTTTATTGAAAGACACTATTCTAGTATTATACCCATTATTTCTTTTTCTTATTGGCCGTTACTGAGAGCTGTTATATCTAAGCTCTATCATGATCGGTTATTAGCTCCTTTGCTAGATAGATCAAAATATCCCATAAAATCTTAAACGGGCGTAAAAGAGAACAGCATCCGTACGGTACCTGATGTGGCTCATCTGATTGTGGAAATTCACCATCCAGACCCGTTTTTCACAATTTGCTGGATTTATCTCAACTTGTGTTTTACCTGGCCATGGATCATTGAAATTTGAGCAATGGACACTAAAATATCATGGTCGATCTTCCTTGTTGTTGCATCTGTAGCCGTAATTTCAGGTAAGAATTAAGCTTAAATGCGGCATCCCCTCGGCGGCAAACAATGAAACAAAGGCGACTTTTTGTGTCTTGTGTTCCGTGTATTCCGCCTCTTGTGTTCCTATCACTAAACTATATTAAGTATCCATATACACAACAGTTATTGTCGTCAGCAAGGGTTCTACCATGACAAGCAACTGTTTAACCAGTTTAAGAAGGGGGGGAAAGAACTCCATTTGATGACGCAGTACGCCTAAAAATATTGCCGAAGGAATATGCTATTATTTTTCAATATTTCAGCATGCATATATTCTTTTCATTGTATACTTCAGAAGTTGCTAGAAATAAAGTTTCTTTCTGTACTTTTGTTGAAGGTAATTGACGCAGTCATTTGCCTGGCGAAAAATATCTTTCTCATGTTCAGGTAGTTTTCATTATCAGATTTTAGCTAATAAAGGTTGCTCCTGATTTTGAGCATAACTTTACTCCAAAATAATACAACCTTCCTCAACTTACCACGGTACATGAGGCAACATTGAACACCATGCCCTCTAAAAAAGGGTGTTTAGTCATTGAAAACTTATTGCCTAAGTACGTTTAAATGCTAAACATGTTATCTATTATAATCTAAATGTTTACCTAATACACGTGCTTAAACTGTTAAAAGCAAAACTTTTAGAAATTAGACACGTGAGTTTAGCACCTGAACGTATTTAAAAAGTGGGCGGAAGTGTTTAGAAAAACGTTTAGTTCCTAAACACCTGTTTCAGAGTGTATAGGGTTACACTGCACTTCCACTTCATGATTGATGTAAAGGTAAAGGATAAAAAAGTAAAATTGTTTTTTTAAACACCTATAAGCGGTAATCAGAGGGTAGTTAATGAAAGGGCAAGGATGAAGTTCAGGCTTTTGAACAAAGACGACGATTTGTATCACATATTTGGGAGACATTTCCACGAACGACAGGTGGGTAACCAGGAAGTCTCATATGGGGGAAAGTCACCGGCTAAGGGTTATGTAGTCAGTATAGTGAAGCCATGTGGTAACCACTTTTTGCGAAAACCACCTGAGTACATGCCATATCTGTAGCCTGCCATGGGTAGCTTAGAGGTGTCGATGCGGCTCATGATGATGTGCCGATGTGAGCGAAGCGCTTGACAATCTTTCCCTTCTTGTGAGAATTTTCACCTCCTTTTGCAATAAAGCATAAAACTTGTAGCAAGACATTGAATGGCAGAGTCAGTGTTTAGTACAGAAGGCTACTTTATTGTTCTTACTTTGAACTTTGAACTATTGTTGTCATGATTAAGAGAGAAGGTAACGTTTGAAATAAATTTTTGGTACGAGTACGAGTTCAGAATCAATCATTCCAGTCACGACGTTAAGCATGTTAGTCTAGTACTCAACGAGGCTGCTACATGCAGGAGGATTTCGGGGGAAGCGATCGGGGCCTTCCAAAACTGAACCCCTTCTTCATAAAACCAAAACAGGGGCTATATTCCAACTTAATGTTGCCACTTTATGTGTCATATTTGCTTAATGACACCCCCTTTATATACCTTAACTTTTCCCTTCTTCACACCAATTAACCCCTACAGATTGTTACACAAATTTCTGATCATTTTGCACTGTTTTTATCTTTTTTTATTTAAACATCTCTGGCAAAAAGAAAACTCTACATAACGACGGCTAAAAATTTGCTAACAAGCCCTTGTGAATGTCATTTCCAGCTGTCTGCGGGGTTGCGATTTTTTTCAAAGTTTTCTACATGAAACCACAAGTGGTGACCACGTGAACTAACTTTGAGCGTTTTCCTAGCTTTGTGTGATAAAGTATAAAGGTGATTCAACTTGGACTGTGTGCCTCGGGGGCGAAGAATTTCGGTTTTTTAAAGAAATGTATGCACCATACATTAAAAGGGACCATGAAATGACATACACAACAAGAGGGGGGGGGGAGGACTAGTCAGTTGCAGGAGCCAGCAACCCGACGCTGAGACAGAAATGAAACTTTCCGACACAATGTCTGGAACGGAACAGTCTGAACGCGTGAAGCGTGAAAGAGTTTGTAAAATTTGGGGGTGTTGCCCCAGAAATACTCAGATATTTGACTCATGTTAATGAAATGGAACGTTTCCAGTTCTCAAAATAAAAAAAATTCCAATTTACCCAACTAACTTACAGCTAGTTCCTCCCAAAACTATCTCGAGTTCTACCTTGTGCAAATCCAAATCCTATTACACTGTTCACAAAATTATCCCAAGAGGGGCACAAGTTCATCATCAGCAAACTCTGTATCCATGTAAAAAATTGTCAGCTATCTTGCACTTTTTATGTATATATTGCAAAGTGCTATAGCGGTTCAGATATAAGCTGAGGAGCCTGCGTTCTGTTTAAACCTTCGCTGAATTTTGATATTGTCAAGTTCCATTCAAATCCACTAGGCAGGTACACCATTTTAGACGTAAAGGTTATGGATACTGTACTGACATGTGTCGGTTTATGTGGTCCGAACAGGGATGATCGCAATTTTTATGCCGAGATCAAAAACTGACTTGACGGATTATACAGTGACACTCTTGTAAGGGCTGGGCATTTTAATTTGTTTTTTTGTTTTCAATTTAGAATATGACAAAGTTGGGGGCCTCAATATGATCAGAAGCCCCGGCTACATTCGGGGGGGGGACGGGGAACCCACGTACTAATTTTAAAGAGAGACAAAGTCGCACTGACAAATTATTTGAATATATGGTTGATTTTGATCTTGTAGATATATGGAGACAAAGAAATCCAGTTACCAACCATTTTTTAGTGGAGCTCGAAATGTTATACTCAGGGTATTCATTGTCGAATGCTTTTCTTCCTCATTTTTTGTAATGTAATAAATGACGTAACAGATTCATCTTTTAGCCCTGAACCCCAGTCAGACCATTCTTTTGTTAATTTGAACTTTTCTCTTTACAATGACGCACGGCTTGGTCCAGGATACTAGAAATTTAACAATTCCCTTCTTCCAGATAATAATTATGTAGCCATGGTAAGTGATCTTATCGTTTCTGAAACTTCTTAAATTAGCAGTGATCCTGTTACCCTTTGGGAGAATATTAAGTATAAAATCAAGATTCTGACTATCCGTTATTCTAAACAAAAGGCCAGGGAACGTAGCATGGCAGGAAATGAACTTTGTTGAAACATTTCTAGAATGAAACTGACGGGAATCATTTTTAAATGATTCAGCAACTACTCGCTCTCAGTTAAACGAATAACGACATAAATTACTTTCATATACTATAGCCCTAAGCTCTAAGTCAAAAAATGATTTCAAAATATTTCCCCAACTTGGAATGGCGTAATAAGCAAAACAGTGTTATGAGAAATATTATCGATGATGATGGTCAGGCCACAGATAACGTTACTATTGTAACAAAGGTTAAAGATTCACGCTTCACGCTTTTCCCATTGCAATCCCTGTATATTCCTTGATGATCTACCAATAAGTAAATTAAATGACGAGTATTCTACTTCATGTAAAGGGAGTCTTAGTCTGACTGAATGTTCTCACGCCTTGTCTTCGATGGCTCATGATAAATCGCCAGGCAGTGAAGGACTTTGTGGCAGCAGAAAGTTTCATTTTAAGACAGTCTTGTTTGCAGTCATCAGTTTTATTTGTCCTTTTCCCTACTACTGACTGCGAGAAGTTTATAACTTTGTTAGCCTGGATGAGATTGTTTAGCTGGGTTCAGTTCGGTTTACGAATTTATGGGCGAAGAAGAAGTTAGTAGTCCGGAGCTCTAAATTATCGGTAGGTTGAAGATTTTACGTAAATAATCGTTGTTGTTGATGTGCAACTTTCTCTGACATTCTTGTAATTAATTTGCCCATTACACAGTTTGATGATTGACAGAAAAGTATACCCCTTTCTTATAGACATTTAATCCCCCTCAAGAAACCTTAGCCACAGCATGCAGTGCATGCAGAGGGAGTTTTCATTACAATCCTGCCCATAGTACCATGTAATTTTTTTGCAACCTAAGTGGACTAGAAGCTCGGTGAAGTGATAATAATAGATCTCCAGCAGTGGGTTTGGACACCTGATATACCCCACTTGGACAATAGATAACAGATTAGAATTTTTTTACCTGGATCAAAACAGCATGGTATGCTTGGAATTAATACCTTCGTGCATGCCCGTTGTGCTTTCATCATATACCAGCATACTATATAAAACTTTTTATTTTATTTTTTAGATAATGCCAGAGGTGAAGAAAAGCCGGTTTCCGAGGACCCAGTTTTCACCAATGATGTTAATAATAGCGCAGCATCAAAAAACCAATGTACCGTATCCGGTGAGTATATTATAGAAATACCGAGTGAAACACTAAGGCACTGTGTTTAATCAAGCAAATGGAACAAGCTAATTGTGGTGATCTCCAATAACGATTTCAAGATTCTTCCAGAAATATACAAAAATTTCGTTACTAATTTAATGGCCTTCTCACATTTTAAATTTTGCTACAGGTCAAAAGAAAACCTTATTATGCAGCTTTAACTCTTAACAGCTTAACACGAAATTTTTTTAACTGGTCATACGATTGAGCTAATCCCTAGCCTTATCCCTTTAACAACGAATACAATCGATACAATACAAAAGCAGCAGCCGATCAAGAAATTCTTTGTTAAACAGCTGCAGCCGGTACCATCTGGTTCATCTTTGTTGAGGGGACAGGGTATTGGCCACCCCATCATGAGGCTTGGGCCCCCTTCCGGGCAAAACTTGGTACTACCCCTGACTGCCTGCTTGCTTAGGTATACAAACTTGTTGCATCTTTGTTTTAGTTTTTGGATTTTTACTGACATGGCTGCCTTCCCTTCATGTACGGTAAGGTATGGATTCTTAATGGACTACTCCAAGCAACCCCGCAGTTTTTCATCTATATGAGTATCAACTTGAAGTAGTGAACCTTGTATGAAATTGACTTGTGGACAAATCTCTTTTGATAATTTTAATCAGGCAGTGTGCTCCCCTCAACCATGCAGCCCTCTTTCATTAGCGACAATGGTCATATTCCTTTCCAAACAGCAGCTACAAGGCATTGTGGGATAGGCTTTTCGTCAAAGGCACTTTACTGAAAATAAACAATACTGATAATGATATTTCAGGTCATGTCTTTTGTTGTGATAACTTTTTCATTAGTTCATGATTTCACCTCCTCTGACCAGTTGGTGACTGGGGGTAATAAGGGAGTTGCAACAGCTTTCGGCCATTTCAACCAAGTGACCTAGTATGTTATTATGTATTCTTCATTGTCAATCAACGTAATGTACCTATTTTAAAACCAACGAGAGGCTAAATTTTGTTGATGACACTTCAAAAGATTTCGCATTTTTTCTTTAATAACGGAAGACTCGTCCAGGGGTGGCGCCAGGATTTGCCCGACGGGGACGGGGGAGGGGAAGCTTTTCAAAGCCCCGACAAAAGAGATGAGTTAGTCCCGGTGTGACGCGATTTTGCAAAATCTGAGCGCGCCGTATTTTTGGC
The DNA here is from genome assembly GCA_037179385.1 of Holothuria scabra. Taxonomy (NCBI): domain Eukaryota; kingdom Metazoa; phylum Echinodermata; class Holothuroidea; order Aspidochirotida; family Holothuriidae; genus Holothuria; species Holothuria scabra. The sequence goes on from CM074182.1 coordinate 42,637,618, forward strand.
TTTCTTTTTAAGAAATACTTAAAATGTGGAGTTAATTTTGAAGGAAAAGTTTAAATTTTTTGAAAGAAATTTGGCTTTTGTAAAGATCATTTAAAAGTTGGGGTGCTTATTGAAGAATCTGTCCTTAAAGGGCCAATCCTCTCACCCCAAAGTACACTTCTTGTAGGGGGTACAGGGACTCTCCATTGGCCCAGCTTTTTGATTGACTGTTAATTCAAACAATGCAGATAACCAAAGCTTATATTACACGACATGAACTGTACTGACTGTGTTTCGATTATACACATAGAGTTTTTCTATACTCACCCCGAAGCAATAAACTGAGATTGTGACTGGATAACGATGAATTTCACACAATTGTGGGAGGGCTTAAGTAAGAAGGTAAGGAGAATTGGTACTGTTTGGGGTGAGAGAACTGGGCCTTTCATATGGGCAACTTGATCAAATTCTTTGGGCGTAACATATTTAATCGCACTAGGCCTACGTACTAAGGCTTCAAGACGAGACTATTAGTTCGCTCAAAAAGTTTTTCTCTTTTTTGAACGAAGGTTTGAAAATTAGGAGCTTATTTCAGCAATCAGCAATCTGTTCGACCAAAACCCTTTCCAAGCGGAGCGCCACCACTAGTTGGCGCGGAGCGTACAGAAAATTGCTAAAAAAGTCTGACCACTCAGACAGCCGAAAATAGCATTTCCCAGACTTATAACTATAAATGAAGCAGTCGTTATTTTGAACTTTCCTTTGAAATAAAATTTTCACTTCAATAGAAAAACCCAACTTGCTAAGTGATCAGAAAATTACCAGATAAAGGGTACTGCTACAATTAGAGGTAATGGTCTTGCCTCTTTTCAGAGGAACTATGCAACGGATCTGAAAACATACTGTTTTTGACTCTGTTAAGAATCTAATTCGTTGTATTCAATTGCAAGGTCCACTGAAAAAGATGAAATCTCCTACGTGGCTGCCTGAGCTATAAAAATGATTTTACTTCAATTCACATGAATGTGTAGACTTATATTAAAGGCAAACTACTACGTGTTTTGTTTTTTGCGTGGGATTATAATTAATAACGTGAATGCCCATTAGTTGGCTCAAAGGCTGAGCAATTATTTTGTTCGAATTGATATGAATGCCTGTTTTTTCAACCTCTTCGAAATAATCCAAGAGAGCCTCACAATCGGTTTGCTAGGAGGGTACCGAATATTCCGAAAAGCGAGACCCTTTAATAGCCTGATATGGCATTTCTTAGGTTTGTTAGTTCCCGAATTTAAGCAGGCTTCGTTTTACGTTTTCGTATGCAAGGTTTACGTCAAATAAAAATGGGCAAAACTATCAGAATATGCCTGATAAAATGCAAAGTTTTTTGTGTGGCAGAGCGTCAAAGTCACCTTGTCGTCTCCATTCTTGGCCGATTGCTTCTCGATCTTTTGGCTAAGATCATGTTTAGTATCTGTTCTTTATGTCCAGTCTAGAATGAATCATTGCAGGACCAGTAAAGTAAATGGTCTGAAGGCGTTAAGTTGGTCACGTATTTTCCTTCTGTAGACGTAATAGCTTCTTCTGGAAGCAGTTAAAGTTTGGTTTCGCCGAACGGCCTTTTGCCACAGGGTCGGGAGGACTTTAGAAAAAGTCTTGACTGCCACCCTGTGGGAAAGGTATAGATCTTGTGCATATGATGTCACAGAGCGAAAAAGTGCGCCCTCTTTTGGGGGAACATACCAACACAGACAAATACAGACAGCTGATTTGTCAACCAGTCGAGTACGCACATAGTCTGCTACAGGTGCGGGGCGAAATTTAACCGGCGTGGCCACGAGTTCCATTGTTTTGCTCGAAGGATGACGTTAGTATGATCGTCAATGCACAAAATCCATGATGGGAAATGTATCCTCTCTCCTTGACTATATTTAATTTCTTCTACACCATATGAGTGTGCTAAAAGTCATGTTTTTTTATCAATAAATAAACTACTAATAACATTGTCGTTCCTTCAGTATCTTTCGTTTTAGTTTTGTATGTCACAGACAGACCAAAATTTGTTAAGCCAGTTCTTCCCAATTGCCATTTCCCAAGGTAGAAATTAAATGAGAGTGATACAGTTTTGGCATCCGTCGTGTAAAATTGGTGACCTTTTGATCTCTGGTGACGTTATTATGAACTTATGCTCCTTTATGTGCATTTTTACTTTTTTATTTGATAGATTGGATCAACACAATCATTTTAAAGTGTACCTCAAGTCAAAAAATTCAAAAATATATATTTAAGACCATGAAAATGAATCCCAACAGTCCAAATACCATCTTCATATGACATTCCTGAGCTGAGATATAAAATGCTGAAGTTTTTTCACTTAAAACAAATTGGTCGATTGCGCAATAATTTGTGACTTTCTTGTTGTACAACCCACATAACATGCTTTGTTTCCCTTAAAATGTTGAAAATGTTTTTATGACCTTGAACACTTCCTGTTTGCTTACATAGCATGTTGCACAAAGAGGGCTTCATTAATTACATCACCTCATAAGAGTAAGAGTGCTATCACACCTTGGTACAAGGTGTAGTAACGTTCGGAAAAACAAAAAAATTCAAAGATTGTAATTTGAGTAGTTCAAGAATGAGTGACATCACAAACTATTGCGCAATGCACCATTTTAATTTGAGTAAATAAACTTTAGCATTTTATATCTCAGCTCAGGAATGTCCTATGAAGATGGGAGTGAACTCTTTTAATTCTCTTTTCATGCCGTCTTTAATATGTAGTTTTGAATTTTTTGACTTGAGGTACATTTTTGAATGGGTCATTCATCGAAAAGGGTCAATATTTTCGGAGTTACTGCTATTCAGATTAGTCCTTTCACAAAAATATATATTACTCAGCTGTCGTGCACAATCAACATTTAAGCCAATACCATATTTCAACAGTAAGGAATAACAAAAAAAAATGAAAATTTACACCTCAGACTACATTCCTATCCATATTTCATCAGTTCTGGGGGTGCAAGGTGAGCTCTCCAGTCCACAGACGAAACTTTCCTGCCCCAATTGCCAAATTCGCCAACGGTATAAATAAAAAGGGTCAGACCTTTTTTTGGTTTCCCGAAAGGGAATAATCGACGGAGTGATGCAGACGAAACCTTTGCGAGTAGGATCGTGTATTTAACTGTTGGCATAAGCTATGGTTTATAAGCTTAACTAAGGAGAACTATGTGTTTGTTTTGCCTTCGCTTGTCTTCATTTTGGACGTTAGACGTTGCTTTTGGGTAGATCATCATTTTTAGAGGGACATCTGTGTAAAGGGTATTGTTGGACACTATAAATAAACCAAAAATTCGTTGCAATGTTTGGTTGTTTGTTCACTTTTGAAAGCAGATTGAGACTTTCCTTGAGTATTTTTATAATTTTTGGTTGCATGGACGTTACATTTCGCCACGAACATACGTCTACCTGGACAGTCTGAAATTAGTGTGCCTTCTGTTGAATGTAGCAATCTGTGTATGGCTTTGTATCACTTAGTGGTTGTACATTTCTTGGTAGCAAGGCGCAGTCAAATATTGTCTTTTTTACATAGTAACTGACATTTACACATCAGTACTTTGTCAAAAATTTTGTTTAAAATTATAATTTAAATACTCGCCAGCCATGAGAAACAGCTTTTGCTCCCTATTATTTAAGTGGAAGAAATTTAACCTTCTTAAAGGTCACACATCGTCGGCCTTTCGACCGCAGTTAGGTAACAGAAACACAGTACATGCGTTCGGGTCAGTTAGTGGTTGTGACATTATTTGATAAGAGGGCAAAGTCAATACTGTCGTGTTTCTAACATAGTGGCTGACATTTGTACATCAATACTTTGACGAAAATTTTGTTTAAAATCATTTTTAAAGACTTGCATTCCATTCGTAAACTTCAACGTACATTTTCTACGAATTCTTAGGTACTTTTTAGCCATGACACAGTTTTTAATCTCTATAATTTAAGTAGAAGACACTGTACCTCTTAAAAGACGACGCATCCGGTCGGTCTTTCGACCGCAGTTATGATAGAAACTAGAAGGCCAAAAGGCTTGGTGATTCCTTGCCATTATGATATATTTTAACGAACATGGCGGCCCACATGACAAGCATGAGATCCCTCACAGTTATTGAGATAAACTCGTAACGTCAAAACTTTTTGAAAACATGTGACCCCAAATGACATTTCACCCACACTTAAAACATTAGGATACACCAAGGCCGTAACGCCCGAGTCCGGACTCTGACTCAAATCCGGACTCGACTCCAGTTTTACCTGGACTCCTGGGTGACCCTGAATGAGAGGTCCTTGAATTGGAATTGGCCCGGAATGGGCCTTAGTTGGACTCGGACTCGGAGCCGAGTCCAGTCGAGTCCCTTTTAAAAAATTCAATGAGGGGGGTTTCATTTCTGTGACTTAATACAGGTTAAGTTAATAAGGCTAACCATTGCTAATTTTTCATTTAAACAAAGGTTTGTGACTTAGCCTGTATGTAGGATACCTGCTAAACATGTAATGGTCATGTCAACTTAAAAAAAAAAAAAAACAAAAAAAAAAAAAAAAACTGGTCATTAAAACCAATAAATAATATCTGTATGAAATGGTTGTTTCATTTGAATGAAAATTTCAATTAGGATTTTTCAATATGTGCAAATAAGTAAATATTCTATGTATAACGTTTGATTTAATTATACTTGTAACTTAATATTTCAGAAGCATTATGCAAAAACAATTAACGTATGGTTGTGAAGTGAGCCTGTCTCACCCTTTTATCCAGCTGGCACTGCACAACACATTTGTGTAATTAAACCCCACATTAACTAAGATACCTGTTATGTCAATAGGGAAGTGAAATTTGTCAGTTTGCACATTTACTTATGTTCTTGTACTTAGTTGCTCCAAATTCCATTGTTGAACTTCAATTTATTACTTAGTCTGGTCAATTCATTGAACGAATTAATGCAAAACTACGTTGGACTGATTAACCACACCCAGCAAGAAGCTCTAAATAAGTAATTTTGGGGTCTCACAAACCAGACACCACACGATAGGCCTAATTATTAGGTGTGAGCCACACAAGAAAATGAAAGAATGTCAAGCATGCATTGTTTTAAAAACTGTATGCTGTACGTACTAACCAATTGCAGGGCAGTTTTCATCTGACTAGTTGTAAATGTAAAACTGTTCTTTCATAATTACCCTAGAAATGTTCTCCCTGCAGTGCGACCACATTTGATTATTAAACATCACTAATTTTTTGGATTGTCAAAGAGAGAGAGCTGTGCGTACTCTCTGTGGCGTTCCCATGGGTTAGGCTACTTGTATTATGTCATCAAATTATTTGCCGTTTTGGTGAATGATTTGTCAAAAATGAAGTGGTTTACTGTGCTTTAAACAGTGGCAATATCTGTCTTTTTTTCTTTGTGTTAATTTACTCTGTCATCTGCTAGGTTGTTTTTATGTTTCTAGTTTATAATTTAGGTAAGGTTGACTCTTCATCAAGGAATCCTCCTGGTCCCTTTTTGGGTTGTTCTCATCTGATCAGGTCAATGTGCCACCCTATCATTTCAGACCAAATCAAAGGTCTCTTACTGTAGTAGGTATGTACACTTTGTGCTCTGCTTCAAACATGATGATAAGTGGGGTGACCTGTGTATTGGCTGTTGGGCTGTATGATTTAATGAGATAATCCTTCTGGACACTGTTGTGGTCAACTGTGATAGATTATGTTAGATAACAGTGACCTGCAATTTGCACAGAGGTGTATCAGTTACAATTTGATTTGTTCAATTAGTCAATCACAGTTCATGCACGCTCAAGGATATTGATCCAAATGATCATTAATTTAATTCTTTCAAACAACACTAGGTGTATTTCATTATTTAGTCCCAACTTACACAAGTCCCTACGAGGACAGTGGCACAAGATTTTTCTGAAACTAATAATAATCTTTGCTACTAAATTTAATGTTATCTTCATATTTTCGAAGAGACAATGTTCGTATACCGTAAAAGAAATTTTTGTGCATCACACAGAGTACTTCATCTGTTCAAAGTTGACACTTACGAAGTTCTCCACTGAACAATTATCTGCCTTGTGGGCATTGACGCCTCCAATATGTCCAGACTTTGTCCCCAACTGACCCTTAAGACAGTCTTTGTTTAAACTCACATGTTCCAGACACTGCTAGTTAGGAACTTCCATTTGACAGTAGGAAATAAATTTGATGAAAATTTATATACTTGGGACAAAATCAGCATACCCATGGTAAAGATGAAGCGATTAGCATGTCAGCCTGATGAGCAGATTTTTCCTTTTGGCATTTTTATATTTTGCTGTACCCACTTTCTCCCATTTGTATTAATACTGGTAATAAATGTAATAATAGGACAAAAATTTAAACCAGAATCAACACAAATACCAAATAATTTGTTATTTCAATGTTCAGAATAGTTTAACCTCTTCATCTCTGGTTCCCAAATGACCTTTGACCTCCACCAAAAACAATAGGGATCGTTTGCTCGATACGGACAATCCATATGCTTAGTAAGACATCCGTCCCAGTTACCCTTTTGAGATATTGTGCTTACACGGTTCTAACCTTTCTACTTCTGGTGACCCCGAATGACCTTTGACCTCCACCAAAAACAACAGGGACCATCTACTTAATATGGGCAATCCACATGGTAAGTATAAGATACCTCACATTTATCGTTTTGGGGATATTGTGTTTACAAGCAATCTAAAAGGTATTTACTATTTGTCCTCTGGTGAACCCAAATGACCTTTGACATCTACCAAAAAGAATAGGGATCTCTACTTAATATGGACAATGTACATGCCAAGTATGAGATCCATGGATGTTACCCTTTTTGAAATATCGTGTTTACAAGCAGGCGTCACACACATATACGCACACCCCTACACACACGACATCACCATGGCATAGATTCCGGGCCTGTCTTCGGCAAGGTATCAAAAACAACTTCCCTGATCGTTCCACTTGCATCACCTGTGCTACGACTAAAGCAAACGGGATCAATGATTTCAATTTTGAAACTTGAGTCTCCGCACTTTCGGGAAGCTTTTCTTAATTACGAGCGAATGCGAAGTATACCTGTCGCGTTTTGGACTTAATTGTTTCTGTCTTACAGTTGTCATATTATCTGTTTAGTTTTAAAGTCGATGTATAAAATTGCTGTGGAAACATCTCTCAATTTTGATAAAAGTTTATCAATGTTGTACTACTGATATTAAGTAAGACAGTGCCGCCGGTCTCAAGAAAGGAAAAAGGATAACATCGCTGTTAACGACTGAATATTGCTATTTTGGCCTAGTTGTACCGTTTTGTAAAGTGCTGTTATCTGTGACTATCTCTCATTCCCTTAACTACCGATATTTTTTAAATTGCTACAAATTTTAAGCCTGGATTTAACTCTCTGTTAATACAATAGGGAGTTAGACTAAGGGTTGCTTACTTTAAAGGATAATAATACTACACTTTTAAGTACTTATTGTAATATAATAACAGAAAGCCATCTTATTTTACATAGGTACGGAACAGCCTTTGAATATTACTACCGAAAAAGTTACAAATGAATTTTGGTAGACGTCAGATCATGCATAACTACATAAGCTCGGTTTGACCATAATGGCAAGTGACATATCCTCTCACTGTTACACGTACGAACGTATATTTTGTCGTGACGCGGTGAGTTCTGTATCTAGCTGTTTTGTTGGTGTCTTATTCATTGGGAGAGCTGGTAATCATTGCGATATACAATAGTGCAGTGCACCGTGGACTGTGCTACTGTATATATCTGTTTTCTGACGGGCCAACATCCTGGCACTTGCTTGACCTGGGTCATGAAAACTTCAGCTGGAGTGAAAACAACTACAGTCTGTCAGTGAGTGCCACTGATCTACATACCTGGATGTAAGGCGTGTACGTTACTGCCTATTGGCAACTTGAAACAACCGGAAGTGTTGCGGTGGCCATTTTGCAGGTGACAAAAGCATTCAGCCGCGGCACAAACTTCACTGATTCGTATAGCCATATGTGCACTGAGTGAAAAGTGACAAACCCTTTAATCCAGCTAAATTTTTTGATTCTCTGAATAAGACGTATACATTGTATGCAACCTTCATTGAAGACAACAGAAATCCCGAGATCATGTGCTGCTTTTAATTTCAGTTATGCAGCAACAGATTGCAAGTAGGCATACATATATGAAGTTAGAAAAATGGACGCCCGCGCTGGTTTCATGGTTAGCCTACTACGGAGAGTACTCAGTACTTGAAGTTCATGCTTTTATAAGGCACCCAAGCAACGTTTACCACAACTGAAGTCTCCTCTACATAGTCTTCCAAGTAACAAATTAAGACGTCCAGTTACAAAGTCACTCCTGAAAAATTCACCCGAAAAGAAAGTCTGACATTGAAAAAAGTCCCCTGCCGGACAAGCCAGAGGCTACGAAGTCTTATTATACTGTTCTATGCCCCCTAAAGACTAACCACCCCCCCCCCCAAAAAAAAAAACTAACCATTTTACCGGTAACATTCTCATAAGGGAATCTAACGGGACCCATTTGATAACCCTTAAGGTTCCATTTGGTTTTGCACCCAGGATTATGCGGACCATGGGTGGCCCCTCAAGTTAATCCAAATAACCCATAGCTGAAACTAGTTCTGAGGCTCATTAAAACAACTGATAGTGTGTGGGAAAATATTGGTCAACCTTAATTGTCTGAAATTCATCCTTTTCTTGACACAATCTCAGTTTATTGCTTCAGCGTGAATATAGAAAAGCTCAATGTGTTTAATCAAAACATTCTCAGTGTAATATAAGATTTGGTACTCTGCTTTGTTTGAATTAGTTATCAATCAAAGAACTCGGCCAATTGAGAATTCCTGTTACCCCCTACAATAATTGTACTTTGGGGTAAGAGGATTGGCCCTTTTATATCCTCTGTGCATGTGGGCCAGCCATATGGGCCCCTTTTCAATCTCGGTAGATGCCCCACCGGTATTGGCTTACCCATAAGGGTTAGTTAGTTAGTTAGATGGGATTTAACGGCACACCAACACGAACGTGTTATTAATATACAGTGTCATATAGTTCAAATGCAGCACAAGTCCCCCGTTTAATCGACTCTTACGACAGGCGGGAATACCTTGGGTATATTCTACAACCCCCAGCTCACAGGGGGCCTTACCTACAAGGGATCCATATAGGTTTACTACCTTTGTTTCATAGCCTGTTTTTAGGGGCCGTTCGACTTTGTCAGGAGGCGATTTTTTTAGAGACAACTTTGCCTGCGGGCGGCATAGTTGGCCAAGCTGGCGACTTTGTCAGGGGTGACTTTGTAGGGGGCGACTTGAGTGGCTGTGTTGCCCCCACTGTGCCGTATACGGTTTATTGACCACAATGAAGCATAGGCATTTGGCTTGTACTGTTAAATAACTGCCTGTGTTCACTTGGACTGTAAAATTCTCAGTTCTGAGAAAAAGCTGATTACGTCGCGTGGTTTACTGACTTCATAATTCAACGCTCCTTGAAGCTTAGTACACTTTTCATTTATTGAAGGGGGGAGGGTGGGCGACCTTTTTGACTGAACGGCCAGATTTGAGGAATGAAAAATCGATAGGGCCGCACTAAATCAACGACATACTGTAGATTTGAAATCTTTAATTCCGAGGGTCTTGAAGCAATATAAATTCTTAGTCATAAGAAAAAAAAAATCAGTACAGTAATGTTGTTAAATAACGTTGATCTTGGATTAAGATGTTTTCATTTCAAGATCAACAGGGAATACTTACTTAAATTGTAGTGTTCAATGTGAACACCTCAGTAACAAAGCCACATTTTATAGTAGCTGCTATAGTAGGCCTACTAATTAAAACAAACAATCATAGGCGAATAGAACTCTCCCAGTTTGGAGACAGAACATTTTTTTCCCAAACTTAGTTGCAGTTCAGGTGCGTAAAAAAGACCACCAAACCCCTGATGCGTGAAAAGCGCGCGATAAGTTTTGCACATTTTTGCACAATTTGATAAAAAAATTACCTAACTCGGTAGAAAAATCGGGCAATGTTTCCACTTATACTTCGTCACTGCCGGGAAAACACCTGTCCTGGGCCCGAATTTTCGACCTCAGGAACTTTTTGGGTTTCTCCCCCTTCCCCGCACCGTACGCTTATGTGATTCCAGGCTGCAATTAAGCTCTACTGCAAAGTTCAAGTAAATCACTGGAAAATTCGGAATTTTGCAGCAAAAATTTTCGTTTTAGTTAACCGTAGGGCCGTAGGTTGCCCACCCCTGCATTAAAGAATATTTGAAGTTGCAGGGCCGGTAGTGAACTGAATGGTGGAGTTGTCGGCGGAGCCTTTGTAAGGGGGAAATTTTGTGTGAGCGACTTTGTGGACTCAAATTTATAGGGTGAGACTCGACACCCCCTCCCCACTTTTTATTGGACTTGCACTTAATTGTCACTGTGAAAGAGAACTGAGACGCCCTGGCCACTCAGTCAAACTGCACGGAGTGAAAGTTTTACGCTCAATATAACATGATCTGGTTCAGTTTTCAAACTAATTGACATTACTGTTGAAAATGAGCCCATTCCACAACATATGTGACCTTATTTCAAGCCAAAATATCAAATTGTCAAGCCACATTATATCAAATTGCCTATTCAACTGTGTGGAGAGTGGTACTGTTGGACGACGCTCTTGCCACATACAATATGTTTCTTCAACTTTTCGGCACTACCTTACAGCTAAGTATGTAGACCAGTGGTGAGTGCAGTACACGTATGCTATTTCCAGAGCCTCAGGTTACGCGATTTTGGCCTAACTGGTAAAGTTTCGTGAGACCATGGTTGAAAAAAATTCTCAGAATGTCAAAAATGACAGGCGAATGCAAAAATATTGGGTGCCTGTGCACAAAACACTCACTTACGAACGGAGAGAAACCCATTTTTATCGGGAAAGGCCTATTCTGCGAGACTGCCAATTCGTTTACAGGCCATACCGTAAAGGAAACAGTGAATTCTCGCCGCGACATGTTCTCGTAAGACCATCTGATCATGAAAGCTGGATATTTCAATAAAAAATCGGTCAATATTCACAAGTTAAAAAAGACTGCACGTTGTTTACAAGGTATACAATTGCACAGTAAACCTATAGTGGCTTTGTAATTACGTCACGGAACCGCCATGCTGGAGGACATTCATGCCAAATACACGTGGCTTTTTTGCCGAACGCACTGCACAGTGTGTACTGTGATATGCACGGTGTGTACAAATTCAACGAGTAAGCCCGTCCCGTATGGTTTACTACGTAGTTACATGTACTCCAACATGGCCGCCGGAGAGTATTATGACGTCATGTGAAAAGCCTCTATATGTCTGCACCGTTGCTGTACTGCGCAACAACAACTGCTTCACTCCAACACGTCACGTTATTGACTCTGCGCACCGGATGTGACGTTCTTTGGACCGACAGAATAACTAACGTTGCAATGCACCGCAAACAGGCCAACCGCCGAAGTGCCGTTCGTGACCACCAAAAGTTGATTGCTAAACTTCTGCAAGATCCCCATTTAAAGACGACGAACAAAAAATAATCATTAGATTCATTACTAAGCCTGTTACTTTCTATTCGTCGTAATTTACGCGGGGTGAATATTCTACGTAGCGTTCTGTGTATTCTACCTAGTAAACATGTATTATTTGTACCTCCGAACTTTTTACATTTGTCGTGGGGCAGCGGTCGCGTCTCGCGCGAGTCTCGGACATTAGGCGTATATTCTGTTTTTGCTTTGTTTGTAAGTTTTAATTAAACTGTAAATACTTGTAAATATTAATTTTCCAGTTTTTTGTTTTCTATGTATGCCTACATTTGAATATATGTTAAGGAAAGAAATAAAGAATATTTACCTTCAAAAAAAAAAAAAAAGATAATAATAATTAGAAAGGTTGATCGACGTTTGGCAAACATATATACTTTTCTGTGGTTTCTCACTTCTGATTTGCACTGCATAATCGCGAGTGCGAATGCCTCGCAATCTGGTTAGGTTTTGATTATTATTTTTGTCAACTGAACATAATTATAGAGTGCGTAAACACAAGACCCAATGTGTAATCAGAACTCTCAGTTCAATACATGTTGCGTAATATGATCTTCAGTACTCTGCGTTTAAGTTAATTTGCTATCAGTCAAAGAGAGCTTTGCAAAATATGAATTTCTGCAGATAACTACAAAGGTTGTAGTTTTGGGTGAGAGTTGACTGGCCTTAAACCACCTTGTAACGTGCATTTTCTCAAAGACCATAGTAGTCGGGAGTTCGGGTTGGTCACAAAGACATTTTTATCAATTCGGTGGACCTTGAACTCTACCAAGAATTGCAACAGAGTAAAAACATGAACATAGTTTCATTAGACCTACCTTTATATGGTTTTCCTCCCGAAAGGATGCTACACCATTTCACCCAATGGTAAAATTCATGAAGTAGTTTTCTTATCAATAGGCAAGTTGCTGGATTTTTTCCTAATGAAGTGAAAGTCTTATTTCAAACGAAATCTCAAAATAACGGCTGCTTTGGTTGTTTTTTTTTTTGTTAAGTTCAGTTGAGTGGGTTTGGTTGGGTTTTGCTAGGTTTTGTTGGGTGGGTTTCGTTGAAATTTGTTAGGTGGGGTTGGTTGGATTTTGTTGGGTGCTTTTGTTTGGGTTTTGTTGGGTGGGTTTGGCTGAGTTTGGCTGGATTTTGCTGGGGTGGGTTCGGATGGGTTTTGTTGGGTGGGTTTGGTTGGTATTGGTTGGGTTTGTTGGGTGGTGGTTTTGTTAGGTTTTGTTAGGTGGGTTTGGTTGAGTTTTGGTGGTGTGTTTTGTTGGGTTTGGCTTGATTTTGATAGGCTCAATTGGGTGCGCTTTGTTGGGTTTTGTTAGGTGGGTTTGGGTGGGTTTTGCTGGGTTTTGTTTTGTTTTGTAGGGTGGTTTTGGTGTTGGGTGGGTTTGGTTGGGATTTGTTGGGTGTTGTTGTGTGGGCGTGGGTGGGTTCTGTTGGGGTTTGTTAGGTAGGTTTGGTTTAGTTTCGTTGGGTGGGTTTTGTTTTGTGGGGTTGGTTTGGCTGGGATTTGTTAGGTTTTGTTTGGTGGTTATTGCTGGGTTGTGGTGGGTGGGTTGGGTTGGGTTTTGTTGGGTGGGTTTCGTTGGGTTGGGTTTTGTTGGTTGGGTTTCGTTGGGTTTTTGCGGGGTTTGGTTGGGTTCTGATGAGTGGATTTGTTATGGTTTTGTTGGGTTTGTTGGGTGGGTTTGGTTGGGTTCAGTTTGCTAGGTGGGTTTGATTGAGTTTCGCTGTCTACTGTTGGGTGGCTTTGAATGGATTTTGGGGTAGTTTTGGTTGGGTTTTGCTGGTAGGGCTTGTTGAAATTTATTCTTGTTCTTAGGCATGGATATGCCCTTTCTAGTTGTCTGAGGAACCCGAATTCACAAGGTTTACTTTACGCTCCACATGTGCTACCGTTTAGTAAGGTATTTCTTTCTCCACTGTCTTGTTTTGTTATTCTTCTCATTGCCGAAGAAAGGTTGTGGCTTTTGGGGTTTTTTTAAGTTTCATCTACAGAACGCTGATGAAAAAGCAATTTGGCAAAAGGTCATACTGCAGGTCTTTGTTTATACTCTTAGCCTATATATGGATGGTTTTGACGTAAAGTCTTTCCGAATGTTTTTCTATCTTTTCAGACCCACCTCAACCAATCTTAGAGACTTGTGTGACACCCCCTGGTCTCGGCTCCAGTAAGTTTTCTTCTTCGCTCATAAGATCACTGGTGCATGCTGTCACTTTTGATATTCGAGAACTCATTAAAATGCTGAAAATCTAACTAAATTGGACTCGAAATGCAAGATTCTCAAATACTTCCGTCTCCTCTTCAGATCCGGCTGGCAATATTAAGAAGGAAGGGAAGTTTGCGGCTCGGGATATTTAGACATTGCAATTACTATAGGAAATTCTAAAAGACTACCGATTAAGTTACCACGAAATACTTAAATAGACTCGAAAAATTGTATTGGAAAACTTGGACACGACCTAAACTATATAGTAGGTGTAGAATATAATGCATCCTCTTGTGAACTACATACTGGTATTATGAACAGTTCTCTGATCAAATATGAGTGCAGGAATTGTACTGATCCACCACGGGGGCAAGATACCAATCAGTTCTGTGGTATGACGATGTTCAAGTGGGCAGCTGTTTGTTTCTTGGGAGATCTTACATTAAAGCCCACCCAGCTGGAGAAAGAAAAGGCTTCGCATTGCGATCATGCTACCAAAACCATACCCTTTTACTGTGTAACTTGCCAAGTGTCCTTATTCACACCCTTTATATTAGTCTCTAACACTGTAAAGTTAAAATTAGAAGCTTAAAATGTCTTCTTTATGATCCTTGTAGTTTTGTCTTGAAGAACTGATGGAAACATTACGCCATTTTTTGATTAAAAAGAGATGTTGAATGGGAAAATTTTCACAAATGAGTGTTTTTGCACGACTTTGACACATTCAATTTTAACCGTGACTTTATCAGGGACCGCTTAGACGGGGGCTTTAGCCCCCACCCAATTTTTCTGCCACAGGTATTTTGGGCCGCCTTAGACAGTTTTTAACATTGTTGAACATATTAGGCCGCTTTGATGATAATCCCCCCACTTCAAAAATGGGGCCGTGGTCCCTGCATTTTTTAGCTACACTGGACCTAAAATTCTAGGTCCAACGTGATCCAAAAGCAATTACTTTTCGTGATTCTTGGGCCTTTATTTTATATCTACTATCTTTGACAAACGGGAACACTACGCCATTTATCGAATAAGGAAAAAAATCTTTCAGAGAGAAAGCTGCTTTGTTCTTTGGTCGACCAATGGAAATCGTGCCGTATGACGTCACGACGAGGCTCTCCCTGAAGCTTTAACGACCTACACGAGGGCATTCAAACCTTTCTTCATTCATCGTATTTTATCACTTTATCGCCCATTACATGAACAAAATACCGGTATATTGTTGGGCCGAGAAAATATTACTCTATAGATCGAGTACTCTCTACAAGTCAAAGATCTATTCAATAGTGAAAAACTTTTTATGTCTTCGGTGAAGAGTTCTGAAGTGTTCAATGTTTAAAGAACGTATTGGCCCTTTCAATAACAAATTTCTAGGGGTCACAAATCATCAAGACACTTATCATTAATGGAAAAATTATTTTTTGAAGATTTTCGTCATTCAAAGAATTTCAGATTGATTTCAGGGTCGCAATGGCACTTAATGAATCAATCAAGAATGGTCCAGTTGAATGGCTCTGGAGCATTTTGTTCTCTCACGGAGATGCTGCGTTCAAGCAGGGAGTTGCTCTAGCACTTCCCTGGTTCAAGCGTAACACTGCATATCTTAGCTGTCGCAATGCGTTTTGTGTCAGTTGCAAAGGACCAAATCGGCGAAAATGTTCCGTTAGGTGGCTGGCCAAAAACTTAGAGCTCTAAAGTAAGTCTCTGGTGGTGGGTTTGGAAATTTGTTATACCTCACATAGACAATATGGAAGTGAGGTATAGAAATGATCATTCTAAAAAAGCATCGATTCATCATGTAATGTCCATGAATTTTTGGAGAATTTTTGAAATGACAGAGGTGGCTTTGCCAATCAGAAGGTTGGGCTGCGGTATGTGGTCTCCAATTCCACGCATGCTTTTTTATCCCCATCAGTGCCAATCCGGTTCTCCAGCCGATCTGTAAAGGTATAAACAGAAATGGTACCGGTTAGCATACAGTTAAGTTATGACTGACGTCTTAATACACACGTGTTGAGATATGCTGTAAAATGATGATTGAAGTTGAAGGTGGGTAGCGATAGTCTTATCGCCATCCGCTGGTAATTATTAAGTAATTGTAGCCACACGCGAGGCTACACCAAAGGCAGATCGTGATGGTGGGAACTAGTGGGTCATCTGGTACCATCGATCTGTTGTAGTAGGCGGTTCATTTGCCGGGAAATTGAATGGCTCTGCCAATGAGTTGAGAAGCCACCAGTAAGTTACTCTGGCAGAAATAAATGCTGCTGGCGGTGATTCGCCGCTGAATTGCCGATGTTGCACTGCCGGTATAAGCTACACCCCAATTAAGCTGACTGTGGCAGTTGAAATGCAGCAACTATAGTGATGCTTTGCCTACCAGAATACTGCAATCTGTGATGCCTCAGGGCTAGGCTTAGGTCTAGATAAACTACGTAGTAAATGACAGTACAGATATAGCACGTAAGTAAGTGTGCATAAGTAAACTGGCTTATATACAAGCTATGACTTTGTTGTTATGATCGTGCACCTTGCCGCACTGAACAACAAGTGGACGTTCTTGTAAATACGATGATACTAGGCCAAAGTGAGAATGACAATCGATATAACTATAGATAAAAAAATGATTACAATGCTAAGTACTCTACGGTACCTGTATGGTCTTCTCTGCAAGAAAATGCAGTCTCGAAATTGCTGATTGATGAGTCGAGACTAAAGAGCGAAGACGTCTGCTGAGTGTAATCACATAGTGTTGCAGTAAAGTATATATATATATATATATATATATATATATATATATATATATATATATATATATATATATATATATATATATATATATATATATATATATATATATATATATATAAACATGACGGAGAAACTGTAAAACAACGATGCTACAGAATTGAAAGGCTGGATCTCCGAGGAGATACAAATAGCGGAAGGCTAGAATTTAGATAAATTAAATATATATATATATATATGCTTTATATATATATATGTATATATATATATATATATATATATATGCTTTATATATATAAATATGCTTTATATATATATATGCTTTATATATATATGTATATATATATAAATATATATGTATATATATATATAAATATAAACAATAGCAAAAAACATGCACAAAACACACGGCATACTGTTAAAACGATCTGAAATTTTAATAAAATACTGAAGACAAAGATCGTGTCATATCTTCTGAGGCAACAAGATATTAAAAACGAAGCGAAGACGTCTGCTGAGTGTAATCACATAGAGCTGCAGTAAAGTATATATGTATATATATATATATATATATATATATATATATATATATATATATATATACACACATATATATATATATATAAACATGACGGAGAAACTGTAAAACAACGGTGCTACAGAATTGAAAGGCTGGATCTCCGAGGAGATACAAATAGCGGAAGGCTAGAATTTAGATAAATTAAATATATATATATATATATATATGCTTTATATATATATATATGCTTTATATATATATATGCTTTATATATATATATATATATATGCTTTATATATATAAGGACTAAGGTCGATGCAAAAACATGGTAATACACAGTGCAATATAATTGAACCAAAAATGGAGTTGAACAAAAAATGGAGTTGAACGAAAAATACAAATTACGACGTTTCGGGTTACATACCCTTCAACACGGTAACAGAAAGTCAACTGAAGTCACACAAACGAGGAGTCAAAGTCAAGGAAAAAGCACCAGTTAACAAAAAGATTAAAATCATTCAAGCAGTGATTCTAGCTTAGAATTAAGGCCATGGGGGTGAAGAGTGCCAAGTTTAAGGATAAGACGCTTTATATGCTTTATATATATATGTATATATATATATATATATATATAAATATATATGTAATATATATATATATATAAACAATAACAAAAAACATGCACAAAACACACGGCATACTGTTAAAACGATCTGAAATTTTAATAAAATACTGAAGACAAAGATCGTGTCAAATCTTCTGAGGCAACAAGATATTAAAAACGGTTAAGAGTTCAAAACTTAAAAGTTTTAAAACGGCAAGGCTCAGTTGTTAAAAAACGCACTACGTTTCGGGGTGATACACTCCCCTTGCTCACGTATATATATATATACATATATATATATATATATATATGAATAAGCACTGTGGAAATGTGCAGGTCGAAAAGAGGTCGTAAAAAGTGCTTAAAAGTTTGCCGTAAACTCCACGACGTTTCGGGTATAAACCCTTCATCAGGTGGCAAAAACCAAACTGAACAACTAACAGAAACAATTGGACACGACAAACATCAAATCCGAAGCGATCGCTGTAAAAACAGAACCGGACGAAAGAGATAGTCAGGAAACATGAGTGCGAAGGATAAAACACAAATCAAAAAAAGAAAAAGAGCGTCCTGGATGAAAAAGTGCTTGTAAAAATCGAACATGGTCGGAAAAAAGGGGAAAAAAGTAGACAAAAACTAGGTCCGGCAAAAAATAAGGCTTACACAGTTAAAAACGAGCACGAAAGGTTAAGTGTAAAAGGAGTAAAAACTGGTTCAAAAAAGCGGTGATTATTACAAAAGGTCAATTCTAACGTTAAGGCCGTGTGGAGTGAGAGTACCTAGCCTCATGATCAGTCGGTTTTCAGCACTAAGGTGGTCACAATCGGAGCCTCGGCACATTACAGCTGCCGTAACGGTCAGTCCTTTTTTACGTGCCATCTACAAAAAGGTAGAGTCGCTCCGACAAGACCCTTCAATCCGTGATGTTTTCCCGGAACCCCCCATCACTGCTTTAAGAGCTGAGAAAAATTTAGCCAACCATTTAGTTCGGGCTTCCCACCCACTCAATTCTTTGTACGACACTCCTGGTACCTTTCCCTGTAACCGTACGAGGTGTAAAACATGCCCAGTTGTTGGCAAACACGACCTCGTCAACATTTCAGGCCCCAACGGCAATAGCTTCATTGTCAAACAAAGATTCTCCTGCATTTCCTCTAAAGTAGTTTATATTTTAGCTTGTGGGAGATGTAACTCGTTGTATGTGGGAGAGACCAGGCGGCGCTTATGTGGGAGAGACCAGGCGGCGCTTCGCGGATCGAGTCACCGAGCACCTTAGGTCCATCAAACAGAATCTCCATGGATACCCGGTGGCTGCAAATTTCAATCCCCCTTCACCTTGTTCAATACAGCATTTAACCGTTACGGCAGCTGTAATGTGCCAAGGCTCCGATCGTGACCGCCTAAGTGGTGAAACCCGACTGATCATGAGGCTAGGTACTCTCGCTCCACACGGCCTTAACGTTAGAATTGAATTTTTGTAATATTCACCGCTTTTTTGAACCAGTTTTTACTCCTTTTACACTTACCCGTTCGTGCTCGTTTTTTACTGTGTATCCCTTAGTTTTTGCCGGACCTAATTTTTTGTCTACTTTTCCCCCCCCCCCTTTTTCCGACCATGTTCGATTTCTACATGCACTTTTTCATCCAGGACGCTCTTTTCCTTTTTTCATTTGTGTTTTACATCTTTCGCACTCATGTTTCCTGACTATCACTTTCGTCTGTTTTTACAGAGATCGCTTCGGATTTGATGTTTGTCGTGTCCAATTGTTACTGCTGGTTGTTCAGTTTGGTTTTTGCCATCTGATGAAGGGTTTATACCCGAAACGTCGTGGAGTTTTCCGCAAACTTTTAAGCACTTTTTACTACCTCTTTTCGACCTGTATATATATATATATATATATATATATATATATATATATATATATATATATATATATATATATATATATATATATATATATATATATATATATCTATATATATATATATATAAATCAATTTGGTCAAGCTGGAAATATATATATATATATATAAATAAATAAATATATATATTTATATCAACCTTTGCTCTAAATCAAGATTTAAATTAAGTTTCTTCCTTTAAATAAGTAACTTACTAACTAACTGACTGACTGACTGGCTGGCTTGCTGACTGGCTGACTGACTGACTGACTGGCTGGCTGGCTGGCTGGCTGGCTGACTGAATGACTGGCTGGCTGGCTGACTGAATGACTGGCTGGCTGGCTGACTGAATGACTGGCTGGCTGGCTGGCTGGCTGGCGTTGGCTGGCTGGCTGGCTGGCTTGGTGGCTGTCTGACTTAATTTAACTAAACTAAACTAAACTCATATAACTTTTTTCTTTGCTGACAGCTGAAAAGTTAGTTACAAGTGAATCTCAACCAGGATTCAAAGTTCGTTTGACACAGACCGGTTTCGAGTTTTGTAAGTAGTCTTTCGCTTTCATATGATGCACATAAACACTATTTCAATTATTGTTGGGGAAATCTTTGACATGAAGTCCTACTTCGCATTTTCTTCAAATCCGGCATGAAATCAAATTAAGAAGTGCGGGGAGCTAAGGGGAAAAGAATGTTTAGCTACTGTTATAAGGAAAATACCAAATGAGTACCGATTAAATTAATTTCAGAAAGGCAGGACTCGATACTCCTAAAAATTACAGCAATGGGTTCCTTCCAACATCTTTATTGAAAGGCAATCCAAACGGACAAAAAAAAAGGCGCTTAAAAGTAGAAAAGTAGAGTTCTAAGGTAATCAAATGCAAGTTAGCGAGCCGGCAATTCGTTTTGAGGTATGCACATGCCCACATTCTCCAAATCATCGTTATAAACAAACCAGTCCCGCTCCTACAAAAATGAAAATCTGTTGAAATCCATCTTTCTAAAATCACTCATAACATGAAGAGTGATCTTAATCAAGTGTTTTTTGTGCAGAGGACTGTTTCTAAATTGCCTTTTTGGAATAAAAATTATGTTAATCGGTCGTAAAGTAGGGCTGAGACGCCCCTATTTCGTTCGGTTGACTTAACCCTTTACCGTTGTGCTCCTATCGGGGCATGTTGTCACGCCTCGGGAGTGGGCGGAAAAGCGGACGTTGCCCGCCCCGCCTCGGCTTCCGTAGGCCATTCACCCCGTGACCTTCAACTATTGTCTCTCTCGTTGCTGTGGCCGAAGTTTCGGGTAGCTACTCGCAGTTTCGAGCTCCGCGTGAAACAGTTAAGATGGGTGACAGCCGAGCTCTCCGCATGGGTCCCAAAGGACCCAAACAACGGTAAAGGGTTAAGATTAGCCTGTGGAGTGTGTTCACTGCAAAGCTGACGCCACCGTCTCTGCGTGTGTGCACGTAACTCTTTAGCCGAGTGGTGCAGATATTTTTTTCGCGCCTCGGGAGTGGGCGGAAAAGCGGACGTTGCCCGCCCCGCCTCGGCTTCCGTCCGTAGGCCATTCACCCCGTGACCTTCAACTATTGTCTCTCTCGTTGCTGTGGCCGAAGTTTCGGGTAGCTACTCGCAGTTTCGAGCTCCGCGTGAAACAGTTAAGATGGGTGACAGCCGAGCTCTCCGCATGGGTCCCAAAGGACCCAAACAACGGTAAAGGGTTAACTCTATGCTTAGTGTTGAATGCACGTACTGCACGATCGAAAACATCGAAAACGAGGAAACGTCGTGCACTGTGTGCAAAGTTCGGTTTGTGTTTCCCACGCTGTGCGTTACATTTCCATGCGCTAACGATGATACCGAACTCGCGTAATCTTCAAAGAGTACTTGACCAATAAAACCCAAAATATTGTCAATATAGTATATTATCAACAAATGCGAAAGAAAACTAATAGGAAAAACAAAATCAGAGGATAAACCTAATCAATGAAGTAAGTCATTAAATATTTTACTCACAGTTTGTTTGAAGTAGCATCTTATCTCTCTGTCTGGGGACCCCTGGACCCCACCCGCATAGAATCGCACCTGGCGCCAAACCTTTTGCCCCGAACAGTTTCTCGTGCCTTCCACTTGCTCATCCACTTTTTAAAATTCTGATGCCATCGCTGATCCTACTTCTCCTTTAGTATAATTAATTGGAACAAATTTCTAGATTGTGAAGCACACACACGGAATCTGGACATATTCAGGTGTCATCTGGCACGTTGCTAGCCCTGTCTAGTTTTAGTCTATGCCTAATGGGTTTCAGCAACGTACCAACGATGGTGTGGGTGATGCTGTGGGTGGTGGTTATATTAGTGGCGGTGGTGATGTTGGTGGCGGTAGTGTTGGTGGTGACGATGATTACAATGACAATTACTACACCCGTCAGTAAAATCCTTCAACTTAAGTTAACTCTTTCTCCATCACATTGGTGTAGGAAGCGATATTCCTATCAACATGCAACTTTGGTTTAGGCCGGGAAACATTGAGCTAGTGGGACATGTGGGCTACTCATTTGTTTCCCAAGAATATTTGTTCATGTTGCCTGTGGTTCATGTGTGTGGCCTTCATTTATGTATGTGACCTTAATAGAGCCCGTTTACGCCCCATTCTCAAGCAACTTTCTAACTGCATAGAAGCATCATGGATTCATGCGGGTTTTATCATCCGACTGTGTACATGTATGAGTATAACCGTGGACTGACCATGTGGCGACTAGGATTTGCCATTGTGCTTGGTGATCAGCATAAGCAATGGAGTAAAGAAAACAAGCCAGTGGGCCACAACTGGAAAAAGGGCCTTTGCCGGCTCGACTTGAACCAATTGGTTGGAAACTGGACCGTAAAACTCCATCTAATCTAAATTACCAACATGTGAAACGTTTGAGCAAACTGTAACAAAACGCAGGACAATTTTTTTGAAATCATAGAGGTAATTTTTAGTTTTAAATCACGCCGAAAAGAACCGTTATGTGCGAGTTCACTAGCATTCTTAGAATTTCGCAAGTCCTCTGGTTAAAGTGAAATTTTCGTCATGTAAAGTACTGCGATACGACTGTACGAGGATTGGGTCCGAAGAGCTGGTACTTGGACCTCTTGGGGGCGTCGAGGGGAAAATATATTATATTTTGTGTTCCTCTAGTTGCGGAATTTCCAAAAATGTACAAATTCGAATGTACTTGCTACTTATTTTCCACAGCAGGCTTTATATTGAACCAGAAACGTTAAAAATTTAATGTACTGATGATGCCTTAATTTACTTCATGGTGATTATTTCGGTGAAACAAATTAACATCAATTCGTCTTGAGTGACTTCTGATCAGCTCCTGCGCTGTCAGGCTGTGAACGTTAACATAAAATTGGATTTTACTCCCACAAGGGAAATACTTTAAAGAAGGAAGAAATTGTAGACCATGAATACCATAGGAGGACGCTATTAGCTATTTTAAGGTACAGTTAAGAACTGTGTTAAAACTAACTAACCAACCGACCAACCAACTAACTAACTAACTAACTAACTAACTAACTAACTAACTAACTAACTAACTAACTAACTAACTAACTAACTAACTAACTAACTAACTAACTAACTAACTAACTAACTAAATAATCAGCTAACTAACTAACTAACTAAGTAACCAACTAACTAACTAACTAACTAACTACCTAACTAACTACCTAACTAACTAACTAACTAACCAACTAACTAACTAACTAACTAACTAACTAACTAACTAACTAACTAACTAACTAACTAACTAACTAACTAACTAACTAACTAACTAACTAACTAACTAACTAACTAACTAACTAACTAACTAACTAACTAACTAACTAACTAACTAACTAACTAACTAACTAACTAACTAACTAACTAACTAACTAACTTTGTTGCCCATGTCGGACCAATATGGGCAGTTTTTCATTGAGGTCATGTAGCTGGCCTAATCAACCTACCTCACTTGTCTAGTACATGGTAACCACATGGTTAAATGTAGGTTCATTTGACCATATTTAGGAGATGATATGGTAGGGTTCACATGGGATGCCCATGTGGGCTCTTTGAAGTTAAGTCCATGTTATCCATGATAAGTAATTGTAAGCAGTGTCAATATATAAGCAAGATAAAATATATTTTGTTTCATAATTAAATTCGATTTAGCCTAGGCTCTTTATTTAGCGTAGGCGCTGTTTTCTAAGGTTAACTAGCCTAGCCTAAAGTAGAAGTTAAATGGAAATTGTAGAATACCTTGCCTTAAGAATGTTGCAGAGAAGAGAATCCGCTACCTTCAACGGCTAGGAAAGGCCCAATGTTATGAGTGTTCAGTTTCTGTGGCTTTCTAATTCGGCAATCTGTTTTTCTCGATTCTTGGCCGATGATGCCGACTTCAAAGACTCAGTGAATACCACAGTTCAGAGAAACCGGGATTCAAAACTACGCCAGTTTTGTTAAAAGGTGGTGAGGTACAGTTCTTTCAATTTCGTTAGGACGTTTGTCGAAAGAATTTATGTTTTCTGTCAGACTGCGGTGGTGTCGTGGAGATGTCGGGGATGCCATCGTGCTGCCTTATCTTCTTGCATTTTGACTTCGTTAAAGTCTAAGTCAACTCTTAAGTCAAATCATAGAAGTCTCAAGTTAAGTCTCACGTCATTGAGTAGTAAGTCAAGTCCGAGTCAAGCTACTTGGTTAAATGGCAAGTCAGATCACAAGTCATTTGGTGCAAGTCCAAGTCAAGTCGCTTATTTTCGTTCGTGTTGTTAATAATGCTAATGTTCACAAGTGTGCAGTGGGACTTCGGTATTTAAGCACCTTGCCAATCCGAAATATGTCTTTATTCAAATTTTTAAAATATTGTCACATTTTTTCTGGTTGTTGTTATTAGGCTCCTTTTACGCAGAATTAATAAAGTCTGAAAAATTGTTACCCAATGAGTTAGGTTTGTTGTTGGGGAACATCTATATATCTAGTTTGTAAATCTAGGAGGGCGCCCTTGTCCGTTAACG
The DNA here is from genome assembly GCA_037179385.1 of Holothuria scabra. NCBI lineage: Eukaryota > Metazoa > Echinodermata > Holothuroidea > Aspidochirotida > Holothuriidae > Holothuria > Holothuria scabra. Next base: position 42,662,272 of record CM074182.1, read on the forward strand.
TATTCTTATAGAAAAAGTGTGTAGAAACGTGAAGGCGCAACTTATGTTTCACCACAAAAAAGTTTCCCCCTAAGGTAGGCTTTTGTGAACGACAACTTTCCCCCTAGGTGCCGAATTAGTGAAATATATATACTGCTAAATGCGGGCTAAGGTGGACATGCTTTAAAAAGGGTAGTTTGGTGAACATATTATTATGGTACTATGGTAGATGTATTATGCACCATTCAGGCATGTAAGGGTGATACTGCATGGTGTTTAGTACCACTATGACATATTTCCAGTACTCCAGTGAGGCTGCTTTTAAGTCCCATGTTGTATTTGAGATATAATGTTGGCTTCACATAAAATCGTGTCCACTTAAGGTGTGTCACCTTTTTTTGAAGTCCACAGATTGACCCAATTTGAAACAGGCAACATATATATCATGCTGATTTCAACCACTGATGTCTCCTGAGGGAATGATTGTATCGAGTTCATTTGTTGACATAAAATAGATGGCGCTCTGTTTTAGCATTCTCCAGAAAATACTCTTCCGAAAGGCCTGAACAATACGTGAACACGAAAATGTCCACTTAATGTCAAAGTCCACGTATTGACTCAGAGTGTTGGAGTCTTCTTGTCATTTTGGGTTGTTTTCTTGAGAAAGGCACTGTGTTGCTGAAAATTTGAAATAGATTCCTGAAACTGAAACTACAAGTTGTCTTGTTTTTTCATTTATGGTTTTATATATATATATATATATATATATATATATATATATATATATATATATATATATATATATATATATATATATATATACTGTAAAATGTTAAGCTTGAATCACAAGGATGTTCACAGCGAAAGTAAAAACAGAATCTGAAGGATTCACAGAATTCTAGTTGAAAATGAATTCAAACTTAGCATTTAAAAAAACTAGAATATTAACTACACGCTCATAGATGACGTATTACACCTTAGATCGAGCAGCTTGGGGCTTTTTATTTCAGCTTTCCTTCTCTGGAATGAAGCAAACATATAATCGTTCAATGTAAAATTCCTCAATAAAAAGCATTCTAAAAAAGTTACAAGCAAGTTAAACGGTCCTAATCAAGAAACACATCCAGTCAATTCACCAACTTCTTCTACTTGTGTTCGAGACGTAATTTCTGACTTACGGCACTGCACCTGAAGTTTTACAGTAAACACATATTACTGGCTAATAAACTCCATGAAGAACCACTTTTTTAAAGTCTGTAGTGACAACGGTCATCTATTTCCTTTAATTATTGCCGTGACTGCACCTCTGTGTGTAGCAGCACGGTGTTCAAAGTTTTACTCGACAAAATGGTAGTGGTTCATTCGCAATTAGGTCATATTTCATTAGAGTGTAAAGAATTTTATTGAAAAATTGCTTACAAACCACTGACTAAATTCCAACAAAAAGGTGTCCTTCATTCACTCCACCAACGTAATCTCTGTTATCACCGTTTTATTAGTGCAGGCGGGCTTCCCATTTCCAGTTGCAGATTTCAAAGAAGATAATTATATCAGTTTCAAAGTAGATAACTATCTTACATCACGAGTTTACTGTTTATACTTCAATTAAGGAAACTCTTTATTTTGAAACAACTCCTGAAAACGTAATAAGGAATTGGTAAAATTCCTCAGTCTTAATCTAATGAGAAATTTCTAGATACACCACTGTGCACAAAGCTATTCCTTTGAAAAGTGGAAGAATTCCCATGCCGATTACCAGTTGAAACCATTAAACCAACATCACATATTTTGGAGTGTTTATTTTATATTCATCCAAATACAGTGAGTGAAACTGGAATACGTGAACAGGATCAGATTACCAAGGCAACCATTCCTGATTTAAACGGGATAATTTACAATGGAATTACGCCAACTGCTCACTTCACTGTCTCAAAGTGAGTTAAATTACATATTTTATGAATATGCTCATATCTCTCGATAAAATTCGTGTTAGTATTTTGACATGTTCAAAGAGTAGGCTAATGATGTCATTTAGTCTTCTCTACTCTATTTTATCCTTTCCGCTAGGGAAATACAACCAACATGTAGCGGTTATTACATTATCCCAGACTGTACAGCCATTCTCTTTAATCAAAAGGCTATTTTTTCCCCCAACGCTATAATTTTTGTACCAGTCCACAGATTCCCAATTGACACAGCGCTTTGATTGACAGCTAGTTCAAAATGCAGAAAATGAAACTCATTTTAAACAACATGTACTGTACTGCGAGTGTGTGATTGAACATTGCTTTCTTGTACATACACTCATCCTAATCAATTAGCTGGGGTTGCGTCAGGATGAAGATGAATAAAGGAAAATTGTTGGAAGGGCTTGAGTAAATAGGTTAGGAAAATTGGAACTGTTTGGGATAAGAGGATAACAGTTAGGAAGCTGACCTCGGGGTCACCAAAATATATTAAGCTCTGATAACGTCACACAAGTTTGAATTTTAGCCCCGTATGGAAATGCACACTTCGAAAAAAGAATGGCTGTTTTATCCTGTACACGATAAATGACGAATAAGAAAACTTTGAAACTTACCAGACTAATTTCGCAAGTTATTATAGGAGCAATTCAGGCCAAACTGTGGGCTAAAAGGCGCAAGAATCACCAGGAGATTTGAGGTCACCGTTTCTGAACGTTTGTCCCGAAATCATTCCAGAAGCTGTCCAACACTAGTCAAATGCAAAGAATTAATCAAGAAAGGTACTTTCCCACATAGTTGCGTTGATAAATTATTCTAATTTTCCCTATCACAGTCAACCCGCTTTGTTTATGCTACAATCCTGTTTGCAGTAACATACACCTGTTAGTCAGTGAGCTATCTTGAAACGGAATGCATGATGGTACCTAGCATATTGCAGCACTGCGATACAAGATCCAATACAATGCCATGAATCGGGCGTGTACATACGTAAGTGATGCGACAGTATGTGTACATATAATGAATGCAGAACATGGACAAGTGTTTTTTATTGCATTTCAAGTGAAGGTAAAAGGATAACAAAAAAGTCACTACTTTATTTTGGAAATATTACTTGCTTTCTCTCTTTTAAATGATATTTTATCATATCCTCATATCGAAGATGGAAAATGTACAGTTTGAAAATTCGCAGTGAGCTCTCGCTTCTTCAGTTTTCTCGGAAAGTTTTTGACGAAGACTCTAGCCCAAGGTTACCCCTGAAAATCGCTATCTAATAAAACGAGTTTCTTATGATCGAATATTAATCTATTTTCTCTTCAACTGCCAAAAAGTACTCAAATACGGAAGACCTTGAATAAGAATTTTTGACAATTCCAACGAGAATGGGTCCGTTTTCGCCCGGCGTAGACTAGCTCAAGTATGGTCTCCCAGAACGCCTTTCACCGCGAGTGCTGAGGGTTTAAAGATTGTGCAAAACGGTCACAAATGGGAAGTATGCTTCCCAACTGATAAGGCCTTTCATGGAGTTTAAACCAAACCATGCGATCATATCCAAGATAGGATCACAGTTTAGCCTGTACTGAGTTGAAATTGTTTGAAGTTGAGGCCCAGGCAGAGTTAGAGCTGAACCTAGAATAATTGTAAGTAATAAAATAATTGTAATTGGAAAGTATATTGTATCTATCAAAGTGTAGTTTATCAACCGTGCTTAGGCCTCTTAGGCATGTGCATACATTTTCGGGCGGAACTTCGCCATCAAATTTTTCATGTTGACGAATATCATGTGTCCCTTTAAAAATGGGAGTCTGCGGATAGGGAAAGGGGGAGACACTTGCCCCCGTGGAAAGTCGAAGATCTTAAGAAAAGAAACCTGGAGGGAAAATTAAGTCGATATTTCCCAGAGGTTTGGCTATAAAATTTCCGGAGCATAATACCTTAACAGTAGAAAGTGATTCACTCTCCGGGAGAAAATGTTTAGTTTTCGCCCCTTGGCTCTACGCTAGAGAGGCGAGGGGAATCTTAAAAAAAGGTAAGTAGTACGAAAATTAACCTGAAGAACCTGAAGAAAAAACAAGCCTAGATCGGAGGTTTGACAGAAATATTTTACAGGTCTGCATTATTATTAACAAATAGATGATGGATTTTTCCCTGTTTTCTAATTATTCTTTGTAGCCTGAAAGTGCACAGTTTAGATATTTCCTCTGCTTCAGTAGCTACAAAGGCGAATGTCGGTGTAACTGTGAAAGCAAGTGGATCCAGTTTGGAAGTGTCCGGCAAACTGAAAGTCACGAAACCATATGATCTGTAAGATACCTTTTATTGTTGAAACGATTCCATCCAGACAAAGCATAGGTTCAGATTGATTGACTGGTTTTGAAACGTTTATACACGAGAACAGTTAAAGTCAGTTTTCTGTACATGAAGTGAAGAAAGTGGGACATAGGAGAAGACCTATGTTGCGTTAAAGGAAGGAAAGTGTTAGTGGTTATTGGTTCCGGATTGAAGTGAAACTAATACCGTTTTTAACTTAGTTTTTGATACATTCTGTTTAGGTTCTCCTTTTTCCTTCTTCTTTTTTGCTTGTTGGTTTCTTAACCTCACATTTTTCGTGCCTCAAAGAATGTTTCCTTTGTCTGTGGGGAAATTAAAATAAAAAGATGATGTGCATATGTTGGTTTCTTAACCTCACATTTTTCGTGCCTCAAAGTATGTTTCCTTTGTCTGTGGGGAAATTAAAATAAAAAGATGATGTGCATATGTTGGTTTCTTAACCTCACATTTTTCGTGCCTCAAAGTATGTTTCCTTTGTCGGTGGGGAAACTAGCGATTAAGATTCTGTATTTTCGCTTTCCTATCTAATTGTTCAATCTCCAAACTGCATGAGTAGTACGAGGGGTCACCAAATGCACTTGAAGGCATTTCTCACTTTTGTGACGAATTAATCTGTCTGTCTATGCACCATTACAGAACAAGCACATCATCTTTTTATTTTAATTTGATCACTTTTTGGTTCAAGGTTAATATAAAACATATTATGGTGTATACCATTGCATCCTTCAGCTCGAGCGTATCTATTGACATGAGCAGTTCGACGTGGTCATGAACACTTACCATTGAAATAGGTAAGTCTTCTCAAAATAATGGTACATTTCATATCGATTATATTTGCATTGGGTACTAAAAAGTTTAAGATTAGACGTAAAACGTCTGGAAGAAAACCATACATTCATTTGCTTTCGGATTCAAAAACCCTATTGTTTGAGGTAGAGGTCAAAGGTCATTTAACGTCCAGCGGTAAAATTGCGAAAACACCGAAAATGGCTTGTAAACACAATATCTTCAGATAGGAGTGACCAATACCCTTCATATTTGGTGTATAGATTTTACATGTTAAGAGGAAGAAGCCTAAAGTTTTCGGTAGAGGTCAAGGGTCATTTGAGGTCACAAGCGGTAAAATTGCGAAAACACCGAAAACGGCTTGTTAACACACTATCTTCAGATAGGAGTGACCAATACCCTTCATATTTGGTGCATAGATTTTTCATGTTGAGAGGAGGAAGCCTACTGTTTTCTGGTAGAGGTCGAAGGTCATTTGAGGTCACTAGCGGTACAATTGCGAAAACTTCGAAAATGGATTGTAGACACGATATCTTCAGATAAGAGTGACCGACAGTTTTCAAACTTGATATATACATTTGTCATGTTAAGAGGAAGAACCCTATTGTTTTAGGTCAAAGGTCATTTAAGTTCACCAGCGGTAAAATTGCCGAAACTTCGAAAAATGATTGTAAACACGATATCTTCAGATAGGAGTGACCAATACCCTTCATATTTGGTACATAGATCTGTCATGTTGAGAGAAAGAAGCCCATTGTTTTTGGTAGAGGTCAAAGGTCATTTAAGTTCACCAGCGGTAAAATTGCCGAAACTTCGAAAAAGGCTTGTAAAACACGATATCTTCAGATAGGAGTGACCGATACTCTTCATATTTGGTACATAGATTTGTCATGTTGAAAGAAAGGACCCTTTTTTGGACCAAGGTCAAAGGTCATTTGAGGTCACTAGAAGTTGAACTACAAAAAACTCTCAAATAGCTTGTTAACACCATCAGAACCTTCTTGTTTTTTGAAACATACCACATGTCATGTAAGGTATTCAGAGATCGTGAGAGAATCAAAGAGCCCTTTTGGTTGAGATCAAAGGTCATCTGGGGTAACTGGGGGTCAGTGTTTGTTGGAATTTGTAGGTTATCAACATGATATAAGTGTGTTTTGATCTTTGTTTAATGAATCCCTGCCATTTTGTACCTAAATTGTAATGAAAACTCGATCGAAAGCCGTCAATTTGAAAGAAGGAAGGTATTTCATGGCAAAGAATCACTAAGTCTTTTGGCTTTCTGGTTCAGAGGTCGTGAGGAAATCAAAGAGCCCTTTTGGTTGTGGTCAAAGGTCATCTGGGGTAACTGGGAGTCAGTGTTAATTGGGATTTGTAGGTTATCAACATAAGGGTGTTTTGATCTTTGTTAAATAAATCCTTGACATTCTGTGCAAAAATGGAAAGAAAATCAATTAAACACTGTCAATCTGAAAAAGTGTAAGGGATTTCATGACAAGGAAAAGTAATCACTAAGCCTTTTGTCTCTCTGGTTGACGAAATAGGATTACTTGTAAAAGTGTTTACATATATGTATATACAAACATATATATATATATATTTATATATATATATGTATATATATATATATATATATTCATATATATCATTAAACAAGATGCAAATCAAAGCATCACTGGTTGACTTGAAAAGTAAAAATAGTGCAAAATTTTATTTCTAAATTTTCGGATCACCCTGGAACCTTTCTCAACGAGAACAGAGAGTTAAGGAAGTAATGTACAGTTATCGAATTAGGTTCAGCCCTATCCTAGCAATGGGAGATGCAATTTCGACACATAATATGAAAGGTGATGATAGTATATATATATATTTCACTAATTCGGCACTTAGGGGGAAAGTTGTTGTTGAAAAGGCGACCTTAAGGGGAAAAATTTTTTGGGGCGAAATATAAGTTTCGCCGTAACGTTTTCATACACTTTTTCTATAGGAATACGTAAACTGACAAGGGCGCCCTCCTAGATTTACAAAGTAGATACAATTACTTAAAAGTTGTCTCAAATTTACGGACACCTAGCTGTTATATATATATATATATATGTATATATATATGTATATATATATATATTGATATATATATTGATATATATATTTATACAAGATTTGATTTATATATATATATATATGTATATACATATATTGAAAAGGTTTCGATAGTTTTTTACAACATAACTTTACAGAACTGTTTCGTAAGGGCCCAAAATATAGGTCCTCACTCCTCAGAAGCCTGAAGTAGAACGTAGAACGGTGCCAAGAACGTTGAATACCGTACGTGTGCGTTCGTTGTGAACAAGCAAGAACGGTGTACAGCGAACCAAGATACACTACCTATTAATATAATTACACAGCAGATGTTTGTTACTGTGTCTGCAAGAGCTGGGGCCCGTTCCACAAAGAGTTACGCACAATCTGAAGTATTATTTACTGTTGACTTAAGTATGGGGAACCAAACTTAAGATTGTGCGTAACTCTTTGTGGAAAGGCCCCCTGATCAGTTCGTTTCACGAACAATCGTTTATTTCTTCCGACTTTTGTGAGTTTTACCCCTCAATTACTGCCGACCTTCTCAACGAGGCTTTAGACTTTGCAAAAAACTACACAAACATGCCAGCATTCGAAAGGCATATTATCTTCCACACAAAGAAAACTATGCTGGTCAACCACCATGGTGCAAGCGTACCGAATCTTTATTCGATGTCACCATGGGTAGTTTGGACGGTGCTGAAACTTGTGAACTAATAGAATTCTACCTCCTTTCACAACCTCAGCACATTAACATGAACGTCGGCCTACACAGAGACGAAGGTTTGGCTGTTTGCAAAGCAACAACAAGGCAAACAGAAATCATAAAGAGAGAAATATGCAAGATATTCTCAAATAACAAGCTAAAAATAGAAATCGAAGCAAACTAAAAAGAAAGAACTTTTTAGACCTTACCCTTGTTCTTAGCACAAGCACATACAAACCATACATGAAACCCAACAACACTCCTCTCTATGTGCACAAACAGAGCAACCACCCCCACTTATCATAAAGAACATTCCAAAAAGCATCCACATTTCTTCCAACGAAAACACATTCAACACATCATCGCCCGTATACCAAGAACCATTACAAAGAAGTGGCTATGGGTACAACCTTGGGTACGAGATCCAACCCCTAGCACCAGTCATTCCAAGGGAGCCCCGAAACGAAGACGAAATAGGAACATAACTTGGTTCAATCCCCCGTTTAGCGACAGTGTCATCACCAACATTGGCAAGAAATTCTTTAACCTCTTGGACAGCTGCTTCCCACCCAGGCACAAACTACATACTCTACTCAACAGAAACAAGGTGAAACTGAGTTGCAGTTGCATGGCACACATACACCAGATTATATCGGCACACAACAAATACATACTGGCCAAACAGGGAGCACAACCAGCAACGCGAAGCATCTGCAATTGCAAAAAGCTAAGCGAGTGCCCATTGGAAGGCAACTGCCTCACAAGCAACATTGCGTACCAAGCAACCGTAACACGCCACGATACACCGCCCACAAGTCTAGCTTCAAAGAAAAAGAAAAAACGCAACTTCGCTCAGTGAATACATCTGGAAACTAAAGGATTCAAAAGTAGGATACTCCGTAAAATGGAAACTCATGACCAAAGCTCGAGCATATTCCACATCATCTAAAACTTGTTATCTCTGTCTGGTAGAAAAGTTCTTCATTATACTCAAATCTCTCTTCGCAACTCTAAATATAACGAAACGAACTGATAAACTCTTGCAGACACAGGAACAAACACCTGCTGTGTAATTATCCTAATAGGTAATGTATCTTGGCTCGCTGTACACGCATTTATGTATATATATATATATATATATATATATATATATATATTGATATATATATATGCTCTTGTTTTACCAGTTTTTACTATTTGTTTTATGTTTTTACTGGTGTGGTGCTTTTCCATTTGGTTTATATATATATATATATATATATATTGATATATATATATGCTCTTGTTTTACCAGTTTTTACTATTTGTTTTATGTTTTTACTGGTGTGGTGCTTTTCCATTTGGTTTATATATATATATATATATATATATATATATATATATATTTATACCTAATTGTGGGATAAGGGGAATTTTTTGGGCAAAGTATCAACGTTAGGGGGAAATTACCGTTAGGGGGAAAATTTACGTTCCCCCTTACGTTTTCACACACTGTTTTAATGAGAACACGTTAGTGTATAGTAAAATACATATGGGGGTACGTAGTATACCTAATTACTTCAATGTTGACCAAATTACGGACGCCTATCTGTTAACACGTACAACTAATGGACGATTGAATTTACGTACATGTATATGTTTTTCCTTAAAGGCGAAATATACAGTTATGTATTTTATTGTTTTTTATTTCGCCTTAACGTATGAAGATATACAAATTTCCCCCTAATGTTCAATCAAGTGGTTTATATATATATATATATATATAGATATATATTTATATATATATATATATATATATATATATATATATATATATATATATATATATATATATATAAATAAATACTCAATCTGCAGACAGTACTCTTTCGACCTTGTAAGGTCTCCTCAGAGTAGATTTCAAGACGGCATGACAAGACTGACACAGTCATATCCTGCGTGAGTCCAGCCATTCACGATATATATATATATATTTATATATATATATATATATATATATATATATATTTATATATATATATACACACAATATAACTGTAGTCTCTCTGTTACTCTGAGTTTCACACACGCACCTTTACTGTACGGTGATCTTCAGACAAATGACTCCAGCCAACGTTATACACGGCTCAACACTACAAAGCTATCGTGTTTGTTTCGTACGGCCCGGTGGTTTTACCTTTGTGCAAGTTGCCGTGGCGACACGTGGAGACTAGCTCAGTTCTCTTGTTTAAGTTGTTTTCACTGCCGCGGATTATTGCTAGATTGCAGAGTCCGGATTGTCAGTGGTGAGAATGATCAAGTTAAATCAGACACGTTCGGTCTGAAATCGAAGCGTGCCCCACCCCAAATCCCGGAACTAATACCGTTTGAATCCGAAATGCTACAAATGGTAGAAAATGTACAATTTAGAAAAGTTGCAGGCAAGTTCCATTCTGAACTAAGCAGGGATGTAATGAATATCGTCTCTTCCAAAAACATCCTTGTGGAAGCCGACAAAACTAGGAATATTTACAAACTACATCACTCTGCCTACGACAAACTACTTACTGACAATCTACACAAAACATACAGAAAGGTGGAACCAAACACTTCCACCGAAATAGAGATAGAATCCCACAATATAGCTGAAGACCTGGACATAAGTGATAAAATAAAAGAAACAGCACCCAAACCAGCATTTGTCACCATCAAAGACCATAAAGAAAATTTCCAAACCAATGCCAAATGAAGGCTCATTAATCCCACTAAACCCGAGATGGGACGTGTGACCAAATCTATTCTGGACCGTATTAATAACAGCATAAGGTCCAGGATCCGTGTAAACCAATGGGAAAACACCTCCTCTGTTCTGGAATGGTTCAAACATTTACATGGAAAAAATAAACTCACCTTCCTGGTATTCGACATCGTAGACTTCTACCCTTCAATATCGGCGGACCTCCTTGACAAATGCTTAGACTGGGCCGAGCGCTACACCAACGTAAAAAGTATTGAACGCAACGCTATTTTGAACGCAAGACGCTCACTCCTATATGACCACAGAGGCAATACGTGGGAGAAAAGGGAGACAAACAAAGAATTTGATGTCTCTATGGGAGCCTACGATGGGGCAGAAGTATGTGAGCTAGTGTGCTTTTACATCCTGCACCAACTACACCATCTTCTTAAAGTTGAAAGCGTAGGACTGTACAGAGATGACGGACTGGCGGTTATGAGGTCGCACTCGGGCAGCAAAGTTGACCGCGAAAGGAAAGACCTAATAAAGGTTTTCCAAGCATGTGGACTAAAAATCACCGTCCAAACTAACCTAAAGACCGTCAACTTCCTTTACGTAACCTTAGACCTTAACACTGTCTCGTACCAGCCTTACAGGAAACCTAATGACAACCCCGTCTACATTAACCGCCTTTCCAATCACCCACCCACCATCATGAAGAACATCCCACAGGTTATAGAAAGAAGGATCTCAGAACTATCCTCCAACGAGGAAGCCTTCTATATAGCCGCCCCTGCGTATAACGATACCCTGAAATCCGCTGGGTACGAGTACGAAATAGAATACCAGAACACGCTCCCCACCAGACAAAGGAAAAACAGGTCAAGGAAGGTTATATGGTTCAACCCGCCATTCAGTAAAAGTGTGAGGACTAACATTGGGTCACAATTCTTAAAACTCATCAGCAAACACTTCCCAAAAGGTAGCAAGCTACACAAAATATTTAACAAAAACACGGTTAAAGTGAGCTACAGCTGCATGACAAACATACAACAAATCATTAAATCCCACAACTCTGATGTCATCAAAAAAACCAACCAGGAACCCTTGCAAAAAACATGCAATTGCAGACAACCCGTGAATTGCCCCCTCCGTGGGAGTTGTCTCACCGGTGACGTAATTTACAAGGCCACAGTTATATCAGACAACACTGAAGCACCATACATAGGCCTTGCAAGCGGCCAATTCAAAAACAGGCACAATAACCATACGAAATCATTCAGACACGACCGCTATAAAAACGACACAGAGCTCTCCAAGCACATCTGGGAGCTAAAGGCAAAAAATAAGAACTATTCAATCAGATGGGACATACTAAGAAAATCGAACACGATCAAACGTCAATCCGGACTCTGCAATCTATGTATCGAGGAGAAAATAGCAATAATCCGCAGCAGTGAAAACAACTTGAACAAGAGAACTGAGCTACAATACTCGACAAAAATGATGGGACAAAACAAGCAAACCAAGCAATGAACGGAACACCTACCCCCCCCCCCACTCCCCCATTCAATGTTGGGGCAGCCCAAGGCGTCCTGAAACTTCAACATTGATACGGGGAGCGGGGTTTGTCCCATGTATTTTTGTCGAGGATTGTAGCTTCCACGTGTCGCCACGGCAACTTGCACAAAGGAAAACCACCGGGCCGTACGAAACAAACACGATAGCTTTGTAGTGTTGAGCCGTGTATAACGTTGGTTGTAGTCATTTGTCTGATGGTCACCGTACAGTAAAGGTGCGTGTGTGGAACTCAGAGTTAGAAAGAGACTACAATTGTATTGCTTTTATGTGTGTTCTAGCTCTGCTTTACAGTATCGAGCACTCTCACAGTTAGAAGTGAAAGAAAGCTTATTTCATATATATATATATATATATATATATATATATATATATATATATATATATATATATATATATATATATATATATATATATATATATATATATATATATATATATATATATATATATATATATATATATATATATATATCTATATATATCTATCTATATATATGTATCTATATATATATATATATATATGTAACTGTAACCATAGAAAATGGTTCACTCAAAACAGACTTGTTCAACAAACCAACGGACAAGCACAACTACCTTCTACCCAGCAGTTGCCATCCGCCGCACTGCACCAAAAACATTCCGTACAGTCAAGCACTCCGCATAAAACGCATCTGTTCCTTTGAAACAGATTTTAACACTCGGGCAAAGGAACTATCCGGTTACCTCCGTAACCGGCAGTATTTTCGGGGTTCAATTGAAAATGCCATCAAAAAGGCAAAAGAAACCCCTCGCTCGCAAACTCTGTCGTACAAAACTCGTCAGCGCAATTCCGACAGAGTGCCGTTGGTAACTGATTACCATCCCGGTCTACCACCACTAGCCAAATTCATCAAAAAGCATATGCCCACACTTCAGAGCACCGATCGCCTAAGGTCTATCTTTCCCCAACCCCCCGTTGTTGCCTTCAAGCGGCCCTCAAATTTACGGGACATTTTGGTTCGGGCAAAATTCCAGGACAAAGCCTCAGTCGAGGAAAACAACGAAAATTTTGGTTGTTCACCTTGCCCTTCCAACTGCCCGTGCGCCCTGGTTGATTCTACAAAAGGCTTCCAGAGCAATCAAAGTGCACGCACCTTCCAAATTAGACAAGAAATTAATTGTCTTTCCAAAAATGTCATTTATCTCATATACTGCAATTTATGTGGTGTGCAGTATGTTGGAGAATCTAAAAATACTCTTCGAATGAGAATGACACAGCACAGGTCAGCAATTAAAACCAAAAAGGTTGAACAACCTGTTGCAAACCATTTCAATTTGCCTCATCATTCTATCAAAAACTTACGGGTCATTGCTATCTACCAAAACGATACATGGACCGACAAAGCTAGAAAAACTAAAGAAAATTTCTGGGAACTCAATCTCAAAACCACATCGCCTTTCGGCTTGAACATCAGGAGCGATTTACCAGCTTGCTGATGATACTAACCAAAATAATCCGATCAGGCCATTCCGGCCTGACAATTTCTCCAATTACTTTGAAGAGGATTTTCCTATTGTTGATGGGTTACACCCGAGTAATCCGATCAGACCCTCCCGGTCAATCAACCTGCTCAATTGCCTTAAGAAGGATTATCCTGTCACAATAGAGGTGTGACCATTGTTAACACCTTTAAAAGCTTCCAAAATTTCTCACTCCTTGTCATTCTCTGACCAAGTATTGATAAAGAGGTAGTATTCCTCGAGAGCTCTACTTCAAACCTATTGGCTGTTTAATTCATCTAAATTCTAGCCTTCCGCTATTTGTATCTCCTCGGAGATCCAGCCTTTCAATTCTGTAGCACCGTTGTTTTACAGTTTCTCCGTCATGTTTATATATATATGTATATATCAGACTGCACGTTTTATGCTGAAAGATTAATCTATGTACCTCTTAACATTATGACAGGAATGGACCGAAAATCTGGCCTGCCGACTATTGACAGTTCCCTTTCGGATTGCGAATTTGATGGAAGCAAGGTCAAACTTGATATTAATAACGGAAACATGTACGTCAGGTTTTGTTACTCGCCAAGTAAGCGGGGAGCCAGAGGTTCCCCAGCCCTGTAGTATAAGATAAGAATTTGCATGTTCCTATAAAGTTATAAACGTAAATAAACTGGCATCTAAATTTAGGTTTAATATACCGATCAAAATTGAAGCAAACAATCCCAAAGTTCCACGATCATAATTCTTACTTTCGAAGTACCCTCGTTGAATGGGACGGGTTATTAAAAAAGGGCCCAACTTCGCCCTTCCCCGTTGGCACACCTAACAACCCAATAATGCTTTACTGATACAGAGATAATTCAGTGAGTAAACGATGGGATAATTCAATAAAACATGGTGTAAGTAAACCTGTAGATCGATGGATTTGATACAGGATCCAAAGCCACTCATGAAAAAGGATAATCCTTTTTTAATTTTCCACACTGGAATTTTCAAAAAAAGCTTAAAATCTTGGAAAACTGAGTGCTCTTTGAAAGACGAGAAACGTATTTACATTTGATCCGTACAAATACATGTGTGAGTTGCATGCATTAACAGGTATGGTGGCTGTTTGTGTCTATATGCTGGGAACTCCATCCACGGGGTATTGTAATGTGATTAGAGCAGACCCTACCTACAAACAGCAATCCTTTGTTTGAACAGTTAAACGAATCAACCTTTGAAATTAAGCACTGTACCTACATGCGAAATGAACACCCATGCTTGCAAAGTTCAATATTTTCGGTCAAAAGACTCCGGAATGTCTTTGTCTGTTTGTAGAAGGTGATTGTCCGTCTCATCAGCTTTTGAGTATTTTTGGAAAGTATTTTTGATGCAAAGGTAGTACCAGCACATTCATTTTGAAACAGCCTGAAAATTTAGTGTCCATCATCCAACCAAGTCCACAAATCCATCAGAAGGTGTAAATAAGTTTTTAAGGGGTTTGTCTTGGATAGACACCAAAACAGCCTTGGACCAATTACTTGATATTCCAGTCAACCTCACTTTAGCCATTTGGATGTTATAATTGTGGAAACTAATTTGTTCTTGCGTTTTGTTTTCAATTTTACAATGTACATTTAAACTTAACAAAATTTTGGCTTGCAAATTTCATAAAATGAATGTACACTCTAAAAACTGTTGGGCAAAGTTTTGCCCAACTTAAGCATTTTGTTACCCAACCGTCGGGTTCGTTTGCCACCTGACCTAAATTGGGTAAAAAAATGCCCAAATTCGTTGGTTAAGTGGCTTTCTCATTAGTTGGGCAAAATATTACCCAATCATATCACCCAACTAATTTTCCAAACAAATGGTTAAAATGTACCCAAGAGCTGTACTTTTGGGTGCTTGTTTGGATTTCAATATCACCTGATACATAATTATGTGATTTGGGCCAGAAGGAGATTGAACAAAATACCCTCAAAATTACACTGTTTGGCCGCCAAGAGTGGCTGGGGGCACCAGCGACGATGCACTTGGATAATAAACAGTGAAGGATGTAGTTTGAAATAACGAGCTCAATCGTTAACTTTGTATTTCTTCTCCCATTGATTACGTAGTAGTGGAAACTTTTTTCTATACGACCATTGCCCTTTAAGTAATTTCATCCAGATTTTTACTGCTATTCTACCACTAGCTTTTTATTTACTAAATCCAACCTTATGCAACCATCAGATCTCACAACTAGCCACTTATAATACAATAATTATCTGTAAAACTTAACTGATCTTTTACTAATCATTTGATCGGTCAATTACGTTTTACTCAACTTTTGGGTACTTTAAAACTTGCCCAACACCTTTAACCAACACCTTTAACCAACATCTTTATTTTAACCAACCTTAATTTGCCCAACAATATGGGTACAGCTGTTTACCCATTTTTGGGGCAATAATTTGCCCATGTTGGGTATTTTGTATTTTGCCCAACGCTTTTTACCCAACTGTTTTTAGAGTGTATTAAGAACAGATTTACACAAATTCTGATTCCCCTAATCTTTTTGTAACAATGCAGAAACACTGTCTTTCAAGTCTTATGGTCAGTTGAAATGATCATCCGGTACATTGGGCAGAAGTATTCTATCAAAAAGTTATTCTCACCCACAAACTGTACAAATTTCCCCACTAGCCTCTTTGGTAGTTCCAAAAGGAACAACATGACATCTCGGAAGAAGTTGCAATGTAATAGCACGTGCCCAGTTTAAATTTCTTAAAAGGAACTTCCTCGTATCTCAAATAAGTCCACATTTTCAAACCTTTTTACCTCTAGCTCTTCCGTCAGAGATCTTAAGCTCATCACGGTGCAGTCAAAATTCCATTTCATTGCTTGCAAGGCCTAGTATGAAATCATAACACTGCGTGTGCATGGGCGTACGCAGGATGTTTCAGAAGGGGGTCAGGCAGTATGTTGAGTGATAGGAGTGATAGTGGGCGGGGCCGGGGCTGTAAAGGGTGTCCCCTTCGCTTTGAAAATTTTTTCACTTTTAAAAAGCCTAGATGCGATATGGTGCAAGACTTCCCACTTTGACACAAAAAATGTTGAAATTTGAATTGTGGTGGTTAATGGGGATAACACTAAACAAACTGTGTTTTACACACAATCTAAAGCCATTTGCGCTACCTTTCGAAGTAAAATTTCTTTGAAATTTGCATACTTTAAGGAGTCCAATCCACAGAGTATCAGTGTTGTCAATAAGCCAACGAGAGCATTTCAGTCTGAGGTTTTTTCTTACTGAAAACATGTAATTCTGCTATAAAGACTAAGCGGAGCCCACAATCAGTTGACCCGGCCCATACCGTGAAGGAAATTTCGAAAAATGAGACCCTCAGACGGACAAAAACAGTATCTTCTTTTATCCTTTGCAATAAAATTCTGACTTCAAAATAATGTCGAAAACTGCAAATGGATCAGATATTTATCCAAAATCTACTTTGACCCGAAAATGGAATTTTGCCTGAAAGTCTATCTTAGCGGAACACCACTATTTGTTCGCGCGGAGCGTGGAGAACACTTTAAAAAATCGCGACCCCTCAGATGGCCGAAAATTGCGTTTTCATGCTTGTTTAAAGGACAAAACAGTCTCAAATTTTAGCTTTTATTTGAAATAATAAAAATTAGCAACTTGCTTAGTGATCAGAAAATCACCACATATATTGTATCACCACCATTAGATTTAAGGAGTGTAATTTAAGGAGTGTAAGGAATGGGTCTATCCCGTTTGAGAATTCTTGCAGAAAAGGTAAGTATTCTCACATGCAGACCCCTTTGAAGTCAATTTCGAATATAATCGACATAATTTGCTTATTTTTTAGGAATGAACGAAAACTGGCATCACTGACGGGGCCTTGGGAAGACAGTCCTTCCCCTTTGAACATTTTTGAGAAAATGGTTGTATTTACATGCAATCCAATGCCACATATGCTACCTTTTGAAATAAAATCTGTGTTACTAAATAACGTATTTTTAAGATATGAAAGTTGGCATCCGTAAGGGGGACCATTGCCCAATTCACTCCACTGGGGGACAGGGAGACAACCCCATAAGACTTTAGATATTTACACAGTAAATTTTTGGCCAAAGTGGCCATGTCCGCACACAAAACTGAAGAAAGAATCAGTTGACCCAGGGAGTTGTCTCGAACAACATTACTTGCTCTAAACAGGGAGGTGTTATAAGCACCTCCCTGCTCGAACAACTAACTTGCTTCCAAATTGGGTGGGTGGTGGAGGTGGGGTTGGAGTCGGTGATGGCGAATGGGGATGATCAACGAAGTATTCAATTGCGTTGCACGAGCGTAACGGAAACTCTTCTCTAAAAATATGTCTTTAAATGCGAATTTAACTGCTCGAGGGAAGAACTCTTGCAGTAATCCTGTCAGGGCTAGAGAGCAGTGTGAGAAACTGTGTCTTTGGTTTGTCTGGCGGGAACTTAGCAAACGCCAAGTCGTGACTCAAATCAACAAAGCCCTCCGTCCTCTTACTCGACAGGAGACCCATAGAGACCTCCTAGATACGCGAAAGGTGCCTCTAGTCGTTTTGTACCACCCACCAGATATCGGTGCGATTTTGCGCAAGTTTAAGCCAATTCTTTTTCCCTCTCCCATAGCCAAAAAGTTTAGTTTCCAATCTTCTCTGTCCTTTCGCCGACCACCTAACCTCTGGTCTAGTCCGAGCCCGTTTAAGCGCTACAAGTGATTAAATGCTGGCGTGTCTTGTTAAACTCGTGACCTTTAATTGGCAATACACCGGCTACACGAAAAAACCTGAGGCTTGGCATGGATATTCACAAGTCGTCCTTGGAAGGTAGTCGTTCCGGTAAACTTCCGCATAAGAGCTGTTACTTATTGTATGCCCACCTTAGTTCTTGTAGAAGCAGCCTGAACTTTCAAGTTGTTCAATCAAATGTGTAAAGAGTCTTCACTTCAGCGCGATGCTGATAAACGTGGAATTGCTTTACTGCGCCTTCATGAGAGCGAATGGATGTATCGAATTTGACACCCCTGCATCTAGGGGGCTTTGTATTAACCGATAATGTAAAATCGGCCGCCAGTGAAAAAGGGTTACCGATAATGTAAAAAAAAAAACCGATAATGTAAAACAAATTACCGATGATTTAAAAACTGTTCAAACATGGGTTTCGTATGGTCCTACCTACAGGTGTGTATGTGTGAGAGCTTATTTATGTAGGCAGGTAAGCTGACAGACGGCAAGCTGACAGTTCGAGGTATCAAATTGCAGTAGTTCGTGGGTGGGTGGGTGTGCACATGCGTTTGTGCGCATGTACCCTGTGTGAATTTATTGCTGTATAAACTCAAAAAGCAGTTGGGGAAAAATAGCACCTGTTTGATTGTTGGAGAACACTCTTAAAAAGTTGGTTAAAATAATTCACCAACACTGGTCACGTATATCATATACCTGAAATTGGGTAAAGTTTTCCCCCAATATGTGTTGTTTGTTTGGTTGCCCCGCAGGCTGGTTACCCAATTGAGTGGTAAAAAACCTCTTGGATAACTCATTAATCAACAACCATTGGGTAAACTTCAACCAATTTCAGGTATTTGACATACGTGACCAGTGTTGGTTAGTTTTTGCAACCAACTTTTTAAGAGTGAAGGAAATTGCTACTAAAGATTGGGCGAAACATCACAATTTTGCCCTTTTATCACATAAATCTTATAAAATAAATTTAAGGAAGTTTGCCAAAATGTTTCATGGGCTATGTTTTGCCAACATTGGGTTGTTTTTCCCATGTCTTCTTAAAATGTATAATTGACTTTGTTGTGGCTGAGTGAAGCTCTAATCACGGGAGTAGCCAGGAAATTTTATGGGGTGAGTGGCCAACTACAGGGCCTGATCGCCGTCCGGGGAACTTTTTTTTTAATAATAATGTACCCTACGATATAGGCTAATCTGGTGCTTAAAGCTTTTGTATCATTAGCATCATTTGAAGTCATTCTTTCTGTATCATTACAAAATATGTTTTAGAATTCGATTAGGGCATGGCCGCCTGTCCTCCTCCGCTACTGAAATGGTCTATATGTGGTTTATATCTGAGTTTATGAATACTCACTTTTCGCTCGAGAAAATGCATGCCGGACAGTACAGACAGTGCAGCAAAGAGTTATACAGGACGGGACTATTTTTCAAAATATTCTGTACGCTCCGCGCGAACTGATGGTGGCGATCCTCTTGGATATTCGTTCTCCCGGTCTTCATATTTTTTATCCCATACTATATATCCGTGGTGCTTCACGTTAATTGTTCCAAAAACGCCTGTGCAAGCCTTGTTTATATTTACCAGCATGGAAAGTGCCGTTTCCAGCTATCTGAAGTCTCGTGACTTTTCAAAATTTTCTATGCGCTCCACTTCAACTCACGATTATGGGATTTTTGCGCTCCTCTTAGACAGTCGTCAGCCTCGTCCTCTAGAATTTATCCCACCAGGCTTCAGGTCTGTAATGTTTTATGCTAATTTGTTACACGCCTGTATAGGCATTGCTCATACGAGCCTTGGAATGCCATTTCCGGCTATCTGAGGAGTCACGATTTTTCAAATTTTCTAAGTACTCCGCGCCAAACAATGGTGGCCCTCCGCTTACAGAGTCGTCAGCCTCATCATTGTAGACTTATTCCACCAGGCATTCATGCTTTATGTATTCATACTCTCCTTACCTGCCTTGGGAGCTCCTCCATTCGGTTGGAAAACATCCATCCATTCGGAATTATGGGAAAATGGCACCCTTCTAAACATGACACCCCGTATCGACGGCCCTGAGAGGGTTTCTGAATGTTTAAGGATTTGAGTAGGAATTGGACTGAAATTTACTTAATAAGCTTATTCAAATCATCTTCGTTTCGTAGACCCTAATATTCTTAGTTAAGAATTCTATACAGATAAATAGCAGTAAATAATCTACAAGCTTTAGTGGGTATTGTAAATTCTGATCGCTTTACTGTCTTTAAGAAGGAGGCCGCATTTATTTTGTTGATCAGCACCTGTTTTTGGTGGTATTTCTGTAGGATATCTGCCTGGAAGAAGGTCCGGGCGAATCTTCTTGGGATTGTTCATTAGTTTAACTAAAAGGGATATTATTTTGGGCCATTTTGATGCGAGATGAAACAAGAATAATCTTCATGGGAAGTATTATATTTACACATCTAAACTCAACAAAATACAACATCGGTACATAGCATTTTTGAGTATGTAAGGATTTTTCGAGAAACGAAACACCTTGTTGCTTCTTGCCAGTACGTTACATTGTGTTTGCCATTGTGGAATATGCATTAGTTTCACGTTGCTATCTGTGACTGTCGTGTGTTGACTTGATGGGATATTGATAATAAAAAGAATAATAAACCTACCGGTACCATAGGCATATTAGCCTGGTGGTATGGTTAAAGAAACGGATGCATATGACAGGTTTTGCTCCGAGGATGTTACTTCATTCTGTCATACAAATATTTGTTTTATTAAAACTTAGCATGAAAGTTCAAATGGAAAATCAGAGACCATCATTGCTATTCATATCATAGGTATAGCGGCCTCATGCCGGAGTTAGGACTGCTGGCTCATTGGTAAGTTGAACCAGGGAACTACCTGGTTGAAGGAAGGCTGGTCGAAACGTAGTTCTTAAGCACTACAGTGAGGTACTGTGTGTTTTGAATACGGCGTGTATTTACACTATATGCAGTCGCTAATCACACCATCTCTTTCGCAACCTTGTTGACTGAATTTTCGTAGTGGTTGAGGGCAAGCTAAAGTTCTAGCTGATGCTATGATGACGTAAATTATCGTACCAGCTGATCACCACATCTAAATTTTAATCGTAAACACCGTGTTAGCTTCCTTAAGAGTTGAGACTCAAATAATCGTAATCTCAATCGCACGTGGGCGCAGAATTTATACCGCCCTCAACAAATACAAGCATCCCGGCACTTCCAACTTTCAACACAATGAGGAAGGAGGGTTGCGACACTGTCTTGCCCTGAAAAAACCCAAATATTCATGTTGATCTCTTATTACCCTCTCCCTCAAAAATGTGATAACATGTACCCATTACTGCCATAAAACAAAAACCTAAACCCATATTTGAGTTGAATAATTTGTCCTAGTATACTTTGATTTCTTTTTATTTTAATTAATTATCAGAGAATAATAGTGGAAATCCAAAGATATCGAGAAATCGTGGTAACTCTGATAAAAACCATTTCCCTTTCCACGGTAAAATTACTTCTACCTATTTGCACCACTATATTTCTACATTTTGTGATAATTTAGATTATTTTGTGATTTATTCTTTTACGAAACTTTGCTTTCAGACCCGGATGGCTCAAGGATAAAATAGAATTTTTCGAAGATCAACTGGTAATGATGTGTCCTATAAACGGATTTCTCAGTCATAAACCTTGTGCATTGATGTCCGCTGTCGCATTAGATGTGCGTTGCGACTTCTAAATATAGAAACTGAAGACATGGTGGGAAGCGGAAACAGTCGCATTAATTTTGTTGCAATATGCGTCTAACATTGGCAACCTTTGCCTTAGTAAGAAAGACGATATCACCACATGATGAAAAACTGAGGTCCGAGCTGGGTTCGAACCAACGACCTACTGCTCAACGTCACATCTATACTTCCGTATTTATACAAGCTGGTCGGAGCTTACTAGTGACGTAATGATGAAAAACTGTCCCGTCTGGCATTTGAATTAAATGCTCAGTCCTTCTGATAGTTCAGTTGGTAGAGTGTACTGAACGTTGAGCAGTAGACCGTTGATTCAAACCCAGCTCGGACCTCAGTTTGTCATCATTTGGTGTTATCGTCTTCCTTAATTACAAAGGCAAAGGTTTGTTTGAGCTTCCCACCATGTCTTCAGTTTCTATATTTAGAAGTCGCAACGTCACACATCTATGCTTCCGTGTATATATATATATATATATATATATATATCTATATATCTATCTATATATATATATATATATATATATATAAATATATATATATATATATATATATATATATATATATATATATATATATATATATATATATATATATATATATATATATATATATATATATATATATATATATATATATATATATATATATATATATATATATATATATATAGTAGGTCGAAGTTGGTAGATCGAAGTTAGAATGTGTAGATCGAAAGTGTTGTAGTAATAGATTCGATCATGAATTTTATACCGGTTAAAAAACGGTTAAAGAAAAACACGTTTTTCTTTAACCGTTCCTTCTTTGATAAGAGTTTATACTCTTTCTTGGATCGGTATAAAATGCATGATCGAATCTATTACTACAACACTTTCGACCTATACATATATATATATATATATGTATATATATAAAAGCTGGAAAATCTGGCTAAGGTGAGAAAACAATGTTGACTTCACCGGGATTCGAACTGGGACCTCCCGCTTTCTAGTGCGGAGGTCCACGAAGCCAATATATTGCAGAGGTTGCAATTGGTTTTACAACATAGCTTTACAGAACTGTTTCGTTAGGGCTTACAATGTAGGTTCCCACTCCTCAGAAGCCTGAAGTAGAGTGGTGTCATTAACGTTGAATACGTGTTTTCGCTGCTTTTGAACCCGTCCGTTTTAAAGCACGTTATCGTTGTGGATAGGCAAGAACGGTGTACAGCGAGCCAAGATACATTACCTATTAGAATAATTGCCCAGCAGATGTTTGTTCCTGTGTCTACAAGAGCTTATCAGTTCTTTTTTTTTTCTTGATTGAGAGTTGCTAAGGACGGTTAGGGTAAGATGAAGCACTTTCCTTCCAGACAGAGATTACAAGTTTTAGATGATGTAGAGTATGCACGAGATTTGTTCATGAGTTTCCATTTACGGAGTGTTCTACATTTGAAACTCCCTTCAGAGTGTTGAGCACTCTACCATTGTCTGGTTGATATTATTATTTACTTTTTACTATTACGGTTATATACATAAAATTATATATATATAGATATATATAGATATATATATATTTATATATGTATATATATATATTTATATATATATATATATTTACATAAATACATATACATACATAAATATATATATTTACATAAATATATATTTCTAATTGCGGATTAGGGCGAAAAATCGTCTGAAAAAACGACCCATAGGGCGAATTTACCCATAGGGCGAAAAAACCGTTTCCCCTTAACGTTTTGACACACATTTTCAATGGGAATACGTAACAGTATGGTAAATCCCCACATACCATACGTAGTACATGTAATTACTTAAACGTATACCAACTTACGTACACGTATCCGTTAACACAAATGTATGAGGGGCCATTGAAATAATGTGTATGCATATCTCAAAACGCAAAGGGGAAATATATTCTTATGTATTTTATTGTTTTCTTTTCGCCTTAATGTTCTGACGGTATACCGATTTCCCCCTATCGGTCGATCCAGCGTTATATATACATATATATATATATATATATATATATATATATATATATATATATATATATATATATATATATATATATATATATAAATCAAATTGGTTAAGCTGGAAAATGAGGGGCCATTGAATCTCGTGCATACTCTACATCATCTAAAACTATATATATATATATATATATATATATATATATATATATATATATATATATATATATATATATATATATATATATATATATATATATATATATATATATATATATATATATATATATATATATATATATATTTAGGTCGAAAGTGTTGTAGTAATAAATTCGATCATGAATTTTATACCGATCCAAGATAGAGTATTAACTCTTATCAAAGAAGGAACGGTTGAAGAAAAACACCAGAGAGAAAAATTGAGCCGCACGGGGGACCGAACCCACCATCCTTCCCTTTCCGGGCAGAGTCTATGACCACTACGCTAGAACAGAAGCGACAACAGGCTATAAATACCCCGCGTGAATCAATTTTCTCTCCTTGTTACCATGGTACTCCCAAGCGGGATGACCAACTTCGACCTACTGATTATTCACGAGAAACTGAAGGAAGATGATAAGAAGCGGAAACAGTCGCATAATTTTTAAAGCTATGTAGAACTTGTACATATAAATAAGCAACCTTTGCCTTATTATGATAGACGTTACTATTGAAAGATGATAGAAAAACTATGCTCCACCCAGGACTCAAACTCGCGCAACCTCAGAACCCTTTAGCCGTGAACTTACGCCTTGCCGATCGCTTATCTCATATTTGGTGTGTAGCTATAGGTTGGCCATATTAAATAGATAATGCCTACTGTTTTGTGGAGGCCAAAGGTTATTCGGGGTCAACAGATGTCAAAATTGTAGAACTTAAAAAACACGAAATCTTACGGTGGGTGCATATAACTTTGCTCATATTTGGTGTGTGGGTTGGCCGTATTGAGTAGAGGATCACCCTTGTTTTAGGGTGTAGGTCAAAGGTCATTTGGAGTCACAAGATGTCAAAATGTCGAAAATCTGTAATTACGATATCTCAAGAAAGGGACATGTAACTAAGTTTATGTTCAGTGTGTGGGTTAGCCGTATTAAGTAGACTATATCTATAAATGTTCGTGGAGGTCAAAGGTTATTTAGGGTTAAGAGGGGTCGAATGGTAAATTACTTAAATATTGATTTTAAATACGTATTTCATGAAGGGTAAGTGTAAGGTTAACCGGCACACCGCTTGCAACCACCTTGAAGTACCTGTCTAGCTGGCGCATTATCGCGCCAAATGTACATTCATTCACATCTGCCGACGGTTGCAGTATGATTACCCAAGATTTACCGTCGATAATCTTGAATTCTTGACCGATAATCTTGGCTTATCGAATTTTTTTTTTGATATCTTGGATTGTCGGTTGAAAACCGTGGATTCTCGACCGAAAATCTTGGATTATCAATACACAATTAAATAATCTTGGAATATCGACCGATAATTTTGGATAATCGTAAAATTTTTTGATATTCTTGAACAGTCGGTTCATAATCTTGGATTTCCGACCGATAATCTTGGATAATCGAAAAAATATGTTGATGATCTTGTTATATCAACTTAGAATGAAAGGTTTACGGTCTAGAATCCAAGATTTTCGGTTGAAAATCAAAGATTGTCGGTCAATATTTCAATACTTCAAGTCAAAATCTTGGATTATCGAACCAATTGTGCAAACAAGTGCTTCTCGAGTGATAAACCACGTTTGGCAAGCCGGATATTTAATTAATACATAATACAAGATTGTCTTTCAATAAACTTGGATTTTCGATCGCGAACCTAAGATTATGAAAATGATTTCGTATTTCGGATGATAGTCCAATATTGTCGGCGAAAAATCTGGATTTTCATGTCATAATCCAAATTTTTATAAACCTGCTTTATCGTCGACAATGTTGGATTATATTTAAATAAACCTGGTTTATCGTTGATTATCCAAGGTTATTGACTGATAAACCAAGAATATCTTTCGAAAATCCAAGATTATCGATCGGTTACCTTTCATTATCGGTCGATAATGTTGGATTTCTGTCTATTGAACATTCGGCTTGCTTTATACGTTCTTTTGTGCAGAACGCACTGCACTGTACGCACTGCGATTTGCGCGGTGTGATCGTATTCATTGAGCAAGCGCGTCTAACAGGGCCTGCTACGTAGTTACATGTACTCCAACAGACGGCCTGGGAGTATTATGACGTCAACTAGAAAGCATCTACAGACGAATCCGGACAGTGAAGTGATGGTCCGATTATATTCAGCCATAACTGGGGACTTTCACCTATATTCTTTCAATTTCTTTGATTACCTGTGTCATGGATGATTGTACACTGAAATGCTTCTTGATTCCCTCAATTTCACTGCTTATTAGGGTTTGAAATTACATACAGACAATAATTGAAGACGATTTAAGGCTAATGAACCTCACATGAACATGCAAAAAATGATCCAAAACACCAGAAATAAGTTGATAGCCGGGGGAGAAAACTGGGGGTTGTGTTGCCCCCTTTTAGACACACTTCTCATATCCAGTCCTACATAGCTCAGTGGTGCAAACCTGCTCAAATTAAGATGGCATACAAACTGTCCAATGAGTAAGTCTACGCACTGTTAACCATAAACTGTACGCGTTGATGTTGAACTGCTCTTACTAATGGGGAAGCCTCAAAGAAGCAAAAAGGCCTATTAAAGATTGATATTCTCACTGCAAATATGATATGAACACACAAGAAAATCAATTCCACGTGACATTTGTATTTAAAATTCTTCCAACAGGTATGTGCCAGCATCGTACCATTAGTGAAAATCGTGAATGGCTTTCAAGGTGCAAAGAGTAAGTATTATAAACATTAAAGGTTACGGCGACATCACTTTGACATGCAAAATAAAAGGTTTATCTACGTTCCGTTATAAGAAAAGAT
The DNA here is from genome assembly GCA_037179385.1 of Holothuria scabra. NCBI lineage: Eukaryota > Metazoa > Echinodermata > Holothuroidea > Aspidochirotida > Holothuriidae > Holothuria > Holothuria scabra. The sequence continues at coordinate 42,689,367 of CM074182.1, forward strand.
GAAATTTAAGTCAAGATAAGGAGTTCATAAAGTGTCATACTGCGTGTTGCGATATTGACATTATCAGCTCAGTAGTTCGTAGTTATCACATGGAGCTTCGTGACGTTAAAGGTCAAAGGTCACGAGGGGAACGCATTCCCCTCTGAAAGCAATAAGGGCTACACACACTCATTTGAACTGTGGTGAAAAGTACACAGGTTTAACATTGGCCTACGATATGTACAGAATCGCTAGTGAGAAAGTTTTTTACAATGTTTTCTAGCATTTTTCGTTCTATTACTGTCAGTGGTTTTAGTATATTTGTGAGGATTTCAGCCTAGGTTAATGGATGACGAATTGACGACAGATGAGATTTGGTTATGGAATATCAGGCAGTTGAGAATTTGTTCATAATCAGAGGATTGAAACTGTCTGCATGGTTGAAAGGATGAACTGGTTAGTAGCGTTCAACTAACTTTTCACCCGCCGTAAGGATCGGGTTCTACTCCTTGATTTCCGCAGATGCCTGAGTATCACATACAAGCCTTTAACTGATCTCCATTGAGCTCGTTAACTCGTGCGGTGAGAAGCGTTCCATTGCCATTCGGGAAGTGGTGAACTCTTGGGGTGAACTGCGAATTTTTGGAGCAGCTCGAGTTCAAAATGGCGGACGTAGCGAAAGACAAAAAACAATCAAGAAATCTTCGTATTTGACCCTTCCGCCTACAAAAATGATACCCAATGGGTGAAAGTTGTAAATGCGAACAAGCGAGTCATAATTTGGTGACTCATGCTGTTGAACGTTACTCACAGAGACTGCTTCGCCGTAATTTTGATGATCGCTTTGCCTGTTCGGCGAACAGTCTCGTTTTACGCATACGTCGAACGTACAGGCTACTTATGATTGCTACTGTTCAATAGTGTAAAGCCATCCGCTTTTATCATTGGAACGCTTCTCACAAGTTTTGAACTGGTGCAAATGCACCACTTTTCCACTTCACAACCCCAACTGACGCTAAGTCTATAGTAGGCCCTAAGTTTCAGGACCTGCTTAAAGTCGAGGGAAAGACATTCCCTTTCCTTTGGACTGAGATCCCTGAGGTCTTCACGACAACTGTATGATGAAGGGTCCAAGGTACCTACGGTTATGAAATTTTACATTTGGAAAATACTTTTTGAACATTGACAATGTTCAATGAGCGACAACACTGAACGAAACCAAGGCTTAAAACTTTCAGCTACTTTGGCTCTTGATGGTTGAGTGACAAGTACAATGACTTTGTAACCCCACCGACGAAGACATCAAGTGCTGCAAAGTCTGAGCTTGTTTTACGCCATCACGGAAAATCAAGAACTGCCAATAGGAAAGTTTGAGTTTGTCTTGTAAAAACATCTGGGACGAGTTTTCATAAATTCATATAAGGTACAGTATGTAGTTCATGAACTTCAGCTTACATCCGTCTAAAATCAAAGCTGTCCACTTGAAAAAAGCTCAGTTGATTTCATTTAACATTTCTTTCTATTAATGAGCATGACCGGCAGCCATGGAGAAGCTATTTGTCAACAAGCAAACCTAGAGTTAGGGCCTGGCGCTCTTCCCAAAAACTTAATCTTGAAAATTTGACTACATATAGGCCTTGGCCAATACATGGTAATGACGTGCAATCCTGTCTGATACAATGTCCTATCGTGGTAATTGCTGAACTAGTTCTGCGAGAAATTGTATCGGGTTGTTTCAGCAATTTTCAATCTCCTAAAACTTCGATTCAGCGTGCAGTCGGACAAAAAAATCGATTACTAAAATCGTTTTATAATATTCTGTACATTAAATGGCTAAGGCTCTTGCTGGATGATTTTGCCACCACTTAGTTAAATGTTGAAATATTTCCAGCATGTCATAAACAGGCATCATTTTAAACTTAGTGACACAGAAGTTTATGTTGTAAAAACTGCTGTCAAAAAGTAAAATAAAATCATTTTGATGTCTCACTTTGTCGTTTATGCTTTTAAATTTAAAAGTATCTTAGTAATATCCGCTTTATCACCTTTTGTACAAAACGTACTTCCTTTTGTACAAAACGTGAAAGCACAGTTGAAAATAGAACTTTTATTTGGACAAAAGTTGGTAAAAAGAGATGAGTTACACAATGTCGTACAAGAACTGAGGAGATGCTGCATAAACAATCCATTAAGGTCCTATGTTACCTACTACGAAAGGTCACGAAGTAGAGACGCGCATGCGCAGTAGACAACTACGAACTAGCTTATTACTTTGAGAAAGTTTTCACCCGTTTCGTAGGAAGTCTACATGGTGAGATAATTTATCTAACCATGTCGGCATCCTTAGCTTTGGAAGTCAACATTTGGAGATACTTTATCTTGGCATGACCACATAAACATACAAGCTTACTGGTGTAGGGATCACGTTGAGACAAAGTCCAATGCATGATCGGACTTGATTCATCACCCGAGCCATTTTCGTAGGGCAGGGAAAAATAGATATTTCAAGTAGACTTTCTAAGCTAAGGATGTCGACATGGTAAGATTAATCATCTCCCCAATCATCTCACCATTATGACATACAGTAGCACTTTATGGATTTCCGTATTAAGACGCCAGAGTTTTTTTTTTTTAAGGAAAAAACTGGTGCTCACGCTGAAAGATACTTTCGAGTTGAAAGTGTTGTTAGTTGATACGTCAAATACAACTTTCACAAACTATGATGAGGTATCCATAATTTTGTCTTTACCCGGGCAGTACGTTGTTGGAACCGTTGTTATAAGGATCGAGATGGGATTGACGATTTATGAGGACACTATCACTCCTTCTCAGTGTGTCGGGTCAATGGGTAAAGAGGAAGCGAAGGAAGTCGGGGGCAACGAAGATAAAAACTGACTTCACGAACAGGATAGAATAATCTGCTTCTTGAATACTGTAGACCGCGTTTTTGGTGTAGCTGTTAAGCATCCGCCTCACGGAAGGCCCAGGGTCCTATTCCAAGGTCGGATCGTACCAATGACCTACTGCCGTTGTGGGTGATGCTCCGCGCAAGCAGTGGAGTAGGGAAAACAAGCCAGTGTTCCACAACTGGAAATAGGGGCAGTTGGTTGGAAACTGGGCCGTAAAACCCCATCTAATCCATCTAATTCTTCTTGTATATTGTTTTGTACACGGAACGGCCCTTGTTCAAAATAGTAAAGGAAAGAAGGAAAAACTCTTGAACAAGACCTGTTATTTTATTATTTAACACTTCTTTCATTGTTTTCATTTACAGTTTCAACTAATTAAAGCTAAATACAAGAAACATCCATTTCTTTGACCGCATACTGTTGTGTAATTCTTCCTTGACCATGCCCCAAAGCGTCAAACGAAATTTTCTTTTTTTTTTTTTTTTTGAAAACAAAAAGAAAACCTTTAAAAATGGAATTCCCTTCCCCTTATCGAGTGTACCATAAAAGGCAACTTGTTTAAGGCAATGTGTCGTCTGCTAAGTTGACGCATCACCCAACAACCCTAACGCACTAACGATAACCTACTGGATTTCTTTCGATGGGCTCCCGGCAATTCACGGTTAAATCCTGGATATTAAGGAGACATACTCAGAGCTTTGCGTCCAACCAATAAGTCCTTCTTACGCCGACAGCTTCAGGGATCACGTCAAAGATTCCCCTAACTTGACACTCGGGACCGAGCTTACAGTGAACAAACTGTAACCCCCACGGACTAGCATCATAAAGGTAGCTAACCCAGTCCATAAACACGACACAAGTTGCCGTTTCATCGGGAACAACGCATTGAACAGTAGTCACATCTATCGCCCAGCACAACGAGCTAGTACAGAGTGACCTCTACCTGACCTTTAAGCACTTCAATTTTTCCGACACAACTTATGCGGCTAGGTCTACGTGGTTGCACAAACAATGGGAGTTCCCTATTCTTATTCTAAATAACCACGCAATGCGCCAATTACAAGAAGTTTTACGTATGTTAACCTTCCATTCACATGTGGTAACATTTGGTAAGAGTCAGGGCCCTTAAGCAGGGGGTGGTATATTACCAGGGAGCTGCCATTGAAGGCAGCTCCCTGTACATTGAAAGCTCCCTGATATTACCGTGTACTATACTTTGCAGGGATGAAGAATCTTAATTCAACAGTTCTCGTTTATTTCCTGCTTTTTTTTTAATTTTCTTGTTCCTAATATCCAAATAGTGGTGGCGTCGATCAGTGATAAAGCCAAGATTGACTACTCGCTTTTTTCGGCACCCACGTTCGATTCATCTTTAACTACTTCCCATAAGGTAAGTCAACAAACAGGTTGCATCGCACTGCCTATTTAGCATGGTGAAACTTTCTTTCTTACTTTTGTTACATCACCTTTCTCTGCCTTATTACCTCTTATCGCCTCAGCGAAGAAATGAAAACAAGTTCCATTTTCAAAATGGATTTTCTAACATATTCTGGACAGCCCCTTATGCTTAACTTGTTGGTTTTATGACAACATTCTAAACCGACACAAAATCCTGTTACGCTATTCTATACGAAAAGGACCGATCCCTGTCACACGTGTGACAGGGAGTCGGGGATTACTTTTAAAAATGGTATTCTTTCAGTCAAGGAGAGACTCCTTGTCACAGGTGCGACATGAACGACTAAGTACTTGTCGCACCTGTGACAAGTAGTCATGGTTTATTGCAAAAAATGACGCTCTCTTTGCGTATTTTCGACATGAATCCAAAGAACAGATATATTTGATGAGAATGATAAAAAGGCATAGATTTTGGATATGCATTTAAAAATAACAACTTGTTTGCAGCCACAGTAAATATAGTCAGGTTTCACATCTGATTAATTGGTTGACAATAACAGATATATTAAAACACACAAAAGGTTACTTCACATTTGGGGTTAGCTAACAGGTCGGTCAAGCATGTGTTAATTGCTTCTCAAACAGTATAAACACAATTAGAGCATATCTCATTGGAGGGCAGAGATCACGTGACAAACTCAAAAACCAGTTACATCCCATACCGCCTTTGATCTACTGGGGTGTCCATGTTGCTTTTTCAGGGAACATCTTGACGTCGTGAAGAATTTTTAGTGCGGGCTTGAGGGGGCCCTGTAACCGAAAGATTACAGTTAGTTGGTATTTGTAGGGAAATTTCCAATTAGTAGCCTGCCTAAGATGCCACTGTTGGGACCTCCATGGCTAATGGCTAATGAGAAAGTGAATTCCCTGAAGGTAACAACATACATTTATTAAGCTTCTGTGTGAAGTTGCTTTCCACAAGTGGATCGCAACGAAAATTTTCGAATGAGGTGGCGAAAATTTTGCCGGCCGATATCTAGGAGAAGTGGTAGAATCAAATGAAGCGAAACATTCCGGAAATGTCTGGATACAAATTTCCCTTATACCGCTGGAAATTGTTTTTACCATGCGTACAAATGGATCAAGTAAAACGTTGATGTGACCGTCAACTTCAAAATGACGGCGGCCATTTCTTTTTCTTCTATTTCCGTTTTATGGAGCACTGTTAAAAATTTCTGTAAATTCACAGACTTTTTTTTAACTTAAACTTTTTGTATTTTACTTTAAACAGAGACTTTCTGTATCTTTACAGACACTTTGTATTGCTACAATAAAAAAAAAGGTTGTTTAACATGTATTTTCTGTTTATTTGAAAAACCATTTCTGTCTGCTTTTTTAACCAAATTTTACTGCTTTGTAAAACTTTTTCTGTAAATTTACAGAAATTTTAACAGTATTTTGTATTTTTCTGATTTCACATAAATATACTGACATTTAACGAACATTCATTTTGTTTTTAAGCTGAAAAAGAAACAAAAATAAGCCCAAACAAATAAGAAATAGCCAGAAAATTTTCAATATATAAAAAGCATCGTTCTGCGAAGTTTCAGTTTAAAAAAGAAAAACATTTTTGGCAAATTTATGGCCCTATTTGAAAATTAACTTACATTTATTATAAAAGCATACTTAGTTATTGCGTTCTTAGTTATAAATATCATACAACTGGTGTTTTGTCACACATTTTTAAGTAAAAAGAAATTGTAAGGCCCTAATTTCAGAGCACTGACAATTGGTATACTGATGTCAACTCATCGCCACAGGCGCTCATGCACTTGATCGGAGCAAATTAAAAACGTTTCACAAATTTACTTGAAAGAGTCTGTAAATTTACCACTTTATGACCGAAATCTCATTTTGCATAAATGGGTGGAGCTTATTTTGTAGGCATTTTCTTAACAAAAGGATTGCTGTTGCTTTGAATAATATCTTCTTTGGCTTTTTTTAATCAGGAAGTGATAAACTTATTGTTTACCTTGCCTGGAAATGTTTGCAACCAATGTATTTGCATTCTTTGTCATATTTTTTTTTAAAAACAATTATTATATTGTACAAAAAATGTGACTTTCCAATTACAAAGTTCCTAGAGATAGTAGTCTACTAGACAACAATATGACAACAAAGCATCCTCAATATGTTTTGATTGAAAACAACTTCGTAACGACACATTACGTTGATAAGCAAATACCTGATCTACGTAATGGTGAAGTGTATGTTACGTAATAATATATGAAAGGTAAAAAAGCGATATTATAATAAATATTAATACGTCGGGAATGAAAACAGTAGGCTATAAATTCACATAAAATTAAGGTAAACAAAACAGAACGATTCTGTAATTCGTTTTACAGTAGACTTTTGTAAATTAATTTACATGCAAAAACTGTAAAGAAAAAACAAATCCTTAATGTTTTTTCATGATTACAGTCTGGCTGTAAAAAAAAACATTATTTGGTTGGAAAAAAATTTGCCATACAAATTATGTAAATTTACAGAGAAATTTTTTAACAGTGTGGAGCTGTGTATCTTTCACATTAGTTCCGATATTGCCCAATAAGGTGCCATCTATAAAACGTGTTAATATATTTACCACCTGCAGATTACATTATCTAACTTTTAGCATTCCATGAGCAAATTACAGATGTATACCTGAAATCCTTTTACGACCTTTTGACAGGTGACCCAGAAATTTCAGAATGCTGTTGTCCAAAATGCATTCCTACCTTGGTTTGCTGTACCTGTTCTACTTGGTAGTTCTTCAATTTCAAGGATGACATACACCATGCAACAAACAGTAAATTTGTTCAAGATTCTGTCTCTGCAATTCAGATCTGGACCTGCAGTACGGAAGCTTAAAAGTGCCATCAAGATAAGAATATCTTCCCCCAAAATGTTGACAATTTTCAAAAAAATATAAGGACAACGATGTAATATCAAGTCAAAAAATGGAAAAATGATCAATTGTTCAGTTGTGTCATCTACACAATTCAACAATTTTCGCCAAAATGTTGACTTTTCCACTTCATCCTAAATGGACAACTAAACGATTTTCTGCAAATCGTTCAAATGACAACTTTTTACATTATGTTATTTCAACAATTTTCTGCAAAATATCAACTTGTTCCCTTATTTTCAACGTGAGCAATTAATCAATTTTCTGCAAAATGTTCGAATGACAACTTATCACATAATGTTATTTCACCAATTTTCTGCTAAATTTCAACTTATTCACTTTTTTATAAGTGAGCAATTAATCAATTTTCTGCAAAGTGCTCAAATGACAATTTATCACATTATGTTATTTCAACAATTTTCTGAAAAATGTGGACTTGTTCACTTCTTTTGTAATGAGTAATTAAACAATTTTCTGCAAAATGTTCAAATGACAACTTATCACATCCTGTTACTTCAACAAATTTCTGCAAAATGTGAATTTCCCACCTTTTCCAGTGTGCAAAACAACAATTTTCTGAAAAATACGGAAGCGTATAAGTACGGAAGCTTAAAAGTGCCACAAGATCACAACATCTTTTGGCTAGTAAGTTAACATTTTTCAGAAAAATGTCAAGATAGCAAGATAATATCTCGTCAAAAAATAGAAAAATTGTGAATTGTTAAGTTATCATATCTCGTCATTTCAGCAATTTTCTTCAAAATGTTAAATTTCCTACATCTTTCTAACCGTGCAAAACAACATTTCTCTGAAAAATGATGAAATGATAACTTATCATACCTCGTCATTTCAACCATTTTCCGCAAAATGTTGAATTCCTTACATCTTTTCAACTGTGCAAAGCAACAATTTTCTGAAAAATAATGTATTGACAAGTTATCATATCTCGCCTTTTTAACAATTGTCTGCAAAATGTTAAATTTCTCACATCTTTCTAACCGTGCAAAACAACAACATTCTGAAAAATGATGAAATGATAACTTATCATATCTCGTCATTTCAACAATTGTCTGCAAAATGTTAAATTTCTTACATCTTTCCAAGTGTGCAAAGCAACAATTTTCTGAAAAAGTTGGCATGTGACATCTTTGCAAGCGTGCATACGATATTTCAGGACGCCTACGTACGAAACGAAACCACACAAATTCACATCGTAGTCAGATTGAGCACTGAAGCAATAGTACAGTGTTTATCTTCCCTTCTGTATATTAAATTGCCAACGATTTGCTTACTCAGGGAAATCATCTCTTTGCAGTAATCATGTATCTTTACGTGGAAAAAGTTCTTTTCAATATTCACATCTGAGCCGATACGTTATAAACCTAAATACACTTAGTACATCCCCAAGCAAAGAAGACAGGTCATATGTGGCTTGCAGACTGAAAACATGAGAGTACTACCTGGGTGTTAGTATACTTGCATGGTGCGTACGAAATCTCATCAAGATCATATTTAAGCAAATCCCACCTCCCAATCTGAAATAGATCGCCGCCCTTTTATGAGTATTACCCATCAGTATTCAAAATAGATGGTGTATTGGTTGTTCAGGCTATTATATAATTCTTCGTGGGCTTGTAGTTGTAATATTGCATGATGCTACTGTGGTATTGTTACACTTTGCTTTTATATGCGATCCAGGGCCATTGGTAAGGACCAAACTGGGCGTCCAGTGGCAACGTTCTGTGTAGAATCAACGAGGACTCTAATGCATTACAATTCATCAGAGTGAATGGGGTTAATCTGCTACCAAATTGCATTGGTAATATTTGAGCATGTTACAAAATGTTGCGGCCAGGGCTGGAAAAATGCAGATTTCCCGGCAAGCCAGAAATTATTTCCCGCGTGATTATAGTTCTTTTCTATCTAAGCGGAGAGCGATCATGGGTTCGCACGTAGCGTACAGAATATTTTTTGAAAAAATGAAGCTTCCTAGATTGCAGCAAAGGCCCTTCCGGGCTCTGATAATTGCATCTTGGGTAAGAGCTCGGAAAATATTTTTGGAAGAAGTAGCCTGTCGGGCATTTTGGTACCAGACTGTAGTAGCCTGACAGGAATTTGTCAGTGAGCCCGAAATAATTGAAATCAAGTATGAACATGTAGCAACCCAAACATTTCTGTGCGGGAAAATCTGTTGCAGTTCTTGCGTGATTTTAACACAGGCCCCTTCCAATTAGTTTTTCAGTTAGCACTGCAGCAGTAAGGAGTTGTTCATGACCAAGGGATTCAGATTAATGTAAAAAAATAACACACAGTAACAAACATACTCCTGGTAAGGTGATATATTAATTAAGAAGAAATCAATTACTTCTCTTTGTGTTTTATAATCATTTCCAATTTCTCACATCGTTTTTTTTTATTTCGTTTTTTTTTTTTTATTTTTTATTTTTTTTTTTTTTTTGAGACGCGACGTGATTTCCCACGAGTTGAAAAATTTTCCGAAAAGGAGCTTCCCGTTTTCCAATTTCTTTTTCAGCCCTTGTTGCGGCGTTCATGTCTTGAAAAATAAATCAGTCCCAAGTAATCGATTTGGCAAGGGGTTATCATATTTATCTTCTGGAAAGGAGGAGGACGATTGCCGTCCTAGGGGAGGGATCTAAGGGGAGAAGCTATCCCTCTTCCCCTTTAGATTTTTTGGTTTTCATGGGCCAGGGGGTCTCTAGATGCAAAATGGTGCAATATTTGTTCACGGCATCGCCATATTATTCGGCCATGCTTGCCTATATCATACCACCAGTAAAGTTTTTAAATTTAGCGGGCAAAGCAAATTAGGGATCATGTGACAAATACATGAAATCCAGATATTGCGGGCTACAAATCCGTTCGGACGCCAGTGCAAGCCAGTAAAATGAGGACTTTTCCGGGTAAAACGGACGTCTGGTAGCCCTCGCGAGGGAGGGCACAGTGCATTAGCGGCTCTCTATAGGGGCACGGGGGCACTCCCCCCCCCCAAAAAAAAGTTGGTCTTCAAATTTCCAAAAATAACCTTATTCGATATGACATGAATAAAAAGTACTTCTTAATTTGGGCAAATTAACATACAAATGTCATATACCCTTTATAGCCTGAAGTATAAACTAATTCGTATATGTCAACGAAGGATATATTTCGTAATGATATCAATAATGTAAATGGTCTGAGGGCCGTGAGGTTGGTCACGTATTTTCGTTCAGTGGACTTAATAGCAGTTAAAGTTTTGGTTTCGCCGAACGGCCATTTGCCAGTATTTCGTAATGATATCAAAATTTCAGCCTAAATTTACAGGCTCATTCGACTACTGGTCATATGAATTAAAATGATTCGAGGCGTCATTATCCAGAAAATTGTTTTGCACACTTGGAAAGATGTTAGAAATGTAACATTTTGCAAGAAATTGTTGAAATGTCGAGATATGATAAGTTATCATTTCATCATTTTCCTGAAAATTGTTGTTTTACACACTTGGGAAGAAGTTAGTAATTTAACATTTTGCAGAAAATTGATGAAATGACGAGATGTGATAAGTTGTCAATACATCATTTTTCAGAAAATTGTTGCTTTGCACGGTTGAAAAGATGTAAGAAATTCAACATTTTGCAGACAATTGTTGAAATGACGAGATATGATAAGTTATCATTTCATCATTTTTCAGAATATTGTTGTTTTGCACGGTTAGAAAGATGTGAGAAATTTAACATTTTGCAGACAATTGTTGAAATGACGATATATGATAAGTTATCATTTCATCATTTTTCAGAGAATTGTTGTTTTGCACAGTTAGAAAGATGTAAGAAATTTAACATTTTGCAGACAATTGTTGAAATGACGATATATGATAAGTATTCAATTCATCGTTTTTCTATTTTTTGACGATATATTATCTTGCTGTCTTGACATTTTGCTGAAAAATGTCAAGATAGCAAGATAATATCTCGTCAAAAAATAGAAAAATTGTGAATTTTCTTCAAAATGTTAAATTTCTTACATCTTTCTAACCGTGCAAAACAACAATTCTCTGAAAAATGATGAAATGATAACTTATCATACCTCGTCATTTCAACCATTTTCTGCAAAATGTTTAATTCCTTACATCTTTTCAACCGTGCAAAGCAACAATTTTCTGAAAAGTACTACGGAAGCTTAAAAGTACGGAAGCTTACGGAAGCTTAAAAGTGCCACAAGATCACAATATCTTTTGGCTAGTAAGCTATCATTTTTCAGAAAAATGTGAAGATGACAACATAATATCTCGTCAAAAAACAGAAAAATGATGATATGAGAACTTATCACATTTCGTCATTTCAACAATTTTCTGCAAAATGTGAAATTTCTCTCATCCTGCTAAGGGTGCAAAGCAACAATTTTATGAAAAATGATGAGATGGCAACATATCAAATCTCGTTATTTCAACAGTTTTCTGCAAAATGTTGAGTTCCTCACATTTTTTCCAAGTGTGCAAAGCAACAATTTTTTGAAAAATGATGAAATGACATCTTATCATATCTCGTCATTTCAACAGTTTACCGCAAAATGTTGAATTTCTCACACCTTTCCAAGTGCGCAAAGCAACAAATTCCTGAAAAATGACGACATGACAACTTATCATATCTCGTCATTTCAACAATTTTCTGCAAAATGTTGAATTTCTCACATTTTTCCAAGTGCGCAAAGCAACAATTTTCTGTAAAATGATGAAATGGCAACTTGTCATATCTCGTCATTTCAACAATTTTCTGCAAAATGTTGAATTTCTCACATCTTTTCAAGTGTGCAAAGCAACAATTTTCGGAAAAATGTTGAAATGACGATTTATTAGATCGTGTGGTTTCTGCAACAATTTTATGCAAAATGATTGAATGACAACTTAGCATTATTTTTCCTTGCTATCAATTTCTACCGTGGTTCTAACAGGACATCGCATTCCTTTCTTCAAACGTGGAATATTTTAGTTGATGTTACTAAACCAACTTGCTTAGTTGTCATGTTTTAAGTTTCGGATTCTACTAGAACATGACAGAATTGTTAGCAGATTAGTTGTCGACATGGTGTTTTTACTGTTTGTTGAGCAGGGGGTGGAGTGAATGAGGTGGGGGCACTGGGTGGGCCAAAACCAAATTAACAGCACGAATACTGCAGAGGCATGGTCACCCCAATATTTGGCCGATAAAGATCCGTGACTCTGGAAAAACCTCAGTGCCATAGCATAGGAAATTCCTAGCGAGGTAAACTTTTCTTGGGATTTGATGCATCATGGGAAAAATGTGATGTCAACGTGGCACATTAATTTTAACATTGCATTCAATTTATTTATAATTATGATGCCTTTGCAGACAATATTAATCAACATTGTTGTTGTACTCTACATATGGTGAAGGGTAATGCTATATCTACAGGAAAAGATATTCAAACACTCCAACAGTATCGAATTTCAAGGACAAACAGGATGTTCAATTATAAAGAAAATCAAAAAGAATTTGAAGCAATGTGCCTACATTACATAACTTTCTGTGTTGAAGAGCAGAGGCATTTTTAACAAAAGTAACCAATCTTTAAAGTGAGATATCTTGAGTTAGGAAAATGGTATAGTGATAGGGTTTGAAGGACATTGTGTGGAATATTTTTGTTTTTCTTACAAGACAGAGGCGAAAACCCACCAGAACGTGCCTTTAACCGCTGTAAATTTAGAACGACAAGATAGTATGGTTGGTTAGTTGGGAGTTTAAACACTGCACTACCAATCCCTTGTTACGTACATGCTTTGAACATTTAATAAATTTCTGCATTCTTCATACAAAATACTTTATCTTTAATTGTAAAATAAACAATAGGATTTCAAATGCACTTTTTTCTACAGTAATTTTCAGTCTTGCATGGAAGAAGAGCTATTTATTTTGAAGAGAGTGGATAATGAAGTACGTTCGTTGAAACTGAATGAGTTTTTTCGGATATAAGACCCTGTTCCATTGTTAAATATGATTCTCTATTTTCAGTGTTTTTTTCTCTCTCTCTTAGTATCTCAATTTGACAGACCAAAATGAACGGTATCTATTGTTTATGTATGCTCTACAGATAGCGTTTTTTAACAATTTATAACTATTTGACACTTCCCCTTACTTCCATTGCATTTTCACCAAAAGGAAATAAGATCTTAGTTCTCCTGTTGCAAGGAAATGCTTTCAAGCTAAAATGTTGTTTTCAAGTAACTTCACAATGTAAATTGAACACACAAATATCAACTGAAATAAAGAATTGTTAAGAAAAAATAGAGGGAGGGGGCAAACCAATTCTTCTTTGGAAAAGCTTTGAGCTGAATATATGTTTGGAAATCCTACTTATTTAGCGTAGTAACATGACACCCATTTAAAATGCTGGTTTGCAGCGCATGCCTCTCCCCCTTTTGGTACTCCACTGGGAAGTCCACCATCGCTTGGTGTGTAGCCGTAGCAAAGATCTTGGAAGAAAATTTTGGTGAAAGATACCTCCTAGGTGGGGAAATGGCATATCCCTTACCTTGTATATCAATACGTTCCATCTAAATATTCTCTTAATTAAAATTTTATGCTTTAGGATCAAATTAAAATTAAAAAACGAAAGGGTACATTTGATTCAAATTAAAATTTACTTTCTATGCAAACTGAATCAAGCACATAATTAAGGGTAGTTATAGGCCATTTTATAAAAGAATTCTGTAGCACGGTATGAGAAATAATATTAAATGTCTTTAGCCTGCGTACGTGCTTTAGGTGTACTCAACCTGTGTATCATGTAGAGGGAAGAGGATTCGTTCATTGGTCAGGAGAAGTAAGCCAGGTAAGAAGGATCTACTGTTCCATGAAGAGAAAAATTTTGGGTTCAACCCTTATATGTGATTTCACAGGTTCTAAGGACATCAAAATCATAACCTGGGCAGTGAAATTTTCAGCATTTCAGTATGTTTTCTCATGTACGCAAACTTCCATTGATGGTTTCGAAATGTCAAGCGCAACTGTCCCTTAACCCTATCCACCTCCCTTCTCCCACCGAAATTTCGTCTACTTTTCTCTTGCCCATATTTTTTTCTTTCATTTCTTTTTCTTTTCGATCCTCTTAGTAGAGGGTCTGACACACAAAACCCACCAGGCTACAGCCTTTAAAAAGAGTACCATGATTGTGTCTAGGGCGAGATACAGGATGTCTGATTGGGAAAGTTTTAATGGTAAGCCCCTTTAAGCGATTTTGAAGGCGCTGTGCTCCTAAAATTCATACAAAGATTTCCAACACTAAATAAGGAAGTAACGTCTGTAAACAATGGCACAGGAGCCGGCTGGGGCCTCACTCTGAGTGCAAACCGTACCTGATGCGTGCAGAAAACATTGCATTCAAGGTTAGAAGGATTTTTCGCACATGAACTCTTGATTGACGTACGTACCACTGCTTAGGGTCCCTGATGAGACGTCGGTGAGAATCAGTGGCGTGTCAAGGGGAGAGGACCATTCCCCCTTAATAAATAATAATACAATAAAAAGAGCGAAAAGGAGAGAAAGAGGGAGGGAGAAAAAGAAAAAGGAGGAAACTGTTAATAACAGTTCCTATCACAAATTCGTCTCAAACTATCAAAAATTATTTAAATGCTTCCTAAACTATCAAATTTTTCGTAAACTCCACGCGCTGAAATATTAGAGCCTATGTTTTCTTAGGTAATGCTAGTTAGAGTTTTATTATAATGCCAATATTATTAGTGTAACCGCACGGTTGATATAAGGATGTTTCAGAATGATTTTTTTTTTAAATGTTCTGGACACCACTTACGAACAAACTGTGGCCACGAAACGGACCGATAAATGGTGGCTGAAAAGTTAATGTAACAGATACTGCATGTATGTTTTAAGTCCTATAGGTTCTCAGTTGGAGGCCTGCTGGCGCCAGTACCCCAAGAATGGCTTCCCCCGGCGGTATACACCCTCTTTCTCTCAGTGGGGACCCAGGGGGGAACCCCCGGAACCTCTCGCAATATTAGACAATTTCAAAACAGAAAATAAATTAAAGAACTCAATAGTCGAGAAGAAATACAAGTTTCTTTCAGTCTAGCTTGCAAGCTTAGCATACAAAGTGATGGTGTTCAGGCTAGTTAAACGAATACAACCAATCGTCAATTTCAAAGTAATTAATGTCCTAAGAAATTGATTTGAACTAATGTAGGCTTTACCAAGGTTACAAACTCAAGAACTTTCGGATGCTCCGGAAGAATCCTGGCGGTTGAATTGATCGATGTTAGGTTAGGAGCAAGGTACTCAGTCATGCCAAGATATTCCCCACAGAACAGACTGCCATATATAGGCGTTGGCAATGAACAGCAGGGCTGTAGCCTGGGCAAAATCCCAAGGGGCAGTTCGTGCACTGTCTAAGCCGAGCACCAAGTTGTCTGTAGACTTTGGCTACCGGGACGGACACTTTCTATTTTTGCCTGTGTATACCGCCGGCGGCAGCCATTCTTGGGGTACTGGCGCAGGGTGGCGCCAGGGGGGATAGGGGGTTACAGTCCCTCCTTCCTGGAAGTCTAGCCCCCAGTCGGGGAGAAAAATAATTGTCGTCGGGGAGCAAGAACCTCGCCTATTTTTGATAAAAAAAAGGCCCTCGAAAATTCGGACAGTACAAGTATGCCGTCGATCTCCATAAAGTGCAAAAAAGCAAAAAGAAAAAAAAAGGTCCTCGAAAATCGGTCTCCAAGAAATGAATTGCAAAAAAGCCCCCTTGAAAAGGTCATCGAAAATTCGGGCTCACTAGTCCCCTTTCGGGGAAACCAGCCCCCCCCCCCTCTTTCGTCGGGCAAATCCTGACGCCACCCTAGCACTGGCGGGCAAGGTGCTGAGGGGAAGACTACATGTAAGGTCTTGTTCAGGTGAAAAATTGTGCTATCTTTATCAAAACTTTACACTGATTCTACCTTTACAAATTGTCAATGTTTAGTGATATTCTTCCTGTCTCTGGCTGGGCGTAAGGTAAGAGGTGCCCTCTAAGAGTAGGGGACAACACCCTACACTTTTTGAGAAATTTTTGTGTATGTGATGTGGCTTTGACGTAAAATGCTGTATTTTGTAGTCTAAAGCTTTGTTAAGGGTTGAATTGTTTGTACGTTTAGGAATTCTCATTATTCAGTGAATTGTTCAGGTTTGGTAGTGTGTAGTCAAAAGTGATGTTGCCTGAGGGGAGGAATGCCACCTCTTCTCACTTAAAAATGTTTCGTACTCTAAGTTTTCCGAGATCCAAAGTGGTTTATCTTTAAACCAGCATTGGACTTATTACAAGATCTGAAATTTTAATAATTTACGACAGTTTCGGACTTTCTGCTGTTGCATGGCACACCTACATGGCGGTTGCGCGCTTCTCCCTTGTGCCCTCGATTCGGGAAGCCACAGGCCAGGGGCGCCGGAAGTTATTTAAGATTGGTGGGGCAGATAAATTCAACGTGAGAGATAATAATTATTGCCGCGTAGCGGCAGTGCGAGGGCGCAGCAATATTTGAATGGATTTCAGCCTACCTGAGGCAGTACCTTACCCTTTAACAGGAAGACCAAAAGTAGTTGTGTCCCCTTCTGAGAAATTTTCTTTGCGTTAGATTTCCTAGATGCAAAATGGTGCTATGTTTGGCAAAACTTTGAACTGATTATAGGCCTAAGTTTGAGGACTTTCCCTTTTGGGGAGCATGAAAAATATAAAAATAATTTTAGTTTTTGTAGACTGGGATTTTACAAGAGACATACATACTACCAAAGAAACAATGTGCAAAATGGTGCAGTATTTTTTTATCGGTACATTACGTAGTCAACATTAAAATACTACGAATGAATCTCTCAAAATAATTGAACCGCAAAGCAGAAGTATGGATCATGTGGGAAACATATGAAATCCGGACCTTGTGGACTTTTTTTTTCAAATACCCCGGACGCCAGTGCCAACAAGTAAAAAGAGGACCTGTCGATAAAAATCGTCCTACAGTGGCACTTGTCATGGACAGGAGTGAGGCACGACATAGGCCTACTTGTTAAGGATGGAATGGAAGAATTATCCGAAGGCACTACCTTATCCTTACCTGCTTACGGCATATTTTGTGTACGATAAAGTATAGGAATGGTCGTGTAAGAGTGGTCTCCAGTGTACGATTGCCTTATTTTCAGTAAATCAATCAGCCATCTGAAAGGCAGAAAGTGTCTTAACCTAACAAAGTCACATTAAAGTTTGTCGTCAAGACTTTCGTTTCATCTTCTATAAGTGAAATGCAATGAACGACAGTGCAGATCACAACGATATATAATTTAGTGAAAGAAGGCATTTGAACTTATTACTTGATTTCATACGTGCGCACAAAATGTGTTCTAAACACATTCATCGATGTTTTTTACTTCTTAATTTTTACACATTTTATTAATTTATTGTTTTGAAGGAAATACTTCAAAGTTTATTTCCGTTCAAACATTAAATTTTTTCAATTACTTTATCAGGACGCAAACAATCTGGGGGGCCTGAAGAAAATCCGGGGGGGGGGGGCTAGGTCCCCCATGCCCCCCCCCCCCGTGGCTACGCCTCTGCTGGGGTACGGTATCAGTGCTGTACCTTCGGTATCATCGGTATGCTATGTTACAGATTAAACGATGGGAAATGCTACAAAGAACTGTTCTGAACTTTTCGCTGCGCTAATCAGACGGACATTCATCAGAATGGAATGTTTTTTACTTGTACAGAGGCAGATCTTGTCAGTCTCTCTGAAGCTAAATAATCTCCTTCCCTTTCACTCATATTCTTATCCCTTTCTCTACGTTTCTCTCTTCCTTATTTGCCTTTTTTCAATCCGGAGGTTTGAACTGATTTTCCCGGTCGAAATGTCAACGAGGCACTTTGCCCCCTGCCCCCGGGAGATACTACGGCTTGTCAGTTTGTTTAAAGTTGCACAAAATCTTAAGCTGCCAGTAATATTGTCTTTGGTCTAAGTTTTCTGGCGCGTAGGAGAAAAGAGTTTTCAAATTTCACTCGTATTAGTGAGTTTGTTCTCGGAGTGCGCGTGATGCGCGCGGAGAAAATTTTGCTCGTATTTTAAATGCTTTTGATGTTCATCATGTATTCCTTCATTTAACATTGCAAAATTTAATCATAATAGGCTATTGAAAAGTCTTGTAATTTCTCTGGGCTCCCTTCCTTTCGCCCTTTCTTATTATTTTTATTCTTAAACTCTTTAAAAGTGTGGGGGAGGTATACCCTTGCCCCTGTAATACTGCGTATGCCTGGGGACTCCAACGCTAATTTCACAATTGTTGGATTTAGACAAAATAGTATTGTAAGCACTGGAAGATGGAGAAATAATACTTTGGATATGCTTGGTTTTTCATGATGATTCAAAGTGACAACAATATCCTGGATTGGTATACACAGGGGGGGGGTCCGCCCGGGTGTCAACTATCTATGAGTACGTCACTTGGTGCTCAGCTTAGTGTCAAAAACTGCCCCTCTAAGGGTTTCACCCATTGCAGCCTACCGGTTGTTTTGTTGTCCAAAGCCGTATACTCTTAATCAACCAAATGTTTTGGTGACTAGGCATCTACAATATTTGGTGTTAATTTATTTTAACCCCCCTCTTGTCTCCTTCCCTCCATCCGTTGCTCAACAAATTATGGAAACAACATGACGACAATTGATCATTTCCAATTGTCCTCCAATAATCCGAAACTTAAAACATGTCAATAAAGCAAATTTTTGGGTAATGTATCATATCCCTTATTTGTAGAGAGAAAATGCAATGTCCCCTCAGAACCACAGTAGAAAACTGATAAAAAAAATGTTATCATTTTATCATTTTTCGGAAAATTGTTGCTTTGTACACTTGGAAAAATGTGAGAAATTTAGCATTTTGCAAAAAATTGTTGAAATGACGAGCTATGATAATTTGTCATTTCGTCATTTTTCAAAAATCCGTTGCTTTGCACACTTGAAAAGATGTGAGAAACTTAACATTTTGCAGAAAATTGTTGGAATGACGAGTTATGATTAGTTGTCTTTTCGTCATTTTTCAGAAAATTGTTGCCTTGCACACTTGGACAGATGTGAGAAATTTACCATTTTGCAGAAAATTGTTGAAAAGACGAGATATTATAAGTTGTCATTTCGTCATTTTTCAGAAAATTGTTGTTTTGCACAGTTGGAAAGATGTGAGAAATTTAACATTTTGCAAAAAATTGTTGAAATGACGAGATATGATAAGTTGTCATTTCATCATTTTTCAAAAAATTGTTGCTTTACACACTTGAAAAGATGTGAGAAATTCAACATTTTGCAGAAAATTGTTGAAATGACGAGATATAATAAGTTGTCATTTTGTAATTTTTCAGAAAAATGTAGCTTTCCACACCTGGAGAGATGTGAGAAATTTAACATTTTGCAGAAAATTGTTGCAATGACGAAATGTGACAAGTTCTCATTTCATAGTTTTTGTGTTTTTTGACTAGATATTATGTTGTCATCTTGACATTTTTCTGAAAAATGTTAACTTACTAGCCAAAAAGATATTGTGATCTTGTGGCACTTTTAAGCTTCCGTAGTAGAAAATTGATTAATTGCTCACTTATAAAAAAGTGAATAAGTTGAAATTTTGCAGAAAATTGTTGAAATAACATTATGTGATAAGTTGTCATTCGAACATTTTGCAGAAAATTGATTACTTGCTCACTTAGAAAATAAGTAAACAAGTTGACACTTTGCAGAAAATTGTTGAAATAGCATAATGTAATAAGTTGTCATTTGAACATTTTGCAGAAAATTGGTTAATTGCTCACTTAGAAAATAAGGGAACAAGTTTATATTTTGCAGAAAATTGTTGAAATAACATAATGTAAAAAGTTGTCATTTGAACGATTTGCAGAACAAAACAATTGATCATTTTTCCGTTTTTTGACTTGATATTATGTCGTTATCCTTACATTTTTTTGAAAT
This sequence comes from Holothuria scabra, assembly GCA_037179385.1. NCBI lineage: Eukaryota > Metazoa > Echinodermata > Holothuroidea > Aspidochirotida > Holothuriidae > Holothuria > Holothuria scabra. The sequence continues at coordinate 42,709,596 of CM074182.1, forward strand.
TGTCAACATTTTGGGGGAAGATATTCTTATTTTGATGGCACTTTTAAGCTTCCGTATGCAGAGACGAAAAAAACGGCACACTTTAAAGCCAGTGGTTGATACTTCGGTGGAAGCAGCTATCTGACATCTTTTCAGCATCGCCTATGTGTGATGATCTTCCTTCAGTGTTAGTGAGGCTCTTCTTGTGGAAGCATGCCATTGCTCTCCGTCCTGGGCTGTCTCCACCGGGTTTGCAGGATGGATGCACCACTTCAAAACTTACGACCATTCACTGTGTCTTGTAATGCTTTCATGGGCGGCTCTTGTTCCTGGGAACCTCCAAAGAACAGTTGTTCAATAGTTTTTTTTCTTTATCAAGTGCTCTTGATTTATTTGAAGCTGTTGCAGTGGCGTACCTAGGATGGAAATTTTAGGGGGGCGCTTGGTAACAAGTGGGGGAGGGGGCTAATACCTCCTAGGGTCAGGCGTGGCAAAACTATCTAAGCGGAGCGCCGCCATCAGTTGGCGCGGAGCGTTGAAGAAAATTTTGAGTTTTACAAACCCTCCAGATGACCGGAAACGGCACTTCCCATGTGTTTTTAAGGTGGATGTACTCAGCCTTGAAATATGAATTTTATGTCTACCACTTCTCAAATAATGAGAATGAAAAATCAATCTATGGAAAATGGTAATGCCTACATTTTTAGGGACCCCAAAACTTGGCATTTCTGATCTGTGGCATGGGGGATGAGACTAAAGGGAACCGGTATCTCCCTTTTCCTTGGGGAAATTGTTAACTTCAGGAGGACGTAGATCGCAAATTCGGCAATATTTGAATAGATTTCAGCTTTAATAGGAAAACTAAAAGAAGTTGTGTTCCCCTCTGAGAAACTTTCTTTGCGTTAGATTTCCTAGATGCAAAATGGTGCTCTGTTGGCAAACCTTTGAACTGATTATAGGCCTACGTTTTAGGAGTTTTCTTTTTGGGAGCATGAAAAATTTCAAAATACTCATTTTTAGTCTTTATTGAGATTTTACAAGTGACACACATACTGCAAAGAAACAATGTTTTCTGGTTTTCAGTGGTGTCTACATGAAAAATAGTGCAATATTTGTTCAGTCATCGGCAGATCGGTACATTATGTAGTCAAAATTAAAATGCTACAAGTAAATCTCTCAAAATATTTAAACCGCCAAACAGAAGTATGGGTCATGTGGGAAACACGTAAAATACGGACTATGTGGTCACTTTACAAATCCGCCAGGTGCCAGCGTCAACTAGTAAAAAGAGAACTTGTTGAAAAAATCGTTCTACAGTGGCACTTGTCATGGGCAGGAGTGGCACGACATAGGCCTACTTGTTAATGAGGGACCGGAAGAATTATTCGAAGGCAGTACCTTATCCTTACGGCATATTTTGTGTATGATAAAGTATGGGAATGGTCGTGTAAGAATTAATGGTCTCTAGTGTATGGTTGCCTTGTTTTCAGTAAATCAACGAGCCATCCGAAAGGCAGAAAGGCTCTTTAACCTAACAAAGTCAAATTAGAGTTTGTCGTCGAGACGTTCGTTTCATCTGCGAAGTGAAATGTAGTAAACGACAGTGCAGATTATAATAGGTATCTTATTTAGTGAAAGTAGGCATTTTGAAGTTTTTTTTTTATTTCATACGTGAGCACAAAATGTGTTTGACACTCAATCATATTTTCTTAATTGCTGCACATTTTTCTACTGTTTTTTTTTTTTTTGAAGGAAATAGTTCAAAGTTTATTACCGTTCAAATATTTTTTTCTCAATTGCTTTATCAGGACGCAAAAAAAAAAATCGGGGGGGGGGGGGCTGAAGAAAATGTGGGAGCCTAGGCCCCCCAGGCTGTTGACAGGATTTAAGCACGTGTAAAGATAATAATCGGTTAATGGCGCTAAAGTTAGGTGCAGGCTGGGACAGCGCTTCCATTTTACAAAGACTGATTGTTAGCCCAAACTGCTTGGGAGCCTATGAGAGCTTGTTGAGCACCACTTGTAGCTAGTTAGATGTGTGTGCACTGCCGTAAGCCATTACCCTTCCTGAGTGAAGGCAGTCGATTTGTCTTTAGAGCAGGTCTCTGCATGTCAAAGAAGGAACCATTATAACGATACTGGATATACACCCTTTTTGAGATTCTGCATTTTCTGAGTGAGCACACAGGTTCAGAAGAGATTAAACAAGACTGGTGCTACGACGAAACCCTACTCCACCCTGCTGCAGGGTACCTAACCGCTCTAGCAGGATGCTTCGCATGAACCAACGGTCACGATCCGCATCAGTTTCCTCCCAACTGCCATTTGTTAGCTACTTAAGTAGGTGGGTTTTTAAGGCCCAGTTTCCAGCTTACTAGTTCAAGTCTAGCCAGCCACGGCCTTTTTTCCAACTGCTTTATGATCTGTCTGGGTGAACTTGCGGAGCAAACATAGCAAGCCAGGATGGACATCACTCACTCACTCACTCTCGACAGTATCAAAGACTTCGGTCAAATAGATAAAAAAACAATATAGTTGCTGAGGTTCTGCTGCAGACATAAATCTTTGTACCTTCCTCACTGTGAAGAACATACCCCTTGTATTGCGACTCAAGTGGACCCCACACTTGGTTTTTGGCAGAAAAACTGCAACCTTGATGAGTCTATTCAAGTTTAAATAGGCAAAGATGTTGCCTGTGATAGGCAAGAGTTACATATCTTTAAAATTACTATAGTCAGTTTTGCTGCACTTTTGGTAGAGTGTGACAATCAAGGCATCATGGGCAGAATCTTCAGATATTTTTCCTTGATTACAAATGCATTGGAGGTCATGAAAGAACCTGATTGCACCTGGCCCTAGAGCCTGTCTTTTCTGGAAGCCATGGAGTTCATCTGGCTTTGGTGACTTTTGGGACAGAGGGAGGTTGTTCTAGTTCATCTAAGGTGAGTTCTTGAATTATCTGCTCCAAAGTCGCAGGAGCTACTTCCAAAGGTCTGTTCAGCAGGGTGTTGAGGTGCTCTGCACCCTGTTCCCCAGCCTAAGTCCTGTAGATTGACTTTTGCAATCCGAAGAACTTCTTTAAGATTTTGCATATATGCTGCACATTGGCCACTTTCTTGTCCTACCATTGATTCATTTTCACAGCTTTAACTGGGCCTTTCCCTTGGGGTACCTGTGTCTGCGTTTGAGGAAGAGTTGGGGCCATTCTGATAATCAATGTATGTTCCATTCCTCTCTTTAAGGAGCTGGGAAATGTATCAGCTCTTTAGACCATGGCAGGTTCACATTAGCCGTGGGATTTCGAAAATCCCGCACAAAATTAGTCAGTTCCTACACAAAACTTCCTTGCTGAGGAGGTGAGGAGGGGGAATTACTGCAAAAAATTTGGTGTGGGCCCATTCTGCATTTTGCGTTTACTGCAAATTGTGTTTTTACTTACCTGATGCATAAACAGTATATCACCCAACAAAGAGCACACACTGCGAATGCAGAAACTATGCCACAGTGGGATTCAAATATGCAGGGAGCAGGGACCTAAAGTGATTGGAGGCTTGAAATCCGGGTTGCATAATCTCTGAATTGTACTAAATTGGAAAAACCATGGCCCTGAACATGAAAAAAATTGAGCTCCTGCTGTAAAGAGTGGGTACAGGACATTTTTGTAGCTGTAGCCTAGCTCAAGGTTTATGTGGTGATAATTTATGTACACTTCTGAGACGTGGGACCTTATGATCATGAGATGTCTCATGGGTTAGTGGCCAGTAGTGCTGAATAACCAAATCTGGGTTATAATGGTCAGACTTAACTTATAACTCCACAGTCATGTGAAAGACAGATAGAAGGATTAATATGAACTTATAATGAATTGAAGAGGGGATCAATGGGGCGAAGCCTCCGAAAGGTGGCGGTTAAGGAACATACAGGTAGTTTGTGTGCCATTTCACCTACAGCAGATTCGTATGCGTCCATTTCTTCCTTGCAATTGACATGGCTAGTGATACCTGCCCCCCCCCAAGATTCACAGAACCCCTGCAAAAATATGGACCAATGAAAAAATTACCTCCCTCCTAAAATTTTGAGCTTGCGATAACCCTGGGTTCTAGGGTGGTCTTGGTTGTTGCTAGAGCAATATTCGTGAATGGTTCCCACTTTTGGAGCTGTCTTCCAGTGAATATCATCACGGAAAAAGTCCTGAAAGCCATATACACGAACAATTATTTTTGTAGAAAGCAAGCAGATTTTACAATAAAAAAAATAAATACATGGTGGATAAACATATTGACCTTCGTGTGAGGGTCGTGCACTAAAAATCTGCATGCGTTTTTCATATCCTGTTCGGGGCATTTTTGACAAAAGCATTTTAAATCACAAGTTGTCAAAAGTCGTTACCTTTAAACTGAACTACATGCAGTTGAATATTTCTAGTTTGCGGATGGTATAAAAACTTGTATAAGCTAGATATCTATAATTTGCAGGTAGAAAGTAAACTCCCCAATTTTAAAATATGTGACACCTAGTGTTTCAGCAATATGTGAGCTGCAGTGAAAGGAAATATACACAGCTCCATAAACCAGAAATAGGTGTAGCGGCCATTTTGAATTTCATGGCCATGCACATACACCATTTACTTTTATGAATGTCTGTTGTATTATAAATGGAAACCTTAACTAACATACTCTAAAACCTAAGTGAAAAAGAATTCTTACAGCAAATGGTGGAGGCTATTACACAGGCCCATACCCTAAAGATTTATTGAATTTCCAATATTTGTGCAATATGTCGATAGAGGAACACATGTTCGTCCTGTAAACTGTGAAATTGAGGATTAATTCAGTGCAATCTTTTAAAATTCATTACTCACAGTAATTACATATGCTATTTTTCTGCAAGCATATTCAGCAAGAATTTTGTAGGAGGAAATAAAATTGAAAAATTAAATGGATCAACAAAAGGTATCAGAAATATCAGAGTGAACATGGTTTGTCGAAATTAGCATCTTTATGTCACAATTAGCAGAAAATCCCATTTTCGCTGTTTTTTGCAACAGTACTCCACTAAACTTCTGTACTCCACTGAACTATTGTATATCACAAGAATGGAACTTTTTCCAGCTTTCATATGACACCTTTTTTGGGAGTATGTGAAAATCTTAAAGGAAGATACTCGTTTTACCAGAAAATCCAATATGAGGACCGTTTTGGTGGCCATTTTGCACTTCATGGCCACACCCACCTCTTTTTATTGACAGATTTTTAGATAATGATAGCTCAAGATGCTGGAGTAAAGGGTAACAAAGTAAATAAGAGTTTATGAGGCACAGGGGCCAGCAGTGGCGGAGCTAGGGATTTCGATCAGAGGGGCGAAAATTGTCTCAAGGGGCGCTTCGAAGGAGTAAATACCCTGAGCCTCAGCACGATCGAAGCCACCGCTTTTCAGACTTTCCATTTGATTTTCCTCACCTAAGTTAGCAGACTACTTTGCCATTTCTCCTCCGCAAGTTTTTCTATCAAAACATGTCTAAATTTTCATCCCATGGGCCTCCGCATAAGAAAATTTTTTTTGAGAGAAGTGGGGGGGAACAAAATTCTTTTAGGGGGAATAGCTCCGGGCCACCATGAGCTGGTGCGGGGCGCAAGAAACTTTTGGCCCAAAATGCCTCTCAGATCGCTGAAAATGGCATTTCTTAAGTCCATTTTACCGCATAAAGGGAAAACCCTGAGTGAACTGCTAAGAATGTTGATGTTAATTTTTCTTCGTCTTTTTCTTATTTTTTTTTCTCTTTTCAGTGATTTTATTTTCCAGGGGAGGGCAAGTTCCCCCTTGTCCCTACCTGCGGACGCCCATGTTTCTATACCTCTCTTTCACATTCTAGTATAAAGGCGGTCATTGTACAGTTATATTTTGCATTATTGTCAGGTCTCGATTTAAGATTCAATAATGGGCTACTTTGTGAAGATAAAGAGTAATCTTGCTAGAGCCAAATAGCAAGCAATCTGACAGAGGGGAAAAGTTATGGAAATTAATCACCGTAATTTGTACATTTTTGGTATCTGGAAATCAAGATAAGTACACGAAGAAACATTAATTGACGTAATCAACATCATGTGACCACTCAAATAACCATACATTGCAAGAAATAGCCAAGGCAAAAGGTCTGCTTGGCTCTAAAAGTAGCCTAAACCTAGGCTTATTAGATGCAATTTTCTGGCTTTTGAAATCACGAAAGTACAGAAATAAGCATTTTTGCATGGGATTATCGTGCAGTGTCAGACATAGCCATTTATCTGCTTATCACGGAAATGGTCACTTGAAGAAAAGGAAAATGGAAACTGCTCATTAAAACTCTGAAACCATTACCACTATGGCAACGGTTTTATTTTATTTTAACCTGAATGTTCTCTTCAGATGGTTTTGAAAAATGTTGTGGAAGCTATTTTGGTATCTCTATAAACTCTTTTTATTGTCTAAGTTGACAATTATCCCCGACAACAAGAAGGCTATTTGCGCCACAATTATTATTGCGCCCTTTGCAACATCTTTTATTGGCCGGGAGGATGAAATTAATGTGACAGCCAGTCTGCGTGTTTTGTAAGCTTATAATCACGCTTGGTGTGGAAGCAATAAAATTAGTACAGCGACAACATTCATTAGTGCATAAAAAGCATAGAAACGTCTCAGCAAAACATTGCTATATTACAGAGGATGACGCTTTTCATCAGAATAAAGTGCAGATAGTACAGTATTGGTGGCTGTTTGAGCATATTGTTATCTGGGCCTTTAAACAACGCTACGAAATTATGTCTTTTGCCATGGGCGTACGCAGAAAAAAAGTCGGGGGGGGGGGGCAAAACCTCCAAGTCACCATGAATTGACACAAAGCATGCGAAAATTTCAGCCCCAAATCCCTCCCAGACCGCCGGAAATGGCATTTCTATATTTTTCGCATAGAAACTTAGAAAACACGTTTTGTTCGGGTTTTTGCTTTGATTTTTATACGTTTTTTCAAATTTTTGATTTTCAGGGGGGGGGGGGGGCAAGTGCCCCCTTGTCCATACCTGCGGACGCCCACGTCTTTTGCCAATAATGATGCAAGAAAGAAGTATGTTAAAAAAATTAAAAGGCGGCGGCAGACGATTTTGGTCCGCAGGGGGGGGGGGCGATCGCCATATGACCATATAGCAGCTCCGCCAGTGGGGGCCAGGTCATTACACAAGCCCATAAACTACAGAGTTAGTTTCCAAAATGTACACTTAGTGAACAGAAGAACGCATTTCTGGTAAATTTTGAAACTGAATGTTGGAACTTTTGGACAGTCATAACTCACAAGTTGTATACGCCATCCATCTGTGTTTCGTAGATGTTACATATATTATATGTAAGCAAATATGTGAAAAAATATTAGATGAATCGATGAAAGCTATCATGAGATACTGAAGTAAACATTTTATTAATATTTCAATATGTCGTAAAAATTTGCGAAAAAGTCAAATTTTCTTGCTATTTTAAGGCATTCATATTACCCCTAACCCCCTATAAATGTATATCACTAGAAAGAACATTTTATCGACTCTCATAAAACACCTTTTTCGGGAGTATGTAAACTTCTGACAGAAAGACAGCCCCTTAAATCTGAAAATTCAAAATGGCGGTCATTTGGGATTTCACGACCAAACCCACCACTCGTGTAAATGCAGACAAGCAGAACATGATGCCTAGGGACCCTATGTAACAGTTAAACACAGTGGATCTTTGTGGCTAAGAAGGGGGGGATATTTCGATTAAGGATAAGGGTAGGAGTATGCAGTTAAATTAATTATGAGTCGACCAGGGCATGATGATTTTATAAAATTTGCATTTAAACTTATTGCAGTCGTTACTTTTCATAATTTCATTTCACGTGTTATGACCAATTTACGAAGGGTAACGTGTACCAAAAACAAAACGATCCCGACGCACCAAGAGAAATACCCATAATCCCTCACGATCCAGATGTTTCCCGAATGGTATTCGTTTGGATGACGGACTATTTGGCTAACAGTGCGGGATACGTGCTTCACAATACTGGTTTCTTCCATTATGACGTCACACAAGATCTGGTGGAACAGGTGAGAGGTCCATATTTTGTATTTGTTTCTTCCGAATTCACGGGGACGCTTCCTTACAAGATCAACGTATGAATGAATGTAACCAGGGAGCCGATGCAACCAACACTTGCTGCATTTATACCAGGACTGGTTTTATCATCAAACTAGGGTAAAAGCTAGATTTAAGACAGTTCTATAATTTGTTTTGGGGTTATGCACACGCGTACATCCTAAAGGTCGTCGGGACAACCAAAACGCTTCTTCACCTACAACACGTATTACAAAATTTGAGTTCGATTTCTTGAAAATTTCGTTGAAACATTCTTTCTTAAAACAAAAATAAAAAAGAACCGACTTACATTGTGTTTTGAACTCAGCATAAGCAATAGAGTAGGGAAACAAGGCAGTGAGCAACAAATGGAGAAGGCAGTGACCGGCCCCAAATAGCCAAGGAGTCACTGCTTATCCAACAATGAATATGCATGGTTATATCCTCTAATATCATGAAAGGTACTTAAAATAGTATTAGAAGGAAATTTATAAGATTCAGGTGTTTTTGTGAAATAAATCTGGAGCTACTGCTTTTGTCCTCTTTACCAAAACTGAATCTCATCAAAAGTTGGATACATTATACTCCCACAGGGTGTTTTGTTTCCTATCACATTACAGCTTCCCAGTCGTGTGGTTTTGCTGTGTAAGTTAAAAGGAGATTGAGGCACTGACACGGGCACCCAGAGAGACTTGGTACTGAATGGTGAAAATGGTTCCAGGGGCAAACGAGTTCAAATATGTAAAGTTAACGGCAATTTGAAACTTTCTATGGGCGACAATATTTGAAGGGAGTTTCCCACTTGACCCCCCCCCCCCCCCCCCCCGGTTACGGATCTTCATCAACATAGCCCGTTCCACGAACTGTACCCATCACTCCAAAAAAATAACACGTAACACTTAATGAACTTGGACACTGCAACGTGTAAATAGCTGAATTTTGTACAATGAAGGTAGAGGGTCTGTTAATTCATTAACACACTAAGGCACTAACGGTGAGGCAATTAAAACGTTGAAGAGCAAATGTTTTTAATGTCCGGTAGGATTAAAGCATGCGCGGTAGTACTTCTATGGCATTAAAACGTTCATGTGTTCACATCAGTTAATTACCTCACCGATAACGCGTTAATGATGTGATAATGAATTAACAAACCCTATACGAAAGAGCTGATTGTGACTGCAGCAAATGGTGAAGTAGTGACAAAGGATGTTCTACTGGCAGTCCAGAGAGCATTGAAGGACCTGGACCCTTCGAGGCTCGTGTCCGAAGTAAAGTTATTCGGTACTGCAAAAGAGGCCTACAACGCCCCTACTGGTGAGAACATGAAGAGAGTTACATCGATGGCAACGATTCACGACTTTTTCATTGGCATGCCAGGTAGACTGCAGCTTTTCAGTGAAGTAGCTAAGTTGTTAATGTTGTATTTGACCGTCCCTCTTACATCATGCACAGCAGAACGGTCGTTCTCCGCTCTTCAACGTCTCAAAACCTACATGCGATCAACCATGACCCAAAAGCGATTGAATGACCTCACCATCCTGCATGTACACGAAAATATCGCACAACAACTGGATGAAAGACGTATTGCGAAAGAATTCATTAATGATACTGATCAGCGAGTGAGTTACTTGGGGAAACGTTAAACAGTTTGAAATGCGCATGTGTAAAATCTTTTCACAAATCACTCGAAGATACTTGGGAATGGTGTTGTTATTTTCCCTAAAATGATGCATTGAGACAGGCTGTTCCGTATTGATCAAGTAAGAAAACTGGCACGTAGGACAAATGATAAATTCATCGTTTTCTCAATTTATACGTATGTTGGCTATATATTACGACAGTCTCCTTTGTGGGATTAGAAGCGTAGACCGAGGGTAGCTGAAAAGCACCACAGAGGAGAGGGATGTTGGGGCATAATGATCTTGGCGCATTATGATCTAGGAAATATATGATTGGGGTTAGTGGACATCTATAGACAAAATATAACAGGTTTAAAAGGTAGATGGGGCAATAGGTTGGTGGTAGCCTTGGGAGGAGCCACGGGGAGGGGTGGTTTGGGGACAAATGGTATGATCTAGCCTGGGGAAATATAATTGAGTAACTAACTGACATATATGGGTGGACAAAAGTAACAAGGGGTGCAGAAAGTGAATAACACGGCAAACAGAATAAATGAAAGAGGATGCGTAATTAATTATTGTTCTTGTATCATCTCAATTTATCTGATATGTATTACCATTTTGCATAGGCTGAATTTTTTTCTCATTAGTTGAGAAATTGCAAACATGAGACCCATATTTTAAGGGTGGATACATGCAACACAGAACACGCGGGAAGTGCCGGGGGGTCTGTAAAGTCATAAATTTTCTTGTACGCCTCCGCGCCAACCAATAGTGGCGCTCCACTTAGATAGTCCTGCTGGCACTCAGCCCCCCCCCCCCCAATATTTTTTCCGTTCCGCAGCGCCCGTCACTGGATCATATAAACATAAAACCAACCTTTAGTCTCTCCGTCTATGCAGTTGAGTCCAATGCACTTTGGCTATTTCGTTTTATCTTTCCTTTGACCAGATTTTTAACTCCAGCGAAATCAACCTGAACACGTCAGGCTTAGCTTTTAAGTTACTCTTTCCTCAGGTATGTAAAAAGAAAGTTTGATTTGCATATTTTTGTGTACGTCACTATGTAAGAAAGTTAAAACGTAGCTGCTTCAGCCAAAGCATAGCAGTCTCGATCATGTTTCTTAAATACAAATGGCAGGACTAAAATAATAATGCTATTGTGTTACGGTTAAAAAAATGCATGGAAGCAGATTCTGGTGCTTGGCTGAGGGAGTTTTGAACCGAAAGTCTGAAGTAGACGTTTTCACCAGCGTCATATCGGATGGAATTCGACACGAATTTTACGGGTTTTAGTTCAAAGCTTTTCATCTTTGGTCGAAAAGAGCGTCTACAGAGAGCGTATATGTGTATGCAATGATAGCAGAAAGGTTTATCTAGAGGCAAATTCTAAATAAAAACTTGGTCCAATTTAAACAAAAATTCGTATCCGATTTCGGATTGAAAATAGCTGAACTAAAACCCACCCGTACACCAAGATGCTGATTGCAATATTATGCGCCCGGGAAAACCTTGAAAAGCCCCTCTATACGCTCTGATCAATTAGATTTGAGGCCAAACCTCAAAATTGTGCCGTTTCGTGACCACCAAAATGGGAAGGCTCAGGAAGGCAGGATTTTAAAGATAAAATTACACAGAACAACTACTATCTTTTCATACTCTCAACTCTGGTACGTTAAATTTACACCAATGATTTTAAAAACTTTATTTCTAATGCCGAAACATACTTCAGGCTCGTTTTTTGCCTTCGTGGCAGACTATACGAAACGCTCATTATACGCAGTCACCACACGCAATGACGAGCGATGATTAAACTACAGACTAAACACTTTGACTGCCGGGCATGTAGAAATATGTGGAATTGTCTGGTAGGAATTCCTCTTTTTATGTTTGCGCACTAAATACACACCGTTTCAACTGTTTAAGAGAAACTATGTTTGTAAGAATAAGAAATGAGTTTCAATAAAATATTTCTTTCAAATGTGTCTATTTTCAGTCACACTTCTTTTTGCATAATCAAGTCATAGAACCACCATGCTAAAAAAAAAAATTGTGACTCTCATTAGGGTGGAAGGCGGGAATTTTTTTCTTGGAGGGGGATAAGCACTCTCCTAGCTCCTCCTCCCCTAGAATCACTCTTGCGATGTCACAGTAAGAATTTCACAAATGTTCTGCATATCTTTAAAGCGAAGAATATGATTACATTTACATCATACACAATGCTGGTGTTAATTATTTTTTCGTTTATTTAGGGAAATGTGAACATTTATTTATCAAACAATTATAAGTTTTTCCTTTCTAGTGCAAGCTTCACAGTATAATGCGCTGAGACCCTTTCGTAGCGTTTGCAAAGTGTTCCTTAGTTTCATACCGTGCATCGAATGGAATGGTTTCCATTAAAGTGAGACAAAAACATGCAGTAATGTGGCAGCTACAGACACCCAGTCCCCACAGTATATCATTATTTTTCACATAAAATTATAGGTCTCGAGACCTTCCTCCAATCTAACCTAATCTCGTAAACACTAACCCAACCTTAAGACATTATATCAGGTAAAATTAACATGTCTCGAGATATGAATTGATACCTTACAAACCAAAATACTTGAGGATACGATTTCTTGGAAGTGTGCATCATTTGACCTTGTGAAATTTTTTTGGTTTTAAAGGGTACATTTGTGCATCATTTTATGGAGGTTCCAGTCCCTCCCTAAATGGTGGTCACGAAAACCATTTTTTAGTGGAATTTGATCCAATGGTCCACGGTCTACATGTAACGACGTATGTGACCCTGTAGCGTATGCCTATAGGTAGCGGCAAAATTCAAAACATTAAACGTATAATGAATATTGAATATGCTATTGGAAACGTAATTATAAATAAATGGCTTTGTTAGACACCGATAGAAGCCCCTACGTACCAATCCATTATGCCCTACTCAGATCAGGGGCATTGCAATGCTTAATGAGAACAATATTACTGGAACATGGGTAAGAAAGATCCACGAGTGAAGTGGAAAAGTGTGACACTAAAGGTCACACGTTGAACATCTTCGGTCAAATTTCTCCAGTTGGCCAAATGTTAATACTTTTTAAAGTATGCGTGTGGCTGAAATTTTCAATATGTTATAAACCGTGTTATGAGAAAATTAGAGATATTCCGATTCTTACATAGTAAAATGTCACACTTTGTGGCCATAATTGGCTAATATTAGCGCATTTTCAGTAATAGGGTTAACTTCCTTGACACATTTTCTTGTTACTATATCATCGATCTAAATTTTAAAGTTGAATATATGTGGAAATAATGCTCGTTAGTAATTTTTAACATGTAGTTCGCTAAATTTGGAACATGGAGTTTTTATATATTTTTTGTTTTTCTGTCCCAAGTATCAACAATTTGACAGATTGTTCTGGCAATTTTTCTTTTCCCGCAGTTTTTAATTTCATTTTCTTGGTTCGCATTACTTCACTAAATTTGAACCGAGTTTTATGGGTCGAGATTGATTTCGTGACTAATCAATCCACTAAATTCGATCCTAGTCTACAAATCAATCCTTAAGAATCTTTTGAAGGTAGATGCCCAGTCTGTTGAGGTTAACCGCAAAAAATACGTCACTGCACTGCTAGATCCCGAAATGGTCCAAGTATAGACGTCCACCATTCAAGGGGAGGAATCTCTTCGTGTTACCAGGGACTATATAGCCAGTCCGTATGACGATATGGCTCATATGTGATTTCTGTGGGGCAAATGAATGTGGGGACTAATATTTGTGTTAAATAAGGGTAAAGGGCATATTACCCCTGATTTTCATTCCCATGTGAACCACTTTATGAATCTTGCAAAATTTAATGAGGCCATGTAGGTTTTCCCTACCAGGGAATGGTCTGGTTTACTTAGGTGCTATCCTATCAATTGGATTGACAACGCACGATATTTAAAAGGCGAGAAAATGAAGGTTTCTTAATTTTGAATGATTTGTGTTCACTTCCAAATACGTTCAAATAAAAACTTGTGTTTTGTATGATTCCTAGATGGGTAAATCTTACCCAAATATGATGACACAGATTAATCTGAAAACAGCATCGCCTCCAATAGTCAGTTTCAGCCCTAAAAGTGTTGGCAGCCGCATTCAAGGAAACATGACAGCTTATGTCATCCAACCAGACAAACCGAAACTCCATTTGTTCACAATAAGAGCGGTAAGTATGCATCTCTTGGCAAAAAGTATAACGTATGCAGAGTATTGTTTAACCGTCTGTTATCTGACTAGACAGGAGGTGATGAAGAGTAAGAGACCCCGGCATGATGTTAGTCCGTACTGGATGTCTCAAACAGTCCTTCGAACGAAAGGGATTGTAAAGATTACCAGAACAGCATTTAACGGAGCCAGATGGCAACTGAAGAATGCATGTATTAGACCATGGTTTCCTTGTCTTGAGGTTGCGAAGCACTTATGGGGGGGGGGGGGGGTCCTAAGACCTGAACGGGTCCCAAAATTTTTAAAACTTTGTCAATCCACATTAGAAAGGACCGTAGATACATTCGAAAGGACCGTAGATAATTTAATACCTAGGAATAAGTGGCATGGGTGTCACCTCCAGTGGGTGGCTTGCACGCGTACGTGGCTCTTCTTGTGCCATCCGACAAGCTGACACGAAACACGGAAGTAAATCCAGGTTAATATTTGCTGGTATTAATCTTTATGTTTAATATCTCTCCTAAGTATCTTTAGTTCTAGCCTTGGTTTTGAATGCTTATTTTGCCTTTTTCCCAGGAAGTGCTCTACCTTTATGTTAATCCCAAAAGGTTTTGTACATTACTTCCTTCTCAGTGCACTTTGTCAAGTCTATTTTTGTTGCCTTAACATTCTTCTATTTCGAAAAATTGTACGGTGTAGTGGTGGAAATAATATATGAATGAATGAATGAATGGATGAGTGAGTGAGTGGGTGAGTGGGTGAGTGGGTGGGTGGGTGGGAGAGTGAGTGAGTGAGTGAGTGAGTGAGTGAGCGAGTGAGATAGATGCGAATGATAGATACTATACAACAGGAAGAAAAAAAGATTTATAAATCTTAATCTGCCATATTTCCGCAGTTGTGGAAAACACCTTGAAAACTAAACCTTTGTTGCTGCAGCATACAATACAACTTAAAAAAATTATAATATTTGAGTCCAAATGAAAAGTTCACAAAATAAACATTATTTCATGACATCATCCTGCGTGGGTTTTGTATATACTCCCGTCATCCCCGGTAGCAAGAATTTTAGTAAAATGTGCTGGGCGTACCGTTCCCCTTAGTTGACCCTTACCATTCCCTGGTTGACCCACGTCAAATTAAGCCCAAACGGCTGGCGATTGACGTTACGGTAGTCCAAGGCTAGAAGCCGGTCATTGTCAGCCTACGAACAAAACAAACCCATTCTTGCAACAATTTCTGTGTACTTATTACCCCCTCATAACACTTCTCAATTCTGATTCGGTAAGAACTAGTTCTCTTACCTATTACCTAGAATCGCCAAATGCTGTATACACTGGATAAAATATTACCTTCAAGCGATTCAAAGGTACCGCTTGATGCATTGGTTTTTGTTACGCTCACATTTTAAGAATTTACTTCTTGAAGGATTTTCCTTAAGGAAGTCTTAAGACACAGCTAACATAGGGTCCATAGTAAAATTAATGCATAGGGCTATATTTTCTTGCCATTTTCTCCATTTTAAAAACGAGAACAATTGTGCTTCTGACACACATATTTTCCAAACTAAATTCCTACATCACCGACTTCATGACAGCAATCTGCCAATTCTATTCTAATAATTTACGCTTACGTTCCTACGAACAATCGTAATATAAGTGTTACGAATGACTAACCATTTGCAATGGCAACACAGAACTTGGTTCGGGTGACGGCGACGGCGTCCTTCTCTTAGTGGTGTCTCGCACTCGCAGCATCCCTCAAAACAGGTCATGGAGTTGTTACAAATAACCCCCAAAATACGACGCTACACTGTTCGTGCATTTAAGAGCTCTACGTCGACTTGCCATTCCTAACACTCACAGGACGGATGTGCTGCCTACCGGACCTGGGCGCTTCTCTCGACAAAGATGTTAGTATGCCGTAAAGAGACACCCTTGCCAAGTGTATTGACAGTTGGGAAACAGACCTCACATTTGTGACTGTTATTGCGCAATATTCACACCCTCAGCATTTGTGGTGAAATACATTCTGCCGGGGAGACCGTACGCAGACCAAAAACGGACATTCGTTAAAAAATGTCAATTATTCTTGTTCAAGGTCTTACGTAGCTGAGTATTTTTTGGCAATTGAAGAAAAATAGAAAGTTAAATATTCGAAAGAAACTCGTTTTGATAGATAGCGATTTTCAGGGGGTGAACTTTGGCTAGAGTCTTCGTCATAAGCTTTCTGAGAAAACCGAAGGAGCGAGAGCTAACTAGCGAAGTTTAAAACTGCACAGTTTCCGTCTTCAGGGTAAAAATATGTGAAATATCATTTGAAATAGAGAGAACAAATAATATCTCCGAAATAAAGTGGTAACTTTCTTGTTATCCTTTTATCTTCATTAAAAATGCTATAAAGAACTCTGGTCTTTGTTTTGCTTCATCTATTAATTATATGTACATACTTTCGCATCAATTACGTATGTGCACGCCCGAAGCATGGCATTTTGTAAGATCTTGTATCGCAGTGCTGCAATATGCTAGGTACCATCATGCATTGCGTTTCAAGATGGCTGAACTACTAACATGTGTGGGGCAAACAGATTCGTAGCATTAACAAAGCAGGAATGACCGTCTTCAGGAAAATTGGAATAATTTATCACCGAAACTCTGTAGGAAAGTATATTTCGTGATCAAATTTGAACATTTGGTAATTGTTGTGCAGCTTGGGAATGATTTCGGAACAAATTTCTGACCATTCACCAACTTTCCGCAGAAAGGATAACCTTAAATCCTCCGGTGGTTCTCTCGTACGTCTTTGTAAGTGTTAAAGAATAAAGCAGCAAGCTTTTTTTTCCAAGTAAACATTTCCATAAGCGGCTAAAATTTAGAATTGTGTGACGTCATCAGAGCTTTATATATTTTGGTTACCCAGAGGTCAGCTTCCCAACTGATTTTATCTTTACATTGTCTTTTGTTCAAGTATACCTGAGTTTAAAAAAGCATACTTCACTCAGGCTATTACAATTCTAAAAATTACTCGGAATCTTACTGTCCGTCTTCAGACAATGAGAACAAATTTGTTTTTCCCCCTTTCACTCGTGACAGCAAGTTACCTGTAATTCGTTCTGGAGGTAAGGATATGCACATGTGCACGTCTCCCAACCATCGGGATTAACACACAAACCAATCATGCATTGTTTCAAAATTGAGTTTGACAATTTGGTGAAACAACTTTCGTCTTGATCCATCCATACAGGGGCACCCCTACCTCGGGGAAGGTCGGTGGTTTCGTCGAGGAGGCCTAAATGTTTCACAAAATAAAAAATAATACAAAACCTACAAGGACTGAAGTACTGAATGGGTGATTTTGAACATATCTTTTGATTTGTAATGCTATTTTAGTGCACATCGGAATCGATTTTCAATAGCTTCTTCGTAGCTCTACCGTTATACCTCATTCCATGTATCTTGCCCCACCTCCATCCCCGTCAGGGAAGGGAAGTGGTTTGTCCCAGGAGGTCCAAAAAACAAAGAAAAAACAAATAAAAAACTAAAGGACTGAAGTTACTGGAAGGATGACCATGGAATTATTATTATTTTCTTTTGAAAAGTATATTAATGCACATCGGAATCGATTTTCCAGCACTTCCTCATAGCTCTATTAGTTCTCAACTTCTCATTCCATGTATCTTATTCCCATCTTGGAACCGTGCTCTCAAGGTCACCCATATCTAGACGTGTGATGCAAACCAGGCAGATGGATATGCAGACGTGACCAAGGATGGCACGACCGGGGGGGAGGGGGACGGGCATGCGCCCCGTCGGGGAAGGCTATGCTCCCTCGTCCCTGAGAAGATCCAATTTCGTCGGGGAGCCTTCATTTATAGGCCTACGATAAAACATGTGCATTTTAATCTGCCGTAAAGCAGGGCTGAGATCTCTGTTTTACTTCTGGTTGGCTAGACACTTAGATTTATGTTTAGTGTTGTATGCGAGTACTGTCTAGAGACAAGGAAATACATTACCGGTGTATGCTGAGCTCGGTTCGTGTATCACACGCTGTGCCCTACAATCAGTTGATTGGGGTCTCTATCTAATGCTACTATAGGAAAAAGGAACGTCTCAAGAGAAAGATTTGGAACCTCTCTTTTAGCCAAACAAAGGCTAAATTAGAAGAAGACATTGGTGGGAATACGAATGAAATAATTTGTGCTCTTAGCTCTGATAGCAAGCCCAACTAAGGGCTCATAACAAACCGCTGCTTGTTAAATTGGTCGAGGCAGGTGCAAAGTCAGACTTCTTGAGGAGGGGAGCAAAACAACTTTTGGCCATTTAAGTTATCACTTTCCTACCTCATATTGTACGTTTGCATTAAATCATTTTCTGCAAAACGTTAAGATATATGACTCATTTCATCATTTTGTTGCAAAATGTCAAGATAATGCGATGACTAAGTTCGTAATTTGATTGCACCTTTACGTTTCCATAGAATTTCTCCCTGAAGGTTCTAACCAGGCGAAATGGAAATTTTCCAAATTTTGCCGTTTTGACAAGCTGTTTTCCTGGGCAAAATGTAGTATTTTCCGAATTTTGCCATTTTGACGAGATGTTCTAACTCGGCAAAATGACAAAATTCCAAATTTTGCCATGTTGACGAGAAATGGAAATTTTCTGAAATTTTGCCATTTTGACGGATGTTCTATTTCGGCAAAAGGACAATTTTCGGAATTTTGCCATTTTGACAACATGTTCTTACTCGGCATAATAACAATTTTCGGAATTTTGCCATTTGACGAGAAGTTGTTTGGTCGGCAATATTTCAATTTTCCGAATTTTGCCACTTTGACGAGATGTTTTATCTTGTCGAAATGACAGTTTTCCGAATTTTGCCATTTTAAGGAGTCCGTTAAGTCGTCAAAATGTTAATTTTACGAAAATTGTCGCTTTGCCGAGACAGTTCTTTTTTCTTCTGAATGGCCCTTCTACGCTTCCGTAGTACGAAAAAATATAGCTTACACTGAGCGGCATTCCAACCAGGCAAACATAAACAATACATTCGACGCGATGTCATAGTTGTACGCGACCGTTTCAAAAACTATAACGGCGCCATTTCACAATAAATGTTCAAAGTCGCTATCCAACACTAGGACTTCGTGATATCGTAAGTTCTCTTTTTGAACGATATTAATATTTAGTGTGATACGAATGTGTTTTTAATTTTTTATCATTTATAAAAGGATGTGTTCAAGGACTGTAAGACATTTTTTGAAAAGTAAGGGAGAAGTAGTTTGTGCTATATACAAATCTTGAGCTTTGTGCGAATTAAACAACTTGTTTACTTCCTGAGTACAATGTAGGCCGGGGATGATTTCCGCACAATGGACAGCTTGGCCTGTGACAGCAAGGTAACATCGATGCAAACGAACACCACGTGTCAGTACACGGCCACTTTAAGGTCTAATCCTACCATCACAAACAGTTGCCCCTCCCAAAACTCTCTTAACTTCATCTCCAACCAGACACAATCTCAGTTCATTGCTTCAGGACGACTGTATACAAAACCCCAATGTGTAAACAGTACACTCTCATTAACCCTCTACCGTTTTGCTCCAATCGGGGCATATTTGCGCGCCTCGGGAGTGGGCGGAAAAGTGGACGTAGCACGCCCTGCATCAGCTTCCGTAGGCTATTAACCCCGTGACCTTTAATTATTGTCTCTCTAGTTGTTGTGGCCGAATTTTCGGGTAGCTACTGGCAGTTTCGAGCTCCGCGTGAAACAGTAAAGATGGGTGACAGCCGCTCTCCCGCGTGGGTCCAAAAGGACCCAAACAACGGTAAAGGGTTAAAGCACATGCTGTAAAATATAAACTTCGGTACTATGCCATTTTTTGAAATTGCTGTCGATCAAAGAACAGTGTCGAACAGTGTCGATCAAAGAACTGAGAACTTCTGTGGGCTAATTCAAAAACTGTTGTTTCGTGTGAGAGGATTGGACCTTTCATCAACCAGTTGGCTATTTGTTTTCATCAGTCCAACTGATCTTTGACCTAATTGGCTTGTATCACTGTTCCAGTGAATTAATTGGCAGGAAACACTCAGAAGATATTTAAATAAAGAAAAGTTTGTAGAGGTTCATCTGTACATGGAGAGGCCTGTGTCATCACAAATGTGATTCAGTCGTGTTTGTGTTCAAGGCTATGTGACCTTTGACCCAACCCTTACAAAAAAAAAATCATGGGATTCCCATTGGAAGTGCAGTATTCCCACGGGAATCCCATGGGAATTGTACGGGAAGCAAACGATCCCCATGGGAAGTCAGAAAATCACCATGGGAAATTCATCACTTCCGGCATAATTCCCACGGGAATGAAAATTCCCCAGGGGAAGTTACAAATTTCCATGGGATTTTATTTGCATCACATGGGAAGTTGCAAGCTGACTCGGAAAGTAGTATGCATATCATGGGGAATCCTGATTTCCATGGGGTATTTTGGCACGGGAAAGCCATAATTCCCCACAGGATTTGATAATTCTCATTGGAAAGTAAAAAGTCCACGTGGGAATTTTTAAATTTTTCATGGGGACTATCATGAAATTACTCATGGCATGCAGTACATATTGGTGATTTCACTGTAAATATCAAAGGCCTACTGAAGGGCATCACTTTTTTAAGCTTAAGTTTGGGAAACAAGTATGATTATACCACCATGAATGCTTTATAACTAATTTTACTCTAGAAATCATGAGGTGCAATAACTTAAATTTTCAGTTGACTGGTTTAAATAGGGCCTCTAAAATATAAAATGCATAATTGAAATTGTCTGCAATATTATGAGGTCATCCACCCCCCCCCCCCCCCCCTCCAATGCTAGGGCACATGCATGCATGCAGTATGTATGGGATTTCTGTGTAACAGGTTCCAGCTCCATTCCCAACTGTGGGTAAAACTATTAATATACATTGAGTGTGCATTGTTTTTAGAAGATCGCTGTTGGGGCACAGATTCTCACTATCACTCCTTTAATGGGACCACGCAGCTGATGCTGGTAGAATTGTGTGGGTATAAATGGCAGTTGCGTGTTCATTAAGTTGTTTACATCTTTATCCCTTTCCTTGGATTCTCCATATGACGGTATATACAGTCGCTATACTGGAAATTGAAGAGGTAATTAAGCATTTGTATCAGTCATATCGCCACTACACTGAATACTGAAGGCCTACTTTATATAGGGAGTGATACACATTTTGTGCAACAATATCATATATTCTGCATGGACTGAACAAGACATGTGCATGGCCGTATCAACTTGAATGGACTATTTGCGCTTTTGAAAGGTGTAGTAGGAATCTATGATGGAAAGCGCATGGGCTAATGGACTTTACAGCTTTGTCTGAAAAAGGATGGAAAATTAATTTGGATGTGGAAATAAAAGAACAAAGTATGCATACTAAAAAATTGAATGTGGAGCTATATATTGTGCTACACAAGACTACAGTGTACGTGATTATCAGTGCTAAAATTTTCAGTTTTGCATCCATTATTTTAAACATGATGATAGGAGAAGTTTGGGATATGGCCATGCATTTTCTTCAGCTCTTGTAGCTATGGACTATTCAAGGAACCTCTGGTCAAAAAGTTATTTTACAGACGTTTGTGTACATGTCAAGCAGGAAAACTCACATGCAATCCCCATGGGAAGCATTCCCAATGGTAATTGTTCGCGCGGGAAGTATTCCCCGCCACGGGGGAATTTTCCCTCGTAATTGATTCCATGGGAAGCGTTTCCCGTGGGATTTTCCCCATGGGAATATTTCCCGTGTGCCAAAATCCCGTGTGAAATTCCCTATGGGATTTTTATAGGAAATTCCACGGTTTTTTTTTGTGAGGGAAATGTCTGAGTATATATGAGCGCCCAACTCATGGTAGAAAGTGATAGAATATATCGAGCACCGTATAAATTCTGAAGTTAATCAATTTCTTTTAAATACTTTGGACACAATTTTATTTATTTGATCTACTTATTAATTTATTTTGCTTAAATTGCATGTCCAGACACTTGAAATCAGCGCTAACATCGGAACCAGGAAATCCAATCTCACCTGGAGTTCTCCCCACGTGTGGTAAAATTACGTGATATTTTTTGGCACATTAATCATATGGTAACCTTTTTTCCCTTTCCTGAACCATCATGGTGGGGAATGTCAAGGGAAAATGGCAGCTCCAGAATGCCAAAATTTGAGGGGCAAACTAAGAGCAAAAGATACTTTTTGGGGAAAAATTTGAGGGTGAAGCAAGAAACCGAACCCAAAGCGCTCGTTCCTGCAGGTGGGGGTCTAGGGGGACGAAGCCCGGAAGTTCTGAGGTTTTATTATACCCACGTGTGAAAAATTAAGTTTTGGGAAAGGCATATCATATATTTTTCCGGTTAACCCAACTCCTAGCTGACCTAACTTGGAAGGGGGTAAGTGGAGGGGTCAGGACAAAATCGGGGGAATGCCCCTTCTTGTCCCGTAAGGCAGCCACTGCTAACGAAGCAACGCTGCCTTGAAGACGGGATCGAGACGCTGAACCTTAGCCCCAGAATAATCTCTGTGTGTTTCAACATGACGCACCAAGATCGAAGAATTTCGGTTTAGGGACACATGCCTCATCCTTGTCCATAGAATGGTTTCCCGTAGACCAAATCGATGGCCCATTTGCATTTATACCCTATGTAAGAGTCGATGAGCACATTTCTGAACCACAAGTGGTGATTTTCAGCCTATCATGCTAAAATGCCAGTGATCAACATTTCCGGTACCTATGTTCAAATTTTTTAAACCGGCTAGTAATGCATTTTCCATACCGATGTTTGGGAAATACCATACTAATCACCGGCAAAAAGCTGCATGATCAAAAATGCAAGTGGACCGTTTTTCCGATAACCGATATTCAAATTGTTATTACTGGTTGATGCCTGTCTCATACAGACACTTGGGAGATGTGCGTTTTGCATAGCCTACATATCAGAGGCAGCGAGTAGCGTTTTACGAAATCTGGAGTAACCAACGGATTACTGGTATTGCAACTTATCGACTGATGTCCATCCGGTAACAATGTTTGAGAAATGTTATATATTATATATTTATTGCTCCATTTTAACGAGGTAAAATATTGAAATTTGTATTAAAGAATAATTCAACAGTATTAGATCATCAAGATAATATTTTCATTTAACCGAAATTTTACTACTACCGATGAAGGAGGAGATATCGACAGATACCGATGTTGAACTAAAACCAATACCACAAGCAGTTCCCAATGTAATATCTTGCTTTCATGGCCTAATTCTCTCATCCCAAACAGTTCTAATTCTCCTAACCTACGGTAATCAAAGGCATTTTCCGGAGACAAAATTCATTGACTCCAAAATGTGCAGAAAGATTTCAAAATCATATAGAGACACATTTATTTGGCATTCCATTCAATTTATTTATAATTTCAATGCTCCTGCATGGAAAAAATAAGGGGCATTGTTCACTATACCTAACATACATTGTAGTGTTAAATGTGCAGGAATTCACATTCAAATATTCAACAGTTTTAAAATTCAAGGGCAAACAGGACTCCCAATTATGAACAAAAACAAAAGAAGTTTTTTTTTAAAAAAAAAACCAATTTTTAAAGTAAGATATCATGGGTTAGGAAAGGGCATTGAAACAGGACATGGAGGACATAATTTGAATTTTTTGTGTTTGTAGACTTATGAGAGCCTGCCAAGTCAAAAGCCACTATAATACGCCTTTAAGCCCCTCCCACAACTGTCTAAGAATCGGACGATGAAACACAATCTTAATTTTTTTTTGTTTCAGTGTGAGCGTGGTGAGTGTAATTAAAAGACCTCAATCTGTAATCGAAACACTCTCAGTACAGTGCCTGCGGTGGAACATGAGCTATAGTACTCAGCAAATACTATTGATAAACAGTAGACTACCATGAAAAGATAAACACGCACAATGAGATAACTATTACACTCCTAGCGGAGAGAATTTAAAGTTCGATTTCCACTCGATAAAAGATTTTTAGTTACTAAGATGGAGTTTACGGACCAGTTTCTAACCAATTGGTTTAAATCGAACCCACTACGGCCTTTTCCGATTGTGGCTCACTGGCTTGTTTTCGCTGTTTCATTGCTCATATCACAATGGCAATACGGTCTTTTAAAGTCTTCGGGTATGACCCGTCCAAGACTCACACCCCCAACCTCTCACTGCAAGTCGGATGCTTTAAACTCTTAACCATGCAGTCGGTCCGCTCGTTTAAACGGAGTCACTGTACACAATCGTCAAAAGTGTAAAATTCACTCTTTTCCGTGTCAGCTCGTAGGTTTAGTTAGATCGAGTTTTACAGCCTAATTTTTAACCAGCACGTAGAGAGATAGCTTCACAATCGCTAATGTGTAATGGTGTGTCTCCTGGTTCTCTTTACATTTCAGCGTTGATGTGGAACTTCTAAATGCAACAATTGATGATTTTGAGGTAGGCAGGAATTTGTGACCAGCTAGCAATTCACAGCTATCCTACTTTTTTTACATGTATTTAATGTACATGTGTACTGCCCATTAGCATCGTATTTTCAGCTGAGAACTAGACTTTTAAACCACGGAGCTACATATTAAAACAAACCAACATTGTTAAGCTTTTTCCACTGGCGAGGGGAACAATTTGGAAGTAATTGAAATAGATACACCCAGGGCATACAAAAAACGGCTGTTTTTCCACCCACGGAAGAATGTTAAAATGACGCTGATTAGGAACGATAAACAGCGGTGGAGCCAGGATTGCTTCAGAAAGTAGGCACTGGGATCCTTTCCTGTGGGCTTAATTTCTGAAGTTTACATTCCAAAATTTTCTACAGGGGATTTTACTAGGGGTACGGCCTTGCCGTGGGTGACACGAACCCCTCCATGCCCCCCCCCCTCCATCGAGAATAAGTTAATTGTTATGGGGCAGACCCTAGAGTAAAAAGAAATCGGAATTTATAAAAGTGGGCTTAATTATAACTTCAAAATAAATATTTGAGACATTGGCTTGTAATGTTGGTACTTAGAATAAGCCTTACTAACCACGCTTGTGTATGTTTTTCATTAGATTTATCGTCTGCAATCTGCTGTGAAACTTGTGAGTAAGGAATACATCATACCCATGCTAAAGGGTAAGTCCCTATGTCTCTGGTTAATTTTAAATTTTAAAATCCCGTGATTGTGAGAACGTTGACACGACAGAAAGATTACAAAGGTTATAGTTATTATTTTTCGCAAACTAAAAATTAGTATATAACAAAACTGGCTTCCTAAGGCTTTCGTCTTATCTTATAACGTGAACAAACAAACAGAACATGCGTAAAGGTACTTATTCGACTGATCAGATACTACAGTACGAGAAATATGCCGAGCTGGGCAGACACGTCTGCACACCCTTTTACTCTAGTCTAAGAGACATAAATATTCAAAAGCAAAAGTACAAAGTAAAACATTCTAGACCTCGGAACACATTTGCGACACCCTAAACAAATAGCCAAAATGAAAGCCATGTGATGGCGAGTTTGATAATGTATTGATCACGGGTTTTACATATACGTCATGGTAACAAAATCAATTAAACACCCTCAGAGGAAGGTTTCTCTGGTCATTGGCTTAGCCAGAAGGGGGGGGGGGGGACCTCATGGACCGTAAAATTCTGAGTAAAACATTTTAATGGGACAAAACATATGATGCATAATCTATCTGAAGCCATGCAGGCTCTCCCTACAGTTGGTCAGTACAGTAAAAAACGTGAGTGTCTCAGGTAAGAGCATGTGTTGTAATTCCCACAATGTCCCTATGCCTTATTCCCGAATAAGATAAAGATTGAATGTTTTGACCTTCCATCCATTCTTGTGTTCCACAGAATATGGCGTGCAGGGGGTACCCATCCCAAGTTTTGGAAACTACGTTTTTAATAAACCAGTTGTTGAACAGGGACAGGTAAGAGATTACGCTTCATTATGAATTTATGTGGGCCTGTATGTATTACCTGACGTCTCTAAGATGTTTCACGTAAGCCTAAAAGAAGGAAGCACTGGAACATTCCTTTTTCAAATGAGATGATATTTTCAGAGCCGTAGTCAGCCTTTATAGGAGGATAAATCGTGCAAAAGGTAGCGATATCGATCTCCGCGGATACGGCAAGCCGTGTTGGACAAATACACCATATTTTATCACGGTAATAATTCGAATATATGCCAGTATTAATTCTATTTAATACCGGTATATATTCGGACCAATTCGCAAGAAAATATACCGGTATTTCGAATTTATACCAGCATTAAATATAATATATCCCGGTATAAATTCGAATACAAACCAGTATTAATTCGAATATATACCAGTAATAAATCGGATGTATACCAGTATTAAATCAAATATATACCAGTATTTATTCGATTTATACCAGTATCAAATCGAATTTACACCGGTGTTAATTCCAATTTATACCAGTAATTATTCGAATTTGTACCAGTATTAAATCAACCAATCAGAAAGCCTGAATATATACCAGTAATAAATCTAATTAATACCGGTATAAAATAGAATTTATACCAGGATTAATTCGAATTTTTACCAGTATTAAATCAACCAAACAGAAAGCCTGAATATATACTTGTATTAAATCGAATTAATACCGGTATTAAATAGAATTTATACCAGGATTATTTTGAATCTATACCAGTATTGAATCAACCAATCACAAAGCCTGGATATATATCAGTATTAGATCGAATTTTCCCGGTATTAATTTGAATTTATACCATGAAATATAATATACCCCGGTATAAATTCGAATACATACCAGTATTCATTCGATTATATACCAATATTAAATCGAATTTATACCGGTATTAAATCGAATTTACACCAGTATTAAATCAACTTATCAGAAAGCCTGAATATATACCAGTATTAAATCGATTTTATACCGGTATTAATTCGAATTTATCGCGATATGATTTACAGATTATTTACAGATTTAAGGACAAACGAAAATCTTGGCGAACATGTCTTCTAGCCCTGGCAGTGCATAGCGAGAGCACAGAACGTGCGCGCTTTTGCATGTGGGATCCAGCAATGGCGTCGCCAAGGGTGATGTCTGCCACATCCACTCCTGGTAGTTGTTTTCGTTACCGATAAAATCTTGCTATAAAGTTCCCTCCCAAAATTTTTTAGAGTTATATCCTTAAATAATACCTCACAATTACCCTAAAACTCAGGAGCTTTCGGGGGCTTCGCCTCTGGAACCAACTGGGTCTTAACCCATGGGTCCACCGAGGCCGGCTCTATTCTTACCAATAGGTTGGAAACTGGGCCGTTAAACTCCATCTAACGAACGAATCAACGAACCAGCCAACCAGCCAACCAACCAACTAAAACTAACTAACTGACTGACTGACTGACTGACTGACTGACTGACTGACTGACTGACTGACTGACTGACTGACTGACTGACTGACTGACTGACTGACTGACTGACTGACTGACTGACTGACTGACTGACTGACTGACTGACTGACTGACTGACTGACTGACTGACTGACTGACTGACTGACTGACTGACTGACTGACTGACTGACTGACTGACTGACTGACTGACTGACTGACTGACTGACTGACTGACTGACTGACTGACTGACTGACTGACTGACTGACTGACTGACTGACTGACTGACTGACTGACTGACTGACTGACTGACTGACTGACTGACTGACTGACTGACTGACCCATATATTATATTTAATACTGGTGTAAATTCGAATTAATACCGGTATATTTTCCTGACCTGTGATTGATCCGAATATATACCGGTATTGAAATAGAATTACTACTGGTAAATATTTGAATTAATACCGGGAAAAATGGTGTATTTTTCCAACACGATTTGCCATACACGGATTTATGTATTGTTCTTTGTAAAGGCGTTCGAAAGCATTTGATTTTTATTTGGAGGGGAGGGAGCGGGTGACGCAGAGGATTCTCAGCCCAAAATTTGCTACTATGCCGGCGAAGTGATGTCTAAGTGAAATTCCGCCGTCGATTGGCGTAGAACTTACAAAATGTTTTGACAAATCGCTACCTCTCAAAAACTCCAAATGGCATTTCTCGTGCTTTTATGCACAACCAAAGCAGTCCGACTTTATTTGAACTTCCTTATTTTAATAGATGAAAAAAGTACACAGTCATGTTTTTGGTATAGAAAGGGAAGGGAAGTCAGCTGTTTTTCCCAATTCTTGACGAGCATTCTGGTCTTTAGGAATTAAACGCTTTCAAACGCTTTTTCGCCCTCACTTTGTAAAAATGTTTAGAAGATAAACAAATGTGTCTTATTCCTGAACGTTTCGTTTTAAGACACATTTAAATGCTAAACAACTGAAGTTAAATTGCTAAACATGTCTAAAACTTGAACGTGTTTACAAAGTAAGGGAAAATAAGTGTTTGATCAATAAAATTTGATGAAGTGGATGAGCCCCGACAGAAGCAAACTTATCGAGACTGGGCCACCTTATACAAATAAAAACAAACAAGACTAAAACTACAATTACTACAAGTTTGCGATAGACAGAGAAATCGTACGGAAATAAGTTAAAACAAAGAGGAGACAAAAGGAAAGAGGGGATGGAAAGAGAAAGTTACAAAGCTAAACACTAAGCAGGGATATCCTATCTGTTTCGTAGAACTGAAATATATCTTAACATTATTCTTAAACCTTAAAAGAGACGTAAGCAAAACAATTTCCAACGGCAATTCGACTCGGGGAATTTCAAATTCTAGGGCCATAATACAGAACAGCATAGCAGGCTATGAAGGAGTGGGTGTAGGGTTCAGAGATTGATAAATTATCAAGCGCAGAATGCAAGTGGGTATGTCTAGCAAAGGTAAATAGATTGTAAAATTTGGAGGGTACTAAATTCTTGCACCATTTAATCTCGAAATTCGTAATTGGATGTTGTGAATTTCAAATATTGTAAACAGTTTTAACTCGTTAAACAAGGGTGCTGTATGCTGATAATGAGTAGCATTACACAATTCTGACGGCATTTTTTGCGTAGAATTAGGAGGCTGTTAGCTAAATACATCGAGGCATTATCCCATGATATAACACACTGAAGATGTGGTAGAACAAGGGTTTTATACTATAGAAAGCAAGACACTTTTGAGGAAATAAGACTTAATTCTTTACATTACACCGAATATCTTAGAAACTGTAGCTTGAACTTTCTGTATATGAGGTATCCTCTGAATATTTATCAATCATTACACCAAGGAATTTAGTAGTATAAACTGAAGAAATATCCTGGTCATCTACATAAAACACAATATTACAACTTGCCCTCTAATAGCGGTGGGAAATCATTGAACTTGTCTTATTAAATTTTAATGAGAGCTTATTAGACCTGAACCAGACAGAAACATTTTTAATTCCTTTATGACTATTTCAGCAGGACTGTGTAGGTATATGACGGAAGAAAATATAAGTGTAACCAGCGAATAAAATGAAAGACACAAAACTAGACAGCCAAAATTTTTTATTAGCATAAAGTGAAAACAGAAGCGGTCCTAATACAGATCCTTGCGAAACACCACATTCAGACATGCAATTTGTACTTCTTTCGAATTAAATAATTTAAAGCATACAAATTACATATTAAATATGTTAATGAAATATCGCTTTTCTTTGTATGAAAAATGTTCAGAAATTACCTAAAAGTTTACACAAACGAGGTCTTTTGGATTACACATGTAGAAGTCGTGCACTGACGCCATGATAATGAAGTCAGAGCCAAGCCAATTTACAATCCTCGACAAAAATGATGGGACAAAACAAGCCAAACAAGCAATGAATGGATCACTTTCCCCCACTCCCCCATTCA
Source organism: Holothuria scabra (assembly GCA_037179385.1). Taxonomy (NCBI): domain Eukaryota; kingdom Metazoa; phylum Echinodermata; class Holothuroidea; order Aspidochirotida; family Holothuriidae; genus Holothuria; species Holothuria scabra. Next base: position 42,739,454 of record CM074182.1, read on the forward strand.
ATGTTGCGGCAGCCTAAGGCGCCATGAAACTTCAACATTGATACGCGAAGCGGGGTACGTCCCATATAGTTTTTTCGAGGATTGTCGGAAGCCTGTACAAAGGTATAGGAATTTCCAAATTTTCGTTTTACGTGCTTTGAAACTATCAGGTTGCCATTTTATTTTTCAAGCTACAGGAAAGTGATAACAGTTCAATTTGTCCGACCAGGATACTGGCGAGTCAAATTAGCACTGGGCACTCGAATATAATTATATATATTCTATATATATATTATATATATATTATATATATAATTATATAGAATTGTCTTCCTCAAGTAGCTTATACGAGGGAGGGGGAGGGGGAAATAGTACTCTGGGTGGTAAGAGATTTAATTTACTTAAAAAATTTAATGTACTGTTACTGGGGAAAAAACAGAATTTTTCCATCTTATTTTTCGCGTTAGGGGTGGGGTATCATATTTCACGATTTACCCAACGGTTAACCACAAAATTGTACCTTTTTGCATAAATGAACTTTGAATGATGATTCAAACTGCAATCTGGTAAAAGGCGAAATTATATGTAAGCATAAAGGGTAGTGAACATGACAATTTACGTAAAGATTTCTCGAAATTGAAACGGTTAACCATTTTTGCACAATGAGAGTTTCCTAAAAATAGAGAGATCTTCTATTTGCAAGATTAACCCTCGACATACATTGAAATAGTGGTGAGGTCAACGGTAAACCGTGGCGCTAATTAAATATTCTTAGTAGTAGGGAGCAGTGAGGAGTTCTACATTGAGACGATGAATAAATTAAACATTATAAAGCCCACTTTCGGGGTTTTCTGTAGCAGTTCGGTTTCAAAAATTTAAAAAGCCACTTTTGGCCTGTAATTTCTTTAGTATATCTGTTCTTCCCCTCCTCTGAAGGTTGTTTTGGTCTGCCCCTCCCCAAGAAATATTTCTCGCTTGAGAACTACCTCCCCCCTACGGTACCCTGTGGCAACGGGTCTTCTAAACAGATTAATGACAAGATTTAACGATGTTAACCCACCAATGGGTACCTTATTTTGATCACTTCCCTGTCCTAATTAGAAATACCAAATATGGACAGAAGTCCGTAATGTGTAACAAGTTACATTTCTTCCCCGTGAAGTATTTAAAAGCCGCTTTTATTGTCTTGTCATGCAGTAATTGTTCTTCATAATGCTTACACCGTGACATTTTTCATCGAGTCACTCCCTTCAAAATACACAACTTTTATTGACCAACTGTCATTACCTTGCCCAAGTTCGAAAACTTCTTCACATACATTTGTACAGGCTTCCGACAATCCTCGACAAAAATGATGGGACAAAACAAGCCAAACAAGAATGAATGATCCAATGAATGGATCACCTTCCCCCTCCCCCATTCAATGTTGCGGCAGCCTAAGGCGCCCTAAAACTTCAACATTGATACGCGGAGCGGGGTTTGCCCCATGTATTTTTGTCGAGGATTGTAGCATGCTGAACAGCAAATTATCTAGCCTGCGGAGCAGACTCTTTAGTCGCCGAGAGATGGCGCTCTCTCAAAATCATGATACACCCAGGTCGCTAAACAGTATATTCTATCGCATTGTGCTTCTATGTATGGCACGCTTAAAGGCTCACCTTATATGATGATGTACTAAAATTATACGTTCATGTACCAAAAATTTACGATAATGTACTAACTTCATACGATCATGATGTAAATTTACACCATCATGTACTAAAACCATAAGTTCATCATGTTAAATGTTACGATGTACATGTAAAATCACACGTTGTTCATCTAAAAACACATGTACATGTAAAAACGTAAGATCATCATGTTATTATTGTCCCTTCCGCATGCCATACTAAGAGAGCCTTTCGGCGTACCAGGAGTCCGCCGAAAGGCTCACCGACAGTGACGAAGATCATCTAAACTCATGTGAAGTAGTAAAAGTACACGTTCATGTACTAACTGCTTACGATGATGTACAATGATTGCGTACGATCATGTACTGATTTCATACGATCTTGTACTGCCTTCATAGGTACATGTACTGATTGCATACGAACATGTACTGATTGCATACGTACATGTACTGAATTCATACGATCATGTACTAAATGTATACGTTCATGTACCGAAGGGGCCCATGTGGGTATCGAATAGTAATAGGCCCCTGACAATACTAAGGGCCCAAAGAATTAATGTTAAAGCTACGACCTGTGGAAATTTTGATTCGATTGGAAATTTCGATGGTACATTGCATTAAATCCACTAAAGAAAACAATTTTTCTTTCTAATTTCCGTGACAAAAGATGGCCCAGTGGCCTTACAGCAAAATCATTGGCCCTGTTGATATAGAAACTTAGTTCAAGAACCTGAAGTACCGAATCATCATTGGGTCTATTGGCGACGGGTAGGCCTGGACATTCACTTGACCTAATAAGTTTATGTAGTAAGGCTCAAAATAAATTGCAGCATGAGAGAAGATCGAAAGGTTTGGGCCAAGGGCCCCATTGTGGGCAAAAAGGCACAGAACACCAAACGAAGCATTGAAGTAACATTCAGTGACCAACACTTTGCCCGAAACAGTAAAAGATTCAGGTGAAACTTGCAATTTAATGTGATGATGTCAATTGCCAGATTATACGGGAAAAGGGGAGTGCACAGGCAACTCCCTGGTACAGGTGTATACATGAACTAAAAATTTTCCCCCCAAAAAATGGTAGTGGAACACTTTATGTGGCAATTTTCTGATCATTTTGAAGGCTAATTTGCTCATTTTTTGCTAAATTGAGCATGTTATTGAAAACTCCGACGGGAGGGGGGGGGGTCCCCCGCCCCCCGCTCGGGCCACCCCTGAATGGGAAACCCCCAATTCAATGGTAACAACTCATAATATTTACGTTCATAGCAGTAAGTGGTATTGTTAAAGCTGTCAATCATAACTTTTAAATTTTGTCCATGATGTATCGTATGCCAGGCTTGAAAATAATACCTGATTAGGCTATAAATTATTTCCTCTTGAGTAGAGACTTATATTGCATTGCAATGATTAGGCCTATTGAAGGAACATGGTTCGTTCATTTTCTCTTAAAAGGTACACCTTTTTTGCCTGACACGACCTGATTTCTACCATAGACTAGCCTAATACAGTGGGGTAGGAAGCAATATGAGAGTGGATGGGGGGGGGGGGGGGCAATTTTGGACTATGCACTTCACCCTACCTATTTGACCAAAGGGTACACCTTTGATGCTAAATTTTTCGCTTTTTCTACCAGCAAGAACGATTTTTTAATTTTTTAATAAAAAATAATGAAATGCCATACTTTATTTTTTCCAAATGAAACTGCGCACTGAAAAAGGTGGAAATACTCCTTTTTGCCAGCCATGCTATAATAAACAACAATTCCAGTAAATCTATGCCCTCTGTAACAGTGGCTCAGCTAGACTTTTTCCCGGGGAGGGGGGAGGGCAAGCACCCACATTTTCTGATGACACTGTCACAAAAGTATTTGCCTCAAGTTCTGTTCAGAATTGTATTGTCAAATTTAATTTTTCTGCTGTAACTATTTTCTCCTCTTCCGCCCTTTCTTCCGATCTATTTGGTACGCTATTAAGAAAGGCAGCTCCTCATCAATGTCTGCCATTTTCAATAATGGAACAAATTTGTTAGCTGCAAATTCCTGTCAGTATAATCCGGTCAATTTGTTACCGTATGCGGCAATAATTTTTGCCGTCATATGTGAACAACTATGCCGGATTATCGTTGCCGTTGCCGTTACCGTTGCCGAAACCGTTGCCGTTACCGTTGCCGTTGCCGCTGCCGGTATATGTGAACGCATCTTAAGACGGAGAGTTAAATGAACGCACACGCGGCGTTCTGTCCTGAAATTTAAGGCGTTTTGGTTTCGTAGACGACGGTACGGCGATAGAATGATATCAAAACAACAATAACGCGCGCAAAGCTGCAATGCTTTGTTCCTTTGTCAGCGCTGCATCTGTACCCGTCTTTACTTTGTCGTCAGTTGCAAATTGTCAAATTCAGGAAGGTCACACGTAGAAAAAGCAGGATCTACAAAATTATGATAGTTTTTACCTCAAGACAGCTCCTTCCCTTAGCTTAGCACGGAATCATTCTTTCACATGGCTGACCAGATAATGCAGTGTCGTTTGTCATGTTTATTTTGTTAGCAGCATACATGCTAGCCTACTACACAAAATGACGTATGTTTGCATGCAGCCAACTTGCAAATTTAACGTCACAGAAACACGTCCGTAATGAACGAGGTAAATTGTCATGGCAACCTCTACACCGTCCCCAATTTTTAATTAGAAAAAAACAACACCAAATTTGAAAAAGGGCAAACTGGAAAATTTGGGGGCGATGCGCACTGTTAAACAAGAAATTTCCTAATTGGCTAAGAATAACCTAATCCATAACCTATTCCCTAACCCGAACAAAGAATACAATCGATACAATACAATGGCAACAGCCAAACAAGAAACAGTGCGCATCCACCCAAAATTTGAGGTGGGTCAGGACATCGGCGAACCCCCCCCCCCTTTTGGATCCGCCACTGAGGCTCGGAGCTTGTGCGTACAAGATCTCAGGGTTACCTCGTATACCCACATGGATCCCATTGAAAGCGTGTTGCGAAAATGGGTTTGTGCTATCATTGATATCATTGGTTATCTCTAGCCCCATTATCTCAAGGGGCTCGACCATATTGTTACACCTCCAATGTAATTTTGAGGCTATTGGTGATTTCAGATAAAGGTAAAAGAGAAGAGACTGACCAAATACAAGAAAGAATATCTTGGAGGCAATCTCTATTGAAAGAAATCTAAACAGGAACAATTTAGTCTTTGCCAATCTTTCCTTGCTATTATTCATAAAATAAAATATATCAAAACATGGAAGAACAAGGCAAGGGCCATTTGAATCTGGTTGAGGAAGGCTGTCCTCTCTAAAATGAGTTTTTCAAATTTTCACAAACGTTTTTGCGTTAATTCTCAGTTTGGGTCACAAAAGTTGTTGCAGAGATTAAAGTGACTAAGAGTGTGCATCCTGAGTTCTGGACCTGGACTACCAGTATTCTTATCTCAGCCATCCAATGTGGGAGCTCAGCAAGACTCTTATGTAAACCCGTCATGCCTTAAATAGTTGGTTGTTCCTCCCTATACCCCTTTGTCCTGCTACAGGTAACTTGTCCAGATTCTGCCGGCAGGTTGTTTAAACAGACAGGTGTTATTAATCGAAGCCACAGCTTCGATTGTAGGAATTGCTCGTTCAGTCACGTGTTTTCGTGCCTTCTTAAGCGGTCGGTACGGATGAATATTAAATCATGTTCCGTTTGGATTCATATTGCAATCCCGAGCTGTTCGTTCGTACAATGGAACAGCTGCGCAGTCATGTTAAGTTGTTCCGTAGGGGGATTTTCAACAAAGTTTAACTATTTCTATATAAGGGGATTTGCTCGAACAACTCCTGTATAGTAAGGTGGTAATGTGCAAATAAAGAAGTAGTTCCACATTCAAAGGTATTGTTCTGCATTGAAGGCTTCCTCTCTGGTTGAAAAAAGGTGTAAATATAGTTTGAAAACAATTAATACCGTTCAGGGATTTCAAAATAAATTTCAAAGGTTGCTTTTTCCAACATTTGCCACTTTGTTTTGTCGGAACTGCTTCATCAAGCAACTTCGTCGACCGTACTCATTTCAATGTAAGCAAGTCCACTAACTTACGTTCATGCATAAACGCATGCAGCTATATAGTGTACGTACTGTGTCGTTAACGTGATGGCGACAGTAACCAAGGCCAGGGAACGATCCACCAATTTTAAGGTATTCAATTTGTCGTTCATTTCATCACCCTGTATGGGTTGTTAATGGCTTCTCTATTGTATTTCCAATGTTTGAAACAAAGGAAAAGACGGTCTACCCACGGTTGTCGTAGTTCTCAGTACAGGGCTAACGTTATGCGTCGACGGTCGCGTAGTTGCTCCCAATACATTTGTATAGGAAGCAATTACGCGACTCTCCATACATACTCTAGTCCTTTACTTTAGGCTTCACTGAGGACAAAAGTTGTCGTAGTCTTACCCAAACACAGTTACGAAGGCCTAAAGCCAAACGTTGCAGAACAAAACAACTCTAACATTAACACTTAGTCGTGTCCTAGTGCAAAAGGTGCGCTCAGCGTATATAGGCCTAGACACTGCAGATACAATCTTGGACAAAATAATTTGTTGGGACACCCTGCTCCCCCTCCTATTCCAGTGTTGGTTGACCACTGTTATGAAGTTCACGGCAAAGAAACATTCTTCTTGACACAACATTGGGAGGGGAAAAGGGGGTTGCATGTTAGGCTACTTCAGGCAGTTTCATGTTAGCCTACTTCAACTAAAATTTACGGATAACATGTGAAGTGTCCCAACCGGCAACGGTTCTGGCCAAGATTGTCCGAGAATTTCGAGAAGTTAGATAGGTGCGCTGCCACCAGTAAGAAGTTACGCTTTGCTAATGGTTATTTGGTTATTTTATGACAGGTAAATGATATGCTGGTCATTACATGGAAGTATTTCCTGGACCGGATTTAGCTTGTGGAGTCCTGGACCCAGATTATTTTGGACCCTTTTCACAAATGTTGGGAGGGACCTACATGAGAGGACCCTGGGACTAAGCCCAAGCAAATACCACCAAAAATGGCCTGAATACTTCAATTCTTCTGCCACATCCTTTCTTTTGAGCAAAGGGACATTAATGATATTGTCTCACTTGCCTTGCCTATTTTAATTCAGAGATGTGGTTGTGCCCGGCCTACCTGCCACCTTGACGAGGTTGGGGGTGTAGGCTTAGTTAAAACCAAGTCTACCATTGGTTTGGAAAGCAACTTTCAACTAAAAATGTTAAGAAACTGCTTCGGTTGAAAGAAGGCATAACAAATTTGTTACCAGTTGTAATACAACATGAAAAATACAGCCTGAGATGCAAAATTGGCTGCAAAATGTGTTCCAAACCAACGGTACCTAACAATCTACCAAAGTTATGAAAGAAAGTCTGGCTTGCAGAGTTACTTTAACAATCTTACGGTAGATCGTGGCCCCTTTTCAATAAATTTCTGGTCTCCAACTATCAGTTCGAAAAAGAATGATTCATCTATCCAGGAAGAGAATTATTCCACCCGTTGCGATTGTTGATTTGTGCGTCTAAAAAATGCATACTTTTGGTTTGTAATGAAATTTATCCTACGGTCGCCCTTAATTTGTTAAAAATCCTCAAGAGTATAGTTGGCTTCTGGAAAAGGTCTTAAACAACCTTAGAACACTCCAAAAATTAAACGTTTTTATTGAATTCGGTCTCAAAAATGTATCTCTTGGGACCCAGACAATCTTGGACAATAACTTGTTGGGACACCCTGCTCTCCCTTCCAATGTTGACCACTGTAATGCTGTTCAGGGCAAAGAGTCATGTTCTTCTTGACGCAACATTGGGAGGGGTAAAGGGAGTTTTATTTTGGCCTACTTCAACTAAAATTGACAAATAAAATGTAAAGTGTCCCAACAGTTTTGTCCAAGATTGTAGTCTACTGCTTGTTAGGAAAGTCAAGTAAGTCTAGGGTCAATACTTTTGCATAGCGCTAGGCCTGTGTCACCACCAATAGTGTATCACACAGTCTCAGGCAAAGTGTAACTAGGTACAAAGATTTTGGGGCAACTTTACATCCAGGATGGGCAACTGATTAAAAATAATAGCTTATCGATATTGTTACATCCAGGTGAATACTTTCATTTAAATATCAATGTTTAGTAGAATATATAATGTTACTGCTTTATCTCACATAGATCTCCCCAAACAAGTTGCAAGGAACAGTGCCCCCCTTCCCCTCCCTCCTCCCCTGCATATGTGGGAAATATTCCACTTTTGTTGGGGAACCAGTTCCAACAATATGCTTCATTTTGTTTATAAGAAAGTCCCAAGTGTGCACATTTTCAAGGCTTCGATTAGTACTTGCCATGCAAGTACACTTGTCTAGTTAGAAAACGTCCCTGCTTTGACCTGCAGACCGCTGAGCCCAACCCTCATCCTGCTCGGAAGATTAGTCTTGGACAAATCAATTTACATACATGTTGGCTGTCAAAATACAATACTAAAGATTAGGATATTTGTAAACATTTTGTTGTCAACTTTTATCAAAGAATTAATTTTGTTATGGATTCAAAGCATTCAAATTTATTTGTTACATTGTTATAAACGACTTTTAATCTTCCTAAAACTATACGTTACATATCAATGTTAATTTGCTTGTCAGCATGCGCCCAGTTTGCACCCCCTTTTACTTCTAGTTTACATTTAATTCGTTTTCAATTTTTCTTGCAGGGTTTTTTGAAGATTGGTACAAACGTGGAATACCAGAAGGGCCACTCAATCGCATCATGGGAGGACTGGAGGAAGCTTCTCCCCTTCTAGCTAAATGATCTCACCAATCAATATTTTCAAGCACATTTCTGAAAGTATTTTCCGCTGTTTTCGAGTGTCTAAGTGCATGTGACAAAATGTGGTATTTATTAGTTTGAAAACAGCCAAAACGGGAATTTTGTGGCATTTTTCATGTTCGTAAGTTTTGACAAAACGTAATTAACATCAGCCAATTTTTGATTTTGGATTGAGACTTGACGATGACAGGGTCCAAACCTGTTACGTTTCATGGGTATGGTTCAGACAGGGTTGCCTCGAAGTGGAGTCTAGACGTATGTGGAAGGTTTCAATGCCTAAATAAATTAAACATGAGTAACATCTTCAGTGGAATAACTTAATTTCTTCAACTGATCAATGACGTTAAAGAGCTCATGTCGGTTTCGACTCGAAACTCCGTCCTCATAAGCTTAAAGTGATTCTTTGTGTTTCACAAAAAGGAAATATGAAGGGTCTTTTGCTAATCATGAATGAAATCTTTCATAATTTGATGAGCCATGAAAATAAAAGTGCTCAGATTTAGAGAATAGGCCGCAAAATTCTGAAAAGCTTGCAAGCTCTTTTGAAATATGCTTCCTAATTATAAGCTGCTTAAGCCACGCCTATCTGAGTTTAAATGAATATTCAGTATGTCACACGTGCTATTTTCCGAAGTGTAGTAAGTGTATATGCCCTGTACGGTTTTGTGGTAAGGCACATGGAATTTGAAATACTACCTAGCTCATAAATAGCCTAGATATAAAGAGCGAGTTCCTGGTAAGCGGGTCTTCCCGCTTTCGGATGCAAAATACGAGACTATGTTGGTTGAATACCAACAGAGTTAGTATTTGGACGTTTACTTATAACGATGGGCAGTCCTGTGGATTGTTAGAATAGTTTTGAAAAAAACTCTCCTCGAGTTTCCTTCATATGCTTTCTGGGCTACCTCCCACTTCCTTGGCATTACCATCTCTGGTAGAGTGCTCGTTCTGTGCTTGTGTTGTTTCGTTCAGTGTATTGAATATTCATACAAAAGTGCATTCTTATTGGTTGGGATACTGACTGGTGTAGATGTAGCGGCATAAAGTTTGTTGCCTCACATTGTCGGCCTTTGTTATTTTGTCGTTATGTTAATGGAAATTGAGCAAAATTTGGCAGAAATTTCATGTTGAGGATTGTTTAATTGTCCTCATTGTTCGTATGGACTGTTTAAACGTTCTGTGAAAAGTTTGAACAGAATAATTCAATGTATTTCCCTTTTGTCGAACACAAAGTATCACTCGTTGTTCCAGCAGCGCAAATCTCTGTTTGAGAGTGGGGGGGGGGGGCAAAATGCTTATGATGTGCCCATGAGTACTAAAGTGTGCACGCTTGGCGGGCTTTGCGAGCGCGAAGCGCGAAGCCCCAAAGGAATCCTGGTGGAATCCAGGGACAAAGCCCCTGTGGGGGTCCAGGGGGGGAAGCCCCCGGAAGCTCTTGTGTTCTGGCGTTTCCAAAGCTTCAGGAAAAACTGTTTTCGAATGAAGAAAACGAAAAAAGGTGACCATATTTTTAGGTCTACTCAAATTTGGGGGGGGGGGGCCAAATTACGATTTGCCCCCCTCCCCACTTTTTCACTTGAGGGGGCGAAGGCCCCCCTTGCCCCCCTGGATTTGCGCCCATGCGTTGTTCCCTGGCGTCGGGGCACATAAACGGCGCAATGATGAATGCCCTTTCTAATGGGTTACACTGACTGTGTGCTCCATAATTGTGTTGTAAGTTATTTGTGTTACTATTGACAGTTAAAACGTACCTCAAGTCAGAAAATTACATTACGCATGCGTAATGTAGATTTGGTCCTGGGCATGACGTTTAACTGCATCCAGGTTGTGGCTTCTGTTCTATTCAGCCAGTCTAGAGCAAGACCTCTCAGTGTTTGCACTTTGGAGGGCGTACTTGTCCATTTGGAACGTTAAGCTCCTTAAGGGAGCAGAACTTCTCCGGGAGTAATCGTTTGGCTTTCGCCCCTTGGCTCTTCGCCAGAGAGTCGTGGGGACTTTTAGAAAAAAGTCAGAAAATTCAAAAATATATATTAAAGACCATGAAGAAATACATTCTTACAGTCCAACTCCCATCTTCTTAGGACATTCCTGAGCTGAGATATAAAATGTTGAAGTTTATTCACTCAAATTTAAATGGTATATTGAGCAATAATTTGTGATGTCATTCTTGTACTACTCAAATTACAATCTTTGCCTTTCTTTGTTTTTCTGATTGTTACTGCACATTGTACCAAGGTGTGATAGCACTCTTACTCTTATGAGGCGATGTAATTAATTAGGCCCTCCTTGTGCAACATTCTATGTAAGCAAAAAGGAAGCGTCCAAGGTCATAAAAACACTTTAGATTTTAAAGGGAAACAAAGCATGTTATGCGAGTTGTACAAGAAGAAAGTCACAAATTATTGAGCAATCGACAAATTTGTTTTAAATGAATAAAATTCAACATTTTGGATCTCAGCTCAAGAATGTCATATGAAGACTGGAGTTGGACTGTTCAAATTCATTTTTCGTGCTCTCCAATATATATTTTTGAATTTTTTGACTTTAGGTACACTTTAAGTCAGGCTCAGTCTGAAGCGTGTGGATCGATGTTCACCTAAACTTCATTCTCTAACAGTGTCGCAATGTCGAGTACAATTATGAACAATTTCTGTTACGATGTGATTGCATGTACGAATAGTATCCGCAGTGAAGACGTAAGATAGTCTCGTAACTATGTATGGTGCAGAAAATGTACTTTTTGTGAATTACTGTATCCATGTGTTGAGAAGAATAGAAAACTTGTTTTGAACATCATTTCATGATCAATCTAATTGCTAAATACTCCATTTCTATTGAAACACATTAATTACAGCTATTTTTTTCTGTCACATGCGCATCAGTCTGTCAGTCGATTCGCTATATCAACACGTCAATATTGAACTTGTGTAATGAAAACGTTCACCCACCAGCCACATAAACAGGCGGAACTTAGACATCCTCTCCTTCGCATGCGTAGCTGTTCGAGATGCCAATGAGATAGAAGCCCGAGGGGCGGACGATTTTTTCGTCCAGCTCATGGCTACGAAAAAGTCAAAAGAGGGCTGCAGCCATAGAGGCGCTACGCAGGCTAAGTGGCTTGTATTGAAAGTGTATGCATGAGAACGTTTACCGGGCCACACAAATAGTAAAAAAAAAAAAAAAAAAAAACCTGACGACGAAAGTAATCCTTACACTTGAAGATGTGTGCTTCTTTTAATAAAGATGCTATGGAAATATAGAAGGACAATTGTTGTATGATTTACAGAGGGCAATCACCAAATGCTGCATTGCTTCCAAAGGCGTAGCGAGTCATTTTCGTGCGACGGGGACAAAACGTTCCCGACATATTATTATCTTGCTACGCGGAAATTTCCGACAGGGACTTCGAGGGCGTTATGGGCAGGTAGGTTATCTTCCTTAGCCTTGAACTGATTAGGTCCTTGGTTGATCCTCATTTCTGTTTGAACATTTCACTAACAGCCTGACTAAAGAACATAGGCCAAGCAGTACAATAGTTGGTATAAAGGCAAATCTTAATCATAAATATTTATCAGTTGTTTCTGTCGTAGAGTGAATAATGATTTTTGAAAATTTATTTCAATAGACATCCCCTCTTTGTAAATGTCTAGCACATGTTCATAAAAAAATAGCCCACGACATGAAATGAATAGTTTTTATTGACACTTGTGACTATGTGCTCTAGAATTGTGTTGTAAATTATTAATGTTATTATAGGAAATTTCAGTGGTAGTTTAGTGAGGTTCAGTCTGGTACGTGTGGATCGAATATTACCTACATGCCGGAATTCTCTAACAAGGAGTACATGTATGACCAATTTCGATGTGAAGTTAATGTACCACGTTTTGGCTGAGATCATGTGTGGTATCTGTTCTTTTCATCCAGTCTAGAATGAAGCCATGCATGACAGACCAATGATGTAAGTGGTCTGAAGGCCGTGAGGTTGGTCGTTAAGTGTTATCCTTCGGTGGACGTAATACATGTAATACTTCTTCGGGAAGCAGTGTCAAGTTTAGTTTCGTGAACGGCCCTTTGCCAGAGGGTCGGGAGGACTTTAGAAAAAGTAAATGTACCACGTTTAGTGAACTTTGCAAACATATAGACTGCAATCTGTGTGCCTTTATCGTTTCATTCCGTGACCCAGTAACGAGGGTGGGGATGAAAAGTGTCTCAAAATTTTCACAAAAAATTAAAAGAATTTTGGTATCTTTTCACAAGATTAACTCTTGCACATTTGATTGTAAGCTAATTATGAAAATATCATCGATGGTTGAATAGTTAACCTCGTCCATTCTATTGGCGGGGCAGTTCACGTTTTCCACTCTCAAGCAATACTGAAAATTCTTTTCCCGTGAAAGAAATGTAACTGACCCTTTTAAGGATAATTTATCTGTTTTAATGCAATAGTAGTCTAAAATTGTGCCTATGTTTTACTTCAGGAGGCATTCAAAGAATAATTAGGTCATTTAAAAAAAATTACAAGTTTATTTGAAGACCCAGTATTTTTATACGTGGAAACGTAGACCATTTTGGAGAACACTTCTACTTTCAAAATGGTCGCCTCCACAACAGATGAAAATACCGACGAACAAATCAGACCTCCGATGTTTTATTGTGTTTCCCCTAAAGTAAATGCAGTGAAACTATTTTCAGAGACAACGCGGTCGACGTTCTTTGAATGTGTGGAAAAGTGGAAAGATTTAGAGGGTGAACATGCTGTAATAGAAAGAAAATTCCCCGGTCAACAACAGGATTGCGCTAACGTTAAATAACGTTAGGCTAGTAAACGCTAACGTTACACCCATTAATTGTGTTTTCTACAGGGACCGGCTACTCAAGGTTTACTGACAACATCCTGAAAAATAGGGAAGTTGTTGGACAGCACAGAGACTGACGGTGGTGATCAGGGATGTAGGTAGAAAGATGTGAGTGTGGGGCATAAATCTTGAAAATACCTAGGCCCAGACCTAGCTTAGACCCCCAGGCTTACATCTAATCTCTAGGCCTAGGCCTAAGTATAGTTAGGCCTAGTCAGCTCTGCTGGCTTGAGGCATATACAACAATTTGGCAAAAACATACATCTCAGATAGCAGAAATGGCCCTTTCAGTGTCTTTTCTCTGTTTAACATCCTATATCTAATGTCATTCTGATTTAGGCCTAACTTTAGATTAGAGTAGTGACTGAGAAATGGGAAGACCAAACAACTGCATGGCCTAGTCATAAGAACGTGTGATCATGACTTGCAGCTGGAAGCTCTGGGGTTAGAATCCTGACTTGGTTATATCGAAGACGACTTTAAAAATGGAACCTACTGCCATTATGCTTGGTGCTCAGCATAAGTAATGGAGTAGGAAAAACAAACCAGTGAGCCACAGAACAACTTTGTGTGCTGCTGCAGAATGGTTTTTACTGTGCCAATGTGTGGTGTGTATGAAGTAACCATACAGCTTTGGTTGATGTCACAATTGAACAACAATGTGTGTTTTTTAGCATACATCAGTGTGAAAATCTTAATAACAAGATTAAGGCAGTTTGAAAAATCATCTAAAAAACAAAAACAAAAATAGCTTAGCTTGTGCAAATTAAAAATTATGAACACTATAAGTACACATTCCTAGCGATATGTTAATAATCTGTGCATATTAGTTGCGTATCTAGAATGAAATACACATTAGCATGAATCAGACCAGTCAAAATTTATGAGGTGCATAACCTAATTTTGTAATTTTAAGCCCATAGCAATATTGCTGAGGTATACTGTATGTACGTAGTATCCTTCCATGATGCTCAGCCAGCAGACGGTGGACTGATGTGCCTCCAGCCCCACAGACGATTTGTGACTGCAAGTGCAACATTACATTTATCTGTCACCAGTTGAGGTAGAAATTTAGAAATTTCAAACTTACTGTTGGCTAGGCTACAATAAATCCAAACGTGTTCAAAATATGAACAAATAGGCTGAGTCATATTCAGAAAAAACTGAAATGTATAACTCTACATGGTGAATGCCTTGCAGTAATGATTTTGATGTTGCAAATAGTAGGCTTATATAGGAATTTTCTGAAAATAAGTTGAGAGATTTTATTATCAAAATCTGATTTGAATTATGTGAAGAAAGAAGTATTTTTTCAACTCAGTACCAGATTTGCTATTCCTTTTTTCATAATTTTTGACAAATTTTGTGACCAGTGATTTCCACCATTAACTTAAACTGTGGCAATACCTGAGATGTCTTTGAGAAAATTCATAATGGCATCAGACTTGTGTCTCAATTACTGCATGGAAAAGTGATTTAACAAGTGTTTCTGTGGTGTTTAATTTAAAAATAAACCTATCTGTAGGCTAGTGTAGAATAGGTATGGCATGTTGAAAGAACTATAATTCATCCCATTTTCTCCCTGAGTGATTAAGTGACAAGAACTTCAGTGGCAAAAGTGGCAATTAGTTGTTTTTATAATCTCTTAGTTTTAGAACCAGTGATTGTTGTCTGCGTTCAGGCCACCACTTTCCCCAACAATGATTTCAGCATCTTCAGTATAACTGGAGATGCCTGAATACCATAAACTTAATTGGCAGCTCTCCTTTTTAACATTTCCTGTGGAGTTGCTATTTCAAAAACCATCTCATGTACAGCAGACACAGTTATTGCAGAGACACCGTAGACTAGCACTCAAAAAACACTGGTCATTGGGTGATTCACCGTACAAACTAACAAAATCAACCCTT
Organism: Holothuria scabra; assembly: GCA_037179385.1. Taxonomy (NCBI): domain Eukaryota; kingdom Metazoa; phylum Echinodermata; class Holothuroidea; order Aspidochirotida; family Holothuriidae; genus Holothuria; species Holothuria scabra. The sequence goes on from CM074182.1 coordinate 42,754,720, forward strand.
GAAAAAATTCCAGAGGGCAAAAAAATATGTTACCAAAATTGTCCCTAGGATCTTTCAGAATCTGCTGTTGCTCTCTTTTAGTAAATTATCTCCATTGAAAGTCTCACATTCAAAAATAAATATTTAAGACCCATGAAAAATGAATTCTAACTGTCCAACTTCCATCTTCATAGGACATTCCTGAACTGAGATATAAAATGTTGAAGTTTATTCACTCAATTTAAAATGGTACATTGCTCAACAATTTGTGATGTCATTGTTCTACTACTCAAATTACAGTACTTACTGCACCCTGTACCAAGGTGTCATAGAACTGTTACTCTTATGAGGTGATGTAATAAATTAAGCCCTCTCCATGCAAGATGTTATGTAAGAAAACAGGCAGTGTTCAAGATTTTTAAAACATTGTTAATTTTAAAGGGAAACAAAGCAGGTAATGAGTTGTACAACAGTGTAAGTCACAAATTATTGTGCAATGAACCGATTTTTTTAAGTGGATATATGTCAACATTTTATATCCCAGCACAGGAATGTTCTATGAAGATGGGAGTTGGACAGTTAGAATTCATTTTCCATGCCCTTTACTAATATATTTTTTATTTTTTTGACTTGAGGTACACTTTAAAACTTTTGTACCGAGTTAAAAAAATAAGTACAGTACTGCAGGACTGTGTGGGAAATTCTTTTCCGGGACAAATAGGACTACGTATACATTTTCAGTAATTTCTGTTGAAATCTTAAACTTAGTGAAAGGAGGTGCTCAGTTCAGGATTGAGGTTAAGTTTAAAGAAATGATATTGCTCCATTCACTCTAGGAAACATGCAAAGGCAGTATAGAGCATGAGGACCACAAACGCAGGAGGCATTGGGCTTCCACGTTGACAGATTAGTCAAAGTTTAAAATATGCAGAGACTTTTCAAATATGCACACTAACTTCTCTGCGGCAGCTGCTCTCGCTGTTCATAGGTCCAAAGCCATATTTCAGTAAAAATGCCTTACGGACGTTACAATACTTGTTACTTGTAGCTGGTTGGTAAATTTGCGTGAACAACCTGTTGTAGTTCACACGACATAACACGTGTGTAGAATAGTTTGTGCAGGGGCTGAGATGGGTACCCGGCCGATTAATAAAAATTTGTTAATCGTGTAAATTGTGTTCTTATTCAGTTAACCATATAAATGTGCTTGTTGGCTGTGAAAGCTACAAACTTCAGAGGTTAAAGAGCAGCTCCCCGAAACATAATTTGAAACAACACCTAAACATGACAGTTTCCTTCTAATTTCTCTTAGAAGTATCTTTCATCATATTTTCAGACTTCAGTATTGTATATTCAGGGTATATCAAGCAGTAAATCACACATTGAAGGGAAATAATGTTGTCACATGACTCCAATTGTAAAACAGCACAGTCTACTACATTACTTCAAGTTGAGGTGACTGCTTTTGCCCTTTAATTCTTAAAAGAAGATCACATCAAGTTTTGAAAGGTTAATTTAATACTTATTTTCAACATTACAGTGAAATTTGCTTTGAAAAACAAAGAGGAAGAAATCATTCCTGAGTGAGGACGTGATAAAACCTCTTCTGCCCTGAAGCCTACTTTGGAACACAAATCTAGCGAATTCTTTTACCGATATTTCAAGGAATACATGTCTGAACTTTGAATAGAAATTGCATCATATTGTGCAGATTTGGTTCTCCTTTCGCTTATGTAAATTAAATTTCTGCTTAAACTTCCCCTTTATGAGTCAAGTACCTGCTACCTAATCGGGTAATGAAAACGGGTACTGGGTTCCGATTTTTTGATACCCAATTCAGCCCTGGAGCGTACATGTTCAGGCCAGTAGCCCACAATGTAGACCGGACAATGCCCATTGAAAAGGTCAAACAAGTTTCTATTGTCTATTTCCAATTATTTTATTTGAAATGGAAAGAAACCACTGTGTTCAAGGTCGACCTGAACCAGTGTTGTCAGAAGCAGGAGAGCAGTAAAAGCTGAAAAAGAGGAGTTTTCCAACTGTTAAGGTGTTACAACTTAGATACACTCCTGTTTTAGTGGGTCGAAAAAAAAATCTTTATCTTCTCTTAAATAGTCCTCATAACAAAAATGGTGGGGAGGTGCGGACTGTTTAACAAGAAATTTCCTAACGGGCTAATGATAGCTCTAATGCCTGACCTGATCCCTAACCGTTATAAAGAACACAATTGATACAATACAATGGCAACATCCAATCAAGAAACCCATCCACCCCAAATGTCCAGGGCAATTTCTAAAAAGAGCAAGCATGTTACACAAATAGTTAGTAAGATGAGATTTAAAGACACACCAACACAAATGTGTCACATAGTGTCAGTCAACTCAATGAACAGTTTAAAGTTTAAATTTATTTTCATGTATGGTTAAAGCCAAATTTGGTGTCCCTTCAGTCGCCTCCTACGACAGGCGGGAAATACCATGGGTATATTCAACAACCCCCAGCCCATAGGGAGATAGGAAGATGTATTGGATAGAGGGCACTCTTCAAACTGAACTTTGTTGTTTGCTCCCTGGGAAATGTACTTTTGACTGTACTCCTGTATAATATTTTGAGCCCTGTTAAGTCCTTTGAAACACAATTTGTTAACCCACAAAATTAACCAACAAATAGACTCAAGAGCTTATATTCCCAAACACATGAATGAACATTTTAATAGAGGGCGCTGTTTAGCAGTCTACGTTTTTTATTTGAGCGTATAGCTATGAACATTCTGAACAATCCTGCCAAAATTCATGTCAATCAGAGTAACACAATTGGAGTTATTACTAGTTAATTAAATTAGAGGGCGCCCTTCACGTGCTTCTAACTTTAATGCCCCATTTCTCGGTAATGTGCAACATTTGTGACTGTGAACAAATATATGTCATTTGTAACATCATTTGACATGAGAATTCACCCTTTTCATGCCCACCCTCTGAGGTGGGTCACGGAACCCAATTTAGAAGCATATATTTGACCTATGGCCCACTGTCTAATAAATGAGTTCCATAACTTGTGTATTGTGTAGAAAACGTACTTTTTGTGAATCATCTGTATGTTATAGAGGATAAAATATAATATATACTTGTTTAAATACTTTTTTTAAGATCAATCTAGTTACTTACTACTAGTAATATTGAAATACATTAAGTAGGCTACACTTAATTTTCTCCGTCACATGCGCATCTGTTCGCTACGTCAAAAGGTGCATATTGAACGAGTGCAATGGCAACGTTTACACACCAGCCAAATATGCGGGCGAGATTAGCTCCCTTCACCTTGAACTTATTGGGGCCTTCAGTTGGTGGATCGTCATTTCTGCTTGAACATTTAACTAACAACAGCCTGACTTAAGAATACAAACCAAACAACACAGTCATCAGTGCATTGCTTTTCAAATTTCTTTTAATCCCATATTACAATAGTTGGTATAAAGATAAATCTTAATCTTAAATGTCCATCAGTTGATTCTGTCGTATAGTGAATAGTAATTTTTGAGAATTTGTTTCAATAGATATAGTAATAGGCCCTTTTTGTAAATAAAATATATGTTAGTTAAATAATTAAAGCACGACATTGAATAAATAATTTTTATTGACACTTTTAAATGTTACTTTCAAGGGTTAATCAGAGTTTGACAGAGAATTATGTTTCAGCCTTTCGGTTCTCCTTTTAAAATTGTATTTATCAGAAACAACAAACATTGAGAAGTATATTAAATGGAAAGAATCGTTAATTCTGCGTTTATTGCTGATGAATGAGAATTTTACAACTTTGTTCTGGTAACAAAATTCCACACAGATGCAAGACTATACATCTCATCCATACGGTAACGCATGAGAGGAAACTCCACTTAGCTCATTTGAAAAATTTGAAGTACCCAAGCAGAAGAAAGATAAATCTTGAGAGCCATCACTGCTTTTGTGTTCAGTGTCACAGAAGAATACAATCACAATGCATCTGTTCTGCTGGTTCTCCATTGAAATTGACTTAATCCATCTTTCCTGCCATGTACCTGGTACGGCGGGTAGCAGATTTTTAAAGTTGCTAAGGGGGTTTTCCCAGCACGACCAATCAAAATGATGGTCGCACAATCTTAAGTATGATTTACTGTTGACTTAAGTATGGGGAATCAAACTTAAGATTGTGCGTAACGCTTTGTGGAACGGGCCCCTGGATAACAAATCATTTTTGTAAGTTTTAGCTCAATGTTTGATTGTAGTAAAGACATTAAGTCTTGGAAAACTTGTCAAAACAAACTCTGATTGCCCTTTCTCTCCAGTTTCTATTGTCAAACCTTGTCTGTAGAAAATAAGTCTTCGTGGCTGAGTTACAAACCTGTCACGAAATAAATAAAAAACACGTCTACGTAACTTTGGTTTCAGCTTGTGTTCTTTCTGACTTAAGAAATAAAAATGATATAAACAAATGCGCATAAAGATGCCACTTTAAATTGCAACTTTTTTGGTTAATTTAATACATTCTACACTAGTGCAAGCTACACTCTTAAAAAAATTGGGCAAATTTTGCCCAACTTTTTGACCAACACTGGGCATCTATTCAACAACCTAAACAGTTGGGCAAAACTTTAACCAACCAAATTGGGTAAAGTTTGAACCCAACTGTTGGGCAAGAGATTACCCAACTGTTTGGTAAATTAGCATTTTAAAACATACCCACTTGTTGGGCACTTCTTTTATTATACTGTTGGGCAAATGCATTAACCAAATGTTGGTTATATGTTAATCATCTTTTCCCTAAACATCGGTGCTTTCTTTAAACGTTAGGCTGTAGGTTATGGCAGGGAGCTGCCACTGCAGCTCCCTGGTTATGGCAACCCATCGGTCCCGGTTAAAAAACCCTGGCTTAATAACCTATTTGGTTTGTCACTGAGTTTCGTAAAGGTACATCCAAAACTATCATTTTTAAAAGGCACTGTATTTTTAAAAGGCACTGTAAAATGATGTGTGTTAATGATGTGATGAAGTATTGTAGTTTCATCAATGCATAAATGTGAACACAAGGGCTGCATGAGAATTAGCTGGTCCGTAGCTCGCATACACTGTTATCGTGGTTATGAGACAAGTTTGTTGTTATGCCGAAAGGTTTCAAATAATAATATATAAACGCTCATTCGGACGTGAAAGAGAATATCCCAGATCCTGACCTCTCATTGGATAGCAGTTTTGCGCCAAATACGAATCATGGAATCTCACACAAATGTGTTCTAGTTCGTAGTACTGTTTAAAGAATTTTATGGAAATGGAGATCGATTTCATGGTCTAAAGTAATGTACGAGTTTAGCTGTTTGGCCAATATAAAAGATGCCAAAGAGAATTTTCAGATTATGGTACCATGGTCTGATTATGACAAGAATTGTGAAACAAATCGGGTCAAGTGCACTGTTGTTTGGTGACAACACTGCAACCAACAATATACCCAACAAATTGGCAAAAAGTTACCCAACAAGTGGTTAAAGGGAAAATATGCTCAACTGTAGGATAAAATCTTATCGTCATTTTGACCAGTCAGTTGGGTATAACAGTATACGCGTGCATGGAAGGGGAAATTTAACCATTATTTGAGCAAAGATTGACCAACACTTAAGCAATTATTTTGACTCAACAAAAACTATGCCCAGCGTGTAAACATTGCACCAATTAGCCCCAAAGTTGGGCAAAGTTTAACCAACACATTTCATAAACTTCTTTAACCAACGGATATTTTACCCAACGTTTTAAGAGTGTAGGCATTTCCTCGGAATATTTTACATGACATTAGATATCGCATCTTTTCGATGATGCGTCCATGTAAGACCAAAGGTCCGACAAGCCCTCCTCTCGCACTCCTCAATGACCAAACTCACGTAGGGACGGAAAATGAAATTGACATGAACCAATGGCGGCGATCTGTTTCACTTGTTGGGGGGGGGGGGGGGGCATTTTCACGAAAGACAGGCAGGTGACCAGGAACTCTGATACGGGGAGGGTCACGCCAACGAAGGGTTATGTTTATAGTTAGTGGTGACACCGTGTGATAAACAATTTTTTAAGGATCACATGGTACCTCAAGCCTGCCATAGATAGTTTAGCGGAGTAGTTGCGGCTCGTACTGTGGCCAAGTGAGCGAAGCGCGCGAAAACTTTTCTCTTCTTGTGAGAATGTCTACCTTCCTTCTTCTGCAATACAGCATGGAGCTTTGTGCAGGACATTGAACGGCAGTGTCAGTCTTTAATGCAGATGGTTATTATAAAGTTTCTACTTTGAACGATTTTTCATTACAAAGACAAAAATTGTGGTACGAGTTTAAAATCGAGTATCCAAATCATCACGTTACTAGTATTCTAGTAGTCAAGGATGCTGCCAAACCATAAGAAACGATGCACGGAAAGTAACTTGGAGCGTTTTCCCAGCTTTGACTGGAAAAGTTCACTGCTAAAAGTTAAAGATTGTAAACAGTGGCGTAGTTGGACAATTAAGGGGGGGGGGAAGCACCCCAATTTTCCGATTTTTTAAGTGTGAACACTACTTTAGTGGGGACATAATTTGCGGCGCGCAAAGCGCGCCGAAACGTTTGCCCTCCTAAACAAATTCCTGAAAATATGGGGCTTGTATTGCAAAAAAAATGGGATGCTGGATTTCCCGTTATGAAATTTGAAAAGTTGAGATTGCACGGCGAACATATATCCGTTGTTGCAACATAATGTTATCTTAGGCCTACGAATTGAGGCTCTCCGACTATATTTATTTAAAATTCAAGAGCTCATTCTAGAGAAACTTTGGAATTTTATGAAAGAAAATTTATGAAAACGGCAGTATAGTTGCCGGTGTCACATGATGATCTGTAGTCACATATGGCAAATTTTCGATTTTTTCATTGCCAGAGCTCGGAAAAGTTGACCAAACTGAAGGTATGAGCGAGCACTTATTCATTAGGAATTGCAATTTGTGCAAAGCGTGCGGAAGATTTCGCTTTTTTAAAACAAATAATGACGAATATGGAGCATTTTTGTGAAGAATTCGGAATTTCCTAAAAGAAGAGTTGGGAAACCACACTGTAGTTGACTGGTGTCAAAAATTACAAATGTCGGACTTTTTTCACTTTTCAGAACCAGGAGGGCAATAGCCCCTGCCCCCTGTAGCAACGCCACTGCTTAAAAAGCATATACAGTTACTTCGACTGTTGAGTCATACACGGAAGAATGCCGACATTTTGCAAGAAATGCATTTGCCGTGTTGCAAAATCCAGCTGGAAGATTCACCAAGGACAGTCATGAAAGGATTCGCGACTTGGAGTAGCTTTTTAATAAAATATCAAGCAATCCGAAGTTCCAATAATGTCCTTAATGATCAGATGATGCTTCGAAAAAAATGAAGTTTTGGTCAAGAAATACTGAAAATATTTGGCTCATGTTAAGAAAATGGGAAAACGTTACCAGTTCTTCCACCAGACAGTTCCAATTTTGCCACCTAGTTTGTCCCTAGTCCCTCCCAAACTGTCTAAGATCTTCCTTGAGCAGATACAAACCCTATTACATTGTTAACCCTTTACCGTTGCGCTCCAATCGGGACATATTTGCGCGTCTCGGGAGTGGGCGGAAAAGCGGACGTAGCATGCCCCGCATCAGCTTCCGAAGGCTATTGACCCCTCGACCTTAAACTATTGTCCCTCTCGTTGTTGTGGCCGAATTTTCGGGTAGCTACTCGCAGTTTCGAGCTCCGCGTGAAACAGTAAAGATGGGTGACAGCAGCGCTCTCCGCCTGGGTCCAAAAGAACCCGAACAACGGCAAAGGGTTAATAAAATTATTCAGAGGAGCATGCAAGTTCGTAACTGTGATTAGTGAACTCGTTGTCTATTTGTGGAATAATGTCAGCTACCCTGCACCTTTCGACTTTGACCTTTCAACTTTGACGCTAATTAAAGATCATTTAGCAATTAAGATGTTTGTTTTCTCCTAAAGTATATACTTACGTCAAAAACCATAGCACGGATTTGGGGAAGTAATTTCCTTTATATACTTGAAATTGAGAATACAATCGATACAATACAATGGTAATAACCAATCAAGAAACACAACCAAGTTAAACAGTGCGCATCTATTTATTTAGTTTCCAATTCACTTGTCAAACTTACCATTTGACACAATTCTTTCCTACCTTTGCTATTTGAATAGACAAAACACGGTAAAAACAAAAGGGAAAGATTCATTTTAAGTTCACGGCATTACCACACCTGCTAAATATTAATCCGCAAGAAACCTGCAAACCTAATTCTTTCTGTTCTTGGTACTCAGCACGCTCAACACAATGAACAAGGAAAGAGATCACCGTAAAAGCGACAGGTTTGTGGAAAAAATATGGAATATGAACCCACTTTAAAATAGTTTGAATTGACCTTCAACGACTAGTATACCAAACCTATTATACATGTGTAACAAGTGTCTACTAACATTTGACCCAGGGGAGTCAAGTTTACTTGCTTGATTGATTAATCATGCTGTCCTAAACTTATCGTTGAAAATCGATTTCCAAATGATTAGCACCTTGTTTCCTATGTGCCCCATTCTTTCCTCATTCCACTCCACTGACGTGATCGAAGAGGCTATCATTAACATGAGAAACTTTTTCTTTTTTATGCTCGAACGTTTAACTTGATAGAAACGTTATAGAAACGTAACGAACAGTAGTCTAGGTCAAGACGTTAAAACACTTTTCTCCCGAGCACTGGTGTAGAGGACGGACTTTAAACTTGAGTATTTTGCAGAAGATTTGCTTCAGTAACCGAGCTGAGAAATTCTGAAGGTAATAGAGGGCTCAGCTACTCAAAAGAGAGTAGCCACTGCTGTACTGACTGGTATAAGGTTCTTGACCAAGACTTAATGATCAGCGTCTTGGCCAGATTCTCGGGAGTCCATGGACAAGAGACAGCGAGAGACCTTTAAACCTGTTTCTGAGACCCCACCACTCTTTATGGGGAGATACAAATTAGACGGTTCACCCTGCCAGCTTCAAGGTGTACCACCCCTCAACTCTAGGGTCCATAAGGCATCTTCCCCGTAGTCCGCAATCTGAGTACGCCACTGGTCTCTATGTTGGCTCTGCATTAAGTTTAAAGCACACTAATTAAAACCACAAAACCCCAAAACTTATTGATTCGTTGCCGAAAGGAAAATTTGAAAATTTTTGTTTTGTTAACTCTCATGAGCTTGGGAACTTGGGGGGAATTTTACTTTATGACGACAAATGACCTACATGAACTTGGAACTCACCAATAACAATGGGATTCCTTTCTTAACCATAATCCACATACCAAATAAGACTTTTTTGTTCAATTTCCCTACTGGAAGGTATCTTGTTACCGTAACAGAAATTTTAACCACTGATGACCTGAAATGACAGTTGAACTTATGCGATCTACCATGACACCTCACATCCACCAAAAAGAAAAAAAAAAACCTTGCTTTCTTTGTATATAACGAGGATTCCGCAGTTTTACCTCTGGTGATCTCAAATGACAATTGACATCTACGAATAATATTTGTCTTACTGTCAACATAACAAATCTATACACTAAATTTGAAAGGTGTTAATTGGACATTCTCATCTTGAGATATTCCGTTTACAAGCAAAGTGTTACAAACACACATACACACACGAGCGCACACACATACACACAAGACATCGTCAAAGTATAGCAAAAGGAAAGGAGAGGAATCAGAGAGTGCTTTTATTCATTCATTCATCATTACTGAATTTAATCTTGTTTTCCCTATCGGCCTTTCGGCTTTGATCTCATTGATTCTTTGGAGTAACAAATGACTTTACGCCTTCGATATTGGTATGGGCGTTAGGAAAAATGACGGGTACACTTCACTTTCAAAAGATTCGAGTGTCTCCTTCCTCTCATCCCCCATCTTTTAAGTCAAACGCAGTCCAGTTTGACGGAATCAGTTTATCCCGTGATTCATTGTCTCATCAGTAAATATGGAAGAGTGTCCATCATTGCTATTTAATATCGTGTCTACATGCCAGTTACAAGATTTTAGCAGTTTTATCTCGAATGACCTTAAATAACCTTTCACACCCTCCAAAATCAGCGTACTTCTTCCTCTTAACATGGTAAATTTACATAGTAAATATGGAAAATCTACATCTTTGATACCATCCCTTCCTCAAAATCCATATATGGGCCATATATGGCAAATCTATACATAAGCCATACATGAAAATTTATATCTGGCCCATTTCTGGTCCATATATGGAATTTGTATCTGGCTTTACCAAAATTGGGCAGATGCAATTTGATATAGCATAAAGGAATATATGGCCAATATAAACTTTAATATGGCTCAAATATTAATGGACAGATATGGTGCATGTGTGTCCCATACTATTTGCAGGTCATATCTGGACCATATATGCACCACAATTTATTAGTGCACTACTTTTATGCAAAGCGTATCAGAAGCCTCACTTAGCCAGTGTACTTTTTCTAAAGTCCTCTCGACCCTCTGGCAAAGGGCCGTTCGGTGAAACCAAAACTTTCACTGCTTCACGAAGAAGCTATTACGTCCACTGAACGACAGGACTATCTGAACATCTCTAACAAAGTTTACTGTCCATTGTGTTACCTTGACTTAAGTATTTGAAGTTGTTAAATTACTTTATAGTGAAGAACAAACTGCTTTGAAATTCCTACATTTAAATGTTTACGCTGCATGGTTGGTTTAAATTACCATATGGGGCAATTTAACAACATGAATTTTTTAAGGTTTTTATGATTTTTCACTTTTTAATCCTTAATCAAATTTGCTGACCACGCCCACACGGTAAGTCATTTGCATATGTTAATATAATATGGCTGAATATGGTTTGAATGTTATGATTTTGGCTTGGTGATACTTATTCAGCTTCCAAAAAAGATCTTTGTGTAGGACAGGTACACAAATAAAACCAAAAAGTATTAATATGGCCAAACAAAAGTTTGTATGTATATCTGGCATGGTATTTTAATCACTTATATCTGGCTTGTTATGGCCATATAAAACTTTATTTGCATATCTGGGAAGACATTTTTCCGAGTTATATCTGGTTTGATATGGCCAAATAACACTTCATTTGGATACCTGCAAAGGTATTTCTTCAAGTTATATCTGGCTTTGTTATGAATATATAAAACTTTATGGACTGGCATTTAATCAAGTTATATTTGGCTTGATATGGCCATCTTAAAGTTTATTTACATATCTCGACTGGCATTTCATCGAGTTATATCTGGCTGGTTAAGGCCATATAAAACTCTATTTACATGGACTGGCATTTCATCAAGTTATATCTGGCTTGATATGGCCATCTAAAACTTTATTTTCATATCTCGACTGGCATTTCATCGAGTTATATCTGGTTGGTTATGGCCATATGGCATGGACTGGCATTTCATTAAATTATATCTGGCTTGATATGGCTATCTTAAGTTTCAGTTACATATCTGGACTGGCATTTCATAAAGTTATATCTGGCTTGATATGGCTATCTAAAATTTTATTTACATATCGGAAAGGCGTTTCTTAAATTATATCTGGATTGATATGGTCATATTAAACTTTACTTACATATCGGGTCTGGCATTTCATCGAGTTAGATCTGGCTTGATACGGCCATATAAAACTTGATAAAATTTATCAAGGTACCTGTATAGGGTTTTATATCTGATTTCATCTGGCCATATAAAACTTTATAACAGTCAGATATTTCCAGATATAAGCCAGATATAAATTTTGAGTAAGGATGTCGCAGATATCGTACTTACAAGCCACTTTTGGGTTTTTGAAGTTTTACCTCTGATGACCTCAAATGACCTTTGTACTCCACCAAAGACAACTGGGCTCTCCATATCAACAGGAAATATCTACATACAAAATATGTACCGTTTCAATCATTTCTTCCTTGAGATACCATATCGCATTTACAAGCCATTATTTAGGTTTTTGCAGTTTAATCTCTGATGACCTCAACTGAATTTTGACCGCCTCTATAAACATGAAAAATCGACATACCAAATGCAAAAAAATATCATTCATTGCCATCTTGAGATAGCGTTCTTCTGTTCTTGCAAAATTCTGGAGTGCGCATGCGTTGTTATGCATAAGTTGAAGAAACATTACGGTATGTTCGAACCATGATAAGTATGTGGTGAATACTGCACATAACCTGTGGACATGTAAAGAACATAATGGGAATAGGCTATGGCTTACTTACACCATGGAGGAGTTCCCTGCTTCCACTTTTTCCTGTCAACAACACACAACCGATTAAACTTGCCAAAGATATTTTAGGAACTTGACAGGCATCACCCTTTCGGGTTCACCCCAATGGACACAGTAACCATGTATGAGGGTACTTTCCTAACATTTGCCATACCGTGTAAAGTGCAAACCGTTACGTATGCAGACTAGACCAGCGGGCTGAAATACTGGGTTCAAAACCATTTATTTCATGACAAAAGCTTCATGCAGACGCAGCACCGAGGTATCTTCGCTTTCATAACAGTCCGTTTGCCAATCAACATGGTTTTTCCTGTACCTTGGTTTTTCGTTTTTTCATGAAATATCAATATTCAAAAGGAGAGGTATGTTAACAATTTCCCTGATCTGCATTCTTGAATATAAAGTTACACCATACCCACACTTTCGTATGCACAACAAAAATCAATCAAATAGAGACATTTGAAACGTAATCATAATGAATTACATCAATGATTGCAAAAGGTGAGGAGCGCGCGAAAATTTTTGGAAATTTTGGAAGGAGTCAACGAAAATGCCTCAGCGCGAGGAGCGTCACTGATCCAAAGTAAGCAATGTACACCTCTTCGTCCAAAATATAGAACGGGCAAATGGTGTAATTTCTATTTTGAGGGTAGGTGGAAATTGCATGTATTTTTTTTTATAGGTTTGAGGATTTGAATTTTTGTGCGGTTGTCCTTGACAATGCGTTGAACCTTAGGACCATTGATCTTATTGCTCAAATTTACAAGTCTGTATGCATACTGCAATTAGAAAATCTGTACTATACTTTATAAACTAATTATGCATTATATTTTGGGTACCTGCTTCGTGTGCCTACCTCCAGAATAGCTAGATATATTAAAGTGGGTGGTTTATAAGACTTGAATTCGCCTATAGGCTTACCTTGAAAAAGAGAAATGGCTTTTAAGCGCTTCCTTATGTCAACAAGACAAAGTTTGATTTCAAGAAGTCCAGTGGCAAATAGAAAAGATAAACCGAAACAAGTCAAATATGCCCAAAGTGTGAATTGTATAGTCTGAAAGTAGGAAGTTTAAGCTGTTCAGTGACGAAATGTCGTTGGGATCGGGATACGGAAATTCTATTCAGTTTATTTTTCTTCAGTTAGGCATACTTCCAATCATGTCATGTAACGCGTAACCATAACAGTGTACCTTACCGCAATTTAGAGCTCACTTTTTGCCTTTTACCTACAATCGCAAGCTCTATACTAAACTAGTTCAAATTTTGGCCCGGTTCCGATGCAGATACTGCCGACACTGCATACTGTGTGTGAAGTGAACTAAATGTGTATGTACAGCAGTATTGCCAACTTTACAACTCACATATGAGTCAACTTAAACGTCAGCCAAGACAGACAACCAATGATGGGAACCGTGTTTCGATTTTTGCTTCATTTTGCGTCTTTGGCATTGGTGGCAGAAGCTGTCGCAAATCCGGGTTTTCTCGTAAAATTAACTCCAGAGGGTTTGCAGTTCCGTAAGTACACCATTGGTCTTTTTAACAGTTTGGAAATGTGTCAGGCAGTAATTAAGTATTTCCAAACAGAGTTTGCTTGTTATTTAACTCTTTTATGACTTCCATTAGTCTAAACAGTTGTTTGCCTATTAGCTAAATGAATTCATTCTTTCTCATTATCTACTTAATAGTTAGGATAATTGTTTGGGGGTCCGTAACAACCAGCCTTGCATAACGTCAATTCAACTAGTGGCTCTAGTAGTATCGTTGTAAGCTCCAGTGGAGTCAACATTACTTGTGGTTTATTTCTCCTTTACAGGGACTTTTGAACATGACTTATCAAGGAATATCCCCACATCTCTAAATAAAAGTTGCACTTTGATTGACATTATTTACAGCAATACATTTACTCTTGTTCGTCAGCTGTGAGCTGTGCTATCAGCTTTTTAATGTATGTTAGCTGATATTCCCTTGGACAACTTTGAACATATAGCACACTCAAGGTATAGGCCTAATCGGTAGGGCTAGTAAACCTTCTGTTAAGAGTTTGTTCTTCAATAATCAGAATGATATTAAAGGGATAATTTTAACCACCAGGGCGTGACCGTGTGACTTTTTATTTATTTATTTTTTATTAATTTATTTATTTTTTATAAAACAAGTATTTTCTTTCTCACATTAAGTTGGTGATCAAGGCAAATCTGAATTGATAAAGGAAGTTACAAAACTGAAGATTCCTGACCAATCGGGAAGTGATAACATTCACGTGGGTCACGTGAACTACGCTTTTACCGAGTGAGTAGAATGTCAAATGGCATTTATGAACTCCTTTGATTTTATATGAAAACGTTTACGTCTGTAATGTATTAGGCAAAAGACGGGGTTTCGTCTTGGAAAAAATTGGACACTGCGCATTTACCTCCACAAATTCATTTTGATTTAAACAAAATGAACACTGACCTAACCTAATATCACATTGAAGTTCTACGAACACGACTAGAATGTGAATACTTGACAAATGTAAGTTGGATACTGTTGGAGGCAAAATACGAGGTTACATGTGGCCCATATACCTCAAATTACTGCGATTAATCAAGTATTGTGTATGTTCAAAAGGAAATGGACACCCCAGAAATGAAGACGCGCATGGTTCATCCGTATAAATGGCTCAAGTTAGGTTTATGTGAGGCTTAAGGTGACTTATCTTGACGAAATATCGCCTGTTACTTTCTTTGCTTTGCTTTTATGCGTATTGACAGTATTCAATTCAAGTAAAAAGAGCAGTCCGAAGAAAACATTGATTAATGCAATCGCGGCTCCAGCTCATACCTTATTGCATTTGCAACGGCCTCGAACGGTGAGGTAGGTAGTGTGAAATACTCCGATTAGGCGATGTAGCGAGGGGGGGGGGGGGTTGAAACAGCTGTTTTCAATTCAGTCAATACTGTAGCTATAATTAACATTCAGCCGAATGATTCCATGACTTTATCTTCATTTCAGCATGCACGTGACTACATTTTCATTCCCGAAAGCCACAATATCCACAAAGACCAACGTCGGTGTGACAGTAGCCGGTACTGGACTTCTTTTATCAATCCACGGTGGCTGGAAATATTCTATACATTCGATGTGAGTACAGAAAGAATGTCAAACAGATTTTTACTTCGAACCGCACAACTGGGGCTTCGTGGCACATCGTTAACGAGTTTAACGATGATTTAACGCAATCAAAATTCAGAGGACGCCATTGTTGTGCAACACTTATGCCCCCCCCCCCCGTTATTCAGAGTGAGCGGGTAGCAGGGAGTAAAATATCCAATCCGATCTGGAACCATAGCCCCCGCCCCCCCCCCCCCCCGTACAACATGAAACCAATTAAGTATCGTACCTATAGAGAAATTTTTAAGTACAAATCGTTCCCATTCTCCATGTTAGAAAAATCGCCCCACAATTGCCCTCAGCCTTACGCCTTTCTAATCTCTGTAGTCCATAAGTGCATCCTGATATCGGTGGCACAATTCCTAACAAATAACGACAAAGGTCCCTTAGGGCTGTCTGTCTCCCAATCTGATGTATCGTCTTCAATGTGTCACCTGGTCAAAAGCATGATTTCAACAATTTAATTAATACTGATAACCTCCATGCTACCTCAAGTGTTAATTTTTTATGATTTTTCACTGTTTCAAACCTTTCATTGTTTCAAAGCTTACCTGGAACAAACATATTCCATATCTTTGTTCACGAGTTATCAAGGATGTGAAGATTAATGGGTAGACTTAGCCACATGTTTCCTAAAACCCTTCTTTGTTCCTCATGTCTAGCTTAAGTTTATTACCATTTCTCTTTGTAGGCTTTCCTTGTGTGGCTAAAATAATATCTCTTTGAATAAGCCTCGTTTTGCAAAAAAGGCTTTAGATATATTTCTAGTGCGGACCCACGTGATCATGTCATACGAGTGTACCATTCAAATCCCTGAGCTTGCTGAAGTTAGTTGACATTAACAAAGTAACAAAGTTATTCTCAAATTTCTTTTCGTTAGTTACTCCCTCCCCCTATAATGTCGTCATCGTATTCCAGGTAACCAGAGGAAGTTTTCTAAGATAAGATTATGTTTTCGTGCCATCAACAGTTGGAACTCCTTACCCGACAGTATAAATACTAAGGACTCTGTTAGACTATTTTAGAAATAACTTGAGCAGATTCCTTTTCAATTGTGAACTAATTATACTTTAATCGCTCGTTTTATGTAATTGTGGCAACCCTATTCACTTGGGGTTCAAGGTATAATATAATGTGTGAGCAGGATAGGATGGGAGTAAAGGTTAAAAGGTGATGCTTTAGGAAAAGATGAGGTAAGATGGATGATTAGGGAGTTAACATGGGTGTTAAATCGGACATGTATTTCAGGTTGAAGGTGGAAAGGGTTTCGCTTAAGTATCATCTGTCCTTAATTTGCAATTTCTCAGATTTTAAGATCATTTTTTCTTTATTTTTTTTCTCTCTCTCTTCTTAAGAGAACCCTACCCACCAAGCCCTCTTGAGTGTTTCTATATCTGTATATTGTGTAAATTGCTATAAAATATTGTGAAACCCAATAATTGAAATGAACACAAATGTCTTATATAGTATTAACTAGATAAAAAAGAAAAGCTCAAATGGTTAAAAACCGATAAATTATCCACTTAAAGGGAAGCAGCAGTCCCTCCAAAATGAACGTCTCTAGTAGTCTGATCGATTTTTTGATTGTACGAACCATTTTTTGACGTCATTCATGATTGACAGTTAGTCTCCGTCTCAATTCAAAACGAAGGCTATGCTGATTGGTGGATATTGGTCACATGGTTTTGTTTACAAATGTTCAAACGCACGGTGGTATACACAACACACACAATCTCAACGGTACGTTGTTGTATTACAGTGGGCAATGCACTACTGTAGAGTATATACTGTATTCATTGAACCCATTCGAAGAAGGAGAGCTAAGTACCCCACAAACAAACGTGAAATAACATACTGAAATAGGCTATCAAAAGAGAAACTTTCATATTCTGTGCTTACTAGTATTACTAAAATTGTTAGTGACAGAAGGACATTTACACTCTCTGCTCGGAAAAGGCATAGAAAGACAACCGAAAAAAAGTGCAGGTTGACCAAGTCGCAAGATCTTCGAATCGTTCGAAGCGTGCGTGGAAGGAAGACAGCGGTAGCGGCGACTTCCCTCAATTTGCTGCCCATCTACAGTATTGGGTGTACATCGACGAAATTGTGGCCACAGAACCGAGCTGTTAAGGGTGAGTAAGGTCTATATTATAGGCCTTTACTAGTCTAAACAAGTTTTCATATTTTAGGGGGTTCCAAGTATGAGCATAAGCTTAGGTCAGAGGTTACCTGTTACCAAAATATCATACTCGTACAGTAGGCCAACAGTATCAACTATCAAGTATGCCTAGTAGCCAGTACTAGTAGTGTTGTTACAATAGCATTTTGGTCATGATAAAGCCTAAGCCCAGCCAAAGCTAGACAGAGTAACTCTACTTACTTTTGTGTGCTTAGGGCACACTAGACACAAAATTACACGTAACAACTAAGTTTTTGTTCACTTACAGTATGTTTGTAGCCAAACACATACTGTACGAGTAGTAACGTACTAAATTCAGTTATCCAGTGTTCAGCTAGACCTGCCAACCTCCAAATAACAAACATTGAGATTTACCGCAGTACATTGGAAAGATGGAGATTGTTTTCTCAAACCTGGAGGTTTTTTTAAATCTTTTTAGTACCGGCTTGGAACTACCCAACTTGCATTTGCATACCAGAGTTGCCAAATCGAGGGGTGGGCCCAAGGTTTGCCCGGCAGGTTGGTTAAGCTCCACGACAGCATCTTGAAGTTCTGCCAGAGAATAGACAATGGGATGAGATCTGGTGTGGCAGGCAAAAATTCACCTCCCCTCCTCCAGTGAAAAATTCCCATATGACCATGCATTCGACAGATGCCCCCACCCTGTTCACTCCGCTGATGGTGCAACACTGGCCAAATCTACTTATTGAATACTGTATGATTGAATTAACATGAAAAAATGTGACTACATTGTCCAGAGAAATACGGGTATGCCCTGGTCAAATACACAATTTTTTTTACCTAACAATGGTATCATAACCTTGTTTTAAGAGTATGCTTCAATTTAAGTGGAAACTAAATACTGTAGGGCATATTATTTGTATTAGGGTCAGGCTGAATTTTAGGCGGAGGTGGCAGAAGAACAGATAATCTGTATTGAACTACAGTATTATTCTTCTGTAGACTGTAGGAAGTCAGTGGCTCTGTATAATTCTGAGTTCTCCCGACTCTCTGTTGAAGAGCCGATTGGGGATGACAAACAAAAGTCCTGAAGATGAATTAAGTAGACCTGTTGCAACGATTTGTTTATGCTCCATAGGATACTGTATATACTGTACCTGTATGCATAAGAAATTCACTGTGAGATCTGACAAATTATGTAACTGTGAGTGGACGTCTGAAACTGTGAAGTCTCACGGTGAAACGGTGAGAGTCCCAACTGTTATAAGAGAACTTCCTGTTCAGGTATTTTGAGATCAATATCAGTTGAAGCTGTTCTCCCTCTACAAAGACTATTTGCTCAATAGAACAAGGTTGGTGTAAATGGGTTTAACAGAGAAGACGTGCAGAGCTGCCAACTGTTCCGATTTAGGAGGAACAGTTCCGCTTTTCTGCATAAAAATTTGTTCTGTTCTGATTTTCCAATGTCATGTTCTGATTTTCAATATCACTTGAATCATGATCATCTACAATAGTAATGTTAAGTTGGGTTTTGAAATCTGACAGGCTGAATGTAGGCATTGTAGACTTTGGCATGGAAATAATCTGTTATTGAGGGCTCAAAAAGTCTTCCATACAAACACTTAACTACTCAAAATCCAGTGCTTTGCCCACTACATCCCTCCAGGGGTCCTAAGACAGGTCCTTCACCCAACCTCTTGAGGTTTACCTTAGCATACTCACGAGTGGCGTTCCTCTTTTTCAATCTGGCATGTTGGCAGCTCCGATCTGGACGTGTAACATTGGCTAAAACATCCCATTCAATTCTAGCAGCATGGGCTATGCCACTGCTACTGTTTGCATGCACACCCCTCCAGACCACGGATGCTATTTTTTCAGATCCTAAAAATAATGTATGTAATTTACTTTTAGTAACACAAATTTTGCTTCATAATGTACAAAGCATACTCTTTGTGGCACCAGATTGCATGTGGGATACCTAATTTCTGAAAAAATCAAAGGAAAGGATTTGGCTCCCAAAAGCCCTTTCACCAATGCCAATTTTTTTTAGGTCCAAAAAGTACAGAAATTTTGAAACACTTCAAAATTTACTTCAAAAGGTAGCATACTGAGATTGCATTTACTTTAAGGACATGACCCAACTTTGATTCAGGGAAACTTTTTGCATGAAATTGTAAAAACCCATGACAACTTCACAGCTGTGATGCATCCAAGGAATTTACCGTCACGGCTCTCATTGCTTGTTTGCTCGTTAAATATTTCCATCACAGGGCTCCGGTTTGGCCACCACAACAATAATTTGCCGTCATGTCATGTAAAGTCGAACTTTGCACCTACAGTATGCCTAAGGAATTGTACATTCCAAACCCTATCCCCACTCTGTTAGATGCACTGAACCAGCATGCATGGGCACACAACACATACTGTAACTCTGTGCATATAGTCTGGGGTAACTGAGCATACTGTACTTCTGCGTGCTTGGAAAATGAAAGTCTGTAACTAAGTGATTTTTCCTTGTAAAAGTGTAAATGCCTGCAAGATTTTCCATGTTTTGAAATCAGGTAAGGGAAAGTTGAGCTTATTTAAAGGGCCAAACCTCTCACCCAAAACTACAATTTTGGTACAGGGATAACAAAATTTACAATTGGCAGTGGCTCAGCTCTTTGACTGACAACTAATTCAAGCAGTGCAGAGAACCAAAGCTTACACAGCATGAACGGTACTGAGAGTGTTTTGATTATATAAATTGAGTTTTTCTTCACTCACCTTGAAGCAATAAACTGAGATTGTATCTGGATGAGCATGAATTTCTGACAATTGAAGGAGGGGCTTAAGTAAGAAGGTTAAGAGAATTGATACTGTTTGGGGTGAGAGAAAAGGGCCTTTAAAAAGGATTGCTGCAAGCTCATTTTACTAGTATTGTGGTAAGTCTTCGTCATCAAACTTCAAAGTTACTGTACTACCACAGATTTTGGCCCTCCTCCCCAATACAAAATTCCTCATGTATGTCATGGCGCTAAGGTGTCTCGAATTTTAGACGATTCCCACATTGCATGCCCCCCTTTCAGAGAAATATGTACATCACTGTTAAGGATAGTAGGATATATTTAATTGGAAAATTTGGGGTTGTTACTGAAAGATTGTGTTCTCAGTTAAATCAAGTCCATTGTCAGTTGTTATATTGATTCATATTTTATGTGAAAAACTCTGATAAGAGCTATTTTTTTCAGACAAAGACTTTGAAACCAAAAGGCTTCATTGTAGAAATGTTGAGGCCCCTGAAGTTTGTGTGGCATTTTATCCTACTCAATTGAAAAAATACCCCTAACTGTTTTGCCTTTTTTTTATAAACAAAATACAGGTAGTTGTACACCTGGTGCTATTATGATTTTTTTTTTTTTTTTTTTTTTTGGGGGGGGGGGGGGGAAGGGTTGTTGCTGTAGCATTGTTCTGCAGTACTGTAGACTGAAAACCTATAAATCACATACAAAGGCACACTGGGGTCATAGGTTTCTTCCAAAGTGGGAAATGAAACATTTTTTTTTTTCTGCAAGAAACAGGTTTCTTCCTGATTCATGTTCCACTATAAGTGTAATAAATTGGGAGAACTTAACTCATCAGTCATTCAATGAAAACAGCATTTAATTTGCATGTAATCTACAGTCATGTCTTGAACAACATAGTACATGCACTGAGGCTTCTTGGGTCTTCCTACTGTAGGATACATGTTTAGTATATGAGTGCACACATAAGTACAGTATATGAGTTCAATACTGTGGGCATAGATACTGTACACGGGCTTGTTAAAAGATACAGGTTGTCTGCACATGTACAGTATGCCAGTAAGTTGTAATTTACTGACCACAGGTTGCTTAGAGTTTGTAAATTGTACTGTACAAACAGATGTAACATACTGAACTGTATACTGCTTTTGTATGGACTACAGAGTCACTATGTACAGACCCCTGGCTCTAATGAAAAGAGAGTTGGCATGGTGGTGGGAGGGGGACATAGCCAAAGAGCACATTACTGTGTGTACTGCATGCACATGCTGAGAACTTTCTTGAAATGTACTGAAATGTCAGCAGTTCACATTGAAAGGACCTACTGTACTGTACTGTACACTTCAACTACTGTACTGTATGTTGATTAAATATATTGTAGTCTGTACTCTACAGGGCAATTATAGACCGTTTTAGTGTATCCCTCAATACTTTACAGCCATTCCCCAACAAGTTTTACTGTAGTTTGGTCTGGTTTATTACAGTTTCTTCCATGTATTTTCTGAAGAAACCATGAAACCTTGCATGCACATGCACACTGTTCTTACTGTAACTTTTTTGTTCCAGGTTTGCAGAGAGGCCAGAGGGGGATGCAGCATTGACAAAGACTCCACTTAAATAAACCTGGGGTAAACCATCATCCTTCAGGTACTGTAATCATACCCCAAATTTGATGCATGTCTATGGCATACTGTAGCACAAACAGAAAATGAACGTGACAATGGTTTCCACCAGAAAAACCCAATACTACAAAAAGGACTTTTTTGATAATCAGTTTAAGGGTATACTTGCAACATCCTCAAAAATTGACTGAACTGATCTTACAGTAGATCTCCACTTTGTGTATGTTTGTAACGTGAAGCTGATGAAACACAATGCAACAACAAAAATGAAAAAAAAAAAACCCAAACAAAAGCCAGACCTGTCCTATCTGTCGCTTCATAAAACTGGGAGATAGCCTATCTGCCAGTTTAATGAAGCGACTCACAGTTTTTACTCAGATCTTCTGATTTCCAGGTGTCATGTGCCACAGTATACTCCCGAATTTTTAGTGTTCCATTTAATTTGTGACTTTCTGAACATGATGGCGATTGCAGTCAGTATTATTTTACTAAGCATACAGTTTGGCTTATTTGAGCAATCAAATTGACCATAAAGGAACATATTTTGAGGACCGTTTATCTAATGCACGGTAACAACACTTTGCCATCTTTACCACAATTTACTGCAGTATACAGTACAGAGCTTCATCACTATGATGCATGCCTCACAGGGGGATGTTCTCTCTACTGAGCATGCATGTACCTGATACACCTTCAAACACTCCACCAAGAATGAAACCTTTCATTACTCTTTCACTCTTTTGGGGTAAACGTTGTAGCCTCCAGCTTCCAAATAGTTAAATTTAACTCTTTTTCTTTTTTAGTGTGCATTTAGTCTACTGGACAGTGAGCAGAGAAAAATCAATTCAATAGAGCAGGGAGATGGTATCATTTGTGGTTTTGATGAAAAGAGTAACCTACTGTATGCATTCATGATGGCGTGCATGTATGTGTGTGTGTTTGTGACACTTTGTTTGTTTACACGATACAGGTATCTTAAGAAGAGAAGTCTGACAATTCTCAAACTTGGTTAACAGATACCCTATACTGAGAGAAAGAACCCTATTTGTTTTGGTGGAGGTTAAAGGTCATCTGGGATCGCAAGGGGTCAAACCTCTAAGACCTTGTTTACAGGATGTCTCAAGGTACTGTAGGAAGCTTGGATTGATTTCAAACTTGAAATGTTGAGACATTATGATAGGAAGAAAAACGCAATTAATTTTGGTTGGGGTCAATGGTCATTTGGGGTCACAAGGGGTAAAACCACAAAAACCCTGTTACTGTAGATACTGTATTTCAAGGAAGGAAGTTGGATTGATTTCAAGCTTGATATGTTGATGCATTATGATGTAAGGAAGAACCCTATCGATTTTGGTAGGGTCAAAGGTCATTTGGGGTCAGAATTCAAAAACCTTGTTTGCATGATATCTCAAGGTAGGAAGCTTGGATCAATTTCAAACTGTTGTTGTAATGTTGATGCATTACATGTATAATGTGAAGGAGAACCTATTAATTTGGATACAGAACAAAGGTTGTCTGGGACCAAAGGGGGTCAATTCAAAATCCTTTCTTGAATGATATCTCAAGGAAGGAGGAAGCTTGGATTGTTTTCAAACTTGTTTTGTTGATGAATTATGATGAGAGGGTGGCCTCAATTAATTTTGAGCAAGGTCAAAGTTAACCTGGAGTTATCCAAGGTCAAACCTTGAAAACCTTTTCTACTTTGTATTTTACTAAGTTACAGTAGGAAAGTGAGATAGAGCTCAACTCTCAGATGGCATCTGTAGTCCTTGGTGGAAGTTGAAGGTTATTTGGGGTCATCAGTTCTAAGTCAAACTATGGAAACATTGTTAATAGGATAGCTCAAACGTACAAAAACTGGATGGATTGCATAATTAGTGTGGATGCGTTATGGTGAGTTGAAAGTCCCAGTTGTTTTCAGTGGACTGAGGTCAATAGTTTTCTACAGTAGTATCACCTGGCACCAAACTCTGAAAACCTTGTTTGCAGAATATCCAGGTATCTTAAGGCACAGCTTGAAATTTGGCTTTTTTGAATGTAGAAGTGTAAATGGTTAAAAGAAAAACCAGTTACTGACTGGTGGAGTCAAAGGTCACTTTGGGTCACCTTGTTTTACAATAAATGTAGCATTTTTTGAAAAGAACATGGACTGTATGTATCATCAAAACTCAATGCATTTTTGCATTCTTGTTATTGTGTTGGGAGAGTAATTTCCTTCAGCAATGTTTCTTTCTTCTCTTCTGGATAGGTTTTTTGCAAAAATTTAGAAAGCAGCCAAAGGATTATAATCATGTACAAGAATGCATCAGACTGACACCTGTAATAGAATCAGATACCAAGTGAAACTGTACCAAGAACAAGTGGACTGCTGGTCGCTAAAACAGATGGAACAAGTCCAGTGTAATGGCCATTTGGAGTAGGATTCCGGTTTTTGCATTGCCCAAACAGCACAAGGAGGAATTTTGTCATAGAGTAATTCTTCATACAGTACCTGGAGTGGATTTCATCATTTCCAAAACATGTTGTGCCTGTACAGTAGCTCACATGTGTGTTAATGTTTAGTCTGTCATTGCAGAGTAACAGCTACACTTCTAGGTGATGGCCGAGGTCTAGAGACTCAGGATCCAGTATAAGGTTCCCAAATTGGTTGGTGACACATTGCTTTACTTTACGTGAAGGCAACAGCAAACATTCTCAACTTTAGTGCTCATCTCTACTCAGTAGCCACAGTGACACCATTCTGGTTGGTTTCCTTCAGGAACATCAGAACTATCACATTCATTTTCTTGCAACCTTTTCGATTCCTTGGGATGTCTCTGTAACAGCTAAAAGCAATGGGCTGGTTGACCAATTTTCACACTTTCTACAGTAGGTATTCCTTCATAAATCAAGAAGGATGAAGACTGATATGTGACAGCCAGAGCAATAGTACGGCAGCCATAGGAATGAATTAACATAGGCCTTCTTTCTATTGGAATCGTAATTAATATGGTCTTTTGTTGATACAAATGACTGATACTTGTTCTATTTAGTGGATACTGTAGATTTTTCATATTGAAAGGATAACACAACTGTATTCAACAGAGGTAAAACTGAAAATCTTGTACCTGTAAATGACAGCAATGAAAGACACTTTTCACATTTGGTATATGTTGACTTGCTATGTAAAGAGGAAGCTGATATATTGTTTTTGGTGGAATCAAAAGGTCTTTATTTTTGAGGTCAAAAGAGGCTGCGTACTGTAAAAATCATGCATTTTTTATCGTAATGGAAGGAAAAGCTTTTATAGCTTGCAGTGAAGATCAGAGGTTATGTCAAGTCATTAAAGAAGAAAGGTTACAGTCCTGTAGGTCACCAGTGGTCAAAAAATCTTGTAAACAAGATACCTTTAGACTGGAAAGTTGGATACACTTTAAATTCAACATGTAGATGCAGTAAAGTATGGTCAAGAAGGGGTTTCTCCAGGGGTATACAGTAGTTGCATGAATTTCCCAAATTTTCCTCACATCAAGAAATCACTGAGCCTTCGGGCTTTTGGTTTGTTCTTACAATCTCAATATGCATAACATAGTAATGTAAGTGTGTTGTGAATTTTCTGTGTTATGTGAAGGTAGAGGGCTGAACTGTACATGGTGGGGACAAATTAATTTCTCAACTTGGTGATCATCAAGATTCTGCCAGTCTGTTATTGAGCAATTTAATACAAATCAGTCAATTATTGGAATTAATTCTTACATTGTGGATTTTAAATCCTACCCATACTGTATGATATATTAATAGTAGCAGTGTGGTTTAGTTCAATCATATCTTCTATACAAGCAGTTGAAGGCTTAGTTAAAGTACAAACCTCGTTTGTGCATACTACCCCACTTACTGAACATGAACAGCATTCTGGGCATACAGAAGCTGTTGTCCATCAGCACCTCCTCTGCAATGAAATCTGGGTGTGTTTGAACCTGTCTAAGTGGGCTTTTCTCCTATGATGCAGTGTGCATCTTGTGTTTTTTGTTCTTTTTGTGAGAAAGGATGAACAAGTGAGATGGACATCAACAATCCCCTTTCTGAACTTTGCAGGCATTGAGGAGTGGGCATAGTGTAAAATCTCCATTCTTAAATGGGGAGACGCTCTCTTCCCATTCAAAAATGTTTGCCTTTCAGGGGAACTAAGATGTAAAATGGTGCCTTCCAATGCCCAATTCAATGGAAGACACCTTAAAAATAGAGATGGTGCAGGGTGTGATTGTCCTATTGTTAGGGAGGGGTCTAAGGGATGTATGTTCCATTCAGTTTAGAAAATCATTGCTTTTTGGTTTCAATGATAAGAGAAACCAATGCACCCATGGCAGCATGTATATTTTGGTGTGTTTGTGATGCTTCATTCCTTTAAAAAGGATAGTCCAGAGTCAAATTTATTTTTGATATGTTAAAGAGGAACACATTCTAAGCATTCTATTGAAAGTTGTATTCATTTCCCATGTTCGGTTCTTGAGATATTACTGTAGCAATTGAAGTTAGCACATTTGCTGTATGTAAATGTAAACTTGAAGCAAGCAGGTGTGATGTCATGGATACATGTAGTTGTTGGCCAATGTTTTGTTTTTCTATATTTTTCATCCTATTTGTTTGACCTTGAGTTGACTAGCGATGCTATCTTGTCCTGCAGCCATATAAAGTTTTTAAAATTCCATTGCTTCGAATGCACATATGGTGCTGTGTCAAAATTTAGTTGCATATTATTGTTATGGTAAATTATAACTAAAA
The DNA here is from genome assembly GCA_037179385.1 of Holothuria scabra. Taxonomy (NCBI): domain Eukaryota; kingdom Metazoa; phylum Echinodermata; class Holothuroidea; order Aspidochirotida; family Holothuriidae; genus Holothuria; species Holothuria scabra. The sequence continues at coordinate 42,781,463 of CM074182.1, forward strand.
ACAAAGCATTGACCAACAATGTGAATCCATGACGTCCCCTTGATTTGAGTTCATTCTGTGTAGGAAAGTTTGTCTCATTCAACAGCTAATATCTTGAAAACTGAACATGAGAAATAAATAAAAATTTGACCAGGATGCTCAAGATATTGAAACACAAATTTGTGCAAAATTTGAAACATTCGTTAGCACATTCGTACTTACAGTATACTGTACAACCAAAAGGTCATGGTTACATTGCTTCCGATTGATTTCCCCAAATGGCCGATAGCTGTGAATACTTTAGGGGTGGGGATGGTGTATCCTCCTCCCCCTTAGAAAAGTTACTGCATCACCACACATCAAGGCTTAGCTCATTTATTGCAACTCATAGATTTTGTGTAAAACAAGTGTGCATTTTCTGGGGAATAAAGGTAGGCCATGTGTACAGTATGTTAATATGATGCATAAAGTGTGCGGGGAACGACTGCATGTGCAGCAATTAATCATTGGAAACGGATTGTTTCCAGAAATTTTCAAAAGGGTTGACCCAATTTGTTGGTGTCTAGAAGAGATACTTCTGTTAACAATGCCGAGTGGTTGTTTGCAGTTGGCTTATATTACCCGTATAGAACTATTTGTCAAGTCCACGGCATGCGTTATTTTTGCTCATTTAGCATTTGTAGTCGTAGTTATAAAGTGACATGGTGGTCATGTAGATTCTACCTGCTTCGACTAAAAATTCCCAAATTTCACGATTTCTTCTAAACAATTTTGGCGTTTGAGAATTTCCTTTTTACTTTGCCGCATACTAGGCTATTTTGCTAGAGGGAACGATATGTTTCCCCCAATATTTTCGCGGATAAACATATTCCCAAATAATTTTATCAAGGCCACGGTCTATCCGAAGTGTATTTGTCAAGCACAATGCTGACCACATTTTGGGTCATCTAGAATCGCTCGTTTCATTGCCTGTTGGTGTCGCATTGCTCATTTATACTTCTTTTTTTATTAATCTGTTTCTTGCTGACAAAGAGAGTGATGACGATTTGGCAAATTCGACGTATTGTAACAACTCTTCACCGCCCTTCGAGTATGTAATTATAAGGAGGGATGTTTTCCTGCCCTGTTTGAAATTTCTAGCTGTCTCTAAGGGCTTAGGTGCAAAATGGTGCTATATTTTGTTTGTTTTTTATGCACAATCCTGATGCTGGAAATGTCCTGATCAGTCGCCCTTCAGTGACAAGTTGTACCCCATGTTAAAGAAAAAAAAAATGTGAAAACCTACATTGTTCTATAACTGCCATTCATTTCAGTTCTTGATTTCACAAAAAGAAAATACCGTGGACCAAGTGTTCCACAATTGGCGAGTTTGGTAATTCATTCGTTGCCGCATGGAATTGTGGGGAACCGTGCGGGATATACAAACCGAGCTCAGCACGTAGCGTACATTGTTGCCTTATTTCGTCAGTATGTGCATGCAACACTAAGTATCGAGTGAACTCAAACGAAAATAGGGGTCTCAGTCCTACTTTAAGGCAGGTTTAAATGCAAATGTTTACACCCAAAAAGACAATTTAGACACAATACACTGCACAAAGCCACACTACTGTAGATTCTTCTCTTTATGTTATGGATGGATTGAGAAAGAATGATTTCACGAAGTTTTCATGTAAACTCAAATTTCGGAATACATGCTGTAGGTGCGGGATTGGTTTATCTCGACAATTTGGAGGATGTGCGCGCGTGTTTAGCCACCAAAATGAATTACCGAACTGGCTTATTATCCTCTATTCCTCTAAACTCTGCTGGCAATGCTTGGGCTAAAATTATATTTACCATTCGGTGAAATGGTCATGTATCGTCTCAGTAGAAAACAATACACAACGGAATTGAAACAGTTTGTGTATGCGACGCTGCAACCCAAATCCAAGGCCCAATTTTTTTTGCCAAGGAGAAGGGGTCAGTTTAAACCGATAAAAGGGTCCGTTGCGCGAATTTTGAGTCCACAGCACTGTAAGGTATCTTAGCAGTTTTCATCCATTCTTCAAATTGAAACTGCAACAACCTAACCAACTGAACACAGGCTGCCAAAACATTCCGTCACTCTCAGCCTTCTTGTGACCATTGGTACCGTCATTCACACGATGACATGTGATTGATCTTTAGGGGATAACTTCGGGCACCTTCACGTCTGGCAATGGAAAACATTCGCCTGAGATTCTGCCATTTCGGGCGAAGTTGCCGCGCAGAAATGTAAAGCCTGGCTAAAGAAATAATCTGCCCACATGTGTCGAGAATTTTTGAAATATTTTTTATTCTTCGTAAAGATTACCATACTTGCATTACCTAATCACGGTGCTTCTTGTTTTCCTGCCAAATGTATGAAAGGATTTGTTTATTCGGTTTCCAAACTCTGGAAAATCGTGGAAAAGACTTAGAGTCTAATAACTGTTTTTAAAAAGCTTCCCCAAAATGTTGCGAATTTTTGCAACCTTTTCAAATTCGGAGGCTATTCGGCCACTTCCGAAAAATGCTGGGAATGACTTGGAGAAGAGAATGATGACTGTTTTATGAATTCTTCAAATATGTAACACTTTTTTTATTCTTTAGTTGTCATAAAAAAATCTCTATGACGACTCTTTCGTCTGGCAAATTTTTAAGAGAATTCGGGCGAAGTTACGAGTTTACTGTGTCGTTAAAACACACTCTTAAAAATGTCTGAATGTGTTCAGAAATTAATCGTTCACACACTTTTTTCCTCGCTTTGTTAACACGTTTAGATGCTACACACACCGTCGTGTTTATTCCAAGACGTTTCCCGGATTTCCGAGTCCGTTTTAAAGGCATTCAATTGTTGAACGTTTAGTGTTTAATTTCTAAACATATTTAGAGTTAAAAGGTCTTAGGTGTTTTAAGAATGCATGACAGATTTTTGAGATTGAAATAGCTAGCCGATTTTTCCATATCCATGTCCGGATTTCAGATCCTTTGCAAAATTTCTGGGGCTAGCCTTTCCCCTCAGTGCCCGGCTTCCCCGCCTCGTACATCTTTGCCAACCACTATTGCCGCTGTCGGCCGGTTGGCCCCAGCCAATTGCTCCAAAAGTAGTCTGGATAAGGGCCGGAACTCCCTGCTTATCAATTCCGTGATTGAGTTTGCGTAAGGAATTTTCGCATGTCATCATGACAAGTGCATGTCTTGCGATACCAATGCCCACATATTAAAACCATTCAAAACCCATTTTTCACTGTCACGCGCCCAACGTACCTCGGAGAGCTATTGCAAATAACTTTTTTTACGAGCAATCCAAACCTGTAGACAAATACAATGCCTCATCTTAAGGGGGGGGGGTGCATAAAGATACATGAGCCCCACGGCAGTGGTGTAGCTAAACTTCTTTCAAGAGGGGCAAGCACCAAAATTTTCCGATTTTTCCTAAAGTGTGAACACAACGGAATTAGAATAATTAGGGTAATTTCCGTCGAGCAGAGTGCGCCTAAAATTTGTGTTCTTTCAAACAAATATTTGTAAATATGGAGCTTGTATTGCAGAACATAATTTAGATTCTGGGTTTCCTGTGAGGACTGAGAAATTTGAAAATTTTTGGGACTATTGAAGAATCTGCGTTTCCTGTTAGCATATATCTGAGATAGCATGTGGCCTGAAGATTGTCGTTGTTACATTATAATTTTATCTGATTAGTGCGGATTGAGGCTTCCTGGGGGCATTCAAACTTTGTTGCCTTTTATAGACAAAGTATTTCATCATTAAGAGCCTATATTGAAGGAAATTTAGGGAAACGGTACTATAGCGACCCGGAAAAGTTTATCACTGAACTGATTTATGAACGACCACTTACTGCAACAGAGGTTGCTATTTGGTGCGCTCAAAGCGATACGCGCGGAAATTTTGCCCTTTTAAACCAAATAATAACAAATATGGAGCTTTTATTAGACGGATTCGAAACTTAATGAAGAAAAGTTGGGAAAATCGCACTGTTCCCTTGTTGAATGGTGTCTCAAATGGCAAATATCCGAATTTTTCATTTTTTCCAGTGGGAGAGGGCCATGCTACTGCCCCACGGTAAAGCCTGGATCTAAGGTGTCCTCATTTGAGAGTTTTGGAATGTACAGTTTCGTACCGTGGATCAGTGTAAATAGATTTCAAACTTTATGCCTCCTTAGAAAAAGTTTGATGTACCTCCCATAGGTCCCTGCTAAAATCCTAGATGCGCCAGCGAAGATATAAAGTGAACGAAGAGAGGAAAAATTCCCAGAAACAGCATAAACTTGAAGGGGCGGGTAGGTTTGGACTGGAGGTATTTCCCTGTTAGCCTTTTAGCTTCCCTGTTGCTTATACACGGTCCCAGAACCCAAATAATAACATCTGGCGATTTATTTTCTCACCTCGATATCAACGTCTTAGCCTCCATGAATTCTTGCTCTGAGCTCTCACTGATTTCTTCCCCGGACCCACCCATGGCCTAACGGGACATCTTTTTCTGGGGGGTGACTTCTTGCTCGACGCCAGATCCCCACCAGGGCATAATCTCTGAGGGGGGGGGGCGACTTGTCCCTTGACCCACTATAGTGTCCCTTAGACGGTTTTGTTATCTCCACCATTTCTTGTCCTCATTTTACGGTCCCGCCCAACACACACACCACCCAAACAATAATTTTCAAATCCTGTAGCTTCAACCGATGAAAACATTTTTGGTATTTTGTCAGTGGGGTTTTCGGGGAGATAATTTTCCCTTCAGACGCCTTATGTATGAGCTTGCAGCAATTGTTGTCGTACAGGCTAGCCAAAAATTTATAAAGTTTACTTGTATAATTATAGTTCTTTCGAATTACAGTCCTTTACAGTGCATTGACCGACTATCGCTGGTAAAGTTATGCTTTGGATAATACAGAATAATGCTGTGGCCTTACCAGTGAAAGGAGTCAAAACGTGGGAGAAGTGAGGAGAAACAACTGTATTGCCTCTGTGCATGCAGCTAGGCTTTTGTATTACCAGACACTCATCTAAATCTAAACAGAGAGTTACCATTCCCCCTCAGTGCGTTATATACTGACAACGTATAAAAACGTACTAGCTTTGCTGAGTGTACATACAGCTCTTTGGTGTAAACAAGCACACAATACTTTTACACTGGTTTCTCATAATATAGCACTGCTTTACAACAGTCAATGCTGACCACTGCTGAAAAGAAGGTTATTAGGCAGACGAAGATGTTTTGATTTGGGTTTCAAATGACATGAATGAAAACTTCATGACCAGACGCGTGTGGCACAGTTGTAAACTGGGCAACCAAGGACAAGCAAACCAGATGTAATTAGCTGGTCCGCCTCAGGCCGATCCAAGGACACATGATCCTAGGCTTTTAATAGCTTTTATGATCTGTGTAGTGAGCTTAGTTTACCAAGTGGGTTTCCCCGATCAAAGTGGGGAGGAGATTCAAAAACTTTTCAGTGGTGGCAGCATAATCCTTTGGGGGGACTGCGGCTGACCTTTAAGTCGCCTCGGACGACAGGCTAGGAATACCATGGGCATTTTCTACAACCCACGTGGGGTGGGGACTTTCGGTGAAATATAAGAGGGTTTTACCCACTGGCGGAGGCTCCCTTTAAACATTTTAACACAGCTGTTTCAGTTATCTTTCTGTTCCTATCTTACGTACTGTAGAGTTCCCGTCAAAGATCATGGAAGTTTTGATGCAACCATCTCCAGTATTTCACTGTCGGTTACAATCGAAATAGGTGAGTTATTATATGCAAAGAATATACTACTAATAATATACTAAGAAAATAAATCATAGTATGAACTTATGGGAAATTTCCGGTCTCTCTCTCTCTCTCCAAAATAGCATACCCTGTCTAATAATTTAGGAATGACCCATTTTATCAACAGCCATCTACTTCTAGGTAGCTATACGTGCTACCATGGTGCTTTTACGAAATGGCTCCATGGTACGACACAGTGTTCCCCGGAAATCAAGAAAAGGACTGATTCAGCTGATCAGTGAAAACACCACATAATCCGATGTTAAAAATTATCTTTAGAAGAATATTTGTAAGGTTACTGATTGTGCAAAAGTTATAAAACTTCTTTACGAAATCATATTTTTCCAACAGCCTCAACATCCTTTTATAAGTGGATTGGCGGTGGTAGTGATCTGGGGGAGCCGTGAGGGATGGTTTCCGGCCCGCAATGCAAAGCTGTAAAAGTCTAAGTTCCGGGTTCACTTAATAGCTCTAGAGAAAATTAAGTCGGCTAATAGATATTCTGTTTGATCTGGAAAATTCCATATTCAAAGTCATTAAATGACTGCTCCCACATTTATAAGTTTGACTTCATTGAACTAGCAACATTGCAAGCTATGAAATTAAGTATGTACCAAATTATTGTTTTTGTCAGGGTTCTGCAAAACGTTGAGCCTTGAGGGAACAATTCCCTTCATTTTCACAAGTGCTTCACTTGACGTTCATGCACATTTTGTTTTTACTAACTTGCAGGTGTCGATAAATCTGGTCGACCAACTGTTCACAGTTCCCCGTCCGATTGTAAGTTCCATACCGGCGATGTAAAGATCGATTTACATGGTGGGGCTAGGTAAGATTTTACTTAGTACTGTAACAAATACCGTTTTGTGCAGGATCTCCATCTGTCCATTAAGTTCCCTTGGGTACTGAAAAGAAACTGAAATGTTTCTAAGCTGTGTCAATTATTAGGTCAAGCATTTTAGATTTCAGAGGGCGCTTATTTTCCAGGGCTTAATTCCGCTATTCCATTAAATAATTATTCATAAAATGATAACATATTTTGAGATTGGGGAAGTGACGCAACCGAAATAAATGTGTACACATTTAATGGAATTTACAAGAAACATTTCGAACTATACCTGTTTTCCTTGAGTACGTGGATTTTCGACTTTGGGATTAATTAAATTAATATAGGCCATAAATGAAAATCGGAAAAGCTGGAAAATCTAGATGACGTGAACAACTTTATAACTGAACATATGCATACAAGGAGTACGCACCAACAGAATTGAAAGGCTCGTCATCCTTGTGATCTAACTTTAAAATACAGAGGCTTTTCATATGACGTGATTATACTCCCCGGCGGCCGTGTTGGAGTACATATTACTACGTAGTAAACCACACTCGATGTGCTTGTTCAGTGAATGTGTACACACAGCGCACCGCACAGTGCACACTAGGGGGGGGGGGGGCTGCAAAAAACCCTGTGTATTTGGCATGATTGTCCAAAAGCGTGGCGGATCTGTGATGTAGTTGTAAATCCTCTGTAGTTGAATAGCTTTAACATCCTATATGTGGCAGCATATCTCAATTACAAGGTGTCTTAATGCGTCCGTCTGTTCACCCTTAGATAGAGTCCCTATAGGGATCGGTTTTTATATGATATGAAATAGGATGGGGTGTTTTGTAACTGATTCATGAAAGTATATTTAATGAAGTACCGTTGGTGAAAAAGTGGGCTCAATTGAAATAATTTTGTGGAAATTATGGGCCTTGAAAGGTGGAGGAGGCATCCCAAGCTTTTAGAGAAAAAACAAGACTTGGAAAAGGCTGACTGAACTTTGAACTGAAATAGCAAGAAATCTTCACAGTCATGATATGGTAAATTGAAAATACCATGAATGGCCAACGCGTTAGCACTCATATGAGGGATCGCTTGCACCTTGCGAAAACTTCGACAAGCTTTCAGAGGACAGTTTACTTTTTTGGATTTAGTGTGTAAGTGGAGGAATTAATGGGGGTATGCTACGATATGAAGGAGAGAAACCTATTCTCGTGACGTCATCTGAAGTTTCGGTTAGATTCATTAATTTGAGTTAATGCTTCCTAAATTTACAAAAGAAACTATCTGCTATCTTTTCGTTCTGTTTTAGTTGGCTCTACAATCTCTTTGACCACACAATTGAACATTCCATCCGGGATTCTCTCAACGATAAGGTGAGAAACATGCGCAGATGGCTGAACTTTTCTCGTATAGACAAATCCGATCGACGCTTGTGTGAAGTGACTGTAGGCAGCCATTAGTGGGGTTCATCAGCCTTAAATAGTCTTCAATTATTGTCTACATGAATTTCAAACCCTCATATTCAGGGAAATTGAAGGAAACAAGATACCATTTAGTTTACAACCATTCATGATGCAAGTAATGAAAGAAATTGAAAGATTAAAAGGTGATAGATCCCAGTTATGGCCGACTGCAATCCGACCATTACTTGCTTTCCGGATTCGTCTACAGACGAATCCTATTAGCGCTTGCGTTTAGTGACTGAAGGCAGCCATTATTGAGGTCCGTCAGCGTTAAATTTTTTTCATTTATTGTCTTCATGAATTTCAAACACTCTTATTCAGCGAAATTGAGGGAATCAGGATACAATTAACTGTACAACCATCCATGGTACAGGTGAGCAAGGTAATTGAAAGTTTACAAGGTGATAGACCCAACTTATGGCGGCCGACTGAAATCACACAACCACTTGCTGTCCGGATTCGTCTTTCGGCAATAGCTTTGCTATCAGTAGGAAGGTGGTAATAAGCGGCCCCTGCTAACTTGGGAAGTGAAATGTTGATTAGTGTATACATGCTTTACAAGTAGATGTAAACGATCATTTTGCTACTTTAGACGAGTATTAATAATTGTAAGTTGTACACAAACGTCAGACACACAAAACATTAACAAGGGAATGAGCACTCACCTCAAACTTATTTTGAAGCAACCGCTTTAAATCCCCCATTTTCAGCTTATATCTCTTCAAGATATCTTTGATAATATTATGGGACTGAAATATTGCATTCTCCAGGTAAACCAAGCAGTAACACCTTGTAAATTTCACAATTTGGGTGAAAATTGTCCCATAATTCTCAAGAGCCAATCATGAAATAGGATCGCAGTATATACTAATTGAAGTTAAGGTGATTGCATTTTCCCTTGAAAATGGCAATAAACAGTAATTTTCTTTGAAAATATTTGTCTTTGGTCAGATAAACTTCAACATTGTTGGTTATTTTCTTCCCACTCATATTTCTTTGCTCCTGGTAGGCTTTTTCTTCATTTTTGCCAATTTTTGCAACAATTTGCACAAGGGCGAAGAGAGGCAACACCAAAACAATTTTGGAACGTGGAATGTAATTTAGTGTTTAATGCTATCACAGCAGAATTATTGGTATAATCCTCAAATATAGTAGAGGTTTGAAAATCTCGGTGCATAAAATTTTATTTCAGCCGTCGTAGTGATTTACCTTTCAGAAACTATGTTGAAAATTCAACAGATTTTTTTGTTAATTTTCTTTTTACAAACTTGTAGTTCAATTTCTTATGGGTTTTGTCATCAAATAAAGCATTGAATAAAGAGTTATTTTAACCAGTGTGCATTGCCTTTGAATTTTTACGATGATCTCCTGACTAGGACGACCACAGGAGAAAAATAGGGACATAGAGGACATTTTCTTTCATTACTAAATATCTTCACATTCCCTTTCTGATTCCAATGCCCGTGTCGCCATTTTTCAATCTATAACAAACGAACCATGTTTTCTTCTAAACGCTTTTGGGTCTTGACCTACGGTACGGGACTAAATAGATTAAATACATCATAACAGAGAAGAAAGTTTTCCGTCGGAAAGAGATCATATTGAAAATCTGCAGTACCAACAACATTACATTGTGTACTATGTGACATATTTTGTGACCTCTGTTATAGGTTTGTGACATTGTTTTGAAAGAAGTTAACACAGATTTGGCGAGAGAGGTGGCGACGTTAAAAGGTGAATTTTTACATCTCCTTATCCAATAAAGAAGCACAACCAAGATCATTTGACGAACCCCAGACTCGACCGTTGGCCCCTTGCATTCCTCTTCCGTCCTTACTGTAACTTCACCATTTGGCAAACTTATCGTCTGGGAAAATAATTTACTTATAATGCAAGTCAACCCTCACTCCAAAGGGAATTCTTGGCAAACCTGTTTGACTGATGTAAAGAAATGCAGAGGGCTGCTATAGCTCACATTACACAGCATGAACCATACTGGCTGTTCTGATTACATACTGGGTTCGTGTAAACTCACCCTGAAGCAATAAACTGAGACTCTATCTGGATGAGGATGAATTTTGGAAAGTTGTTGGAGGGGCCTAAGTAAGAAGGTTAGGAGAATTGGAACTGTTTGAGTAAGAAGATTAAGCCTTTAATAATCCAGTCCATGATCCCTCCCTCATTCCCCTTCATGTTGTTGTAAATATATCACCGCATTGCTATTTATAGTGACTTTCATTTTCAGTTCGATCAAAAATGTATGATCAATTCCTACTTTCGGTAGAATCCAACTTAAAGAGTCTGTCGTCTCACGAAAATGTAATAAAACTGTCGGATTTTGGACTGACGTCACAGAATACCCTACCGATAATGTTACATTAGCGATTTCGTATCGAAAACGTTCACACTGTTATCGGTGGTGTATGGAATCAGTTTTCGATCGAAGTTAGGACAAGGGTATTCTGTTACGTCACCCAGCATCCAGTATAGTTTCCATTGCATTCAGCCAGGTCATCTTACATCATTCTTTTAATTCTGAAACGGGAGATAGAAATTATTTTAATTATTTATTATGTCGCCGAACTATTTTTAAAGCTCTTCGATGTTTAGTGACCACTTTACTATAGTATGGATCTAATCGAATTCATTGCTGCTTCTATCACACAATATTATTTAAAGTCTCAGTCTTAACTTAAAGGAAAATGTAACGAAAGTTTGCATTTTTTGCAACCAGTTTTAGCACCTATCACAGACAACGCTGAAATTGACTACTCTCTTGTGTCGGCACCCGAATTCAACCAATCACTGACCGCAGCAATGAAGGTATCACATGATCAAAAATTGGCAATTTTAAGTTTATTTTTTTATTTCTTTATATATTTTTTTCTTTTAACTAGGCTTTCTAACCAGTTTAACCATACTCAGGTTTGTGAAAGTTTGAGTGACATTTTCTGTATATACATGATTTAACACCCAATTCGACAGTGGCGTAGCCAGCCTTTACAGTCGAAGGGTATGGGAAAAGCAATTTTCTTCCCGTCTTTGGTCTTTCGTAAGGAAAATTCGGAGTTCCCGTTTTGGGATGGTACAATGTTGACGTTTTCGGGAGCCTAGCGCCAGAATGGCGTCCTACCCTATAGCAAAAAGGGATTCGGCAACCATTCATGGTGAAATAAAAGTTTCGCTAGAGCAAGTGGAAAGCCGGGTATTTTGGGGGATATTTTTTGCGAAGCCAACAGCGGGGTCTAATCGCCGGCAAAGGTCGGAGGGGTCCTGGTGTCCCCTGCCTTCCCTGCCTTTTGAGAACAAAAATAATATTCAATTTAAGTCATGCAATCTGGTTCAATATTTAGCATCTTTTAAAGTCAATTTTCCTTTACAAACAATTGCTTCCATGGCTCTCTGGCTTCCCTCCCGATCTGGCTACGCCAGTGACAAAGTTGCATTTACTTAGTATGCTGCGTTAACTGCATGTTCCTCCACAAACAGAAGCTGTCCTTCCACTATTTCACCTTTCTTCAATTATTACACAGGGAGAGGTGTACGAGATAGGAAACCACACGGAAGCTCCGTATAACATTCCCACAATTCCATCCGACAAAGATACGTCCCGGATGGTTTTTATGTGGGTTACAGACTTCCTAGCCAACAGCGCAGGATATGTGCTTCATAACACCAACTTTTTCCATTACAACGTGACCCAAGAGGATGTAAGTTTGCAAATTCAACAAATTATTATCATAATGTAGTGCGCTTGCTGCTTACGTACGTCTTAAATGTAATGTCTGGTTGTAAAAGAAGTATTTTCCCTTCATTCATAGTAGGTATACGACCCTCTGCTTTCACTGTTCCAATAGTCTACTGATTGTGCATTATTCCCGGATAAACTCATGGAAATGCCATTGGATGTTAATGTTCTCATCCATGGCTACTGCATTTTACCTTGGAGATACTTGCTGATCATTTTTGATTGCGATTCACAGTAAAAATTACCCCTGATTGTAATGCCTTTAAGCTGAAGAAGGAACGAGACTGATATGTTACAAGAAATGGTTAGATTAGACTTGATAATTACAATCATAATTAAAAGTGTTAGTTCTATGGTTTTATGAGGGGTGTGTAGTTTTTAAAGTAGTTATTTTCAAACATGATCCTTTTATACCTCTTTTTCGTCTTTTAAACCATAATGCTGTGTATAAAAGAACAAAGCTAACCAACTCTGGCCATGTAAATTAAATCAGAGACTTGCAACTGAAAATTGGTATATTTATATTTTTAATTGTACCAAATTAAAGCCAACCAAGGATTTTTCTATCACTGACTACACTTGTTATTATTTGTATCAATTTCTGTTTCAGATTCCACCCGGAAGTAAATTCAGTTTGAATACATCTAACTTTGCGGTGAAGTTCCTCATACCTGAGGTACATGTTTAACCATTCTCTTAAACCTTTCAGCCTCGTTCAGACTATACGACGCAACTTATTGCAACAAGACTGTCTTGTCGTGATGAGCGACTGGCGACTACTTAGTTTTAAGAGCTTATTGTCCACATTATGTAACAAGTCGCAGGTCTATGAAGCGATTCACGCAAAATTCTAACCTGTAACTTACTCTTTATTTGTCACTTTGAAGAGACAGGAATGGGTTCTGTCCATTTTGATTAACTGAACTTCTCGGGCTCCAATCCATAAGTCCGTCGTTGTTGTCAGTTGCAGGGTTGTTCGCTTCAGTTAAGTTCATGGGACCGAACATGTTCGGTCGCATGAAATGGGTGTCGCGTCTGCTTGCTACTAGTTGCAAAGCATTCCACTCTTCGCAACGCGTCTGAACAATCTCGTTGCAATGCATTGCGTCGCATCGAGTCGCATAGTTTGTGTGTGTGTGTGTGGGGGGGGGGCTTTAGAGCAAAATTAGGGATCACTCTCTTCAATAGAGTAAACATTCAGACTTCCAAAGAAAACTGCTTGTGATTTGGAAGTATCTCGGTGCAATTAGAGTGTTTCAGTACATAACGATTTTCAACAAAATGAAATAATGGAAATGACGTTTTTAATGGTCCCCACCCCGTGGCCCAGAAGTTAAAGAATTTGATCACGGCATTTTACGTCTGTCGGCTAAAGTGGACTACTTAAAACGAACTTGCACCTATCTGAGGCCCAACTTGAACCGTCCTTGAAATCGCTTTTGCAGATGCAGAGTAATTATTATCTATTTCGCAACACACAACATATTCATGGTAATTTGTCGATGAATCCCATCTAAATAATTGACTGAAGGTTTTCTTCCAAACAAATTCTGCAGAAAATTCATCTGTAATAAGCTACATACACAGAAAAACAACAAAAAAAGGCCCCACCGTGATAGCATTTTATTATTATTATTTTACGATTGATTTAACGTGTTCTAACTCTTTAAGAGGCTCGTTGAGTTGATATCGATAACGTAATGAGATTCTCAAAGGGTCACTACCACATAGCAATGCTTCACGTTAGCATAACAAGTAAAGAATCAAGTCCAAAAGTCACAGAAAACGTTAAATTTTGAATCTTCTAGTGTCCTGACATGTAACGGTTTTGTACATAACTTGAAAAAGTGTCTGGTCACGAATTTTTGAAAACGGTCTTGAACCGTAAATTACTCACTAATAAAACTGTTATTTGTATGTAGTGTACGAGGATTGTCTAAGTTTGACCATTTGTCATTGGTACGGTGAAGAAACTCAACAGGTTTGGAAAAATTTGTTGAATTTCACATGAACCAACTCATTGTGCCGCTTTAAGAGAAAAAAGGTTCCTTACGAGTAATTTTCCCACACCATGGTTTTTCAATCTTGGTCATTTGGCTGATTTTCTAGTTGCTTCTATCTTCTGTGATTATATTGTTTTGCCCCATCAGAGCTTATAAACGTGTTGATTTTAGCGTTTTTTGCGTTTACACCATACTGATTGGTTAATAAATGTAACTGAATTGATAACGAAACTGCTCGTAAGTGGAGTGAGGATCTGTATGTTTTGTAGACATCTTGTCCTTTTGGGAAGTTCGAGTCTTAGTTCTTGGATGCAATTGTATGCAATAACTTTTTGCTTTTTATAATAAATGAGTTTGATGTTTTCCACAGAAGGCAAACTTCCTTCCGCGTTTCCTTTCTTAGATATTTTTTCTTCTTTAGTCCCCTCGACTCTCTGGCGAAGAGCCAAGGGGCAAAAACCAAATATTTACTCCCGGAAGAGTTCTGCTCCCTTAAGGAGGTAGACGTCCCGAATGGACAAATACGCCCTCTTTCTTAGATATTAGGTTACGCACGCAAAAAAGCATCACACACAACTCTTCAGTCGTAGGCTATGCGTGCACGAGCGGTTTTATAGAGGTAGTGACTCGTGACCTCATCCTTTGTTCCACTTTACTGTAGCTGTTTCAAAAAAGGATGGCAATTCGTCTGGCCAACAATGTGGAACTTAATGATTGTTTTCTTATCTCGACACTCGATGAGAACTGAGTGGGGCGATGCTCACTGTTTAACAAAAAATTCCTTACTGGCTAACGATAGCTCTAATCCTAACCTAATCCCTAACCCGAACAAAGAATGCAATCGATACAATACAATGGCAACAGCCAATCAAGAAACACCTTGTTAAATGTAGTGTGGCCGGAACGGGTCACAAAATGAGCAAGGCTGGTGAGTTCGGGAAGGAAGTGGAGATAACGGTAGAGACGGTTGAGAAAAAACGTACTAAAGTCCGTTGGTTTAAGTTTGCTCAAGATAACATATATTTACCAACATCCAAACATGTAACATACTCCACATATATCGTCCACTCCGGACGACAACCATACCAAGACTGACTAACGCAAGAAGACAAATAATTCTAACGGACTAGACAACAAAAGGGACTTACGTAATATGACACAACTAATTACCCTAACAGAGACAACGGAATTCCCAAAATCTAACATAACATTAACCTTTGAACTCTTACATTAAACAGTGCGCATCAACCCGAATGAGTAAGATGAGTGGAACAGCTCAGTTTCTAACCAAATGGGTTAAGTCGAGCCGGCCACTGCCCCTTTTTCAAGCTGTGGCTCACTGGCTTGTTTCCCAAACTATATTGCTTACACTGAGCACCAAGCACAATGGCAGTAGGTTCCATTTTTAAAGCCTTAGGTATGACCGGCAAGACTTCGAAACCAAGCCTATGGGCCCCAGCTGAAAGCTTAGTCCGATGCTCTAAACACTTGACTGCGCTTTCGATGAAAATGAAATTTAAAGGCATATTTTCATCATCCCAAACGGTTCCAATTCTCCCAACCTACCTACTTCTAGTCCCTCCCACATTTATTTAAAACTCATCTTTATCCAGACACAATCCTTGTGTATTGCTTCATGGCTTGTCCCAGTGGCCATACAAGTCCATAATGTGTAATCAAGACACTTTCAGTGCCCATGCTGTGTAATTTAGCTATGATGCATTGTTTGAATGTGATGCCAATCAAAGAGCTGTACCAATTGAGAGTTTTGATATATGTATACTGAAACTGTAGTTTAGGGTGACGAATGACTGCCTTTAAACTTGTGCTGTTATTGTAATATGTTTCTTCTGAAAACTTTCCTTTTATGACGAATTTGAGTGGATATCGGTATTGAATGAGGAAGTGGGAATTTAAAACAAATAGTGTAAGTCTTCACCTCTTTCAATAGTTTGCCGTAAACAAGACGTAGCTAAGCTGTCACTGCAGTGATTTTGAGGTCAGTGCACGACTTTATATTCTGTATGCGGGTGAATGGGGAGTGGGGTACTGTTGTCTAAGCTTCTGTGCATCAATTTCCGGTACTAGTAAAATCCTTTTCTTTGTAGACACTTCTGCTTATGTGAGTGAGTGATTTTGTCTTGCCAGCACTTAACTCTGGCACTTTATCCGTTATCCAGGTTGGTAACGTAGGATATGGTGGAAAATGTCCAAATTGGTTACAAAGGTGTCCATTGCTTGTTAAGAATTCGTAACAACGGTATGTTTTGACCAACTAAAGGTAATTATTTCAAGAACAGTTTAACAGGAGGCCCAAAGTGCCTTACTGTTTTTAGAGTGCAGTGTATACGGTATGTCATTTGTCTGTCCTCTTTTGGGTTCATGATACACTGAGGAGTCAAAGGTTAGCATATGACTGCATGACGTCGTGTTTCTTTCACATAAAGCCGGGGTACTAGTTAAACGTCTTCATTTAGATATGCTAATTTACAGTCTGTTTTTCTCACAATAATTTTACAGCTGTCGGAAAGATATCCAAATATGGCGATGCAATTGAATCTTAATACAACAGCGCCGCCAACTTTAAACATCTTACCCGAGAGGGTGACCGCCTTGATTAATGGCAATGTAGCTGCCTACGTCATTCAGCCGAACAAGACTCTTACATACCTATTCACACTTGGGACGGTAAGTGATGTATATATACATATATAGATCCTCGTTATAACATTTTTAAGTTTATCATCAAATAAAACCATTATATTGTTCTTTAGGGGGAGTGGTTTATGTTTCGAGCCCGCACTTTCATGTGTATATCATTAGATGACCACATATAACCAGAGAGTTGTGACACCTCCCTGATGTACTAACATCGGTGTAAATCTGAACATCTGAGGTAAGAAGGGAGCATAAAGAGGTACCTCTTTAGCTTACGATGGGAGGTACGGAACTTTTGTTGTTTACGGTCGGCGGGAGCCTGATTGGTTTAGGGATTTCTGAATGTAGTATTTACTTGTTATTTTTTTGTACTGGAGTCGATAGTTGGGTTTATTCCACATGGTACATACCTTCTCGGCAGAAGATAATTTGAGGTCCAAAATCAATCCAGTGGCCCGAAAATTAAGTATGAATGAAGACTTAACAACGCGGTTACAAAAAATGATCGAGGACTGTTTTGTTCGCGTATTTTTTACATTTTCCTTTAACATTAGTTCTTGGGGTCAGCTTTTATGATATTCTACCACCTGCACTGACTAGTAATTTACAATCCTGCATTCTGATTGTTCAAAGACTGGCAGGTTATTTTCCAACACACTAGCCGTTAAATGATTTTCAGAAGCTACTATAGAAAGTGAACCATAAAAAGGACATCTCTTTGGGTGGTAGAAAAGGAATAGGACACATTTGTCGGATTATTGTTGGTGAGAAACCCGTCTCGACTCCAAATTTGAAAGAAATAACGCACTCGGCTCCGCTTTGTCAGGTATTTTTCAAATTTTGGAGTCTGCCCATTTACGTCAACCCATATGGACACCATATGATTTTGCACACAAGATCCATATGGGACCCATATTAATTGCCCACCCCATATCCCCTTATGTCCCAGATAACCCATATGGGATAGTGCTGGGATTCATATGAGGCAATTGCATACGTGGGCCCCAGCACTATCCCATATGGGTTATCTGGGCTGCCCGAATGGGCCCCTTTTAATCATATGGTACCCAATTGTTCATCGATGTGGGGTTCATCAAAAGGGCCTATATGGAAATGTTACGTGGGTAAAACCTTGGTTGCTGAAGTATATTTCGATTTACTTTCCCACTTCCCCTTGAACCCTCTTCACCTAACGACGTATAAGGCTTTCGTTAGGTAACCGTATAACCTGGAGCAGACTATGTAAACATTACACTCACCGGAACCACAAGAGGTGGCCTTGATATTGAAGTAGGTCTGCTGGACTCCACAACTGGGCCTAATGCACGGGGCAGCATGCGTTTCTTCCGCGATGTTGGCGGACGCCCGTTAATTTCCATACTGAAATCGAATGGATGCGATTTGATATCGTATCAAATCCGGTCTGAGTCTGGGTGTGAACCAGGGTATGTTTAGGTTGCCACCGTAACAGTGAAGCTATGGCACAGTGCATGGCTTCGCGCGCTGGTCAGCACTTCCGCATTATTTTTGTCTTTCGCGGTCGGTCGAGCCCCTAAAAGAGGCTTGAGAGACCAGTCGCTCTTAGTAACGGTTATCTTTGGAGTGTGTGGTGTATTTTAACACGAAGAGCTTCTAAAAGCTTGATATTTTTAACATGTGTGATTGTGTTATAACATACATGCAAATTTAAGCTTATTACAGCGTATTACAACAGGCACTGAGATGCCTTAAAGCAGTTCGGATTGGGTGCCACCAACGATATAGTCCGACAAATGCAAAAACATTTCGTCGGCTTATCCAGAGAGGGAGTAGGACTAATGCACCTTCCGTTAATCGAATTCTGAAAAACAATTTTATAATGGAACAAAAACAATTGACTTCAAATTACGCTAAATGTTGCACCAGATTGCATTTTAGGTACGTAAATTTTCAAACAAGTCGGCCAGACTCTGCCATCGGCAACCAAAATGATAAATTTTGGCTACGCCAGTGAAAAGTTGAGACATTTTCTTAATACAGAAACAAGCAAAATTAGAGTATATAATAATAGTTACATCATAATTCTGCTAGTTATGGTGGGAAAAGTATATCTTCGGAGAGAGGCCGGGGCAATTTTCCCACTTTTTAAGACGATAGCGTACTGTGAACGAAAAATTAGGTGCAACTAACACGTAAGACTACAGTCACTTAGCCTAATTGTAATAAATGTCTCTCTTTACCTCTTTTCAAAGGATCTCAAACTGAGTGCTTTGTTTGGTTTTAGACAAACAAACTTGACGTGGAATTCAACGTTTCTGAGGTATTTTTTCTTAAGAATAATGAAAATCTCAAAATGAGTTTCAAGTTTATTGTATTTAATATTCAAATCGGTATTGAAATGCTTAAGATGAACAAAGAACTGTAATCAATTTTTAAGAGGTATTTATAATGCATGGCGAGGATGAACATGCATGCAACATTTAAGAAGAGAAGTGAATTACAAATTTCAGGATATGATCTGTTAGGGTGCAACCTTAAAACGAAACATATACAGCCAGCTATACAATTGATAAATTGTAACAATTGTTAAATGAACGTGTCCGTCTTGAATCTATTGGGTCATTGTAACACAAAACAATGAAATTGAAGTCTGTCATAATATTCATTTCAGCGAGAATGTGACTTTAAAATCTTCAGCCATCGGACCATTCAGTGTAAGTAGACCATTATAATTTTGAATTTTCTTGTTAAGAGCGAAAATGCGGTCATCTAAGTTTAACGCCACACAATTCAAAGACCCCAGTAGGTACAACTTGAAAAAGTGAAAACAAGTCATCGGCATCTCTTGAAAAGCCAAAAAAGTATTTTGGAGTCGATCGAGGCCTTTTCGACGGAAGGAGAGACTTTTTCCCGAGGTTACTTTTTAGAGAAGTTTTTTCGTCGATATTTTCTTGTAACGAAAAGCAATTGCAGCGCGCTTGGTGTCAGGTTGAAGCCATTTTCTTCAAAATCTGTGTTGTGAATTTCAACTTCCATGTTTCATGGAGAACGATCAATCGGCAGAGGAGTGAGAGACGAAAATGTAAAACAATTTTCGTGACCTACTATACTAAATGGACTTAAAAGAAGAGTGTAAGGTCACCTTTGGATTTGGTATGTTTGGTATGTCATGTACTTATGTACTTATTTTAAGCATGTTGGTGAAATCAGCATTGAAATCCAATGTGTGATTCTCAAGATATGAGCACGTAAATTTTTCACATTTCAACAAGTAGTGAACTTGAAGCAACCACATATGACATCATATCCTAGTGCACAGTCTTTTGTTTTTCTTTAAACTGAAGAGTCGATTTTTCCCTCAACAATCCCATATTATTGAAATGTGATTGCATGAGTGGCATGAGAATTTCACAGACTTTGCATCTCTATAATTCAAGTTGGTCCTATTCCTATAAACTTCAAGGTCAACACATAACAGTCTGATAAAACAGAGGGAAAAAAGCATTCCTTGTCAATGCGAGGAAGTGACATAAGCTCTGCTACCCTCAAACTAGCAACTAGGGAGGGCTATAGCAACCACGATTGGATCCAGGATTTGCCCGTGCACCAAGTTTTCTCAAGAATCACGTTATCCAAACTTTTGAATTTTACGTTGTCGCCCATGGCGACAAGACCGTCCCAACCCAGTCATGTGACCCAGCAGTTATATATACCGACTTAATATCATGGTATTGAAGGTTTGTAGTTTGCCAAGAAGAAAGTTTGAAGACAAACTTTAAAGAGGTTCTGATCCCCTTGGGCAAACACCATTGGTGCAGACAGATTGGCCAGGGTTAATGACCCCTCCAACGAATTATGAAAAAAAAAAACATTTTAATTGCAAAAACTCCAAATAATGCTAAATTGCACCAAATTGCATCTGAGGGTGAATGATATTCGAAAATTTCTTAAAGGGAGACACCTTTTACAGTGTCCCTCCTCCTCTAGCCCTTAGGCCCCACTCTTAGGCCGGCGATCGGGTCCTGTAGCTGGTCATCCTTTACAAAATCCTCACTACGCTATATTAAGATTAAATGGTATTTAAAGTTATATTGTTAGGCAAGTGGGGGCATTTGAAGGCAAACCTTGGGTAAATATTTTACACACTAGCACCTTCTGAGCAGCTGTGTGTGTTCAATTTTACGTAATTGCAGCTGTAAAATTGGTCGCGGGGTTCCAATGAAAAATATGATCATCGATTACACAAATTATTTTATTTACAACGTTGGGGTCGTTGATAACAAGTTGCGTTGTGTGGTTTTGCAATTTAGATTTTTTTCTCAGAAATGATTGTCTCTTGTGAAATGTTACAGTCAATCTCTTACAGGTGGAAGTCCTTCGTATGGGGTTACAGCTGGCCTGTAAAACATATCTAATCCCAACACTAAATGGTAAGTTTGCCGGGCAGGTGATCCTTCTACACAGTTACAGTATGTGTGCAGCTGTACATAAATGTAGCGCAATCAGAACTTGCGGGGTAAAAACACAAGTGACCCAAGTTTTGAAAAGAAAATAACGTCGAAAAATGCAGAAAAGGGGGATCCCTGCAAACCTTTAATACGTTTTTGATACAAATTTTGAATTATTTAAAAAAAAATTAAAATACCTATATTAATGTCATGAACGGGCATTTTAGTAGACAGAATTAATATAACTAAACGTAGATTACAATACAGAAAAGAAAACTGGTCAAGATGGTGTTTCTACTGACTTATTTGACTGAAAAGAATATGAAATAGTCTGTGGATTAGTCAGTGATCACAAACTAGTCACTTCATTAGTCGAGACCGCACAGACTAATCCACTGACTAGTTTGTGACCATGGATAAGTCAACGGACTTATTTATACTCTAGTCAGTCAAATTAGTCAATAGAGTCACCATCCTGACTAGTTTTTTGTTTTCCGTGAATTAAGCAACCGATCTTGTTTATCGACATTTATAGGAGCAACGCCCCCAATAGGTACGTATGACTACAGGGATTGCTGGGTAAAAAGTCTGGCTTTATCATTCAATATAATCAATCCGTTAACTCGATCTTATTATTACCGAAGACTTTAAAAACGGAACCTACTGCCATCGTGCTTGGTGCTCAGCATAAGCAATGTAGTAGGGAAAACAAGCCAGTGAGCAACAACTGGAAAAAATTCCGTGGCTGGCCTGACTTGAGCCAATTGGTTGGAAGCTGGACTGTAAAACTCCATCTAACAACCTAACTAACTTATTATTAACGCTACAATGGATGTCACTTACAGCATCTGTCCCCAAGTTTCTTTTGACGCACTGAACGTACGTGATTTGGAGAATTTGACGAAGGTTTCCCCAAAGAGTTACTGTCAACCCCTGGTTTCCTAATGCCATGGTTCATTCAGCAGAAGTAAATCACAACCTGACAAATCGAGATTCGTTAAATATTGTGCTCAGTGACGTAGCTAGATCTGGGGAAGCAAAAACTCATTCTTCCCTTTTTCGACAACATTTCTGTGTTTTACACGTACGCAACTTTAGGTGAGCCGGGCCCCAGGAAATTTTACGTTTTTGTAAACAGCTTTTTTCAAAATAAAGAGTTTGTATTGCAGAACATGCTGGAAGGACTTCTTGCATGACCTATATACTATAACAAGGGAACATCATGATCGTAACAACTCACAATTTTTAGATGATAATCAGGCGTTAAAAGAGTGAAGACGCACGTGCGCGGATTCGCGGAGGGATAAGCACACGGAAACTTACTTTCCTTAAACAAATGTTTATTAGCATGAGCAAATCTGGGGTAATCTGAGGGTACCCGACAGCACATAAAATGTTTACAAATTTTTGTTGGTCCGTAAACAAATATTTGAAAATCAAGAGCTCACCTAAATTTGGAATTTAAGAAAAAATTAGAAAAACAGTACTGCAGTTGACCGGTGTCTCCGGTGGAAATCGTTTGTCACATATGTCATACTTCCGATTTGCTCATTTCCAGAATCCGCTGGGGAAGTTTCCCGAACTTTGTTTCTTTAAAGTGTGAAGATTTTAGATAGTCGGTCGGTCGGTCGGTTTGTTCGTCACAGTTTGTTTGTTTCCCTACTCCATTGCATATTCTGAGCTACAATAACAATGGCGATAGATCCTGTTTTTAAAGTATTCAGTATGACCCGGCCAGAACTCGAACTCACAACCTCCCAACCTTCCAGCCTTCCAACCTTTTGAAGGATTAGTTGCAAAAACTTCAATGCAGTTGTGCAGTGTTACTTGATGTCGGATCTGTGGTCACATATAGGCTAGCTAGCAAATTTCATGATTTTTTTCGTAGTCATGGGTGGGCAAATTTGTTGATATGTATACTTTATAGACTTTTTGGTAGTTTTCTTTCCAATATACGCAAATAAAGCATTACGGTATGCATACACAACCTCTGGCATTTTTTGGGGGGAGGGGGTTGAGTACCACATTGGTTTGGGGAGGGCTTGAGTTTCGAACCCCCCTCCCCTCTTAAGTTCGCGCCTGGTTTGATGATAACGTGAGTCAACATTGTCACGAGATAAACTATGAATTCGTTTCATTTTTGAGACCATTGTGCGGAGTTTTGCAAGATGTCTATGCTACAACTGCTCAGACGTTTTCCAAATGTTAATGCGAATATTTAGGGTGGATCTCTTAAACTTAAATAATTTAGATAGCGTAACATATCTCAGACACAGTATATAATTATCAAAAGCATGCGTGGTGAAGGGTCATGCAGGGCTATCCGTTGCTTGATATCTGAGGGTCCGTCTCATGGGACCAGTACCCGGCTGCATATATAGAACACAGAAACATTGAATACAAACAATATTTGCTTTCCCCTGCAAAGCAACCATCCCATAAACTCTCTTCAAATAAAAACTAGTGAAATTTTACTTGTAAGAAGAGAAAGTTATAACTCCACAAGATCTGAAATTTACCTCAAGAAAGAAATTCACTTTAATACAGCCAAGTTTAACTTGATTGAGTGTCTTTCATGGAACACTTTAAGTAGAGTTATCCCCGCATGTATGTCTTCTAAGTTAAAGAGTGATAATTACTCTTCATGGAGTGAATTTTTCTCTTCTTAGAGTAAATTTTACCTTTCTTGGGGTGATGGTAATGTAGTGAAATCACACTTTTCACTCTATTGCAGAAGGCCTAAGTTCACCTTTCTGCTATTAGAGTGTATATTTTAGTAGTATCGACTCGTGTAATTCTCACAACCAAATAGAGAAAGAAGGGGATAACTGACAGTCATCACGCATGCTGCCGTGTACGTCAAATAAATACCTTTATGGGGCATTAGTTGCTTTCGAGTTATCATGAGCAGTTTTCTTGTTGCCACGAATAAGACTAACTCGTACCGTAGATATCGAACAAACCATTACACCCGACGAGGCTATGCATATTCCGCAAGCCCACAGGCATAATCTGTGTTATTTCTCAAAGCATGCGTATGAAATCTGAACACGTGGGTAAATTCGTCTTTTAACTAATAGCTGTGAAAAAATCAGAAGAATGCCAGCCTTAGGGTCAGGACAGCAGCCACAGAGGCGCTACGCGGGTTAGTTCATGATGGGCCACATTTTACAGATATTGATAATTTTCAAAGTTTTCGTTTCAACTCATTTGTGTTTTAACGGTCAAATGCAGTCACCCCAATTTAAACAAGGATAGTAGTTTATTCTAGTTTGTGAATGGCGCTTGACAATCATGTGGCAATGTGTTTTTCACTGAATTGTGAATGGCAAGTAACAAGCCTTGGTTAATCTTGAACTGTTGAATATTTAAGCCTTAATGAACTTATAATATATCCTGAAAGCTTCTTGGAAGAAAAATGACGGAAAAATAGCAAAATTTAGTAGATGTTCCAAAATAATTTTGGGGCGACTGCTCTTGACCTTTAAGATATACACGGCGTACTCATCTTTGCGATACGGGACTTTTCTAAAGTCCTCTAGACTCTCTGACATAGAGTCTTCAGGCGAAACCAACTTTTGCTCCCCAAAAAGTTGGTGCTCCCATTAATGAAGCTTAGCTCTTAAAGGAAAAAGCCTAACAACAGCAGCCCATCTTTCACTGTATGATTTATCTTTTCAATATTCCTCATCGGTATACTCTCTTGCGAAGAGCCGTTCGGCGAAACCAAAACATCTTTTCCTGAAGGAGTTCTGCTCCCCAAGGAAGCTACGTCAACTATAAGGGACAACACATAACTGACTAACCTCACGGCCCTCAGATGATCAGATCTAGAGCTATATGATTTACCCCTGTGACCACTGCTTAACGGTCCCATCCCTCATTAGATAATCGAAGATGTGTTCCCATGGTTTGTTCATTTCATTTTTTACAGGTTTTACAAAAAAAAA
The DNA here is from genome assembly GCA_037179385.1 of Holothuria scabra. Lineage (NCBI taxonomy): Eukaryota > Metazoa > Echinodermata > Holothuroidea > Aspidochirotida > Holothuriidae > Holothuria > Holothuria scabra. The sequence continues at coordinate 42,806,297 of CM074182.1, forward strand.
CCGAACAAAAATCCAATATGGTGCGCTTCAAATTTATGAACTTCTTGTTTTTTCTTTCAACGCAGAAATTGGTTCAGAGGGTATTCCTCTTCCAACAATCGGCAGCTACGGTTTTCAAAATCCTGCAATAATCCAAGGGAAGGTAAAGTGCTAATGTTTGATACTAGGAATGTGATATGCTTTTGTCAATTGTAAGACATGCTTTCCGACCCTCTTGCAGTGAAAAGTCAAATGTGCGTCAAACTCAGCTCAGATATGCGTCCGAGTTGTGATGCAATTTTGTGGCATAATTCCGTCATAATTTACAGAAAACTTGGACGAAAGTCTTTGAAATATTAGGCAAATTCAGTACCGGAGGCATAGGTGTACGAGGTGGGGTGCAGTGGGGCACTCGCCCTCCCAATTTGGGCAAAAATAGTTGGTCCAGTCCGGCAAAACATGATAAAGGGTACCATAATTCGGGCAAAATTTGCTCTTGCCCTGACCACAAAAATTATCCCTGTACACCTATGGCCGGAGGGGTGCGTCAATGAATAAAAATGTTTGTCCCTCCTACTGTCCTAGCAAACATTGGCGTACCTACCCAGTGATTAGAGAGTTCCAATCGACGAGTGAATTAATTCGTTCATTTAGAGCACTGGTCCCTCATGCTACGGTCTATTCAATTTGGAATACATTTCAACAAGAACGGTTTTTTGCACCCTTTTTTGTATTGCAATATACCTACATTTTAATTTGTTTTTATCAATCCAGGGATTCTTGAAGATAGGAACAGATTTATCAAGTCATTCTGAGAAGACCAAACTTCCTGGGAGAATGAACTTTCGAGGTGGCTTGTATAAGTAACTGGTCTACAGAAGGTCCACCCGATGCCAACATTAAACGTAGTCACTCTAGAGGATATTAACGGGCATATGTACGATTAATGTCGGTTGAATCTGGCCTCAGACGTCATCTTGTAAAGTTCGTGATCTTGATTATGATGGAAGGACGTAATCCCTTCTATGGAAATTTATAGGGTTATGCCATTTTGGCCTTTTGAACATTGTAAAAATGTTGGATTAATCACATAATATAATGTATTCAACGAGAGGTTGACAATGATGTGTTTTCACGAAAGGTTTCCTTATACTATCTGCATAGAGACAATTAAACATTAAATTTATTCACCCACTAATAACAAGTCTTGGTTTTGTGCTAATTTTTTACAATTTCTTCTCACTTAAATAGTGCTCTCAAGCACACCACAAGCTCTTTTTGACCAGCAAAATTTGGTGGAGTATGCGTTGGCTCGTGTAGCCAGCTGAGAGCAGGGAGTTGCAACTCCCTACTGAGAGGCAGCTTACGACGACCCACGCGTATCTGATGCATTGAAACAATGGCTAATTTTTGTCCGACAGTGGGCGCGGCTTACCAATTATTACGTAAAATGCAAGCAACCTATAGACGAATCCAGACAGCCTGTGATGGTCTTATTTTAGTCGGCCATTACTGGGGTCCATCACCTTTAATCTTTCAATTTCCTTCCTTACCTGTTCCATGGATGGTTGTAAACTAAAGCATATCTTGATTTTCTCAACTTCACTGAATATGAGGATTTGAAATTCACGTAGACAATAAATGAAGACGATTAAAGGCTGGTGGACCCCACTAATGGCTGCTTACAGTCACTAAAAACAAGCGCTAATCGGATTCGTCAAAATTTCATAAACATCTCCTTACTTCTCATCAGCCTATAGAGTAAGTCATAGTAATCCTAAGCTTAAAGTGGGCATGACACGGCTACAATAACTTTTGTGTATTGCAAGATTCGATACAGTATTTTACAAATATCATCTCACACCCCACTTACAACCGGTACAACTCGACATTTAATGATATTTAAAGAATAACGTTCAAATTTCAATTTCGAAAAATGCCGCAGCAGGTCACATGACTTCTATGAAGCAATTGACGGCACAAACCCCGCCCTATTTAAGAACCCCGCCCTATTTAAGAACGCACATCTAAATATAATAAAGGCACCGAAAGTGACGCGGGCCCGGGAATGACGCATCCTCAAAAATTACCAAGTGGCACATTAGCACCGTAAGTAATAGGAGCCTAACCCTGTTGGAACTATCCTGTGGTTCGTTTTGCACGATGATGAATCCATTTCAGGTACGTTTGTATCTAAATGTGATTAATTTTCAAGGTTTTCCCAACTACTTCCTACGTTTATGTTTATTTTTAACATTTGGAAATACTACTCCACCAAAATACCGAAAATCACCTCGATCTGGTGTACACTGCTCGAAGTACTCCTTCATCTGACGTAGTTACTCGTGTTTAATGTGATGAGTGCATAAACTAAGTTATTAGGTTATTTTACTGTGTTTATAACTTGACCAAACCTAACGTCTTTCTTAGGCATGTTAGGTCAACAAGCGAAATAAGTTTTGCACGGTAGTGTGTGTAGGACTCCAAAACGCCTTACTGCTGAGCACACTCCGTTGCTCAACACTTCTGTGCTACACTGTTGATTCGCGCCAAGGACTAAACCATACGGCTTGCTACGTAGGTACCTATACGTAACTGTACAAAGTCAATGTAAATGGTTACACACTACACATATGGAAAATTCTTCACTATCGGTGCTATTTCAAGGTTGACGACGGAGAAAATTTCGAATTAAATCGATATCTCTTTATCTAAATTTTGGATTGGGGATCGAGAACTGTGGGTATAAATACATCCGTGGGTTACTAACCATTTGAAAACGGCAAGCAGGACAGTGTTAAGGGTTGTTTCATTCTGTATAACCATTTTGAAATGGTCGGGCCGTCATTCAGCGACCCACCATGCTACATGTGAAACTAATGTAACACTTGGTAAAGTTGTCTTCTCTTACCAACTTAATGAAAAGGATTAGATCACAATACTCTTCCAACATAGTAGCGCATGGCACAGACCATGGTGGGGATCCGGGCATACACAGACTTCCTATACATGGACAGAGCATACTGCACTGCACATTGTCGCTACCGTAAGTGTGAGAAAAAGCGCATCAAGATGGACGTCTACAATGGGTTTCGTGTGAAAGCTTGGACTTGCTCAAGTATACCGCCATATTTTGCAAGAAAGTTGAAATATTTTTCAAATATGGCAAGGTAAGATCAAAATCACTTCACCTATTGCAGCAATATGATATTGTTTCCCATACAAGTTTAACTTTTGCTTAAAATATTACAGAGTCGTCGTCAAATCAGACGATTTATGACTTCACGGCGGCCATCATGGTGCGCCTTTTTTGTTCCAGTTGGTGGCGACCATCTACGGATAGGGCGTACACGTTACATGCTCTGCCCATGTATATAAGTCCGTGGGGGCATATCATTGGCCAATATGTTCACGTTTATATGCATGCCTGTAAAAACAGTTCTCTTTTTGTGCAAAAAAGACGCGGTCCGGGCGCTACACAGAGAAGCAATGAACATGTATGGACAATCCATAACAAGCGCGTCACCACTACAAGCGCGTCTTCACTCTATGCGCTGTTTGGTAAATGTGCTATTGCGAATACTAAGCAGTCACCGTGCAACGACGCACAATTCACAATGTAGTCACTGGTAACGCTCGCTGCTATCGTAGCACAGGTGCTTGCAATGTACTTTCTAAACACGTGTTAGCATCCATGCGCATGATTCGATATTTGCGAGCTTGCTAACCTTGCCTCCTATGACGTATCTTCAGACGCGCTCACATACGTTAGTTTTCGCTCTCGGATTTCAAATGCGCTGAGCCTTGCCTGTAATTGGGAATTCTCAACGTCGTATTGTGTTTATGGTCATAATTTAGTAGGGAACGCATTCGCTTAATGTCAACGTGTACCCGAAGAATATTTACCAAGAAACTTACTTTGGCCGTGTCATACCCACTTCAAGATTTCTCTGGAGTTGGTGCACGTGACGTCATCCATTGACACACCGCGCTCTAACCAGTTGCAGCTCAGTGCATCATCACTGAAGTTTCTGAATGCGGTCATAAATGAAGTACCGTGCAGAGAATGACATTTTATATAATCGGTATTTGATGAGAATGAACTTTTTATTTACGCTGCTTTTATAATGTCTCTTCAGTAAGTTCTCCTAATGTTGAAAGACTTTACACGATAGTTTGCCGTGTAACAAGGCGTGGCGACCTCGCCCCGACGTCAGTGCACGACCTCTGAATGTACCTTTGTTTACAGGTAGTTCTAACGAATTGGATGCGAGTTTTTTTTTACCTCAGTACAAGTACGCAAAAGTTTTGGAAATTTCCTGAAAATGGAATATCTATTTTACCTTCCCTTCTAAAGGTTTCCTGATTTCATTATTTTACAAAAGTTTCAAATAAAATAAAGTAGATTACAGGCCTGTATAAAGGAATTCCATTTTTAAAGAAACAGGCGAGTAGACAGATATTGTGCCGTTGGAGAGGTTTATGGATTGTTCATAGCACGTGATTCTAGGTGGAAGATGTCCCCCAGGGACAAATATAGAGGGACACACCCGCCATCCCCGTTCTAAACTTTCCAAAGGCTTATGTTTTTTCTTAGTGGATGGGCACGGTAATTTTTCTTTCTCGTATGTATACGTCATGTTATAATGTTGTTTTTAAAGTGTTACAAATAATAGCAATTTTAAAATACACGGTTTACTATGTTTAGATAAAATGGTTTTAAGGTAATATGACAAAGGTGTACCATTAACATATACTGGACATGGGTGCCGGGAAGACTCTCCCTAACTTCGGTAAGGCCTGAATTTTGTGGATTGGGGATTTGAACAAAAGGTCAAAATAATGACACCTTAAGATTCTACTCTCAGAACTGAGAAATGTCCATTTCGGCTGTCTTGGAGGTGGCCAAATTTCAAACCGTTCTGTACGCCAAGCCACATGTGTTCCCTCCTACATTTCAATACGACTTTGCGCCCCGGTCTGACTCCAAATATAAATTAACTTTGTGGTTCATATGTAAATCAACGGAACAAAAATCAATTTGCACCTGAGTAATTAATTGACCCAAAATATTAATTTATTCAACGCATTTATGCGACATTCATTTGCAGTAGTGGTTTGAGTTGTACAAAAACAAAATTAATTAAATCTCAGTGGGCTCGTAAATGTCAAGTTCGGTGATCTTGGAGGTACTTTTTGACAAAAAGGAAAAATCCGCCGCGCTTAGTACAGATTTCGCTGCGGTTCGATTAGTATAGCTATAGGTCCTATCGTAGCCATATGGCCATTGCCGCAACTCTTTGTACATCAGTGTCCAAAGTTTTTTTTTCGAAATGGAAGTGGTATCGTACATTTAATTTGGGTATAGTTTTCTAAATTTGCGCTTAATTGAAGTGAACATTTTTTTGCGAACGAAAGCTCAAACCATCGATTGATTTGTTTCTACTGACAGGACTGGGAACTGTCATTTCCTGTTGTCTAATGAGTCGCTATTCTCAAAATTTTAAGAACGCGCTGATGGAACCAATTTAAAGATAATATTTTGAGCTGTTAAAAAATATCGTGCAACCATCTAAACTTAGCCTCCCATCTTCAAGCTGTATAAAGGCCAAAGCCAAAGACTGGTCCCACGCTTAATGGAATGCCTCTTAAACACTGAGAGCATTGATCGGCAACACACACACATCGTGCATGCATCGCCGCCTTCTAAAAAGAGATCCTAGATCCGCAAAACAAAGCAAAGTCGGCTAGTTAACTCGTCCTCCCGACGGTGCTTCAGTCCGGCGCGCAACCGACTTCGTCGGCTGGGCAACCGATTTTAGTAGCAAGCCTATGCCACGTGGTAGGAAAACCGGAGTACCCGGAGAAAAACCCACGTACATCGAGCGGGACTTGAACCCATGCACATGTGTGACACATTGGTACACAGCAGCTGGAATAGACCACTCTGCCACTCGACGACCCCTAGATCCGCAGTGTGTCCCTTTAATTTAGAAGAAATGGTTTTCAGGACCCAAGATTCGAAGTGGTGCAACATTTCGTGCCTCAAATTAATAAGGTCTACAACACTGATCACTCTTTTACTATTATTTTTTGTTATTCAATCTTGGGTTTGGGGGTTTCAACCCCAGGATGTTGCGGATCATCGATTGGGATGACGATGGCCTACATTGTCCATAAATCTGAAGCCAACGCAGTTACCATTACAGCCTGAATGACCTGCCAGTAATGTCAGTGACAGAATGAATAATCCCACTGTGCTACTTCTCACATGTGTTTGTGTGTGCCCTTTTTTTTCTTCTTCTTCTTTTAATGAGAAAGTAATTGTTTTCCACAGTTTGCCAGTTAATCCTAACTCTTCTTTTTTACTTGAAGTCTTCATTGACTATAGACGAATCCGGACAGCAAGTGATGGTCTGATTTTAGTCGGCCTTAACTGGGGTCTATAACCTTTAAATCTTTGAAGTTAATTCTTTGCCTACCTGTACCATGAACGATTGTACACTGAAATGAATCTTGATTCCCCCAATTTAACAGTACATGAGGGTTTGAAATTACATTTAGACAAAAATGAAGACGATGTAAGGTTGATGGACCCAACTAATGACTGCCTACAGTCACTAAACACAAAGTCGTCTATAAAAATTATGCATAATCTGGCACACTGAATGGAACTGGTCATGCGCAGTACATGTGTTTCCAATAGATGCTTTTCACGTGACACCATAATACAGTACTCTCCGGCGGTTCATGTAACTACGTAGTAAACCACACTGGGCGCGCTTGGTCGTTGAATGTGTACACACCGTGCATACCACAATGCACTCTGTGCAGTTCGTTCGGAACAAAGCCACGTGCATTTGGCATGAATGTCCTCCAGTATGGCGGTTCCGTGACGTAATTGCAAAGCCTCTATAAGCGCACACTTCATACATAGGAACATACACCTAGGAACATATATCCATATTCCACGCTGCAATTCATCATTTCCTAAGAACAACTTATTGTACCGAGCAAGTATATTATCAGGCATTTACCTACTATAAAGTCCTTCAAAAGGAACCTAACTATTTTAAACATTATTAAACATTATTAGGAACATATTCTAAACATTCTGATGAAAGTTGCATTCATTTCCCATGTTCGGTCCTCAAGATATTAGCAATTGAAATTGGCACATTTTCCAAAGGAAGTACACTCAAAGCAAACAAATGTGCCGTCATGGATTCACATTCTTGGCCAGTATTTTGTTTTTACCTATTTTTCATCCTATTTGTATGTAGTAGTAGTTAAAAAAAGGAAAAACAAAAGAAACAAAAAAAAAAATACAGACATATAACAAAAATAAAATCATAGCAGCATACAGTAAGTGCGTTACTTTGAAAAGGTTAATATGTACTAATAAAATAATTAAGTTCTTTATATTAAGGACTTTATAGTAGGTAATTGCCTGATAATATACTTGATGGGTACAATAAGTTGTTCTTAGCAAATGATGAATTACAGCGTGGAATATGGATATTATGGGCATCCCTCGTATGATGTGCGTAAACATCTAAATTATAACTGAAAACATTTTGAAGACCAACAGGGAGAATACGGTGAATAGAACTATAAGTAAATAAGGCCACTCTTTAGTTAATTAAATCTTAGGGTTGTAACAGATGCTGTGATAAGAAAAGCTTACTCGTGTGGTCAGTAGCGTAACCAGCGGGGGGGGGGGCAGGGGGCAAAGTGCCCCCCCCCCCAAAAAAAAAAATGGGAAAGGAAGAAAAAAACGGGAAGGGAAGGAGGGGAAGGAAAGGAAGGAAAAAGAGGAAAAGGGGGGAGAAGAGAAAAGGAAAAGAGAAAAAGGAGGGGAGGAAAGGAAATAAAGGTAAAAGAAAAAAGAAAAACGGAAAAGGAGGGGGAGGAAAGGAAAGAAAGGGGAAAGGAAAAAGGAGAGCAACGGGAAAAGAAAGAAAGTGGACCAACTATAACATCAAAAACAAGATTAATCTGCATTCATGGAACACTGTTTTGGTCAATATGTGAACATTAGAAAAATATATGAATATTCATTTAGTCGTCTAAGGTTAACAAAATAATAGCTGAGGTCCACTTTATCGGAGGAAATATTTTCCTCTCTTGATCTTTGCCAGACAGTCGGGAGGACTTTAGAAAAGGAATCATTCTCAGATTTGCCACCAATATTTGAAGGAAGTGCAGATTCTTCAGTAATCCCCCAACTATTTGAACTTCCTCACACGAAACTCGGAATCCAAAGCCTCCTGCAATATAAGCTCCATATCAACAAATTTTTGTTTCAAAAGGGCAGAAATTTCGGCGCGATTCGCGTGCTGCAATAAATCACCAATATAGTGGTATTCACTTTGCAAGAAAAATCGGAAAACTTATCTACTACATACAAGCCCAAAACATGCCATTTCCCGCTGTCTGGGGTCGCGATTTTTCAAAATTTTCTGTTCGCTCCGGGCCAACTGAAGATAGTCTTTCTAGCAAGACTTCATATTCTAGGCAGGGGAACCATTGGCCTACCGTACTCAAATGCTCTCATACACACCTGTCATCAGATACCTTTCAACCCTGTCAGTTGTTTAGTCTTTGTAAATGGGTTCTTCAGTTATTGAAGTGTCAAAATTTTATAAATGTTCAATGTTGCAGAGCGGTGGTGTAGTTACAGGGGGCAGGGCGATTGTGCCCTTGCTAGAAAAAGTAAAAAATTCGAAAATTTACCATTTGAGACACACGTCAAATACAGTGCGGTTTCCCAAGTTTTCTTTTATAAAATTCAGAATTCTTTCTAATAAAAGTTCCATATTCAAAATAATTATTTTTAAAAAAGGCAAAATTTTCCGCGCGCTTCGCGCGCCTTAAATGGCAATCCTTGAAGCTGTAAGTGACCGCTCTTAAAGCAGTCAGTGGATAATTGATCCTAGCGGCTACAGTGCCGTTTCCCTAGAATTTTCTACAATATAGGCTTACATTTTTGTCCAAAAAAAGGCAACAAAGTTTCTAGAGTTTTTTAATGTCGTCGAGAAGCCTTAATTCGCTCTCCTGAGATAACACGATCTTCAGGCGACATGCTATCTCAGATTCATGCTAATAGGAAACGCAGATTCTTCCATAGTCCCCACAAAATGCAATTTTTTTTACAGGAAACCCTGAATCCAATCTATTTTATGCAAGACAAGCTCCATATTTACAAATGTGTAAAAGGAACCAAATTTTCAGTACGTATCTTATACAGTGTTCACACTTAAGAAAACAAATTAGATTCATTTGAATAATTTGTTCTTGCTCGTAGAAAAAGCAAAAAAATTTAGCATGAAAATGTACCTTTTGGTCAATGGGGTAAGGTGAGTTGCATGGTCCAAAACTGCTGCTCTTCCTCACCCTCCCCAGACACTTCCCTTAATGCCCTATAAGACACCCACAAACTAACACAGCTCAACTAGTACAAAATCGGGAAACCTCTATGCTGTTGCCCCCTCCCCGGACAGTCAGGTCTGGTTACGCCGCTGCGTGTGGTCATTGTAACTAGCAGACGAAATAAGACGGAAAGCTCGTTTTTGGCGAACCATTAGCTTACTTAATTAGGTTTTACATGTACCAGACCATATCGTGAGGTAATAGGTAAAATGTGGATAGATTAAGGTGTATGAAGTATATTCCTAGGAAGAATGTGTTTTAACTTTGACAAGATTCCAACACTTTCTGGCAATTGTATAACTTATAAACTGAATGTGATTTTTCCAAATAAAGTTGGAGTCAACGCAGACTCTTGAAAACTAACATGTTTAGCTTCCCGTAAATATGTCCTGTTCATTGAAATATGGCATATACCGTTTTTTACATTTTGCGTAATACTAAAAACTTTATAATTGGTCTAATCTATGTTGAGCGACAATTTGTTGGAGGAAAACCAGTGACGAAACTTATCAAATTCATTGCAGATTAATATCTCTAATTCTTTCATATCACGATCACTAAAAAATACATTAGTATCACCAGCAAACAGAATAATAGAAGAATAGAAGAATGTCACATTACCTATATCATTTACATAAAGAATGAAAAGTAGAGGGCCTAGGATAGAACCTTGGGGAACACCAGTCAATTCATCCAACTTCAGTTGTCTATTCACCTCAGTTTGAGGAGGTAGTCTTACATAAAGTATCTTCCCGATTTTTTGTGAGCTTTTATTAAAACCACCTCAATCTCTGGTTGGAAAAAACCCCAAATTTGCCAGCTGTGTAAATATATGAGTTGTACTACTACGGGATTATGAGAATTAAATTTATACTATTTCGTAGAGTCACGTCGTCAAACAGATTTTATCTCTCTCCGATAAAAAAGTATGTTGGTGTGACGTCATGATATAATCAGTGAGCATTTTATTTTCATGGACATCATTCAGATACAAATCATGTATTTACACTGATTTTAACAAAACTCACATAACTCGAATGTGAATCCGATCCAAAGTGGTTGTAGTGTGACCCGCGGCTTTACATTGCATCAACTGAAGTTTCGATTACCTTGTGCTGATTGAATCGAGTGCAATGTTAAACCTAACATCAGGGAGCCTGGTGTTATCCTAGTAGCAATTTCCTTGTGGAATACAGTTTAGTTCAGCGTGCTTGGCACAATGTATTATTTATGTAAACTTATCTCTGCTATTAACTCTTCAACAGTCCTCATCCCTCCCTTTTGTCCACTTAACAAGTTATTTTGTAATAAATGGATTAAGAGCAATCTTGCTGATTGAGCCATGCATCGCTGCGTGGAAGTCTTCACAGGGCCCAACAATAGATTTATTTACGCCAAGAGACTTGATTATTCCTTGATTGGCTTAAACTTGAAGTTGATCCTTGTTTAAGGCGATTAAATTTCTTGGTGTCAATGAAGCTCTAAATTGCCTTTTGACTTGTTTATTTAGAATTCTCAGGTGAGCTTTGTTAAATTCTTTAGTATAACCCTCACGTGGTGCCAGACTAAGTCCTCAGTTTGTATTGTATTATACGGACGGTTCCTCTTCATTTTCCAAAGAAAGCTTTTCTAAAAAGAAAAGGGAGAATAGATTACCACTTTTCGGAATAGGCTTGCCTGTGTTTATCATTTAGGCAAAGATATAGTCAAATCTGTGGTAGCACATTAGTTAGAGTTGTGTTTGATAGTAAACAACCCCAAAGAAATCACAAAGAGTGAAGGCCATGTGATGAGTTTGCAATTAAATAATGAATCTCACTCATTGATGAGAATTTCGTGCTATATCCATCTTTGCGGACCATTTTGTTTGCTGAGCTGATTTCGGAGTGATTTTACGCCAAGAAAAGTAAATATTTGACTCTACCGTTTTGATTTTGCTTCCTTTTGTAAACTCTGTTGCCTACAGCCGAACGTTTAGAAGAAATCGATTCAATTTGAAGATGACTTTTCGAAAATGGTATATGTATGCTCCGCTTATATCCTCTGGATCGTGTATTTGATTTTCAACGAATTAGGGCTCCACTACCCCCACATCTGCCCAGCTAGGGAACCGAGACTTATTCCGCAAATGTGATAATTTGTGGACATTTCTGATCAATTGATTTTTCAAATCTCGGGGAACAGACTTGCAGATGGAAAAGTTTTGTCTGTGTTATGGCATAAAAGATAACAAGGAGGAGAGGATGTTAACTTTTTGAATGATCTGATCGGCAGGAACTTTTTGAGACGAGATTCGACGGTATTATAAGGGGATGCCAGTTAAAAAGGAGCCACTTTTAGATACAGCAAAAGCTTGCTTGAAGTCAACTCCGATGTCAGCTCTGTTTTTCACGAAACTCTGATTTTAACTCAAATGAATTTCAAAGACTGTTCCGCTGTTTCACTACTTTTCAACTGAATTCAGATTCTTTTTGACTATTTTACAAGAAGATAGGAAAGTCTTTACCTAATTTGATCCTTAATTGAACATTTATATCATCGGAAATTTTTAGTATGAGTCTTCAGTCGCATTTGAAAGTGGATAAAAGCAATCCGAGCATGGATATATCTCAGCAGACTTCAACTCAAATGTTACCGTCCCGTATCGCGGATTCTTTACTACTCAAAGAAGATCGCAGCAGTTACAAAATAAATTCAGGTGAAGAAATGTCATTTGTAAAACGGAGTGGATTCGAATACAATGAAAACTGCCCCATGGATTTGCGAATGGTCAAGAATAATACTAGCGATGTGGTAGACGACGAGGGAGAGAATGAGAGAAATTACGGTGATCGCAAAATGACGGTGAACCATTCAATAAACTCAATTCAGCCGGATCCGTCTAAAAGACCTCGTCCTCGAATCCGACATAACTACCAGAGGCATCCAAAACCTCCGTATTCGTACATATCCATGATAGCCATGGCCATTCGGGAATCACCGACGGGTCGTCTAACCCTTGCTGAAATCAACGATTTCCTCATGAGCAAGTTTGCTTTCTTTCGGGGAAGCTACACTGGTTGGAAAAACTCTGTTCGTCATAACCTTTCTCTGAATGACTGTTTTCAAAAGATTTTGAGGGATCCGAGTAGACCATGGGGTAAAGATAATTATTGGACTTTAAAAGAAACTAGCGAATTTGCCTTTATGGACGGAGTCTTTTCCCGGCGACGGAGGCGATCGAGTGGAACACGATCGGATGATGAAAGGGAACTCCACATGGAATCGTTAGATGTTTCGCAAAATGCATCGACCGGTGTCAAAACGAACTCTTTTTATATTGATAATTTGCTTCGTACCAATGACAGCCACACAAAGTTGAGAACCGATAGCGTTACGATCGAAGGGGATATGGTGGTACCTGGTGTAGGGCCAGCCAAGACAACTCACCCTGTGAACAGAACGTACGAGCTACCGGAAACGGAAATTAGCAGAAAAAGATTAAAATTGGATGATGTCACAACTGATGCAACCCTCAAGGAGCAGGCAAAACAGAGACGCAGCGATCCCACGACCGTAAACATTTTACATGCTTTGCCTCGTCATGGTGTGATTCCGCCACCACTCCCTATCCAGATGATGTGGCAACAGCACTACCCTTACCCAATGCCCGTTGCCATCCCTCGGAATGTTTTGCCTCATTCTGTAGAACCGTTCATGATTAAAACCAGAGATTGCCAATTAACTGAACCTGGATTTTATCATAACAATGGCTCAGGGATATCCAATGCGACCCCTGTACCTCATTATTTACCTCATCCGATGGTGCACATGGACCCGCATTTAATGACATCTTGGAATGGCATGAAGATTGTCCCAGTTTATCGTTAACTATGATTGTTTGAAGCGAGGTTTTGCCACACAACCATACTGAAAGCTGATACTGTACATCAAACGTGGTATTTGTGGTTAGTATTTTTGACTTGTTTACTTCTATTTGCAAAATGCAAACATAGCAAAAATTGTTGAATTTGTTATCATAAGTCCACATGGACTGAATATTGCTCCGTATTGCAGCCCCACCAAATTAATTACTGTACATTGTAGAGTTAAAAACGTTCATTCCATATTTTAATAATTACTGAAGTGTGAAGGTGAGGTGACATACAGTATAACACTATGGCAAAAATAGGTTTCTTTCGGTAAAAGCAGTCGGCTGTGAAAATATAGTTTTTGAAATTGTTATGATCACAGTAAAAAGAAAAAAGAAAAATGTTTGCAAGTGAAATTTGCGAAGTAACATGGTGTAAGGGAACAATCCCTTGATTGCCAGCTGTTAAACAGAAGGCTGCAACTTAGAAGAATTGCTAAGGATCAAATTTGTGTTCGATGTGTTAAAGAGGAACATATAATGAGCGTTCCGTGAAATTTTCATTGATTTTCCCAAGTTTAGTTTCCGAGATATTTGTAATGAAAGTTCGCACTTTTTTTCAAAAACTGAATTGGAAGTAAGGAACTGTGATGTCATCGATTTATTTTAATAACCAATGTTAATTTTACTTTATTTCTCATCCTGTTTCACTTTGTATTGAATAGATAGTATCTTGCCCCTTGTGCATGTTAAGTTCAAAATTCCATAGCTCATTTATGGTTTCAATATATCAGAGTTTTGTTGTATAAAATTGGTAGCAAATGTTAATAAAAAAGTCAACAATGTGAATCCATGATATCACACATGCTGTTTTCAGGTTCACATTTTCTTACAAAATGTTTTCATTCCAAAGTACTTCGAGGAACAATGATGGGGAACGAGTGACACATTCACAGTATTCTTGGGATAAGATTCCCTGTCAAATATCAAACATAAGTTTTGCCCTGGTCTATCAGAAGATGTAGTTGCCTGGACGCCTGGCATTTATTCCTAGTATAAATGTGAGTAAATCCAAACTGCCAAAGTTAATTTGTTTCTGGATTACGAGATATTTGGCATATCCTCTCATAATCCAGAGTTAAAGACGTGTCATTTTGAAATTAGGGGGTGTAGCGTACAGGATGTCCAACTGTCATGAAGTTGATTCGCCCATTGGTTGGAATTATCCTGTCCTTAATTACTGGAAAAAAATACAATGCCTCAACTATGGACAGTTTCAACGGTGCTGATTCACATGCAAACTCACAATTTCACAACAACCAGACAGGTATTCACTCCTAAGCGGTTTTGTTTTACGACATCTATCCTGTTGTAAAACTACAGTTTCTAAATGATAGATCATGAAAGTAAGTACACACGTAATGTGTTGAAAAAAATATTCAGTGTATGCTTAACCGTATTGCAAATGGTAATAATCACTTTGTGAAAATGTTAAAGGACAGGAGCAGTCGATCAAAACTTATTTTGAAGCAATGCTAAACTTCACAATTTTCTTCTTACTGTATTCGTCTTTAAAAGTATCTTTCGTAAAATTTTAGGACTTCTACATGGCATGTTCAGGGTAAAAAACAATTACTCCCAATCAATTCCACAACTGAGGAAAAAATATTGTCACATGACTTTAAAGAGCCAGTGACGGAGCTGAATTCTCTACAGTGCTTAAAGTTGGGGTAACTAGGCTGCTCTCCCCCTTCAAAGGGACTATGGGCAAGGCACCAAAATCAAAATTAGCATACCACGTCATCCTATAGGAAAGTGCTCCCGCCAACGACTTGTTAAATTTATGGAACATAGCTTCCTTGCATATTTTTTTTTATAATAAGTATGTCTACTCTAAAACATCTTTTGAACTACTGGTAAGACTAACTGAAAGGACAGGCCCGTACTGTAGGCAGAACTGTGTCATCAATGACAGTGTTTTGGAAGTGCGTGACATGGGAAAGGGTCAAAAAGGGGTGCCCTCCCTTTTAAGAAGGAAAATAGGTTTGGGTCTCCAGATGCGAATTGGCGCAATAGTTGTTCCTTAAAAATAGCTCAGCTTATAACGATGTCCGCAATTGCCATTATTTTTCAACTGTGGTCATGGAAGGGGGTGGTACAACCAACAAAGTTCACCTTAGCTTGGCACAAGTGCAAGCCTCATGAGGGAAAATTTGATAGTGTTTGCTGACTTTTCAAAGGGAAAAATGAGAGAACTTACTGACTGCCTGATGTACTTGTCTTTGAGCTTTACCAGCATACAGCCTATAGCTACATGCACAATACCCTATTTTGTTAATTTCTTACCGTTTTCTTTAAAGTTGCTCATCACTGTATAACTTTCAATGGTGATGGGAAAGAAGGGGGTATTGACCTGTTCATACTGCCTTAAAATACAGGTAGTGTCTAATTGTAAATGCTACTCTTTCCATTGTTCCATGTTGTTAATGCGCTTACAGCGGTGGGGTTAAGCCAAGTTTGTCACTGTAGTGATCCTTTTTTTTTAAGTAAATTTTATTCAAAACCGACGTGTCCTTTCAGAAAAAACATTTGCAAGGTGCTGAGTTGAAATTTCGAAAGACTGAAAGCGACACGCGAATTCCGGCACACTGTAAACAGAAGCCGGGTGAAATTTACCAACACTGGTCACATATGTCAAATGAGTATTAAAATTGGCTGAGGTTTTCCCAAATATTTCTTGTTTATTTAGTAACGGTAGAGGCTGGTTACCAAATTAAGTTACCTATTGATTTACCCATTAATCAACGTGCAGGTTAGAGGTTGCCCAAAACCGAAATCTGCTGCCAACGCTAACATTTTTTGTGTTTTTGTTAGTAAGGGAATTTTTTCATAGAATATTCCCAAAGCTCAGCACTTATTGTACTGAGATAAACGAAAAACAACCTTGCGTCCCTGTCCGCAAAACACCGCAGATTTCGGCTTTTTTAGAACGTACCTTTTAGGTATGACTTATTTCTTTAAATGGAGATAACCGGTAACCGTACACTCTTAAAAAGTTGGTTAAAAAAATTCACCAACACTGGTCACGTATGTCAAATACATGAAATTGGTTAAATTTTACTCAATAATTGTTGATTAATGGGTAACCCAAGAGGTTTTTTACCACTTAATTGGGTAGCCAGCCTGTGGGGTAACCAAATAAACAACACATATTGGGTAAAAATTACCCAATCTCAGGTATTTGACATGAGTGACCAGTGTTGGTGAATTTCTTTAACCAACTTTTAAAGGTACATCGCAGAGAAGAAAGAACCATTGTTACGTTTTACTTCCACAATGTTTGGTAATTTAAAGGGTTCCCAAGGTGATTTATACGTAGTAACGTGTTATTTTAAAGTAAGAAAGATTTAAGTCCATGAATTTCTTGTATTCGATGTTTTCATATAATCTGTATGTGATTGTGATATAAAGGTAGGCAAACACTGCCTTCTATGTTGAATATAGTCTAAAGGGTATATCTTAAAAGTATGTGTTATGGTGACCTCTTGGAGGACCTTCGTGTATCATTTTTATTTGCTAGTTGCCAGTCTCGTAGCCATGCAAAAAAAGGTACTGTACTCAGGCAGGGGAAATTGCTTCCAGGGGGGGAAGTTTTCAGGTCAAATGAGTATAAATGTCAGTGGCAACTTAACTTTCTACACTCTTAAAACACTGGGCAATATTTTCGCTGGGTAAAACGCTTTGGTTAAATGTTGGTCAAACTTTGCTCATATAATGGTAAAAACGTTTCTTCGATTCACGTTTATTCCACTATCCAATCATTGGGCAAACTGTTAACAAGCTTACACTCAACGGTTGGGCATATATTTGGTCTATCTACTTGTTGGGTAATTAATTGCTAATTAGCATAATGTTTGCTCATTGGTTGGGCAATAAACTTTGCGCGTTCCGCATACGTAAATGTGATAAAAGCATTGGACACAATGAACATGTGAAAGTTAAGAACAGGCGTACGCACGTACGTATTTCTCAGTGGTTCAAAGTCATTAGCAGCTCATCGAACGACAACTATTTCGCTGATTAATGTCTCAGATTACCTTGAGGAATGGAGCTTGGGGGGTTCTTGAGTGTGTTTGAGGCTAAATACGAGTACAAGGAGTTGTGTGGAGTATTTAATGTTTATATCGAAGATATAATCAACACGATTTAGGAAGAAACTGGTGCTGCTACTGAGCCATGGCCGAAACGTTCGCCTGCTCATCCAGGCTAGGCTAACATAGCCTAACACTATGTTTGGGTTCTGTAATGTGTCAATGTGAGTTTGATTAGCCTACAGACTAGGCTAGCCTACATCCTTTGGCTTACTATGGCAGCATCACGGTTTCCTAATCGTTTGATTCTATCATTGGATACTTCTCTCCTTGCCATGTGCTCATATTTATTTCAACACAATCTTCAAGTCTTCATGATGCCTTATTGTCGGATAATCTGAGCCTGATTTATAAATGGCCACATTTACTACTAGGGCAATGCACTAGGGATTAGCCCAACAGTTGGTTAAAGAATATGCCCAACTGATGTTGAAAAAGTACCCACGGTTATGGAAAAGATGATTAACGTTTAACCAACGGTTGGTGAATGCATTTGCCCAACATCTTAATAAAAGACGTGCCCAACAAGTGGGTATGTTTTAAATGCTCATTTACCAAACAGTTGGGTAGTTTCCTGCCCAACAGTTAGGTTCAAACTTTACCAAATTTGGTTGGTTAAAGTTTTGCCCAACTGTTTAGGTTGTTGAATAGATGCCCAGTGTTGGTCAAAAAGTTGGGCAAATTTTGCCCATTTTTTTTAAGAGTGTAGAGATAGGCGATAAATTTATAATTCCATGATTTCAGGAGATCACCAAACAATAATTTGCATGGTTTCTCAGATATTAGAACAATTATTTCTTGGTAGCCAGATTGATCTTTAAAGTCATGATGGCCATCGGAATGGAGAATGGAGGATTTTTTTTTTTTTTGTCTTTTCGATGATGTTATTTATTCGTAAATTTCTTTAAATTCTTGCTCTATTGTAGCCAAAGTTTATAATTGGAGACAATTTCAACCAATTCTATGGAAAGATTTCACCGACGTCACGTCTTTCTATTGACGGACAATCGTCTATTGAGAAAAAATTATTGTTAGTAAAACCGGTCGTGAACCCAAATAAATACCACATTTGGTGCGCATGATCAGTGATCACGGATCAACTTGGCTGGTCGAGGTCGTAGGAAAAAAACCTCCCTCTACATACAGGCCATGCACCGATGTCACTGCGCTCTCTACTAACTATGCCATACGTTCATTGTAGAACAATTTTCAATAAGGTGCTTCCGTGCACGCGTATTGGTGACACACCTGTTCTGCACATGATCAGTGACGTCCAGTATGCCAAGTCGAAACTCGTTGCCGTAACGCGCATGACCTCTATATTTCCTTACTTGTTGTCAAGTTCGAAAGCCTTGTCTAATAATTACAAAATTCATAATACGTGACCATTGTTGACTGAGAAAGTATGTATAAAGAGAACGTTAAATTTGGGAAGGTTGAAGTAATTGGCTTGGGTTTCGAATGATAAAGTAAAAACTATGCTGATAATTTTACCACCAAGTGTAAAATAGTAACTTTTGTGTATCATCAATATAACTTGGAAGAATTTCAAGTCATTTCTGTGTTTATGCATCACGGTGTATCGTTCTTTTTTGTTTCACCGAAGATTTGCTATGTTGAACAACTTGAAGAATGTTAATTGATGATACATTTTATACAGTGAGTATGCATCTTTGTATCGCAATGTATGGATCCTTTTTGTTTCACCGAATGTTTGCTGAAAAATGACTAAATTACTTATTGCAATAAAAAACAATTTGTGGAAGAAAAACAATATAATTCAAATATTTGTATATGAATCACTTTTTCGAGTTTCTAATACCTCATGAATAAATTATACAGCTTCTGAATACTTTAAGAAGTCATTGTACAAAATATGAAAAGAATGATATTATTGCAGCTAAATTAAATTGACAAGACATCTCCTAATTCATAACAAAAACACGATGAAGAGTTAAGCAGATGCACTCTAAACTCTCGGCCACACAAGAACGAGTTCGGATCGGATTTTCATTCGATTTTGAGAGGTTTTATTAAAATTTTCACCACGTCAGATTGCGAAAAAGCAATGATTTCTATCAAAGGTTTATGAAAATGCGAAGTTAACTTTTCCCTAAGTCATACTGACACAGTTTTCATTGAACACAGTGCGAAAATAGCTCTCTGTCGACGTGACCTCACGAAATAATTATAATAAATTTCATAAATTTAATAAATAAATTAGCATAAATTTAATTTTCGGAGTCCTGCGATACGAATATATATACACAGGTTGGCAATTTGGGCCCTTTCTAATCAGAGATGGACTAGATTTTAGTAAAAACTCATAAAAATCGGATTTTATCCCGATCCGAATTAGTTGTATTGTGACCGAGGCTTGAACAGTTTGAACATGTCTTTTAAAGTTTGTGTCTTCTACTGAGCAATTGAGTGAAAAAATGCTCACGTTTTTTACAGAAGTCCCCACTGCTTGACAAATTTTGCCCAACGCGTGAATAATGTTGGACTAACTTGATTTTTTTGATAAATGATAGCGTTCCAAATTTTAAGTATTTATACTAACTGTTGATATTTTGTAAGGTATAATTTCAATTCTGTCCTGGGTTTTGTGACAGAGACTTTTCTTGACAAATTAATAAATAAAAAAAGGTCGATTATGATCAATTCAAATGGAAGACAATTCCATATGACACGTTTTTCATATCCAGCTTCCAGAAAATATCACATTTTTATTTTTTACATTCTTGTGCGAGCAGGCACCTGGATCTCAGAGCAGGTGCGTGCGCCTCAAAGCAAGCGTAATATCACGCGACTTTATAAACAACGATTATTTCGGATGCCCCACAATGAAACAATGCTATACGACAAAAACAATTGTCGATACCAAGACTGCGATGTCAAGATCGCAGCTTTCGGGTGGGGCAGTTAGGGAGTGCCCCTAAGATTTCTAAATCGCACCGCATACACCACGTGTTAAGTGATGGTTGCTGTTTATTTAGGCAGTGTTTGAACTTACCCTTAAAATTTTGTCTAGGCTACGGTTCCACCCATGTATTTCGTTTAGCAGTCACTTGAGTGCACTATTCTTTTGACCGTGCTTTAAACTCGGATTCAAAGCCAAAATCAAGGTATGGTTAGACTTATTGTATAGGACATCAAACTTATAAATAACACAAACAGCACATGGCTTTATGAACCATATATGCCATGAAGCTCTCGTGGAGGAAAATTACAGGCTCTTCAGTCATTTTGGAAAGCCATATGAAACCCTCCCCAGGAGTGAACCAAAATTTTGGAAAATCAGCGCGAAGTTTGATATCACATAAAGTCCCAAACGCTTCAACCTTGGTCACGAAAAATTGATGAAAATTGAAATATATCGTTTAGCTCAGTTATGAAACGTGTAATTGCTGTTCGAGTTTCCTAAAATGGTGGTTTGTGGAACACTTAAAAGGGCCACAGCCACCCATCTGGCCAAATCCTTGATTTTTTTTGAATACTCTTATTTCGGCTAACTACACAAGAATAGCAATGTCTATTCAACTAATAATGCTTTAACCATTAGAGTGCACTGTGCCAGGCGCTGATCCGGACATTCCAAAAAGAGGGAGGGGGCTGAAGAAGAGAAAGTAGGGAGGTGAGGGTGTTGCAGTAATTAATTTCCCGTATGTTTTATTGTTGAATTCGCGAAAAAGGAAGGTTGAGGCCGTAAAATCTCACCCCTCTTGGATCCGCACCATATGCTTCAGTCCTTGGGATATGGATATGGAATGAAGATTCTGGCAGCACAAAATAGTGGCGTATTAGACACATGCATTGCTACTCTCTGAAAACCAATCGAATAAGCGTTAAATTTTCCGGTGTTTTATGGCTCAGTTTATGCTCAAGGTCGGTATACCCTCCCAAGGGGCCGGATCCAGTGAGGGTGTGGATATCGTACGCCCCTATTTCTTAAGAACATTGTGTTTTTTGTTTTTGTTTTGTTTTTTTTTGTTTATGGTATCCCACTACCAGTACTCTCAGGACAAGGGTCATTTCAAACCATTCCCACTTTTCCAACGACAATCCCTTTCCACAATCCTGGATGCGGCCATGATGCCATCCGCCTGAGCAGTTTCTTATTCCTGAAACTCTGTAAATAACAACTAGTTGCCGTATTTAAATTCGTCAAACTAACGTCCTTTAGTTATTCATACAATAAAACGCACAGCTCTGGTGTATATCTACTCGTTTGACATTAAGTCACTTGGCACAACCTTAGACTTGGATACCTGCATATCATTTTCATTTAAATTTGAATACATTTTGAGATTAGATAGCCTCCAGGTTTTATGCCTCAAGCCGGATCGTTTCTTCTCGTTAGCCCTAGTAACAATTGAGGACATCGCAATCTTCGTAAAGAGAGGTTGACGAAGACGCCATGGTGCATGACCATCGTCGATTGTAGTTTCAGCAACTGGGGTAACGTCTTTGTATCTATAGCTGATGTGTCTGTAGGGATGTGGAATTAATTCTGGATTGAAATTCTAGAGAAAAACTAACAAATCCCCTCAGGAAAGATCATAGTATTTGTCGTTTCTGACAGGAATGGAGAAAATTGATCCTGATATTCCAATCAGTATCCTTGTAGGCATTTTCTACTTCAGGGGATCTAACTGCCAGGTAAGGAGGATGTGGTGTTTCGGAAGTGACGAAAGAATCAAATACGTAACATGAATAACTACCACGGAACTTGGAATGATCGCATATCACACGAGGCTACTAACTTCCCTTGGAATGTTTCAATTTGCCATAGACGTTATACCTCTTTCAAATATGACCCTGCTTGAAAAAGTCGACCCTAAAAACCTTTTGGCCCCTTCTCAGCACCAAGCTTGTCTGGCTACGGGTCTGGTCCAAAATTATGAATCTATGTTCATAGGGCTTTGGGGGTTTTCTGTACATAGGGCTTTAAGGGGAAGTTTTATTTAATTTCGATATGTGTAAGAGGAACCAAATCTACACTGTGCAGTGGAACTTTTATTCAAATCAGATTTTCCATACATCAGTAAAGAAGTGAATATATTTGTTCCAAAATCTTCTGGGCAGCAAAGGTTATATCACTTCCTCAAATTGACAACAAATGCTTTCTTTCCCCTCCCCACTTTACCTGCCCATATCTGAAAAACCATACAACAAATTTCAATGCAAATTTCATCGACATGCTTAGAATTTCAAACTTGATGTGACCTTAAACCTCCTTTAAATTAATTTTTATTTTCTGAGTGGTTTAAATATGTAAACAAAATTCTCACCTGGCCGATAATACATCCTCTTTCTTCATATCGTTGGTCATACACCCTATGTGATGGTCTTTTTCTTTTATTGTAAAAGAGACTACATAATCCCATTCGGTCATCAGCTGCGTTATGTGACTTTTATTGATCGGAAAAGTTTTATTTAAGTCCTGCCAAAACAAAAATTGAATCAAGGAAATGTAACACCAGTGGCGTACCAAGGATTTCTTTTTAAGAGGACATGAAGTATGTACCACTGTCGGTCTGGGGGAGGAGGGAGTGTCCTTTTGAAAACTCAGTCGGGTGTCCTCATGTGCAATCATGTGACACGTATGCTGCCTTTTCAGTAAAATTTATGTTAAAATATTAATTAGGGACTTAATTGGCCCAGTTTCCAATGCTACGCCACTGTGAAATTCTGTATTAAATAATACCTTAAAGGCGTTGATATCACTGAATCACTTAATCTTGCCAGTGATTGATGTATTGAGTGTGGTGCTTTGCCCACTTTATGCGTACGATTTCGTCGCTCTTAAGCTAGAAAGAATGCATTTCTTAACCGTGACATGCACCGTTCAAGCTTTGTACGTTTTAGGAATGTATCATATCTGACGCTACTAAGCTAGGAAATATGCATTTCCTTTCGTACGAATCTGGTGGCTAGCGAGCATAAGTGTAACTAGTTGTAAATAGGTCATAGCTTTGTTTTGTCAGGCCCGGTTTTCGGGTTTTTAAGTTTTGACAGTGTCCTTTTCCAAGCACTTTAAAAGCACGCAGCTAGAACAGATCAAAACCGAATTTGCTGAACCTAATCCCACGTTTCAGGGAATCGCTATCTATAAAGCACAAATTCGTCACTAATGATAAGGGGTCTCGCTAAAGAGATCACTCAAGCATGGGGTATATGAAAGTGGAGGCAGTAATGATCCTATTAATTCGTCACTTTATTGTATAATTATGGATCACTATTGTCGGCAATTGCTTGATTCATCTCAGCCAGAGAAATCCACTTACACATACACCTATAGACGAAACCGAATAGTCAAGTGATGGTCTGATTTAGTCGGGCATATAACTGGAGTCAACCAGCTTTAATCTTTCGGATTCTCTGCTTCACTGTATTATGTATAATTGCTGGCTAAAGTACTCTCTAATCCCTCAATGTCAAAGGATATGAGGTTTGAGAATTGTATATACACAATAAAAGTAAGACAATTTAAGGCTGAAGGACCCCACTAATGCATGGCCGCCTTTACAAGCCGCTCGGATTTGTCTATAAGTGCACAATTTAAATTAGGAATCCCTTTTAGGAGAGTGGGGGCGTGGCTTAAGAAACCGATGGCGTCCTTTCTTTTGTAATGAACCGAGACCCTCAGTAAACCACCCAAGATACTGCAATAAGTTTCAATGAACGAAACAAAACAGCTACTGCATGCAACCCTGCCTCTATTGCATAAAAAAATTGCAAATGATGCTGTCACATACCCACCCATTTATCCACGAGCTACATGCCTAGTGAGCAGTTTCCGAGAAATGCAACTATGATATGTCTCTTCAAAATATTTTAAACCGATACATGATCCCATAGTCCAAATCTTTATACTCAAAAATCATCATTCCCTCCCGAAAAAGTTACGGAGCTAAACCAGCTCAATCACAAAGCACACAAGGCGCTCAACACGACCTACAAAGTTGTGCTTAGGTTTAACTTGACCAAAGCCATAGGCCTTCTGCATGTAAAGCCACAAAGCAAAAGTACGCCCTCCTTTTGGAAGAAATAAGAAAGTAACACCAACAAATGCAGACAACGGACTGCTCAACCAATCCAACATCGCGACACCTATAGGGCATCTTATACTGCGTGCTGCCCACTGATTTTTCATACACAAAGATATACAAAATCCTGTACTCTGAAGAGTCTACCAGTGGCGTAGCCACGGGGTGGTTTGGGGGGCTGAAACCCTCCCTCATGACAGGATTTGCCCGACAGGGGGGCCAAGCTCCCCGAAAGGGGAACCAGAATTTCAAGGCCCCGACAAAGGTGATGTTATGTCCAGGTGGGACGTGACTTGGCAGAATTTGAGACGCGCGTAGCGTGCCGAAATTTTGGGCTTCCTTTTTAACAAATACTTTAAAATCTGGAGTTTTTTTTTAAAGAAATTTGGCTTTTGTTAGTAGTATGAAAAATTTCGGGTCTTTATTGAAGAATCTGTCTTTTATATGGCAAAAATAAAAAAGTTATGTAGACGACAGCTGAAATTCTTTTGAGGCTACGCGTTAAATCGAGACGAGGCTACAAGTTTGCCCGGAAAGTTTTTCCCTTTTTGAACGAAGATTTGAAAATTAAGGGCTTACTGAATTGGAAAAATTTTGAAATTTAATGAAAGAAACCTTGGTTTTTTTGGTAAGGTTATAATGAATACTTGGCTTTTGTAAGTTATATGCCTTTCAAGAGCAAAATTAGGTAGTATGACGGGTGATTAATAGAATTGGCTTTGGTTATTTATTGTATGCAGTATCCATCGGAATTGGCAAATTTTGCCACTTTTAACAATATGAAGCTTATATTGGAGAAAAATTGTAAAGCTTATGACAGTGTGGGCGTTTTTATGGAAGAATCTTACCTTCTCATGAAAAAAAATCAAGTAGGGGGTAATCTGTTGTTTTGTTGGGGTTACTGAATATCATCATGCAGGTTCAGGACCTCAGACCATATTGGAACATTCCCCCGAGGTAAAAGTTTGGCAACGCATATATTCGAAGTTTCATATTTTATTTTATTGTCCTAGGCGTACGGGAGCGTTTCAGTTTGGGAGGGAGCAGGATTTTTTTGTTCGAAAAGTATAATCCTCCCCGAAAGATCATCTAAGTCGAGCACACAGAAATTTTTGAAAAACTGGGAATCCCAGGCAGCAGAAATGGCATTTTCCGTGTTCGAAATTAGAATTTAAGAAGTCAGCTTTCGAGCTTTCTTTCGCAATGAAATTTTCACTTCATAATACTGCCCCAAAACGAAGAATAATTTACAAGCATGCTTTGTTCTGTTAAGTAATCGTCAAAAATACTGTCTATGCGGAGTGCCACCATCAGTTGGCGTGGAGCATACAGAAAATTGTTAAAAAATCTAACCCCTCAGATAGCCGGAATGGCTTTTCCCAGACTTGTAACTAGAAATGAAGCAGTCGTTATTTTGAGCTTTCCTTTGAAATGAAAGTTTCACTTCAATAGAAAAAAACCCAAATTGCTAAATGATCAGAAAAGTACCAGATAAAAAGATACTGCTACAAGTAAATGTAATGGTCTTGTCTCTTTTCGGAGGGAGGGGACTATGCAACGGAATTACTGTAATTGCAAGGTTCACTAAATAAATGAAATTTTTTACGTGACGGCCCGAATTTCAGACTATAAATGGTTTTAAGTTCCAACGCATTTGAAAATATGTCACGTTACAAGGTACCTTCAAATGAATTTTTCAGTCAGACTTATGGGGAGACATTCTCACACTACTGTTTATCAGTAAGAGTAACTGGTCGATTTTCATTTTCGTTGCTAGAGTTCGGTTGTCGGGGCAGGCCAGATGGCAGACCATCGGGCAATACATACACATGCTCAACCTCTCGTCTGTTTTTGTTAAGAAAATTTGGAATTGTGAGTTTCCTTGAAGAATATGGTTTTCTAGTGAGCAAAATCAAGAAGAACATCCGGGTGACTGAAGTTTATCAGACCCGCATCTTTTATCAGTTTACCGTGGGCATGAAGATGAAGGCTCCCCGACGAAATTGGGTTTTCTCAACAACAGGGGAAAGGCCGGCAGCCTTCCGCGACCTTGCGGATTGAAGATGGGATGAGGGATGGCAGAGCCAGTAAGAATTGATTAAAACAGATTCAGATAGGCATTAAAATACCGTTACAAAAGAATAGAATAGTGCGAAAAGAAAAAAAAAACAATTCATGATCATCCATGCAGTAACTTTAAGTCCTTTACGTTCATTTTTAGGCCTCCCCGAAGAAAATTGCCCTCCTTCCCCGACGGGGGAGGAGAGAGCACACGGGTACATGGAATGTGGTTTAACGGAGCAATGAAGAAGTGATTGAAAATCGATAATCGATATGTATTAAAATGTCATTTCAAAACAAAAAAATATGTTCACCCATCCAGAAACTTCAGTCCTGGTAGGTTTTTTTCTTTTTTTTTATTATTTTTTTATTATTTTTTTGTATTATTTTAGGCCTCTCCGACGAAACCGGCGGCCTGGGGGGGGGGGGGGGGGGGACAGTGTTGACACCCCTGCCCCGTGACCCAAACTTGAAATGCAAAAAAACACCTAAAATCGCAATTTTTTCTCTCTCCCCTTAGAATTTACCGTAATGTCGTTATCCACCCACCCCCCCCCCCTCCCAGGCCAGGACACAATCTTGGCTACGCTACTGGAGTCTGCTAAGATAATATTTTAGCACCACAAATTTTACCCCCTTTTAATAAGACCTGGTACTCTAGCTCTTCCCGTGAATATGTTTTCCCCATTCTGTTTCCATCCGGGGAGATACAGGACGGACGGTACGGGTTGTTAGATTTCTAGGGAAAGTGTACTTTCCTCAAGATTAGATAGTTGCTGACGAAATTGACGGACTTCTGAAATGAAGCGTTTGACGATCAGTTGGTGGAACTATACAGAACATACTGTACCCTCATCTCTTCGACATAAAAGATAGCGAGTATAGAATTTCAGTGGAATCGCTTCTTAAATTTGTTACTAGTTGCATAATGTGGGCACCTTGATCTTAAAATTGGTTAGCAGGAGCTAGCCGTCAGTCGCTTGACGTTACCAGACGGTTTCGTCGCAATAAGATGCGTCGCATGTAAAATGGCCAGAGTGCCGTGAGGTTGGTCAAGTCTTGTCCTTCAGTGGACGTGAAGCTTCTTCGTGAAGCAGTTTGTAGTTTGTTTTCGGCCCTTTGCCAGAGGGTCGGAGGACATTAGCAAAAAAAGATGTGTCGCATAGTGTGTACGGGGGTTTAACAAACTTTTACAAAGGCTCGGTTAAAGTAGTACATGTTTCTGAGCCATGTCGCAAATTTTCCGAGTCGTGAAAGCGGTAGAGTGCATTGGCGTCACGGGACCTGGAAGCGTGGATTCCAGGGGCCCGCACCTTTGTTTCCTGGTGGGAACAAGGGAAAGTTCGATGAAGCTCAGTATTTTGGAGCGGAGATATACCATTTGCGGGCGGTGTGACTTCAAGGGGAAGATATATTTCTGCAGAACGGGCCTGGAGCGAAATGCGTGAAATTTATAAATAGAATGCTGACTTTCAATTTTCTAGTTTTCTAGTGACCAAAGAGATTTCCTGTAGGTATATATTCTCAATCTGCCCTTCTTGCCCTTTCGATCTTTTCCTCGCCCGCACTGTTGACTAATACCAGTACCTGTGTTCAACCTTAATTTGGTATGAAATAATGCTGTAAATTAAATTTGAGTATATTATTTCGTTTTTGCATAAAATCAAGTGATTTTAAATACTCAAAACTTTAAAAGTAACTGAAAAGGTTGAAAAGGGAGACGTACAACAAAAACTTACGTTATCAATGACAAATATACCAAAATGGACGGTAATGCGCTGTAAACTGTCGATGATTCTCCACAAAAATGAATGTTTCCAAGGTAGGGCTCCCCAAGTATTTGAAAGAACTAAAACAGCAACCTTTACAGGGTTCGCAAAAGGAGAAGATGCAAAAGTTTTTATTGATTGCATCAGTCTACATCAGTTTATGAGAAAATATGGACGACTTCATGTAATGAATCCTCATAATACATAGTGTAATGGTTGAGCTCAAGCTCGTAGTCAGAGATTTGCCATATTTGGCGCGAAGCGTACAGAAAATTACCACCAAGAATGCCTACAAGACCGCTTGAAATGACACTTTCGTGGCCTATTTATCCCACAAAACTAGGAAAAACACATGCAATATCGTAAAGAAACTTAAAACTACCAAAACATTTGTTCATGGTGCCGGGGTGTCCATTCACACCTCTCGACCAAGAGCATGGCTGAAGTTGTTATCATAAGTGTATAAAACGATGTTTAACACAGTAAAATGCATTTCATGTCAAATGAACGCGTGCAACATTGTCATAGAAATCCTGCAACATTAGCAGGATCTACCTGATGATGATGACTTGCACACGAGAGTCATGGTTTGAATTATCAGGTTATACAGTATGTCTGAACTTCTAACCTTGACAAAAAGCCGCCGAACTCCCCCCTTGACATCGCACTGTCCCACACGCTCTTGAAAACACTTGTCTTGGTCAACTGTTGCAGGTTAAGTATGTAAAGGGGGCTTAATAGTCTCCAATCGGGGCAAAAACTTTTTATGGTGGGGTTAAAATGAGCAAAAGTATATTATTAAGTCAATGTCAATTTGGACTTTCTAGGTGGAATATTCTCGGGGGGGGGGGGGGAGCCCCGAGGGTTTGACCTGATGTCACCTAAATATGAAAAAAGGTGACGGACCATAACCCAAACGTTTTTGACCATTAGAGTTACCCACGTAGCAAGCTGTACGATGTAATCCTTGGTCGATCATTTTGAAAAGCCTTTGTTAGAGGGGCTGAGATACCTTAACAGATGACCAAACGTCATTTGAAATTATTGGGCCTTACAATTGGTACGAACAAATATTGCATCGAATTTTTAAATTGAGGCGACATACCTTGGTAGCATTTTTACAGCCTGTCGGTATCCACTGTCGGTCAGCAGAAAACACGAAATCGCCGAGGTTGATGTATGGAAATTTGGAAGATTTTAAATCGAACGGTTTATTTAATATTTTCCTCAAATTCCAAGATTCCTCTTTTGTATTATCAAGGAGACGTTTCACCAATCCTAAGCAAGATCCGAAGATTCCAGAATAAATGGCAGGAAGATTGTCAGGTATGAAAGACGATTCATGGAAGGCATTTTGGAACAAAGCGCAAAAATCATCTGTTTAAATTGAAAAACACAAAAATTCATCATTCTATTAGATCAGACTTTTACCAGTTAACAGGAAAAAAATAAGCAGTGGTGTAACCAGATAGGGCAGGAGCAGGAGCGGAAGCCCCTGTTCGAGGGCTTTGCCTCCCTATTTAAATTATTGGGCAAAAAAGTAATAAAGACAAAAACTTCACAAATAGGATCCTTAAAATTAATATAAATAAGACCATTTCCTGCAATCTGAGGGATTGTTTTAACCAAAAGTTTTACTACGCGCTACGCGCCAACTAATGGTGTCATTTTTACTTACCCCATAGAAACCCTAAGCTTTAGCTGGAAGGAGCACGCCAACGGAAACGCGCGAATCAAAATGGACGCATATGTCGGGTCACACGCAGGAGGAATGTAGTTTTATGGTACATATCATATTTGTTTAGCATCTGGATCGAACGAAGTCGTACCGAATACTGTTTTAACAAGCGTATGGTGACGTTGGGTATCTATTGCTGGTCAAGCAGACCATTACAATTAATGTGCCGCCGGGATACAAGTTTGGTCCTTTGCATGCGCTATCTAATAACTGTTTGGTGACAACTGCATACACTACATTTATGAAAAATTCTGTTGTGACTTGCAGATAAATTGCAAAGGCCTTTCAAACAAATTTGTACTTGTGCTTGTAGGCATGTGGATTGAAATGACCGGCTACCCTTAATAAAATACTGCTGAAGATAATCTAGATTTTAAAACATGCACTAGACTTGAAGAGGGCCGATAGCGGTGCCAGGATGCTAGGAGCAATAAGTAACCCTAACCCTAACTCTAACCAAAACCATAATCCATAAACCAAACCAAACAGAATTCCCGTCTAACTGGCGTTCAATTACCGCAATATGTCACCTTAAGCTCATAAAAATAGCGCTCCGCCCGATTGCGTTCGAAAACACACATTCGACTGCGACCGCAATAAGAAGGGTGTGCAAATTACTAACGCTGGAACCACACATTCATATTCCCGCGGCACGTGACCTTCGTGCGTCATCCGTGTTGTTGTTGTGGGACGCTTCTTCCAACTAAAGCTTAAGATTTCCCTTACTCGCCCACTTCTGGACGTTTTGCCGCCCCCTTCAGCCCCCCCCCCCCCCCAAGGAAAAAGTTTGGTTGCGTCACTGAAAAAAAACTGAGTTGTATCGTCGCCAATCAAATAGCCTCCATTTGGTACAGTAGATCAATTTATTGGATAGCGGGTATCCACTTCAGTTTAAACCATTGTCTTCTCCACGCTGTGTTTATGGATAGAATATTAGTCATTTAAAAGTCTTATCCTTATCTTTTCGATACTATTCTTTCTATTTTCATTTTCCTTCTCTTAAAATAACGGATTATCCAGAAAATGTGAGATGAATTTCAAGTTAAAATCAGAATCTTACTTGAAAGCTGATTTCTATTGCAAAACGGAATGTGGTAGTCTGGAAGAGTACAAAAGAAAACATCTTATTCAGTCGGTTGATTGAAGGAGGATATCATGGGACGTAAGTGTGTGAACTGGAGATACTTAGTGGCGCCAGCGAAGAAGGGGCTGTATGCGCCCGCAGGGAACGGAACACCTCCTTTGAAGAAATAGTTCGTCGGAGAATCTCATTTGTGGGATAACATTATGTAATCACGACAACCTGTAGTCGTCCCAACAAAAATGTTTGAGTTTGTTCATAGGAAGAGAAGGTTCTGTAATAAAGACCAAAGTTTTCATTAAAAAGCCCGGTTTTTTTTTCAGATTTTTTGTCATTCATTTCCCAATTTTTTCAATTTTCTTTAAATTTAAAACAAAAAACATTGCAACTGAAAACGCTCATAAAACCTGGCTTTTAATGTTGGATTGTGGTAGGACACCAACCAAAGTAAGCATTGGTTTTCGTTAAGAAAATTACCCTCAATAAATGTGCTTCTTCTAAAACAAACAAAATAAAGACCCTTTTATAGACGTCACTGTAGTGTTGCGTGTCTCTCTATTTTGACGGCCAGGCGTCAAGTTGACGAAACACAACTCTTACTAAAGATGCTCTCGTATGCTCTTATCGAGAACACGCCTAGTACACATAATTAGTAACGGTCATGAAGAGTCACATGCAAAAAGACTATTTAGATTTAACCCTTTACCGTTGTGCTCCGATCGGGGCATATTTGCGAGCCTCGGGAGTGGGCGGAAAAGCGGACGTAGCACGCCCCGCATCAGCTTTCGTAGGCCATTGACCCCGTGACCTTAAACTTTTGTCTCTCTCGTTGTTGTGGCCGAATTTTTGGGTAGCTACTCGCAGTTTCGAGCTCCGCGTGAAACAGTAAAGATGGGTGACAGCCGAGCTCTCCGTATGGGTCCAAAAGGACCCAAACAACGGTAAAGGGTTAAAATGAGCCTGTGGAGTGTGTTTACTGCAAAGCTGATGCCACTGTCTGTGCGTGTGTGCACAGCCGAGTGGTGCAGATATTCTGGATTAAACACACAAATCGGGGCGCAAATCTCCTTTGTAAACGGAATAATACAGATCGTTAACAACAGTAAGCTGTGGTTAGTTACTTTACCTATTTTTGAGATCTCGGAGAAAAGTTCTTTTACATGTCTATCCGATTCTATCCTCAGTTTTTCGTTAAATTCGTCATGATACCGAAATTTTGCTGCCGGAGAAAAAATACAACCTAAGACACTTAAGTTTGTAAAAGCCAAATTTCGCATTTTCCATGAAGAAACTTCAATTCTTGTTCACATTTAACGATTACAACTCATTTCACAAATCAAAATTTAGTAAGTGTACCAATTTAAAGTTCCATATACCTTTTACCATCCCACATTTTATTTTTCTTCCTCGGAGTTCATTTACTAAATAAAAGTCTATGCCCACTCACCTATAATTATACATTCCTTCTCTGGCCAAAATAACTACCTCCAAACAAGCTTTATCGAAAAGTTCACTCGCATAATAATTATACATGAGTGAATAATTGATAAGCTAGGACATCAACCTACCGTATTTATTAACTATCTGTCTTCGGAGGGAAAGCAACGTAAATGTACCAAGGAACAATTGCAACAGCACAGCAAATAAGAAGAACACTTCCCTTTTTACGGATATGTGCCAACCACAATGAATCAGCATTCTGAAATAATATGAGTTCACCATAAGAATATATTCGTTCGACTGAAGCATTGAAAGGTTATACTGGCTTAATGACAATTAAGTACACCGTCGCATTGTAAATAAGCATATTGTCTACCAAGTACGGTAATTAATAGATTTGCGAATACTTTGTGCTGGCATTTGTAAAAACATATAAATATATATGTTTATAAACTTGCATGATAAAACTAGAATAACAAATGCACACTCACATATGACATAATGCACCTTGAATCGATCGAGAAGCTTGCGGTTATTTATTTATTTGTTTGTTTGTTTATTTATTTACTTCAGCCTTCTACAGCTCGAATGGAGCAAAATTAAAAACGTTCTATCTAAAACTCCTCAACTAAAAGCATTCTAAAATGGATATTAGCAGGTTAAACGGTCCAAAGCAAGAAACACATTCTAACCAGAATGCAAAAATGCGTTGAGGTTTCGATAATTGTATGTTATATTCCATGTAATGCCATGATGACCCATATCTCCTCTGTCAAATGTTAAACTGACATGGTTGCAAAAAAAAAAAATGTGTTACTGGTGACCCCAGATGATCTTCGACCTTCACTTAAACCAATAGGGTTCTTCCTCTCAATATGGGCATCTGTGTTCCAAGTTTGAAAACTGTCAGACGTTCCTATCTTGAGATATGGTGTTAACGAGCAAAGTGTCACAAACACTTATACATAAACACGCAATTATGAACGCTCAGGTTTCTCAAGTTATAGAAACCAAAAAAGCAGCTAAATGAAAGAGTTGAGTAGATATGACGGTTAAACAGCTTAGGGTAACAAAAATATCATTATTACCCTAATCTATTTACCTTTAGTAGTGACCTTGTTTTGGCAAATAAAGAAAAATAGTAATAGCATCAAGGGTAATGATTGAACAACCAATACTATGTATTAACAGAAATGTCGAAAATTTCGAAGCCCAGTTTCTTCCTCGGTGTACAGTACACTGAACGTGTATACCAGAAATTTGTAGATTCCAGCTGTTAAGCGATATCATTGTTATTGTATATATATTTTTTTAGACTTTCGTGGTCATGCTTGACACTTAACAGGTTTTTATTTTAAGTCAGGAACGAATTCTATAAAATATTTTTCAAGGTTTTTTTTTTTAATGATTGGAAAGTTACTAGTAAAATGAAGGACATGTATAGAATTAAAGACTGATCTTAACTTGAAACTTTCATATTTTGATACTAAGGCTGCTGTATAGTATAATCCCTCATATCGGATAAATATATTAGCCAACCTTACAACTTTTTAAAATGTTGCAAATGCATTAAGTCATTAAGTACTTTATACTTGATTCAAAACGGATTGACTTTTAGTACATGTTTACAGATGATGATATGGGAAGATTAAGTTCACAATAATTTAAGTTTTAAGATATAGAGAAAATAAGGTAAACAGGTAAACAACTTTTTAATGCTTTCACTTACAGCAACGATTTATTCAATTGTAAAATACCTGTAGTTAAGTGCATAACAGATTACAAACGATTGCCAAGCCCAGAGATATCCACTTCAAGGCATTTTGTTTTCCCTTTTTATAGTTCTGTCAACTAATTAAGTATTTGTTGTGTATCATGTGATAGTTTTATAAGCTGAGACAGCAAGAATTATTAAGGGAAATATTAAAAAGAAAATTCAGAATCAACGGATGAAAAAAGAATGTAATTAGAAAGGATGACGATAACATACTCACTTTATACACGACAGTAAATTGCTATGTGTTTAGCACAGCAAACGCTATATTACATGATTTGAAATTTATTGCTGGTTTCGTGTTGCAACTGCCACTCATTCCACAACACGTTATGAATGAAAATAATCCGATCTCAATATGTTTAGTCGCTTTGTCGTAAAACGATACCACATGTTCATAAGAGTGTTTACACAATGGGAACAATAGGCGGTGAACGTTTCGTTCAATTGAATTTCCCTTGTAAATATTGATAAATATGGCTGCAGCTGTTGTGAAAGTAAATGTGTAAAGACACTACTGCAGCTCTGCAATACGAAAAGTCCTAATCTCCGCAGCTTCTGGAATAGAAACGTACTGGTTGATTAACATATACTGGTGGTTGTATGTGTGAATATTTTGATTACAGAAACGCTGGTTAGCGACCCGTATTAGTGTAGGGTAAAGTAGTTTACCATACTCAATGAGCTACGAGTGTTCTGTGTTTATACTGGGCACATTTTTGCACTCCTGTGTGTTAGGAATACCGTGGTGTCGACAGCCTTAGTTGATACTCAACGCGAGTTTAGCTAGGCAATAATGGCTGAGGGTGTTTGGGAAATTGAGTAAATTTTTACACTGGGTTGAAAGCCGGTAAACTTATATCCACGGATGGGGCCAGCCGAGAGCTGAGACCAATTTCCAAAATCCAATTTCGTTTGGAGCCTTCATCAATACGACATAAAATGTAAGCCCGACAAACTTCAGCCCTCCCCCTCCCCTCCCCGACAATCTTCTTGATTTTGCTTACTAGAAGACCATATTATTCAAGGAAACTCTAACAATTTCCAATTTCACTAACAAATTTCCCCTTTTTGCAATGCTCCAGATTTCAAACATTCTGAAGAGAAAGTAAAAAGAAATCCATCTCACCGTACGACAAAACATGATAGGCCTACCTCAACCAACTTAAGTCTACATTTTTGGCTGATTGCTCATCAATACTGAAGACTCCACTTTTTCAATTGTCCTCTGCAAATAAAACCATTTTCAAATTTGTGAGTGCCAAATGATTCCTTCAATATACTCAGGCGTCCGAGACAGGGCAGACGGCCCCTAAATTTCGACAAACCGTGCATGAAAAACAATATATTCCAAAGTAAAATTTCAAAATATAAATGATTGCGAAGATTTACGGCACATTCTGAGGGTTTTTGGAAACAAACAGTCCCGATCCACACAGTAGTCTTGCAAAATCTTTACCCGAAAGGGTACAATATTTGAGCGAAATTAAAAAAAAAAAAAGTTCTGAGATTTCACGGACGGACGGGAGGTTTCTCGGGCACATGCAGTGCCCAATGGTTGGCCATCTGTCCGGACCAGACAGCCGAATTCGATTAGAGGTAATTGAAAATCGGCCAAGCTGTTTTCACTTACACTTAAGATAAACAGAAGTCTGAGCATACGCCTGTCATTTAAGTCTGTGACTGAAAATTGATTTGAACCTTTGTCATCTTGTAACCTTGTGACGTGACCTATTTTCAAAGACGTTAGAAGTAAAATCGTTCATAGTCAGGAGTTGGGCAGTGACGTACAAATTTTCATCAATTCAGTCTACTTTTCAATTGAATACAACACAAGTCGTAATTAAAACAAAAAATAACATATTTCCAATTTCATTGTGCAATTCACCTCGAAAAGAGACAATTAAATTTCATATAATGGTAGTGGCACCTTTATCTGGTAATTTTCTGATCACTGTTTTGTCTTTAATAAGGAAAGCTCAAAATCAAGACTGCTTCATTTTTAGTTACAAGTCTGGGAAATGCTATTCCCGACTGTTTGAGGTTCCCTTTTTTAAACTTTGAACTTTCTGTAAGCTCCACGAAAGTAAATGGTGGAGCTCTGCTTTGATACTGTTTTGGTCGAACAAATTACTCCACAGAAAAATGCATGCTTACAAATCATTCTTCATTTGGGGAAATACTAGGAATTATGTTTCATTGATATATTCAAAATCTATTGACAGTGCATTTTATCTGAAAATTTTCTATCACTTAAGCACGTTGCTTAGTTTTCTTTTGAAGTGAAATTTTTATTGCAAACGAACACCCGAAATAACGGCGGCTTTGTTTCCAATAACAAACGCAGGAAATACCATTTCTGGTTGTCTGGGCAGGGGTTCTGAATTTTTCAAAATTTCTGCATGCTCTGCGCCAACTGATGAGGGGACTCCGCTTGGATAACCTTTGAGTCAGAAAAACATTTTTCGGAAAAATCTCTGTCCCGAAAACTAAAACGCAATACCTGCAGAGGGCTGTTGTTAAGAATAACATCTCGATGGTCATATGTTAAGACGTAGCCAAACTTTTTCGAGGAATTTTTCAATAACTTCCGAACGCCTTTATCTGCACAAAGATAACCCCTGCAAACTACAAATAGCCCCAGCGAACTACTCGATTTTTCAAATAAGAAGGCAAGATTATTCAATGAAAACCCCCCAAAATCTGTCACAAAATTACAATTTTCTCAAATATAAGCTTCAGGTTTTCAGATAAAATATTTGTTAAATATGGCAAAAGATTAGCGGAAAATTTTCCAATTCCGATTTTTAGTTAACTCATACAATAAAAAGTCCAAGCTAACTCCTGTCAACCCCCACATTCTACTTAAAAATGTTACGCTTGAAACGCTTATCACTCAATATAAACCCAAATTTTTCAAAACACCTTACCAAAGACAAAAAACTTTCATTAAATTCCAAACTTTCTCAAAAATAAGCTCTTAATTTTCAAATCTTATTTCAAAGCAAGTGAAAAGCGCCCTTTCCAGAGAAACGAGAACACCACCAACACAAACTGACAAAGGGAAAAACAAAGTCGAGTAAAATCCTTTTAATCGTCGATAAATTTCTTTAAAAATTGCCACGAGAAAAAGTAAGATTTGGTTGGCTCGTCAATAGTTGGTGTTCCAGAATCTGACAGCACCATACCTCAGAGGGCTTTTGCTGGAAAATGATGTGGCAGAAGTGTGGAAAAAACATGACTGGCGTATATCGTAGCCTTGACTTCGTAGACTTCACGCGACCATTAGGCTATCATTTCCCTATACTTCTGTTTTTTAACCTTCCAGTGTCAGCAAGAATTACATGTTCAGGTCTTGCAACTAGTTAATCTAGGCTATATGTGCCCTTATTCTTTATCAAATAACTCTGCCTGTATTCGCTCCAGTTGATGATTCATCAGTTCAGACATTTCGGAGAGGTGGGGCCTAAACTTATTGAGAAAACCGGCGATGGAGTGAAGGTTGACAGCTAGACGCGATTCTGTCGAAAATATGTAATCCTGCCCGAAAGATCCAAGCTGGGTGCCACCGTAAGTTGGCGCTGTTGGAGTTGAGACAATATATGACCGATGGTCCACAGCAAGCAGCCTACGTCGTTCACATGACTACCTTGCGACTATGCGACCATGATAGTTAGAGACGTTTGACTGTTTGAGACACATCCGCAGCTTTCTTATTCATATTTTTAAATTATTGTTGTTGTCGTGAAGGCAAGGGACGGACTGAAAGTTTTCAATTTTCATTTTCAAATCTATTTCTCATATTTTTCACAAAGTTTATATCAATCAGTAAAGTGATTAAATAAAAAAGGCACTAGATGAACAGAGGAGAGTGTTATATACCTATGTTAGTGAGACCAAAGAGAAATTGGACCGAACATGCCCTTAATAAGGTCATCGCTTACTCTAAGTCATCATACTATAAACGTATTTTACAGACTAGACAACACTCTTCTCAACACACCTGCACTGTCCTGAATGAACTTCTAAACAATAAAGGTAATTCTGTCTCAAAGGTTTCTAAAATTATGTATAGTAATGCAACGGTACTGATGATACTGGAATTGCTAATGCGCTTAATGACTATTTCTCCACTATTGGTACAAAGCTCAGTGATGATATCTCTTGCGATACAGCTCCTACGGATTTTATGCAGCTTAGTATACCTAATACCATTTTCCTATCCCCCATCAGTTACGACGAAATCTTGAAAGAAATTAATTCCCTTACAGACGGGAAATCGCCCGGCATCGATGGCATTCCTCCAAAAGTTTTGAAGTCTGTCTCCCACGTTATAACCCTTGTACTGTGTCACATTTTCAATGTCGTATTTACTACTGGTATTCATCCCGACGCTTTGAGAGTGGCTAAAGTCATCCCGATCTTTAAAAAAGGTGATCCAGCGTTGCCTGAAAATTACCGTCCCATAAGTTTGCTCCCGTGTATCAACAAGTTGCTAGAGAGGTCTATTGAAAAGCGATTAAGGTCCTTCTTATATAAAAATAATATACTCTTTGACTTTAAGTTTTGTTTAGGAAACACCATGATACAAGCTTAAGTCATGCTCTTTTGGAGACAGTCAATTGTATTCGTACCTACCTCGATAGTGGTGATAGTGCTCTGGGCCTTTATCTTGACCTCAAGAAGGCTTTTGATATAGTCAACCACACAATACTCCTTGATAAATTAAAAAATTATGGCATTCGAGGTGAAGCCTTTGATATCATGCATAGTTATCTGAGTAATAGAAAACAATTCTTGTATGTAAATGGTATTTATTCTACCTGTACCTTCGTTAACGTAGGCGTGCCTCAGGGCTCTGTGCTAGGACCACTACTGTTTTTAATCTATGTAAATGACATTAAAAATGTTGTGCCTCACGAGTCTCTAAGACTCTTTGCCGATGACACGAATGTATTTGTCCATGACAGTAATTGTATTACCATTGTTGATAAAGCTCATTCTGTACTCAATGAACTTAAGACTTGGTTTGATGCTAATAGACTTACATCTTGGGAAAACCAATTTTTCGATTTTCCATGCTAATTCCCATATACCCCATTCTTGTCCAGAGACCACTTTGTCATGAACGATGTAAATATCCTCAAAACAAACTGTGTTAAATACCTGGGTCTATTGATCGATGATCAGCTATGCTTTAAGCAACATATTGGCGATCTTTGTAACAACCTCGTCAAATATAATGGAATTTTTTATCGCCTTAGGGCATCACTTACCCCGGTTGTAGCAACCCAGTTATATTACTCACTCGTTTTTTCTAAATTGTCTTATGGTATGGAAATATACAGCATGTCTAAGCCTTCTTTGCTCAAACCCCCGCAAGTTCTTCAGAATAGGATTTTAAAAACTCTAACTTTCAAAGACCGGCGCCACTCCACGAATACCCTGCATAGAGACCTTAGCATCCTTAAGATCAGCGATATTCATACTTTCAAAATGTGTTCCTTTATCTCTAAGTATATTAATAATCGTCTTCCTTTTGTATTTAGGAAAATCATTAACCCTAGCTTTTCTACCAATGCTCGACCTAGCACTAGAACTAATGCCCTCTTTACGGTTAGTAGGCACCATACTAGGCATGGTAAATTATTGTTAAATAACTATTGTTATAAACTTTGGAATTCTCTCCCCAACGAAATAAGAAATGTTAGAACACATTCTACTTTTAAGACTAAGGTAAAAAAATTACCTAATCGCACAGTACACTTGTTAAGTATCCCATTCTTTTTTACTTTCTTAGTTGACTTTGTTGTTTCTTTGTTCTCCTTTTTTTTTTTTTTATTATCTTTGTTGTATTGTCTGTTTATGGGCACTAGCTCGTTAAACTATTATTTTTCTAGTGTCCTGTCCGGTTCTGTATTTCAGTTTATATTTGTACGGAAGAAATTAATATATGAAATGAAATGAATGATGTACAACATCAACATAACACGAAAAACAGCAAAGGGAGAAAAGATTGATAAGAGAGTATAGAAAGAAAAGAGAGAAGGAGAAGGAAATAAATTCACAGACTTAGAAGATTTTGCAGATTGGGATAGCGAGTTGCATCGGTTTTAGAAATAGCCTAATTGTTACGAAGCAATCTTCCATATGGGGTGTCATGATGACTTACTTTAAATAAATTCCTGTTTCAAGTAGTGATGAAATAGTTGCGAGTATTAGAACCGCACGGCAAAATTATCGGGGAGCCATGCCCCTCCCCCGCCTCCGACTGCCCTGATTCTAGACTCAGGTTTGCCAACTGCGGCGTTGTTATTGCAACTGGGGGGGGGGGGAGGTGGGGGGTTTTGAAACTTAAGGAGAAAATGAATGAGCATGCATGGACGGCGATCTCACGGAGGAGAACAACGGAACATATCCCGTTAATATTTAACTTTGATTTTTCACACAGAAGTCTTTTTGAGTATTAGCTAATATTTCC
Source organism: Holothuria scabra (assembly GCA_037179385.1). NCBI lineage: Eukaryota > Metazoa > Echinodermata > Holothuroidea > Aspidochirotida > Holothuriidae > Holothuria > Holothuria scabra. Next base: position 42,847,105 of record CM074182.1, read on the forward strand.
CCCTCCCCCTCAATATTGGGAACAAACCGTCTTCCTTGGCAATTTGGGTTAAAACGGCACGCGAGATTTTCAAAGTCTAGTTGGATTAAAAAGATTCCAAAAGTTAATCTCAGCCGAGCTCTCCAGCTGGTTCAAATTAAAGGAGATGCAAATAGTCACCTTGAACACGTCTTGTAAGTCTAATATATTCCCTTCTCAGATGCAATGAAACTACATCAACAAGCAGTGCACTGTTTAATGTTGTTTCTTTTTTTCTAACGAGGCCAATCATATCACCTACATCATACAACCAGTCCATAAGTAGTAGTAAGGACGATAAGGACTCGCTGATAAAATAGAAAGTAGCCTTTTCCTTACAAACATGGCAAACTGACATGATAACCTTGTATGGAGAACAACACCATGACATCAAACGTTATCTAAAATAGCATTAGACAAACACAAATAAATAAAATTGAGTTAGAATAAGGTGCTACCAATCCAATTTATTGTACTAGAAAAATATATTCTTATTTTACATCACATATTCTTTAATGATCCATACTTTAAATATATAATTTAAAACAGTTATCAACATTCATAGACAAGTATTTATTGTTATTAAGCAGAACTGCTATTGGATCACAGGACAGTAATGCTAACAATGACAAAACGGAAGAAGCATGCTTGGGGAGAGAATGGGGATGGGGTCTACCTCTGACACCTGACCTTATGCCATCTATCCAACCCAAAGTATGGAATCTATGTTGCCACACCCTCTCTCTGGCTTGATTTGATCTGGTTTTACAGCCCAGTTTCCAACCTATTGGTTCAAGTCGAGCAGGCCAGAGTATTTTTTTCCAGTTGTGGCTCACTGGCTTGGTCTCCCTACTCCATTGCTAATGTGGAGCATCACGCAAAATGGCAGTAAGGTTCCATTTTTAGAGTCTTTGGTATGACTCTACCTGGGAATAGAACCCGGGCCTTCCGGGTGAGCGGCAGATGCTCTTACCTTTGGACCAAACTGCAGTCCCCATGCTTAGCCTGAGACAAAATAATGCTATCTGGGAGACGTTTTGCAATCGTAGTATTATTTCAGTAATTGTCAAGAAACAGAGCACAAACCGAGACAAATGAAATTCTGTAGGAAATATCACTTCTATGAAAAAACCTGCTTTCAGGTTCAGCAACAGTTTAAAAACAAAACCTATCTACTTGTATGGATAGCATTCTACCTGGTGGTTTTTTTTTTGATGTCTTCCTTTTATTTCTTTTATGGGTTGAATACTACAGCTTGCATAATCACAATAATATCTGTTTACTCCAGGGACTAGACGCTATTAATAAACACCACATCAAAGAGACTGAAAAATGTAGAGAAAGTTTCAACACAGTCCCACCTCCATCCCACCTGCCCCTTATCACCACTTTCCCAATGTCTGGCTTTCACGCCCATCATTTTTATGCTTTGTTCAAAATCTGAGAATGATTTGCTTGGATGCAACACATTTCTTAAATTACTTGCATATACATATCCTTACAAAATTATTATTTTTATCTTAAAATAAAAAGAAATAAAGACTAATACTGGCAAAATTAAGCACTATTACTTAAGAATTACTCTATAAAACCAAAACATACAGAATTGGAATGCACAGAAGTCAAAATTTGATATATGTTACTTTATTCCCTGACATAGGGAAAGGGGGGGGGGCCTTAAGGCTTCTCATATCACAAACAAAAACAAAATAGCCTTTGAGTTGTAACCTAATAACCTTTGAGACACAAACATTGACACTATTTCACACATGGCAACCTTCAGAAGCCATTTTTTTTAAAGAGGATGGAACCATCTCCCCTTAGACCCTTCTCCCACATCAAACTCCAAAAAACCTTCCATGACACATTCAAAGCTATACTATGATGAAATGGTCCCTCTTACTTTTTGTTACATTCTTCCTCTCTGCCTGATTATCACTTATTGCTTTAGGGAGGAAAAAAAGCCCACTACATGCACACTTGATTGAGTCAAGTTTCATATCTGATTTATTGACTGACAGTAAAAGATGTGTTTCAATACACAAAAAGTTATGTAACATTTGGGTTAGCTAACAGGTCAGTCAGCATGTGTTAATTGCTTTTCACGCAGAGTGAACACAATGAAAACATAGCTCATTTGAGGTTAAAGATTATGTAACAAACTCAGATATTAGTTACACCCCACACCACCTTTGATGTACTGGGGTGTCTATGTTGCTTTTTCAAGAAGCGACGTCACAGCATGCACGCCTGCCCATATAAAAGATAGGTATGTTTTCAAGAGTCATGCCAGCTCCCATGCCGTTTTTCACATACTTTGTCAGAATGTACCAATATTGGCAAACCATATAGTCATATGCCCTCCTCACTGCATCCTCTTATTGCTGGTTCTTTATCTAAAGATGCTCATGGCCTCTCTTTTAATTGTAGGATTGTTTCTTCTCTTTCATTGCCATATGTGGAGCATCACACACAAGGGCAAGCCCTACATGTTACAATCAGAGACAGTTAAGCACATATAAAATCGGCAGTTAACATACATAGTCATAATTGTGTCACATGAAGTGACAATGACATGGGAGATCTTAAGGAAATGCTGCTTCCCTCCCCGTTAGAGAGTTTTTGAAGTTTATACATGCAAAATATTGCAATATTTGTGCCACAACCAAAATTTATGGTAATAAATGTTTTGTTGTTGTGTTTTTCAATTTTGGACCCTCACAATGGAACCACATGACCAGAATTGTGTCACTGGTGGTGACAATGAAATGGGAGGTTTAAGGAGAAAGGTGCTTCCTTCACCTTTCAAGAGCTGTTTAGGTCTCAGTGTGCAAAATACTGCAATGTTTGTTTCTCAAATATAAAGGTGATAACTATTTTGTCTTATGCTTATTAAACTCAGACCATGGCCACAGGGAACAGACCAGGAAGCAATGTTCCCCACCTTTCTCCCCCTTCAACTACATGCTTGTACTCTTATTGCACTAAAATTTAGGCAATACTTATCAAAGGCAAAACAAATACTGTCTGTAATCAATGACAGATAAAATTTATGTTTCTACAACTTTGAAGCCAGATATTCCGATTCATGAATGATGACAGAACGGGGTACATTTTGCACAGCGTTCACACCTGTAAAAAGGAGAAATGCAAAAATGATAATCATTCTTACTTTTTTGGATAATAGGTTAAAAGAAACAAAACGTGCTTTCAGTAAGGCTTTATTCCTAACACAATATCAGTGACAGGGGTAGGAAGCAGCTGCAAACAGGGGGAGGGTGAACAACTGGGCCATCAATGATGGAGCTTGCAGCGGTAACGCCTGTAATAGTCCGGGGAGTTACAGTACAAGAGCGACGACCCACTGAAAAATAATGCTGTCAGAAAACCACGGAAACTGGGAAAGGTAAATCACGGAAGCAGGAAAAAAATCACGGAAATCCGCGAATTCACGGAAAAAGCTCATCCCTGCTGGCACAAGTGATTAGTCAAGAGGAAGCTTCTTATTCCAACAAGGACCCACTTTGCTGCAAAATATGTTTATATTACTTTTTTTAGGACTAAGCAGGTCTTCCCTACAATCCCCTCTTTTCCATTTCTCAAATATCAGATGATTGGTGAGTTTTAATTTGCACCCAGACTCACAGTTAAGCACATCTACTTGTATTTATATTCATAACATACTGAGAGATTTTTAAGTGGTGCATTGTTTTTAATGCAAATCTTACACTCACACTGTCATACACATGATACATTTAGTGTATTTACACTCACAAACAAGGCCCAAAAATGTACCCTTACTTCAAGCACACTGAACAATTCAATTTGTTACAAGTATATTGTCTCCTACTAAAAGGGTCAAACTATTGGGGTAAAATTTTCATTTATTCCACAGGTTCAGTTCTTGAGATATTAGTATTGAAGTTGACACAATTTCTGGAACAAGTGAACTTGAAGAGAGCATTATTGACTTAATGTTTTGTTTTACTTTAAAATTTACCATTTATTTTAAGCAACTGAATTCTGGTAATGTATGATATATTGATACCATAAATATATAATCGGCAATCGGCGTATCGTAAATTTCATAGCACCGAAACCGCAACGCTAAGAATTCAGAATGATCTACTAAAAGCTGTGGATCAACACCAAGAAGCTGTATTAGTACTACTAGACTTCTCAGCGGCGTTCGATACTATAGCTCATGATATTACTCTTGAACGGTTGCAGGCTCGTTATGGTATTAATGGCACACCATTAAAGTGGTTCGATTCTTATTTAAAAGGACTCACTCAATTTGTGAATATAGGTGGAATTTTATCTGACCCATGTAGCCTGGATGAAGGAATACCGCAAGGCTCTGTACTTGGTCCATCCCTTTTCTCTATGTATGTAGCCCCACTAGGTGACATTATTGCTGCTCATGGTATCAGTTATATGTCTTATGCTGACGACACTCAGATTTATCTCACTTTGAAACAAACTGAGCGTCACGTTGCAGTTTCCCGTCTTGAGCTTTGCAATCGTGATATTAAATCATGGAGTATACATAATAAGCTAATGTTTAATGATTCTAAGACAGAAGTCCTACATATTTCTTCTAAATTTCTGAATTGCCCTTCTTTTCCTAGAATTTCAATTGATGACACTTTTGTTGACATTACTAGTACTGCTATGAGTCTTGGTGTCACTATGGATAGCACCCTGCAATTGAAAGATCATGTGAACAATATCGTTTCTGCTGCTTCTTTTGCTATTTATAAGATTGGTCAGTTAAGCAACTATCTTGATCGTAAATCCACGGAGCGTCTTGTTCATGCTTTTGTAACGTCATGTCTAGACTACTGCAATAGTCTCCTGTATGGGCTTCCATCAAACCATATTTCAAAGTTACAACGTATACAAAACTCCACCACGAGACTAGTAACACGTTCTAAGAAGCATGATCATATTACTCCAATCCTCCGTGAGCTGCACTGGCTACCGGTATATTATCGTATTATTTATAAAATAGCTGTACTTACCTTCAGATCATTACATGGCATGGCCCCAGATTACATTTCAAGTCTCATCACCAAATACTCACCAAGTCGCTGCTTACGATCATCATCTGAATTTTATCTTTCCCATCCTCCAATTTCTAAAACTAAGTGTTATGGGGCCAGATCTTTTACTGTTGCTGCCCCTGAGGTTTGGAACAGCCTGCCTGCTAATGTGCATTCTTTAACTAACTTTAATCATTTTAAAAAGAATTTGAAAACTTATTTTTTTAATTGTTTAAACTGATCACTGTTTTTATATTTTAAGCTTTTTTGTTCTTTTCTGTGCTTTAAGTTTTGATTTTATCTGTGTAATTTTTAACCCTTTTCTTTGTACAGCGCTTTGAGTGTTTTTGAAAAGCGCTTTATAAATAGCATTATTATTATTATTATTAATAAGGAAATGAGTCAACTTCAGCTACTAATATCTAGAGAAAGGTACATATGAAATCCATGAAAATATCACCAGAATGTATTTGAACATTCATCTTCAACAAATTTCTCATAAATTTGGTATTGGACTATTCTTTTTGAATGGAGGAAGAAGATTCCCTACCCAGAAGTCTACTTGGCTACAGGTGTGAAACATACAGTACCCTTCAAAACCACAACCTTCAACATTTCCTTTTTTTATCATTTGTCAATAGTTCTCATAAAAGACAGTAAATACCACTTACCACAGAGTGTCATGGCCAAGTCCAATTCTTGTTTTAGGATTTGGAGAACTTGTCCAACACCCCTTTGACCCTAGAAGAAAAACAATTATGATCAGTGATTGATCCCATCTTTCTGTCACATTGAAGGCATTCAGGAAGTACTGATAGCAAAGATGGCACCTGTTAGGAAAGGCTGGGTTGTCTCTCCTGTCCTCTTCAGGGAAGATATTCACTTTTCATCCGGCAGTCTTACTGACTGACAGTCCCAATTAACATGATCATCTTGATTTTGCTTACAAGAAAGGCAGACTCTTTGCTAAAAACAAAACTCCCTATGAAACCTTACCCATCCCAAGACAGTTTCAACAAAATGCAAAATTTTCTCCCAAAAAATATCATTATTTTTAAATAATTTTTATCCATATGATGACATGTCAGAAAAATGCTGTGACTTTATTTGACAGATAGAGTAAGATTTACTGGGAAACATCTGTTGAAACTATGTCAATATCTTTACCATTCTCAGGATAAACATCTTCAAGGTTTAAATGTTTCTGCCTATGTGAAAAATAATGGTATGGAGTGTTGCACAGTGTTGACATTCCTTTTGTTAACCTCACAGTCATACTAATTATCTCTTAATTAATCATCAGATAGCTTACAGTCTGGTATTAGTGATACTGATGGTTTTCATGGACGCAATGTGAACTTCCAAAACAAAACCTTAAGGGCACACTCATGACACATCTGTCCTTGAAATGAGGTTGTAAAACAAAAGATTACATTAGCCATATATACGGTTTGTTCCTCTCTGAACATCACAAGATATGCATACTTAGCCCATGTTTATGAATGAGTAAGTGCAAATCAGAAATTTTCTTGTTAGTTGGACAATTTTTGGTGGATTTTCCTTTCTGCATTCCATGATTTTTACATGTCACCACACCTTTCAAAAAGGCAAACATTTCTGTAGACTTCAAATTATTCCCACTTTCCCTTTTGGAAACACATTGCCATTGTTGGGGCTTCCAGTTGCTCTTCCCTCCCCTTCCCTTATCAGTAAGCTTGATCCCCATGTTAAGCAATCAAATTCTAGTACACCCTCATTGACAGCACTGGTCACTTGCTAGAAAACTGATGCCAATATGATGGGGGCACTCCTTCAAAAATATATTATGAGAATTAAAAGAAGGAAGAGCTAATTCACAGTTTTGATAGGAAAGATCTTCACTTACATCTACAGCTAGTCCCCACAGTGCAGGTCTGCCTATGAACACTGCCCTCGCTCCCAGAGCTAAAGCTTTCAGAACATCAGTGCCAGTTCTGATTCCTCCGTCCATGTAGACCTCTACACCAGAGCCTTGGACAGCCTCGACAACCTCTGCAAGGGCGTCAATCTAGGAAATTAGATATATTACGAACACTCAATATGACTGGAATTATGCAGGTGCTAAGTAATATATTGAGTCCATAACTAAACCTTTCAAAAGATGACCAAGTTAATAAAAAAATATGGAAATGCACCCTGATTTTTATCTTTTAAAATATATTTAGTAATTTGATAGATTTACACAATTCAGTACCCGCAATTTGAATATACATTCCTCTTTCCCATAGTAATCCAATGACTCACTGGTGCAGGAACACCATCCAATTGTCGTCCACCATGAGCTGAGACCAGAATACCGTCAACTCCTAGGGATGCTGCTTTCTTGGCTGTTTTAGCTGGAAGGAGACAAAAACAAACAAAGTTTTGTTTGAAGTATACCCTCAAGTCTAAACTTTCAAAAAATGTATATTACAGTGCAAGAAAAATGAATTGCAACAGTTCAACTCCCATCTCCCTAGGACATTCCTAAACACAGTTATAAAATTTTTTAAATTTTATTTACTCAATTTAAAATGATCATGAGGAATTTTGTACCCTATTAGATAATTCACCAGAGTCCCCATCTAAAGCTAGGTTTGGTGGGGTAATCAAATTTTACCCCACTTCCTGCTTAACTCACTGAAGCATGCACCAAGAAACCACAAGCTTGATAAGAACAGCTAGTGGAAGATGTAAGCAAAGGCAGAACAAGTGGAGTCAGATGTGCCACCTTTCTGGAGCAGGGTTGTCACCATGCTGGTTGGCGCCGGTACAACACCTAAAAGGCAAGGCTTCCAACCGGCACAAAAATGATCTTTTATACTGAAATATAATGAATGACATTAGCCTATAGCTGAAAAATTCAATGGGTCAAAAATGAGGTGGATTCCATGGGGGTAGGGTGAGGTACAAATATTGAGTCAGATGTTTAGCCGGCACTCAAATTGGGCTGGTGACACCCCTGTTCTGGAGGTGTGAAAGGCAAGCAGTAGGGGAACTCCTTATCTGGTTTTTGTTTACCTTTGTTCACTGTAGCAAAAACATGTGGACAGAGATTTTATAGGCAGGGAAATTTGACATGGTTCATTGCACAATAATTTCTGATGTCATTTTTGTGCTACCCACATGACGGTCTTTGCATTTCTTTGTTTTACTGAAAGTTTCTGCACCTTGCACCAAGATGGGGGCAGCACTCCTACTCTTATGGGGTAGGCTCTCTCAGTACAACATGATACTGTATGCAAGCATTCAGGAAGCATTCAAGGTCTTAAAATAAGTCTAATTTCAAAGGTAAACAAAGCAGGTATTGTGAGTTGTACAACAAGAAAGTCATAAATTACTGCCCAATTGACTATTTTCGTTTTTAAGTGAGTTAATTTCAACACTTGATACCTAAGTAGTGAAATGAGTTACAACAATGTGAGTTATGGATATGATCCACTTTGCAACCTCTAAAAAATATATTTTAAAAGTCCTGGACTTGAGGTAGAATTTGAGTTGAGCATGAAGAAAGGACATGTTCTATAATCATCTAGCTGCATACTGAGTGTTATTGGGTCTCCATATTTTGTAATTCTGAATTCATTTCCATAAATTAAATTTTGAAGAAACAATTACATGTAATGTAATAAAAACTTATCCATACTTTAAATGGATATGGCATTCAAATAAATAGACAACATATGAAAAGAAATTTACTCTCTACCCCACCTCCATGATTCCATGAGCTGAATTATCAATCTACTATTGAGGTATGAATAGCTATGATCAAACAATGGCAAGAATCCAGACAATGCACAGTCTCGTGGAAGCCTGGCCGACAATGGTCACCACATATTGTTTTGTGTAGAAATGCAAACAATGATGGATTACTAAGATAAGCTTTGTAATCAGTGTTGGCTACAAATCTGAAGCAAAAGTAGGGTTTTGCAACCACAAATTGGGAAAACAGCTCTAGTTACTCTGAAATACCTCCAATGTAAACACAATATTAGATCTCATGTTGCACATCTGCTGCAAACTTCAGTTTAATACCTTTTAAAATGGATGAGAAAAAGCAAAAATCTCATAATGTCTCACCAAAACTGCTGTTCATTTGCATCTGCATTTGCATTTTACTTCAAGTACTCTCACAGACAAAGTAAAATTAAACTGGACAGTGTCATGTCTTTAGGATAAAATTGCACCAAACAATGACCAGGCAGACACATTCAGTGTTCTCAGCATTTTTCAAAAGTTTTCTTGATAAACTTTCCTGACTGATTTTACCAAATTCCTAAATAACTACAACATTTTCTCTTAGAAGTTGTTGACAAAGAAAATGAGAGATGGATGGTAAGTAACGTAATGCCGTTAAGACAGCTTTTTGTAGGCCTTTCTTAGCATCCGTAGATTGCAGGGGTGAGACCTCCAGTTCTCACGCTCTGCCCATGTGACCTAGAGCCGGAAGGTCGGAGGTCAGCAGACGTCTATCTAGCCTGATCTCCGACCTGTCCTCCTCGTGGCTCGCCAGTGGAGAACTAGTCTCCGACTCGGTAGGTTGTGTTTTCGTATTCGTCTTGTCTTTGTTTCGTTCTTTTCGTATTTTTGGTTGTCTTCGGACAAGTTTACATTTTGTACTGAGTACGTTTGCTTGTAAATAACTGTAAATAGATTTTGGTAACCGTATTCCCCTGTTCTGTTTCTTATTATCTGTTTGTCAATTTTGTTATTCTACCTCTTCCAACCGTCATTTGAATATTGCGCCTGCTTGAAGTACTTTTGGGTGTTAGGATTTAAAGCGCCCCCGACAACACTCCCCGAGTTGTGTTACAGTAAATTATTTGGAAATGCTGTCTCCCTCCTCCTTTACGAGTGACGCACACCTCTAAAAGACCCTTAACACCATGCTTAGCTTGGTAGACGAGCACTCTCCTGCATCTATGTATTGACTGCAAATTTTACATCTTCAACTACTGCAATAATTTCCCGTAAAAACTGTACACTAATGACTGTTTGTATACATGTGCACTACAAGTAACCAACAAACATTGAAAAATTGAGTTCTAAAAACAACCATTTGATTACATGATGCAACTCAGGCAACCAAAGTAAATGGTTTATCCAGTATCGCATCGAAATTTGCTACACAAAAAGGGCCAAGTTGCCACACCAATGAAAAATTGTGTAGCAATTTTTTGTGTGCATAACCCTTGCATTTTCACAAACAATGTGTGAAAGACCTTGAAAATCTTCAAAACTGCTACGCAAAAGTTGAATGATAAATTATTCCCTGACTGTATGAATGAGCGCTTTTTGCGGATGTGTGTGCATTATAAATTTCCATTATTATTTCAGACTGTGAATCCTTTGTGCCACACATGTGGGGAACACTTGTTTCAAAAGTATGTGCATTTACTTTTATGTCAGCGAGACAATTAAAATTTCATAAACTCACCATTTAGGACACCTTTAACAACAATTGGCAGCTTTGTGAATGATTTAAGCCACAGAATGTCTTCAGTTGTAGCATGGGAATTATTTATTTCTGCAACTGATCTGTCCTCAACATACGCATCTTTTTCACTTAATACATTTTCAATATTCACAGCACTGTGGAGAAAGAGATAAAAACTGATTTATAAAATTTTTCCCAAAGGGATATTGAAATAACTCTTCAGTAAAGGAAGTTTCTTCCTCAAACTGCAAATGCAAATCAGTCTTTCTCCTGTGAGCCACAGTACATAGGGAAGCATCTGTATGTACTAAATCTCTTTTGAAATATGATAGGTTAAACATTGAAGGAAAAAAACATGAAAAATAAAAATATTACATTCCAGAAAGATTAAAATACTCAGTTAGAATCAGATTAATGTAAAAAGCAACCACATAAGCCCTTACCCCCACCCCTATCACCCCAATTTCTTAATTATACAGGAAACATTTAGGGGGGATATGAGATTTTTCAAAGTTGGACTATTTATCATAAGTAATACTAAAAGAAAACTTGACACGTTTGGAAACATTTGGTGGATTTCAAAAACCAACTCAGTGTATCCACAGTACCACTGTGAAAAATCTCTCTGTCAAAACAGGACCCATTAGCCAAATGCAGCTCCCCTTCAGCTCTCTCCACCTAGCCACAGAGTTGTTATTTCTATAATATTGTCTATTGAGGAAACAAGCTCCAACTTAGTCCCATTTGACCACAAATTCTTTTTCAACAAGTTGCTTGAACCAACTAACTGCTTACTATAAATTGATTCTATTGTTATATGCACCACTGCAAAAGCTTTCAGAATAAACAGCCAAATAAACTTAGTTTAAAAACCCGTCAGACAGCCACTCGACCTGATTTTGAGTTTCCAGAAGGTGCTGCATTTCAGTAATGGGCATTTTAGCAACATGTCCTTGCTTTTAAAGATAGCTACTCACAAAAATAATACAATGATAAAATGATGATGGCAAGGGTTTACTGCAAATTTTAGCACCAAGAGTGTCTGATATGAAACCTTTAACAGAGAGGTTTTTAGTAGTTCAAAAAACTAATTAAATAGCTGAAAGAATCATTGTTTTCAAACTGGGGATGTTTGCACTCAAATTCTTTCGGCCATGGAGTTATACCAGTATAAGTTCCCAGTGAGATCATATCACAATCACCCCTTGTGTCTTGGTATCACTACTTTTTTTGTCCCATTTAGAGGTCAGTGCTGGCTGCAGTTTATTTCTTTGAGATACAGCAAATTTTAGAATCAGTGACTTATACAAAGTTTGTATCTTGTGTACAGAAAGAAACAAATGGTTCAGGTGAACTTAAAATTTTTCATTTGAAAGATATCTTAAGGAGTGGATTAAAAGGCCTCTTTGCAAGTGTTTGCATGATCAATTTTCCTGACTGATTTTTCACAATTGCTAAACACAAGTGAATAAGTGAATACTCATGGTTCTGTCCCTTCACTATCACAAGAAAGGACTGACAATTAAGAAGTGGTCAGTAAAATGTCAAAAATCTTCCTACCACCCTTAAGATCAAAACTGAAAAGCCTTACATCATATCTGTCTTTGCCAGGTAGCCAAAACTCCTCAAATTGAGATTTGCTTTGTTATGCTGCGTCTGCAGCCCGGTAGAATCAATGGTCACAACAATTGCTTTAAATCCTGCCCTCTCTGCATTACGAATTATGGACTCTGTTACAGCTGGCGTTTTGAAGAAATATGTCTGCATCCAGAGCAATCCATTTGAAGCATGTTGGCACAGTTCCTTTATCTCTGTGTTTGCAATAGAACTGAGAATCATGACAGTACCATGTTCATGGGCAGCTGTTAGAAAGAGCAAATAAAGCAATGAAATTGATACCTAGTTAAAAGTCACCTGACAATTATTCAGCTGTTTCCACAGGATTTTACCCCTATTCAAGGCAAGAAATTTCGACCACCAAGTCTTGTTTAAACCCTTTCCAGTCATGCTATTTTTCCATTTTGCAAGTTCCCTTGATCTTAATACACTACAATGAGTTGGTTTGTGAATTTCTTCATTCAACTTTCTCCAAACCTGTAAAGTTTTTTTCACATACTTATGACAAATGGTGAATCTTAGACAATCCCCTGCCACATATCCTATTCACACTAAGTCTTTCCTGAATGTTACCTGACTTTAGCCTTGATTAAATATACAAATTATAAGCACTGTGACAGTACCCTCCAACACGGCTTGTTAATTTACTCGTGTTGACTCAATGGGGCCCCTAATGTAGTACATATGCCAGAATGGTAATTCCTCTTCTTAACCCTTCTTTTTAATCCCAGGATACCCAATGAATGTACAAAGCCACCTGACACATTTAGTCCCTAATAGCAAGGCTACTCTTCCTTTCAAAAAGCCTTTTTGGCTCAGTTTTATTATTTCACCAGGGTACTGAACATGAAATTATCATGATGAAACTGTCCTTCTTACTTTTTGAATCATCATCCTTTTCAACCTGAATACATCTTATCATTTCAAGGAAGGAATGGCACTCACTACACATACACACACTTGATAAAGTCAGATTTCAGATCTGATTAAAAGAATGACATTTCCATGTATACCAAAATACACAAAAAGTTAGGCAACATTTACGGTTACGTAGCTAACAGGCTAGTCAAGTGTGCTAATTACTTTTCATGTAGTTCCAACATAAGGAAAGCATAGATTACCTGAGGACAAAGATCATGTAACAAATTCAGATACCAGTTACACCCTAAACTCCCTTTGATCTTCTGGGGTGTATGTGTTGAATTCTTTAAGAAGCAATGTGACAGCATGTGTATCAGGCATTTGATACAATTTGTTCAGACTTAGAAAAGTTGCTTTCCACACTTGCTCAGACATTGGCACAAGCACCCATTTCAGGGCTTTGGCTTAATAAATTAAAGCAGAATTCACTATTTTTTTCTAAATCTGTACTTTTCTCCATACACCAATGAAAAATGGTCAAACTTAGACAACCCTCATACCCTACATACAAATAAATATATTTCATGATTGAGTAATTAGCCATTCAGTCTGGTTTCTAAAAAAACGATAAGAAACCTCTTCAACTTATGCCCAAAATCACAACAAGCAGAACATAAAAAAATCAAAATGTTAACTTTTTGCATAACTTTTCCCTATGAAATTTGACTACTTCTGAGAATTACCAAGTGGTAGCACAGTGCAGCACCGTTGTACAGTATAAAGGTAACAATATCAACTCAATATAGCCCTCTAAATGCCTACCAGCTGTTACCACTAATGACAAATTTTGACAGTTGAGCAATGCTTGTAATATAACATTTGGTTAAACTCTTAATCCATTCCCCAAATATTTTTTTCTTAATCTGTACCTTGGGCAGTTCCTATTTCCTTTGTAAAATGAGCAACTGCATGCAATCCTGTTGGAGAGACTCCTATTGGGATTTTTATTTTTTCACCCAACACTGTGGTTGACAAATTCCTTGGAAGTCTGTGCTCAAAGATCCTTGGGCGAAGACGGTACCTGAACACACAAAAAAATTCAATGAATGAGAAAAGGTTTTGAGACACTGGAAAGAATTTATATTTACAATGAGTATTAATAATATAATAATGATTTATATACATGAAGCATGAACATTAAAATTTGTGATAATTCATAAAGCCCTGTTCTTTGTTGCACACAAGCCTATATACTTAAAGAGCAAATCTTCTCATCCCAAACAGTTTCCAATTCTCCTAACCTATGAACTTAAGCCCCTTCCACTATTGTCTAAATGTCATCCTCATCCAGATATCCCAGTTTATTGATTCAGGTACACAATGTGTCATCAAAACACTCTCAGTGTAGTAGTACAGAACATGTTGTTTAATATGATTCACAGTATTCTTCATTTTTTAAAGTTGCTGTCAATCATAGGGTTGTGCCAATTGATAATTTTGGTAGACTACTACAACAATTGTAGTTTGGGGTGAGAGTTGATGGCAGAGATGATAAAGTTATGTACCACATGGACCTATGTCAATGTTTGAAGGGTTTACTATATGCAAGCCCACATCCATCACAGTCACTTCTGTGATGCTTTGAATGAAACATGTCATGCCCCTATGTATGTGACCAAAAAGATGAAAAGGTGACTTTTTTATGGCAATGAAATGATTTATTAACATTCCTATTGATCAACCAGGGTTTGAAAATAAAAAGAAAGTGACTAACATGTGTATTAAGGCAACTCATTCCTTTGTTGTTTTAGTGACCATTAAGGAATATTAGCTTTTAAGGAGATTCATAGCTACCACAGTTTTTAGGGAAAACTGCAGTTGCCAATTACAGTACCTGCTCCTGGTTCATTACTTCAATCAGCTGCTTTTAATAATGAATGGCAGTTTTCATTACCACTCTCATACAACAGAAGCCCAATAACTTTGGAGTTCAAATGACTACTTGCATGTTGAATTATTCTGCCAATAAAAAACATGTCCACACATTTTTGTTTCAGTGAACGAAGGTCAACAAAAGCCAGATAAGAAGTTGCCCTACTGCTTGCTTTTCACACCTCTCAAACCGCGTGTTTGGTCTAACGGTAAGAGCATCCGCCTCTCACGCAGAAGGCCCAGGTTCGCTTCCCAGGTCGAGTTATACCAAAGACTCTAAAAATGGAACCTACTGCCACTGTGCATGATGCTCCGCATAAGCGATGGAGTAGGGAAAACAAACCAGTGAGCCACAACTGGAAAAAAGGCCGTGGTCGGCTCGACTTGAACCAATAGGTTGGAAACTGGGCCGTAAAACTCTATCTAGCTCTATCTAGCTAGTTCACACCTCTCAAACAGTTGCACATCTACACTGCATCATTCCCCTTTTGTTTAAATCTTCTGCCAGCTCTCTCTCATCAAGCTTGTGGTTTTTTGGGTGTGCTTGAATGAGTTAAGCAGGAAGTTGGATAAAATTTGATTACCCCACCAAGCTCCCCTTTTGGTGGGGACTTGGGTAAAATTTCTAATAGGGTATGGAATTCCTCATGTGCATCACATTCTGAAATAAATGATGGCAAAAAGGGGAACAAATTACTTATGGTGCAACTTCTTCTGAGATAAACTGCTATCAAATATCAACTTTCGTGGCCATTTTCAAATATATAAATGTGTTAGCATATAACTGGTACTGAAAACAATGTAATATGCTGTAAACAGGTAAAGTATATATACATGCAGTAACTACAAGGTAGTCCTTCATCCAATCTTGGAGCATGTTATCCCCTGTTAGGGTTCACACTGCACTGTATGTTTAATTTTCTATTATATTTCAGATGAAATGATATCATGTTCAGACTCAGCACACCATTTTCTGGACTGTAATCTTACAGCTTAGAATAGAGCTGAAAGGATAATTTCTGGCCATTAGAAGGAGTTTGTAGGGCCAAATATTTTTCTGGTGCACTACATGGACCATGGTGGTACTCCCATTAAATAGTGGCCAAGGCTGCCCTCCTTTTGTCATCAGGGAATGCCCACCCATGAACCAATGGTTGATATCTTTTCCACCTTACCTGACTATGTATGCTTTTTCACAATGTGAGGGATTCATTCAATTGATGCATATTACATTACCATTACAGTGCCCATAGCCAGAATTTGGAAAAAGTCCAACACAACTGATCCTCTTAACTCTGTGTAGCTCAACTTTCTGGCAGACAAGAACCTTATCTTGACTTCTTAGACCTAACAAGTTGAAAGTCACCTGTGCATGACACACTGAAAAGCTGTGCTGGGCCAATAGGATGTCCTCTACCAACAAATCAATAAGGTGGCCTAATTCTTCTTACCCAAGTTGCCACTGGCAAGTCAGGTAAGAGTAGGTAATGGGGAATTCCTGTCATGACCACCTACCTTGAAAAGGCTTTCCTACTGTCCTTTAGTGTTTGTTCTAGCTTTCTCACCCCTTTGGAAAAGTAGTACAATGTTCCATATGGTAGCTTTCGCCTTGCTTCATCTTGAAAGTCATCAACACACACCAGTCTATTCATGATTACACATGTTTGAAAACATGAAGACAGCCAAGTTAAAATCTGCTGGAAGAAGTGTTAAAAAGTTAATCAACATTAACTGTTCCTAACTGGACTCAAAATTTCTTTCTGAAGATTTGGTAGCCTTTTGGGAATTTGACAAGATTATTCAACTAGGTCTACACTTCTTAAGGGTCCTGTAAGAAATTATCATGACTCTTAAAGCTGGAATTTGTCTGAGGTACAAGCTGTAAGGCTGTTAAGATATTTATTCCTGACCATTGCCATACAGCACTTCATCCGGATTAAATTCTGAGGTTTTGTCGGCGCACCCGCCCCGAGGACACATTGTGCAGAGCTCCACAGTTGGACTTTTGTAAACTTTCTAATCAATTAATCAGATGTGAAATGTGGCTATATCAACTGCATGCATATGTGAGCTTCATCTCCTCTCTGAAGCAATGAGAGGTAATCAGAGAGAGAAGGGGGATGAAACAAAAAGTAAAAAGGAACGTTTCCTATGTATATATCCAGGGTCCAAAACAGATGACCAAATTTTTTTAAGTTGTGTCTGGCACACAGGACTCTGTTAGGGGATCAGGTAATTTTAAGGGATATCCTTAATTATTTGAAAACAAAAACTGTCCATTTTCAGTTTTAAGAGGAACTTACAAAACTATTTTATAGGAATTTATTAATTTTTTTTTGTTCTCTGATATTATGTCCTTTATGATTGGGTTTGCCAGGGATGTAGAGGCATTGTTTTAGGCTTAAGGGTAGGGTGGTGGTGCAGGTTAGGTTTGGGCCAATGAAAGGGGGAGTGGGTGGTTTCTACTTATTTTGTTAAGAAAGCTCAATTCATGAAGAATCAGATTGTGTCCTCTCTTTTGGTATTGTAGCTTCAGTAGCTTAAGTTCTAACTTCTAATGTTCACTCTTTTATTTCCTAAAATTGTACAATATAGTGTGGAAACGAATGAATAAATGAATTTTTCAAACACTTGCATGCACGGATTCCCCCAGAAACACACAAATGTGGGGATTAATATGCTGTTCTGGGCTTAAGTTACAAGTGGGTTCAGGGGGACAAACACTTATTTCTGGGCCCCTGTTACATGCAATTTGAAGGGTTTTAAAGACCATTTATTTGTGTAAGTTCAGACATTGCTGCGAAAGTGTCCTCTTTTTGAAAAAGAAAAAGGTATTGACAATTATCTATTCTTTATGGAAATGAATAAGAGAGGCGATTTTACCCGTTCTTTTGAAAAGGGGGGGGCAGGACCCCCTTTCCCCTGGGCCCTCTACCCAAAACACTGGCATGTCATTAGAGGATGTGTCTAAATGCTGTGCACTTGGCCATATGGTTTTTTTATCCTTTATTTCTGTGTGTACACTACTGTGCAACATCGAAATCAGGGCTTGAAATGAGGTTCAACAAGAGCTCAATCACACTATGCATTCCTTCCTTCCTACTTCCTTGCATTTTAAGATAATGTTGTGTTCAGCTCATTTTTTCAAGTTATCACACTGCAAACCTCTCATTTCCATGTGACAAATACATAAACTCATCACCTTTCACTCAACTGTCATTAACTTGAGTTTGGAACAGTAAACAAGGGTAGTTAAATGCCTTTTTGGTCGGTCTCAACAATTCAAATAGGCAGATCCGTACAAAGAAGGCACTAAGGTCAAAAGGTCAAATATGATCGAAGTAGGTCAACACGAGCATTTTACATGTACACAACTGTCCATTGCTTGACCTCCCTTTATCACTTGGTTATTGTTTTATCCCACCATATGCCTTGCATTCCAGTGCTTACAACAGGCCAGCATACACACACAACTACCTTGCACTGAAATGTCAATAACTTAACTTGAAGTTAGAAACATATCATGGGAGGGTAGCATAACTGCCTCTTCTGTGTGTCTCAACAAGACAAATTCAGGAGTCACAAAGAAGTCACCAAGGTCAAAAGGTCAAGCGAGGTCTACTGAGGTTAAAGTAGGGCAACACATGCACATAACTTTGACAAATTTACAACTTTCAATTTTGCTATCCCCTTTTGTTACTTGTTTATTGCGTTGTCCCAACGCATACTGAACGTCATATTTGAATACCTACACACTAACTAACCCGTCACTTTAAATGTCAATAACTCAAGTTAGGAACTAACATAACATAACATAACATAACATAACATAACATAACATAACATAACATAACATAACATAACATAACATAACATAACATAACATAACATAACAGGTTAAAGGGCAAAGGAGGGCTGTAAAGGCCCCATAAGATGCCCTGTAATCCAAAAAACCCCCAAAACAAAGCAAACCACCAACACCTAAAGAGCCCAGAAATAATAGATTCTACCACAGTCATGGAAAAACTTGTCAATATTAACCTTAAAACGGTGCACTGATGTGGAGTTAACAACCCACTCAGGCAGGCTATTCCACTCACTAACAACCCTATGAGAGAAACTGAACTTCCTAATGTCAAGTCTAGCAAAAGACTTTTCAAGCTTTTTGCAATGGCCTCTAACCAGAGGATTACTTTGGACCTTTAAATAACTGCAAGCTAACAAAGGATTCCCTTCAGATAGAAATTTGTATACCTGGAGCATGTCCCCCCTAATCCTTCTCAGCTCCAAAGTGGTAAGCCCAAGCAGCTTAAGCCTTTGGGAATAAGGTAGATTTTTAACCTCAGGTATGAGTCGGGTAGCTCTCTTCTGAACTTGCTCTAGAAACAATTTGTCCTTTTCAAAGAAGGGACTCCAGGCCTGTGCAGCTTTGTCGAGATGGGGTCGAACCAGCTGCTTATACAAATTTAGCACAATTTCTTTACTAAAACTTTTAAAATTCCTCCTGATCAACCCAAGCACCCTATTTGCCCTTGCAGCAGTAGCTGCACACTGCCTAGATGACTTTAAATCTCCCGTAATAACTACACCAAGGTCTTTCTCAGAAGTCACTTTGTTCAAATTAGTACCATTCATAGTATAATCATGGTGGGGATTCTTAGAACCAAAGTGGAGGACTTTGCACTTATCAGCATTGAAAGCCATTTGCCAAGTCTGAGACCATGAAAATAACCTATCCAGATCTTTCTGAAGCAATACAGAATCATCCTTTCCTCCAACCTTCCTACAGAACTTTGTATCATCAGCAAACTTACTTATATACTGGAAGTGATAGAGCTATCAATATCATTTATGAAAATTAGGAAAAGAAGTGGGCCAAGAACACAACCTTGTGGTACACCACTTGAGACTTCTTTCCAGGAAGAAAAATTTCCATTGTCAACAACTCTCTGAGACCTACCATTGAGCCACGAATTGATCCACTGAGCGCACTTGCCTATGACGCCTAACCTATGCAATTTTACCATGAGTCTACCTAGAGGTACTTTGTCAAAAGCTTTTTGGAAGTCAAGGTAAATGATGTCCACACTGGAACCTGAATCAAGAGACAAAGAAACATCCTCAAGAAAGCTTAGCAAATTTGTAACACAAGATCTACTGGGTAGGAAACCAGGCTGAGTTAGATTGAGTAACCCATAATCTAAGAGATGCTTTAGCAAACAGTCCTTGATTAAGGATTCCATAATTTTCCACACAACACTAGTTAAACTGACTGGCCTGTAATTACAAGGTGAACTCCGATCCCCCTTTTTAAAAATTGGAGTGACATTAGCAACCTGCCAGTCAGTAGGAACAAAATTTGAGTCAAGACATTTCTGAAAAATAATTGATAGTGGAACTGATAAAACCTCAGAGCATTCATGAAGGATGGTGGGATGGATCCCATCTGGCCCAGGAGCCTTACTTGTCTTTAAACTCTTTAATTTTTTCAGAACCAGCTCCTCAGAGAACATAATGTCACCTATTGAAGAAGGGATATCAGAACCCCTACAAATCCCCATGACAGATGACCCCTTGGTAAAAACAGATACAAAATAATCATTTAACAAATTAGCCATATCCTGATGATCACTAACTAATGAACCATTCACATCATGAAGTGGCCCAACCCCCTCCTTAACATGCTGCTTAGACCTAACATTGACATGGAAAGATTTTGGGTTAATCTTAACCTCACTGGCCAACTTTTTTTCAAACCTAGCTTTAGTTTCCTTAACCAAATTTTTAACTAAGACCTCTTGACTCTTGTAGGCACTTAAGTCATCAGAATCCTTGCTGGCCTTATAACGTCGCCAACACTTACGTTTCTTCCTAGTTGCCCTGAGTACCTCCCTAGAAATCCAAATAGGCCTACTTTTCACCCGAGCCTTCTTGAGTGGTATACATAACTTTTTAATATCAGAAACAGTACTGCTGAAAAATTTCCAAGCTTCAGCAGGACCTAAATGAGACAAATGTGCAACCCAATCTATGCTAAGCTCCTCTTTTGCATGACTAAAATTAGCTTTACTGAAGTCAAGAACAGTTTTGTCACTACTTGGAGGTTTACTGAAACAACAAATGTCAAAACTAATAAGGTCATGGTCATTACATCCAACCTTACCACCACTCCTCACATTTCTGACCAGATTTTCATCAGTACTTAACACCAAATCTAAACAATTATCCTCATGAGTGGGAAACAGAACATGCTGAGTAAGGAAACAATCAGACACCACCCCAAGAAACTTCCTCCCATGTGGCCCGCTAGTGCATAAATGCCAATCAATATCGCCCTCTTAGAAGAAAGATTCTTCAAACTTTGAAGCAAATTCTGATTATTATCAGCACCGGAGTTAGGTGAATGGTAAATGATGCCAACAACCAAAGGAGTACCCCCATTGATTGGACTAAGTTCACAAAACAAGCAGTTAGCAAAACCAGTAGAAAACTTGTCAGTGGCTTCAACACAATTTATGCTGTCCTTAACATACAGCAAGACCCCTCCACCTCTACCACCAACAGTATCAACCCTATCCTGCCTATAAGTTTTATACCCTGGAACCTGAATTTCAGAATTACTAATATCACTATGGAGCCAACTTTCAGTAACCCCAACTAAGTCAGGACTGTCTATAGAAACATGTTTGCTAAGCTTTCTTGAGGATGTTTCTTTGTCTCTCGATTCAGGTTCCAGTGTGGACGTCATTTACCTTGACTTCCAAAAAGCTTTTGACAAAGTACCTCTAGGTAGACTCATGGTAAAATTGCATAGGTTAGGCATCATGGGCAAGTGCGCTCAGTGGATCAATTCGTGGCTCAATGGTAGGTCTCAGAGAGTTGTTGTCAATGGAAATTTTTCTTCCTGGAAAGAAGTCTCAAGTGGTGTACCACAAGGTTCTGTTCTTGGCCCACTTCTTTTCTTAATTTTCATAAATGATATTGATAGCTCTATCACTTCCAGTATAAGTAAGTTTGCTGATGATACAAAGCTCTATAGGAAGGTTGGAGGAAAGGATGATTCTTTATTGCTTCAGAAAGATCTGGATAGGTTATTTTCATGGTCTCAGACTTGGCAAATGTCTTTTAATGCTGATAAGTGCAAAGTCCTCCACTTTGGTTCTAAGAATCCCCACCATGATTATACTATGAATGGTACTAATTTGAACAAAGTGACTTCTGAGAAAGACCTTGGTGTAGTTATTACAAGAGATTTGAAGTCATCTAGGCAATGTGCAGCTACTGCTGCAAGGGCAAATAGGGTGCTTGGGTTGATCAGGAGGAATTTTAAGAGTTTTAGTAAAGAAATTGTGCTAAATTTGTATAAGCAGCTGGTTCGACCCCATCTCGACTATGCTGCACAGGCCTGGAGTCCCTTCTTTGAAAAGGACAAATTGCTTTTAGAGCAAGTTCAGAAGAGAGCTACCCGACTCATACCTGAGGTTAAAAATCTACCTTATTCCCAAAGGCTTAAGCTGCTTGGGCTTACCACTTTGGAGCTGAGAAGGATTAGGGGGGACATGCTCCAGGTATACAAATTTCTATCTGAAGGGAATCCTTTGTTAGCTTGCAGTTATTTAAAGGTCCAGAGTAATCCTCGGGTTAGAGGCCATTGCAAAAAGCTTGAAAAGTCTTTTGCTAGACTTGACATTAGGAAGTTCAGTTTCTCTCATAGGGTTGTTAGTGAGTGGAATAGCCTGCCTGAGTGGGTTGTTAACTCCACATCAGTGCACCGTTTTAAGGTTAATATTGACAAGTTTTTCCATGACTGTGGTAGAATCTAATCTTTCTGGGCTCTTTAGGTGTTGGTGGTTTGCTTTGTTTTGGGGGGTTTTTGGATTACAGGGCATCTTATGGGGCCTTTACAGCCCTCCTTTGCCCTTGAACCTGTTATGTTATGTTATGTTATGTTATGTTATGTGCAAGAAACTCATTAAATTTATTGGAAATGCTGCGAACATTGGCAAATCACCAATCTTCCTACAAAAATACTTCTTCTCACTAATTTTAGAATCAGTCTTGGCTAAAACTAAACCAGATACCTGCCTTGTAACGGCTGACCTCGCCCCTGCACCTAGTTTGACACTTGAGAGTCAACAGCCTGAGAAACCAGTCTCCCCAACTCAATTAGCCCCTGTGCTCGACAAGTGTACAGTAACCCATCGTTGGCAAAAAGGTCCCTCCTATTCACAAAACCAGCCCATGTACATAACTACATAGGCCTAGGTGGGTAGTATAAATGCCTTTTTATTTCCTTTGAACAGGATGAACCCAGGCATTACAAAAATGTAACAAAGGTCAAAAGGTTAAATGAGGAAAACAGGAAAGTGTTTGGATTTATCTCATTCTGTATAAAGCATAAATAACGAGCGTCATTTATCGTCCCACGACTCCCACCACTGTAGTACTATGTACTAGGAGTAGGCCTAGGCCCTAGACCTAGTACTACTACTGTACGTACTAGTTCTAGACGGCACCGTCACAGGTTCGCTTCGCACAACTATAACCAATGTTATCTGTGCATGATTTTTCTTACTGTAGGAAACCATGCCTAACGTAAGAATCTAACGATAGAGTCCAACATCACATTACTGGCACCAAATTTCCGAGAAAATATTATGATACTTGCACACTTCCTTGACCGGGTCCTATGGACTAGCCAGGCTAGAGCTAAAATGAATGTTCAAATCTTAATTGTCTGTACCTTGAAATTGACCCTGTGTAACTTACTTCCAAAACTTAGTGTATCCTACTGTAACGTAACGTCAGCTAGGCCTATCTAAATTTCGTCCCATTAAAATAATTTACGTACACGATGGTCCTTTCCATTTGAATCAAAATATGAGTAAACATTCCCCTTAATTCAACTCAAAATGCTTCATTTGATTAAGGCAAAATTCTTCATGATTTCGACGAAAAGTTATCAACATCCCAAGCCGCCAATTTACGAGTGAGAAAGTGGGAGTAGGATACGAAGGTGGCACACAACTGAATAGAAAGTGTACTAAGTGATTGATGCTACGATGACGATGCATCGATCACTTTGAACACTAAGTTCTCTGTAGTGGGTTACCGGTCGTTTCGCCCCCTTGTCAGTTCGTCCCCAGTGGAAGTCGTTTCGCCCCCAACATGGAGGTCGTTTCGCCTCCAAAATACTTCTGAGTTTGACATGGAATAAACTGACCTTAAAATGCAGTTGTCTAGTTGTCATAACAGTGATTTTCACAAGTTACGACTGTTTTCAAGAATGTGACAAAAACCAGCCAATGATAAGTCAAGTGGACCTAGTATTCTCTTGCACGTCCAGAATAAATTAAAGTTTGACATGCAAGTTTAGCATTTGTTTAAAATTTTTCGACTTTTGCGACAGTTATTAGAAGAAAGTAATAGAACCAAACAAACAACCACAAGATATGATGTGTGAACGTTAACATAAAGAAGCACATGAACGATGTGGTAACGATAACTTAGACAGAAATCCTAAATCGATCTACTGTCAACAAAATTAACACTCATGAGCAATTGTGCACGAGCGAACAGTAATGCGGTTATAAGTTAGGTCTAACTAGTACAAATGAACAACTTGTTTTACCTTTGAAAAATGAGCCCAATCTCATCCTGAATGAGAATTAAATAAGAACTTCACTTCACTTCATGGAAATCGATTTATTTCTAAAACATTCACTTGTTGGAAAGGAACTTACCTGATTCAGAAAATTTAGGGGGCGATCTGGTAGGTGTTTGGGGCGAACTGGCAGATCTTAGGGGGCGAACTGGTTAATGCTTGCGGGCGAACTGGTATTTAATTTAGGGGACGAACTGGCAAGGGGCGAACTGGCAAGGGGGCGAAACGACAGGCTACCATCGAAGCGTTCTTCTTCTTTCCGGAAAATGTGCACCATCCGTAAAATCGGACGTTCCCTCGCCATGCATGCGTCGGATGTGGTCCCCCTAAGCCCTAACAAAGCTAGTGATAAGATTTACCCGGTCTTTATGACCGTGGGTACTATATGTGAGATTATCTGGGAGACTGTTCCAATCATTCCCCCAAACTTATTTTGAAGAAATGCTAAGTAACTCAGTTTTCATCTAATTTCTCTTTAAAGTATCTTTAATTACATTTCATGACTTTACTATTACATATTCAAGGTAAACCAAGCAGTTATCTGTAGTAAATTTCACATTTGAAGAGAAAAACATTGTCACATGACTCCCAACAGCCAATCATGAAACTGGACAGTCTACTACACTTCTTCAATCTTGGAAGACAGCTCCTGCCCTTTAACGCATTAGGCAGGAGGCTAAATTTGTAACAGTTAGTTCTGGAGTATGCTTGACACAAATGAAGGTTGTGGGAATGACGCCGATTATTTTAAAATTTACTACCCATTATGCGCCTATGCGAATTCTAACGGATCTTGGGTGGTTCACTCTCGGCCATGAAGGCCCACGAAGGACCGCCAGATGTTGCTTACTGGGTTATGCATTCCGCGAGTTCTACGGACAGGGTGGCTATGTCTGTCCTTTGGAATATGAGCCTTACCAAAGAAACCGTTAGTAAAAAGAATCAAAATATTTTGCAGGCTGTGACGCTTGGTTAGCGTAGGGAGGTCAAGATCCTTCAGGATCGATGTCATAGACCCAGGTCCTCGAGCAAAAGCTTCTAACTGAACATCACGAAAACAGAAGGACAGATTCCTTAGGAGTATGCCAAGAATTATGTTGCTCTTATTGCAAATAGCCTGAATGTACTTATCCCAGTTGAGATTCCTTGTGATACAAACCCCGAAGTATTTGACCGAATCTACCTTAGTTAACTCCTTACCATTCAAGGCATAATCGAAAAGAGTAGAACTCCTCTTGCTCATGAGAAAAAAAGGTTACATTTGGAGGGCTGAAAACGCATGTCCCAGGTTTTAGCCCAAAGACCAGTGGCGGCACCAGGATCAAAAAGTGGGAGGAATGGTGGGGGGTGGGGAGAAAATGCTGGAGCACAGGCGGCGGAAGCGGGGGGGGGGGAGGCCCACACTGATTTTTGAAGAGATTTGGGGGGGGGGAATGCCCCCCAATAACTGAATGTCGCAAAAAATGTTTCAAAAGTAATTAAACAAATTAAAGTTGCTTTTATTGCATTTCGGCTATTCTTTGGCTCAAATATTACTTTTCAGAGTGCAAAAGTTGCAAAGCTTCCCGGGGCTTCGCCCCCTTAACCCCACATTAACGATAACCTGTAGGAGAGTTTATTTTCGCCCTTCAAACAGTTGCAGGGTATTCTGCAATTGTGCCCCGCTCTGAATTTCGGAATAAATTCAGGTAGATTGTGACCAGCTTCATATCTTCACATCTCTTGACTTTTACTCATCGGGTTTCAGGATGGATTTTCTCACAGATTTGGAGTGGCTAAAATTTGTTACCTTGGTGTTGATTAAAGTGTGCTCCTGGCATCTGGCATGTTTCTACCTCATGTAGGGTTATTTTTAAATTCCTGGGGATGCACAAAATCGTTCCGATCATACTTGGTGTGGTGGGTAGAATATTTGGGTCTATTAGCTCGAAAAGCTATGACCGTTACTTCACAGATAATCACAACACAATGCCCGAGTATCCAAATTCTTTCAAGCATTTGCCCGAAAATGGAAAAGTATCATAGTAAGGGTAACATAGTTACGAAAGGTTAAGACATAAAATAGTCGCGACACATTTGGGAAGCCTGTGGCTTAAAAGAAACAATTATTCTTGAGACTGTTTTAAAATCTTGTATAACACATTACATGAAACGGCCGATTATTTTAATACCTTCAAAAATTTGCAATTCTCATGGAAAATAAAGAAGGATCTACAACACATTTGGGTAGAATGTGAAAAAAAGGTTTTCATCATCCCAACTTCACACTGTAGTGTTGCAAAAATTTGCCCGAAATGGTCAAATATTCGGCCAAAAGGTTAAAAATGCTGGGACATTTTCAATTGCCAAATTAATTCAACGGATAGACAGGAGGGTGTTCAGGTGCCCAAAAGTTTGTCATCTATCCTGCTCTAGAGCCAAATACGGGCAATGGTTATGAGAATCGGGTACTTTGTTTTTCGATACTTAAATGATGCAGGGTGAGAATGTCTTCCCGTAAGTCTGCTTGAAAATTCATTTCAAGACACCTTGTAACGTGACAATTCTGTCAATAAGTTTTACTAGTAATAGAAGAAAATTCATCTACTTCATTTTATCCAATGGTAGTGGTACATTTTATCTGATTCTTCTAATCAAAATAGCTACTGCTAAGATCTCCATAGCCTAATTTTTTCAAAAGTAAAATCATATATAGTCGGAAGTTCGAGCATAAAATTTTTTCAATATATATTGAATTTAGCCAAGAGTCGCAAAAGAGTAAAATTAATTGGCATGTTTTCAATTCCGTTTTATAGTTTTTTCCCGGAAATATGCAAGACCATATCATCCATTGGTAGCGGTACATTTTGTCTGGTAATATTTTGATCAAAATAGCGACTGCTTAGATCCCTCTACATAAGCCTGGAAAATGTCATTTTTGACTGTCTTAGGGGTCCGAATTTTCAAAATTAGTTTCAAGGGAACAATTTTTTAAAAAGGGAAATCAAAATAGTGACTGCTTTTATTCCCCTATAGGCCTAGGAAATGCCGTTTACGACTGTCTGAGATGTCCGATATTTCACATTTTTTTCTGTACGCATCTCGCCAACTATTGGTGGCGCTCCGCTGTGTCTTTTGGACTGAATTTCACTTTGAAGTGAACGTTTATCTGCAATTGAAAACTCAAAATAGAGATTGCTTAGATCCCCTTTATAAGCACGGGAAATGTCATTTTCGGCTGTCGGAGAGGTATAAAATTTTCTTCCAATTTTCTGGACGCTCCGCACCAATAGTGGTGGCGTTCCGCTTAGATTGTCTTAAGAATTATACATTTTTCGGGCAAAAATTCTTCTGCCCCCAAATTGAAATGCTCCCTTACGCTTATGGAAATACCTGCGATCAAACGTGCACTGGAACAACTGATTGCAACATACAAGCAGGATTTCGGATTTGTTATCATGGGATGCATAGTCCAGTGGAGCGATGAACTGAGCTAAACAGTCTCTTAAAAGTGTGTTTGAACATGATAAAAATCACAACATTTTCTCACCAGAATTAAAGACAATAAAACCTTACAAATGCCATTTCCAGGCATCTGGGAGATGTTAAAATCCAAAATTTTCTTGATACTTTCCGCGCCAACTGATGATGGCCCTACGCTTAGATAATAAATTGCAGCCCCCTACAAAAGCATCACGCCCCGACAGCCTCCCCCCCCCCCAAAAAAAAAAAACGAAATAAATACTAGCTACGCCACTGGTTAAAAGGAAGAAATGGGGAAGGCGGTGGAAAGGGAAACTTAGGAGTGACTGGGACTTAGCCACCCCTGTCCTGCCGCCTCTGGATTACCTCTGGCGTCAGGATTTGCCCGACAGGGGACCAAGCTCCCCGACAGAGGGACCAGCATTTCGAAGCCCCGACAAAGGTGATGAGTTCCCAATGGGACGTGTCCGGCAGAATTTGAGGCGCCCGTAGCCCCTTAAAATTTGGGGATACCTTCTTTACAATATTTAAAGATGCCGAGCTTGTTGAAAATAGGGAGCAAACATGTCAATTTGCCCCCAGAAATTCAGGCAGATTCAATAAAGCAATAGGCACAATTGATAAAATCAGACATGATGTTTTATATTGATGACAGGGTTTCGAGAAAACATCAATTTGAGCCTATTTTAAAGATAAACTGCTTCAAAATGCGCCCTATGTTTTGTGCATATGCGTGTCAAAGGGGTCCTTATATGCGTGTTTGTTTGCATGTGAATAGGAGTGTGGATGGATTTCTTATATATGCCCTTGCTGCACTTCTTCTGCTTCGTCAAACATGCAGCATCGAATGTAACATAATTAAATTTCTTTGGCTCAGTGGGGTAACCAGAGGGACTTAGGACCCCCTCCCATCGCAATATCCGACAAAGTCGGATATGAAGGGTAAATGTCATAGAAACACTTTTTATTATTACAATCAAAGAGTAATGTAAACGACATCACCATTAGCCCTTCGAGAGAGCAAAACTATTTTGGAAGGGGAATTTTACCCCTCTCCAGGAAGGCGAATAAGAATGGCGTTGATGAGACTTCCTGTAGGAAATATGGATGTAATTTTGCATTTTTTTTAAGTGAACGTTTCACTGCAAAAACTCCGATAAGAGTTGCGTGGATTCTGCTAACAAGCCTCGTGAAAGACCATTTTTGGCTACCTGACGATCGCGTTTTTCAATTTTTTTATGCTCCGTCCAACCGACGGCAGTTATGCTCAGATAAAACTGAACCAAGAAATTCCAAGACCGAGTTTCACATCAGTGGCGTAAACAGGAATTTCCTGAAGGGGGAGGGGGTCATGCCGTATGCTGAGTGATGGCAGGCCTTGGGTGGGGGTCTAATGGGAGACGGTGCCCCCCTCCCCTTTGAATATTTTTTGGCCTTTTCAAGGAGCCTAGATGCTAAATGATGCAACATTTTCGACTTTGACAGGAATGGTGTTGAAAGTTAAACTGTGGTAGTAAATAGGGAGAAAACTGAAAATTTTATGTTTAACACTCAATCTTATATCATGTACGCTACCTTTGAAGAACAATTTGTTTTTAAATTTGCATATTTGTAGTCAAAATAAAAGAGCACTGGCCAGTGTTTGGCATGGATGAAGGGGCATTTCAGTTTTGTATTATTCAGCCGTAAAGACTATCTAGTCAGAGCGCCACCACCAGTTGGCACGGAGCAGAAAATTTCCAAAAATCAGACCCTTCAGATGGAAGGAAATATCATTTCCTAGATTTATACGAAGAATCCTAGCAGTGGCTTTTTTGTCGTTTACAATAAAAGGCTAAAAATAAGTGAGCCAACTGTAAAGGGATCAGAAAGTTATCAAGAAAATACTTTGACCCGAAAATGTGACTATCGAAGCGGAGTACCACCTTTAGTCGGAGTGTAGAGAAAATTTTTAAAAATCGCGGCCTCTCCGATGGCCGCAAGTTGCATCTTCGTGCTTGCAAAGAGAATTAAAAACAGTCAAAATGTTTAGCTTTTGTTTGCAACATTTAAAAATCAGGAACTTGCTGAGTGATCAGAGTATTAACTACCACATAATGCGTATCACTACCATTAGATTAATGGTCTTCAATCTTTTCGGGGAAATCTATTAAGCGGAATTGAGAATATACTGATGTTTCTTTATTGTGAATCTTGGCTAACTTCAAGACCCGCCTAATTAATGAAGTTGTCTAGGTGACTGCCTGAACTACCGACTTTAAATTATTTTACCCCTCACTGAATGGAGGGTAAATCTCACTGAATGGAGGGTTTCACCAATCCCTGTTTCTATATATGAAAATAAAACTTTTGCTTAAAACTTCCCCTTTAAGTCCAGCCTCTTTTACTACCGGTATCCCATCCCCACCCTATACTCAGCACACCTCTCTAACCACTTTAATGTTGGTTTATAATGAGTTTAGAAAGATCATAAAAAGGGCATGCTAGCTACACTTTGACGTTAAAGTATCTAAGAGAGAATTACAAACGTGATAGCACTAAAACTAAATATTTCTGACGAGTGTTGTGAATGTATACATCGGAGTTTTTAGTGAATAAATGAGAAAAATTTGAAGGCAGAATATTTATGGTAAAGCGATAGGCAAATGTTTTTCGATAGGCGAGTTTTAACAAGTTCAGAGAGTGACGTAAAAGTACACATAGAGGACATTTTAGAGAAAAGGGTAGAGTCAATGCTTCATTTGGTCTTTACTGACCTTGCGGGACCACTTAACACTACAGCTGAAGAAAGTTTTAAATATGCAGTGACATTTGTCTATAATTATTACACTTACCGGTATTCGATAATTATTGTAAATGTTTTACGCGTCCCATTTTGGGGAAGTGAAATATATTTTAAGTTACACTGAAAGGGAGTTCACGTGTGAAGAGTTCCACGAAGTACTTACCAAAAGCAAAGTAAAACGTGACACATTTCTAGCCAAACACTCGCTGCATAAGTTAAAATGGTACTAGTTCAAATCCTGGCTGTAGAATCATTTATGAAAAGAGCTCGCTGTGTATTGTTGATGTCTGAAAAACCCCGATCCGATGTAGTCATGACTGCAGCTTACTACTATATATGATTCTACAGTAATTGCAATCGCATTAATACTTCCTGTTTCGCATTTGCAAAAAGCCAAATGTGAAAAACATGCATGTATTTGACATTGTTTGTTATACGCATGACCAGAAAGGGAAACATAGACGTTTTGGAACATAGAACAGTCATCATTATAAATTGGATTGATGATATTTTACTTGCTAATCTAAGCAGACTAAGAGCCGATATGATATAGGTCTTTTAAAGCTTCAATGGAATGAAACACTTTGTCCCATCAACACTTTTTATAAACGAATCCGGACAACAAGTGATGGGCTGACTTTTGTCGACCATAGCTGGGGTGTATCATCAGTTAATCTATCAATTTCACTAAACTGGCACAAGCGTTGGTCGGATTCGTCTATACTGTACCCTAAGGGAGAGGGGGGGGGGACTAGAGGCCATATACACCAGCTTAAAATTTAAAAATTTATTACTCTACCGTCCTGAATCGAAATGTCACGAATATCAACAAATAGGTGCTCAAAACGCTAGGCAAACAAGTTTCACGTGAACGTATTTTTACAGAAAGTAACCATGACGGCCATCAGTTCTGAAGATTTTTTAAGTTTATTGGCTGGAAAGGAACATTTTTGAGAAAAAATCACCCACACTTCTTTGATAATGCATATTTCGTTTATCCAACAATGTAAAAGTAGCCACACCGTTGTTCCTGACTCTGTCCATGATGAAACAGGTTTTTATGAATAATCAACCAGACGCGTTCAATTCGAAAAAGTAAAGTGAAACGCTCCATTCACTCGCTTGTAATATCTGGTAAAATGAGAGCCAAACACTCGAAAGGCCAACGCTTGAAACGCTTTTTTCTGTGAAGTGGCACTTTGACTTAAACTTTCCGCTAAACATTGTTACCATCAACAACTCGATTTACGCGTCCAGTTCTCAAATGAAGTTCGAACTATTACCACGTGACTTTTACTCCGCCTAGTGGAAATCTAAAGCGCAAAAATTTCAGGACGCGGACGTCAGCTCGACGACGTGAATATATAGTACTAACAGTGGGTTAAGACTCAGCATCTCCCAGTTTTATTTAAAGCCTCGTACACACCCGCCCGGTACACACCGCCACGGCTACCTAAGACTCTCCGTCGTGGAAAATGTACATAAATTGTAAACACTTCTTTGATAGTCGTGGCCGTGTGAACCAGAATTAAAAGTACCGATTGCATCCAACAACTACGATTGAAAATGTTCAATCCCGACGGCTTACTACACGACGGGACTCTAGTGGTGAAACTGGCCACACCGCCAGGACTACAGCCGACGCGAGGTCTTGTCTCTTATCTGTTGGTGTCGTTAGTTGTCGTGACAGCATTTACCGGGCTTTACACACAATGCGATTCTCCGCGACGCAACTCCTGGCGACGAGATAAATCAAAGACGTCACAAAAAGTGGAATCATTGAAATCTAAGTTTGGGATTTCTTTGAGTGGAAGGCTCATCTTATAAAGCTTCCCCTATTCTTGCAACGAGAAATTGGCACTGTAACAACTAGCGACGCTCTTCCCTACCCTAACTCAAAAAGGTGGCTCTCGGGAAGGACTTCGAAGTGGGTGCTGGATACTTTTTTTATCGGTCCAATGCACATTCAGCTCAGAAGATTAAAGTGCCATTTTCAGCCATGTGGAAAGTTTTTAAAGACAAAATTTTTCTTGTACGCTTCGCGCGAAATAATGGTGGCGCTCCACTTAGATAGTTCTCCTGGCACTCAGCCCCCCCCCCCCCATCTCGATTTTTTTTTTCATTCGACCGCTCCCAGGTAAATTGCATAATCGTTGACGCTTGTAGAAACAAATATTCAAAATGAATGTGCCCATTTTATGTTGGACCCTACCTTAAAAAAGATCCTCTATTCGCCCCTGCCCTAGAAAACTATCAACCCTAATTGTGTTATGAGCATTTCATTATTATTTTTTTTATGCGATGTCCGATTTTCCAAAATATTAGAAGTGTTTCAATCGTCTCGACCAGTATATTAGACCTTCGGAATGTTTTTGAGAAATAAAGGTTTGCCTTAAAACTCCCCTAAAGGCGTTTGAAGGCGTATTTTGCGCCAAATTTCATTTCTGAACCTGGGCAGCTCTTGAACTCTGGGTCCGAAAGGGACCCTGAATTCATATGGTCCAGGTTAGGGGGTAATCTCTCTGATAAGCCCCAAAATTTCAACACATATGCATTTGGGAACGCTAAATTTCGTTCATTTTTTAATTGCATATCTCACTCCTCTTGGGAGAAATGGATTTCAACTGACCCCTCCGATCCGAATGAAAGTGTCATGGCACAGTGAACTGGACCCCATGATTTCAAAAATGATGTTTATAGTGCCCTTACACACACGATGGAGACACTATTCACTCCATCAAATGTTAACGAGCGGCTTTTCTCATAAATCGTAATAATAATGTTGGGGTAAATTTCGACTTACAAGGGCTTCTGTAAAAAAGGGGAATCAGTCATGGCAACAGTGGATTATATGTAATATAGAAAACACGTGCACATGTTCTCAATGGGGTGCTCGGGTTAAGGCCCCTCTAAAAGTTACAGTAAGGTCCCAAGTTTGAATATAACGTACAAGTGTTAATTTATTTATTTTTATTTTGTAAAAAGACTCCGTCACATGGGTCCAGTCTTTCGATAAAGATAGCAGCCGCACTTTTCTAAATATATAAGTGAAATATGGCAAACTTTAAGATGTCGGGTGCTACCTCACTTGTCATCGTAATCCTCACACAGGCAAGGTTATGAACATGATTTCGTTTGAATCTCTTAAGAATGCGTGACATGTTTTTAATGATGTAGGTATCGATTATTATTTGTTCATCAATACCACGAAGTGGGATCTAAAGGCTTGCGATATAGAATAGAAAAAATGATAAAATTTAAAAGTATGCGGTTCATTATATTGACTTTGTATGTGTAAAACACACCTAGCTAAATGGTTTTATATTTGAAACAATTTTTGCACACAAATGTACTGCAGATTGCTATTGGCTGCCACGGACCTTGAAATGATGCACTGATTAATTTTAAATTGTTCATCCAGACTGCAGAATGTCAGTTAAAGTCTTAAGAGGTAGCAGTGGCGTAGCCGCGGTGAGGGGACCAAACCTTGTAATGCAAAAAACACCAAAAATGGCGTTTTTTTCTCTCTATCCTTAGACTTTTTCCGCCTTTTGTGGTCATTATATCAATTTTGTATGTGTAAAACATTGTAAGCAAAATGGCTTCACATTTGAACACAATTTTGCACACAAATGAAAGGCAGCTTTGTGCTAGCTAGCACGGGCCTTGTAACAATGCATGTATTACATTTTAATTGTATATTAAGACGACGAAACGGCACTTAAAGACTTAAGGGTAGAACAATTGAGTTCCTGTGAAATTAAACTTTTGGGTTCATTAAATGAATTTTGTATGTGAAAAACTTTTTTAGCAAAATGGCTTCAGTGCACATTTAAAGACAATTTTGTACACAAATGTATGCCAGCTTAGTGCTAGCTCTCACGGATCTTGTAATGGTGCACGTATTATATTTTTATTGTTTATTTAGACGACGGAACGAAACTTAAAGGCTTAAGAGGTAGAATAATAAGGTTCCGATGAAATTTATAACTTTTTGTTTCATATCATATCAATTTTGTAGTGTAAAGAATTGTCAGCAATTAAATGGCTCCACATTTGAAGATGATTTTGTACCTAAATGTATGGCAGCCAGTGGCGGAGCCAATGGGGAGGGGGGCAGGGGGCAGGGGCAGGGGGCAAGTTGCCCCCGGAAAATATTTTTGGGAAATTTGTTGAATTTGGGGAAATTTCAAGTTGACGAAATAATACTTCCTTTTCCTATTTCTTTAAAGTTTTCTCACTATACGTAATCGTGAAACATTTCTCATGCTTAACTCGAATTTCCATGCAACGTATTTCCCCAGATCTCATCTGTGTCACTGCAGCATGAAGCGCGCTTGACTCGCGTTCCGCAGAAATGCCCTCTTTGCAGCAGCGTGAAGGTTCTCTGGTACACTTGCATGGTATTTTGATCAATCCGGCGTAAACTGTGTAACACTGACAGGTTATACGAGCATAGGATACCATACGGCGAACTAGTTCCCTACGTATTGTTGAGCTTATATCATGTTCATCAACTTGATGTGCTAGTTGTGGATAATACGTTGCTAATAAATAGTAACATAACCATAGCCTCGTGAACGAAATATTCCCTCATTTAATTTTCACAATTTCACCGTTTGTTTTCGTTCCACAACCATTATATTTATATTCGATTTAAGACAGTCAGCAGTACATCCCTGTACTAGGCCTTAGAGTTTCCATTTTTTCCTTTTTATATATATTGTGAACAAATTGTCTCCTTAAAGGGCCAAACCTCTCACCCCAAACTACAATTTTGGTACGGGGATACCGAAATTCTCAACTGGCTCAGCTCTTTGATTGACAGTTAATTATCAAACAATGCAGAGTACCAAAGCTTATATTACACAGAATGAACGGTACTGAGAGTGTTTTGATTATATAAATTGAGATTTTCTTTACTCACCTTGAAGCAATAAAGTGAGATTGTATGATGAGAGTGAATTTCAGACAATTGTGGGCCGGGCTTTGGTAAGAAGGTTAGGAGAATTGGTACTGTTTGGGGTGAAAGAACCGCGGCCTTAAAAGGGGCGCATTGAATTAATATCGATAACTTAATGAGAGTGGAAAACGGTCACTATGACATGACAATGCTTATAGATAGCATAATAAGTCAGGCTTCATTTCCAATAGTTATG
The DNA here is from genome assembly GCA_037179385.1 of Holothuria scabra. Lineage (NCBI taxonomy): Eukaryota > Metazoa > Echinodermata > Holothuroidea > Aspidochirotida > Holothuriidae > Holothuria > Holothuria scabra. The sequence goes on from CM074182.1 coordinate 42,883,103, forward strand.
GGAAAAGCTAAAATTTTGAATTTTGTAATTTCCTGACTTGTAACCGTTTTGTGTCGCGGTCACGAATTTTTGAAAAGCGAATTGAACCGTTAAGTACTCAGTTATTTGTTTGTAGGATATGGGGATTGTCTAAGATTGATCATTTGTCATTGGTATGTGAAGAAAACTTAACGGGTTTGGAAAAAATTTGGAATTTTATGAACCAACTCAACGAGACTCTAGTCTGACTCGAGTCCCAAACTCACCGGACTCGACTCGACTCGAGCCACCACTTTCCAAGGACTCTACCTGACTCCAGTCACCATAAAATAAAATTTGAAAGACTCGACATGACTCGAGTCACAGAAGTGAATGACTCGACTTGACTCGAGTCTTTGTCCACAATGACTCGAGTCACACCCGAGAGTAATAACACACAAAAAAAAATTTCATCATCGGACGCAAACCAACTGAATGGTCCTTGCTTTATATGCTCTCCTATATCTTTTCATAGGGGATCCTAACACACAGCTCTGCTTAACATTTGTACTGTAGCGCCGTCAATTTCACGGGATTACTTGAACAACTAACTTCTCGAAGCTGAATGTCCCGGTCCCGAATGCGTGCAGTGTAGTACTAACGTTAATGATACCAATCCTTGTAGAACCTCCTTGATGATACGGTGCCAGTTTCCCATGCATTGTCTATAGCAGCCTAGTATACAGTAGTACAGTATACTATGCTCCACTTTAAGATCACTTGTTTCCCTCGCCTCTGTACCAGTATGTGGTATTTTGACTTGAAGCAGCTGAATGTGTGACGGAAAAAATTCATAAATCCACGTAGGCCCATTCAGTTGGTAATAATCTGTTATTGGTATCGAGGATTTAGATTATTAACGAAATCAGTTTGTTTACGGGAACACATGTGGCTGCTGGTGAGCCACAGTTTAGGCCTGTTATTATTATTATATTATCACTTGTTTACGTAACATTTGGGCCTAGGCCTAAGTGTCGTGAAATTCGTAGCAATAACGTTAGTGTTTATATGTTGGCAACTTCGCAGCAAGATTAACCCTTTACCGTTGTTTGGGTCCTTTTGGACCCATGCGGGGAGCTCGGCTGTCACACATCTTTACTGTTTCATGCGGAGCTCGAAACTGCGAGTAGCTAGGCTAGGTCTACCCGAAAATTCGGCCACAACAACCAGAGAGACAATAGTTCAAGGTCACAGGGTCAATGGCCTACGTAAGCTGACGCGGGGCGGGCTACGTCCGCTTTTCCGCTCACTCCCAAGGCGCGCAAATATGCCCCGATCGGAGCCCACGGTAAAGGGTTAATCTAAAATGTCTGCACCACTCGGCTGAAATGGTTTCATGCACACACGCAGAGACAGTGGCATCAGCTTTGCAGTAAGCACACTCCATGGGCTTATTTTTAACCCTTTACTGTTGTTTGGGTCCTTTTGGACCCATGCGGGGAGCTCGGCTGTCACACATCTTTACTGTTTCACACGGAGCTCGAAACTGCGAGTAGCTACCCGAAAATTCGGCCACAACAACGAGAGAGACAATAGTTTAAGGTCACGGGGTCAATGGCCTACTGAAGCCGCCGCGGGGCGGGCTACGTCCACTTTTCCGCCCACTCCTGAGGCGCGCAAATATGCCCTGATCGGAGCACAACGGTAAAGGGTTAAGTAATAATAATAGGGTGAATCGTCGGTCTATATGATGAGGTTTATGTGCGGAAGAATACTGCCTAGTTTGTGTTGTACATGTATGGCTTGAGACTCAATGAAAGTTTTGCAGTGTAGTGAAGGAGTTTAGGTATTTGATTAGGCCTAGGCCTATATCTGAGTGTTCTTGTAGTAGATGAATTATGTCACTGCTCAAAGTGTAAAGATTAGTAGGGTATAAGGTAGTCCAAGATAATGTGTGTATTCCAGACTTCACATTTAGGATTGGTAACATTTTCGAATGACTGTATTTTGATGTTACAGTGGACACAACAGACCCTGAGTGTGTTAATCTGCCAATCTATGTAGAATAAGTCTAATCTATATAAGTCTAATCTATAAGTCAAATTTCACTTGAAAGTACAAGTGTGGGTATTCTTAACGCCCCACTATAGGCGTACGAGGTGGGGTTGCAGGGCTTAACCCCTTCCCCCCCCCAATTTCAGTGTTCTAACAATGATAGCAGAAGTAACATGCATTGGCAGGATAATAGGTGCATGGTGGAGCTTGGCCCAACCACCACTTTTCCACACAATAGAAAAATGAAAATAATGAGAGGAGGAGAGATCAGAAGAATTATTAAGGCATAAGCAATGTAAAATTAAAGACAGGTTACAAATGGTACAGTACCATATAAAACAACACAAAACATGATTTGGGGGCATACATGTATGTGGTGGGGTGGCTTCAAATTGCCATTCATGTTTTAAGTCTGGTTCATGTTTAAGTTAAACGCTTTTGTTAATGCCATGAAATTGAGACAAATCCAGGAATGGGTTGCCTGCTTGTTTGCAATTGCACTGAACAAATTGTAGTGGTGGGACCTTAATTCCCTTCAAGTAGTTAAAATGGTCAGGTTTGTACAGTGATCTCTTCCCAAGTGCAGGGTTTCCCCTGGGTATTTGAGAGTGTGAGGTGGTAACTTGCCAGAGAGGAAGTAAGGCACTGAAGGCCCCATGATAGCTTGAAGCCCTCCCACCACTGGCTGGGGGTCCAGGAGGCAAAGCCCCCCTGAAGCTCTGGGGTTTTAAAATATTATAAATGCTAGAATGAGGTTCTTAAATAGAAATGTTGGGAAAAAGCTATTCAGACACCTGTGAGTAGATAGAGTGATTGAAAGTTCACCCAAGTTTAAAGCCCTTTGTAAACTAGTCTATCTGATTTTTTTCCTTTTGAAATCTACCTACTAAATGCAAAAATGAATTTTTAGAAAGGGTTAGGTAGCCAAGTTGAACTAAACAAAGTATTGGTTGTTTGACCATTGTCTAAAAGTTACCAGGGTATGGCACAAACACTTTGCTGTTCATACTAAAGCATTTCCCATGAATTTTTTAAACTTGTGGAGGGGGGAGGCTCCCCTTATATTGTCCCCTTTCCTCATGTATGCAGCCACATTTTGGAGAGAGTATTGTCAAGCTAAGCTGGTTGTCTTTGGGTCAACTAATTGGAATCATTTATGCTTTACTTATTATCTAGTAAGTACAGGTACAGGTAACAGCAATATGAGGGCCCTTTGTGGGAGGGGAGCAAAAGGGGTGGAATGGGACAGGGGCCATGACTCTTTTCTTTTACCTCAAATGGCTGCAGATACATAGTTGAGAGTGGGGTACAGTAGGTTGCAGCTCCTCTATTGGATTTGAATGGACATGGAAACATCATATGAGTTTGATTCATGTAACAGTTATATGTATGGTAATAAAATTAAAGTTTAATGGAAGTCATTTTCACAAGAGCTTGCTGTCTTGTCAGTATATCACCCCTTCTACAGTATGCCAAACAACTTTTCCAGGAACATGTTACATATTTGTACACACTTTGAACCGAAATTGTATCAAAATTCTCAGCACTGCAGCTTTACTTGTACAGTCACCAGACTCCTACAAATTACACATGTTCACTGAAGGCTAGGTTCTTAAAATATAGGTTTTACACGTTAGGCAATGGCCAATGTAGTAAGCCACTCTGAAGAAGGATGTTCTGTTAAGAAAACCTGTTGAATTAGAGCTTGCGATTATCATGCAAATTGTTGTTTTGGGGTCTTTTGCACATGTCAGGTAAATGCTTTTGACATTTTTATGGAGGTGTGATGGCTTCACTTGCTTTCCATGCTTCAATTTGAAGCCTTTTGCTGTAGCCAGTCATGATCATCCATAGCAGTATGATTGCACCTATGTACTGGCTAATCAAAATGTAATTCCTACATTATTCATTGTAATTATACCTGTAAGCTATTTTACTGATATTTCTAGTCCCTTTTCAAGAGTCTGCCTGAATAAATTCTCCTTGCGAAAGTTCTTTAGCACATTTGGATTTTGGAGGGAATTTTTGGCCAGTTTAGAACTCTTTGGGTGCAAATCCAAGTTGTTTAACAGCATTTGCAAAAGCAAGAGAAATATATCTCAGGTTTTTATTGTTTGTTGTTAAGTCAATATCCTCTACTTGAATTACATCCAAATTATTATATTTAAGAAAAGCTAGAAAAGAAATCCAAACCTTACAACTTAAAGCACATTAGTTGGTGAGGTAAACATTCCAACTAAGTTTGGCAGAATTTTATCTCAGCGAATTATTGGCGATCTTTTGTATCTGCCTATGTGGAACCCCTGTACCTACTGTAGGCCTAGGTATCTTGGTGTCAATGTCATTCTATCCTCATGCTGCTAGAATTGAATAAGACCCCAATGTTTCTTGAGAAAAAGGCGTTTTCTCGAGTGAAGCTTGTCTCTGTTACTGCTGCAGTTAACCACGTTTAAACCAACCTTGTTGCTCTATTGAGCAAATAGTCTTTGAAGAGGGCAAACCCCTTTAACTTTATTGGTTAACTTTAGTTAAAAGTCCAATGAAATCTTTGGGTTTAGAGGCCATTTTGTAAAAATCTTGATAAGCCTTTTGCTATACTTGACATTAGAAAGTTCGGTTTCTCTCATAGGGTTGTTAATGGGTGGAATACTGTAACCTGCCTGAGTGGGTTGTTAACTCCACATCAGTGCACCCCTTTGAGGTAAACATTGACAAGTTTTTCCATGACTGTGGTAAAATCTATTCTTTGAGGCTGGGCTTGGTAGGTGTCGGTGGTTTGCTCTTTGTTATTTTTTTTTTGGGGGGGGGGGGGGTGGGGTTGGATTGCAGGGCATCTTATGGGGGATTTATATCCCTCCTTTGCCCTTAATCTGTTATTTTATGTTATGTTTGGCATGCAAACTGTTCAATAACCATGATTCATGTACAGGCCTTGCATTCCGAGGGATTCAAATACCAGTTCTTTGTTAGAAGTGCTTGCCTTTGGAATACTTTCTGCTATGAAATCAAAATTAAACCATCTGTCTCTTTCTTCTTTCCTACTGGTACAGTACATCTGAGTGCATCCTCCACTTAAGTTGGATCATGAGACACATGAGTTTTCACCCAGTCAACTCTTTAGGGCCCTTTTTATCATTTGTTTTTACTGCACTTGCAGTTTGTTGCTTTGGAATCTACTTTGCTGCTACTTACCTCACCTGTTTCACAAATGGACTGTCTCATTCTACTGCAGAATACTCACTGGCAATGTCTTTTGTAGGTGGCACTATGCCTGCTTGTGATTTTGTCTCTGTAAATCAGTTTAGTGCCTGATGCAGTGATGCACTTTTTGTTTTGGTTGTGTCCCCCCATGTTGGCTTCTTTTAACTGCAACTGTACGCTCTGTGACGGCTCTCGTATGGCCTTTTTGGAGTTTTGACTGAAGACTGAAGACAGTACACATAGTCCAACCACAGATGTTCAAAGTGTAACAGTAGACTACTGTATACAGTACTAAAAAGATCAGTCACGTAACAGATGAAACCTAACCCCCAGAGAGCACACCTGGCCTTTTTTGACATTTTTAGCCTCACTGCAAACCTCAAAAGACCTCGTTAGTCATGTTAGAACCTCAAACGGCAACCATCAATTCCTTGGAAACAATTTTTCCCTCTCTGTCACTTCAAAACAGTAAAAACTGATAAGCAAACTTTTTGTAAGGAACCTCATTATAGCTGCTCAATCGACTCTGGCCACTACTTCGACACTGAGGTACAGTATTGAGTTTATGAATTTCTTTAGAACTGTTTCCTGAAATTGAACGATCATTTTTGGTAGTTGATTGATTCAACGGTGTTTAGACCAAATTTTAGGGAAATCTAAAATCTGTGACGACACCCCATGTGATGCATGGAATTCACCATCACGCCCCAAATTATGTCCTGCTGTACTTTTCCATTGTATGTACAGTATAAGTTGAGTTAGACTCACAGAGATCAGTCGCTGCAAGTTACTTCATGGAAGTACTTACTACAGTATGGTGCATATTTAGTACTGTAGTCATTTGCATGTGCAAAATGAATACTGATGATGACTTATGTGCTAGTTTGCCCCTTCAATTTTGCCATCATAGGGCTCCACCACAGCAAGAATTTGCTGTATTCTAAAGCCCGGTACACACCGCCACGACTACTGTACCTACGACGCGACAAGACTTCACCTGTCGTAGACAATCTGCATAAATCGTAGACATTCTGGCGTTTTCCTAAACCCACGAAAATACCATGTCACACCGCTCCGACACTAATCGATGGAGCGACGCTGCACGTGGCGCGCCATCAATCAGGCTATTCCAGGTTTGAGATTTAGGCCCTACAATAAATTTGAAATGGTTCATTTTTTGGCCTCTGGGTCGCAGTTTATAAATTATTGGCGTGTACAGGCTCTAAAGTAGGCCTTTTACACTGTCCAAAGTTTGCGTATCGTGTCCTTTAAAAAGATTGAACTCGGTATATGAGTTAGTAAGTTAGATGGGCTTTAACGGCTCAGTTTCTAACAGAATTGTCAAAGTCGGGCTGGCCATGGCCTTTTTTCCAGTTGTGGCTCATTGGCTTACTTCTCTTAAGGGCTGTGATTTCCCTGGGACGTAGGCTGGAGGAGGGGGTGCGTGCGGACGCACCTCCCTGCACCAGCTGGAGTTCCGCTCAAAATGAGGCAAAAGAATTCTTCAAAAAACATAAGGCGAAAAAAAAAGCTCAAGAAGACTACGGTGCTACTCCCTTACCAGGGAGGTGTTAGGACCTCTAACACCTCCCTGCTCTGACCGCCGTCTCCACCCAGCACGCTTGTGCCTACATGCAAGAAGATGAATACAAGTCGGCTATTGCAGATTTATCTGCCAGCCAGTGTCTTACAAAGGTATTAACACTTGTTATTTCGAAAATAAATATAGAAAGAAAAATATTCCCCCTAAAATGGAAGTAATTTCTAATTGGCACCTGCAGCTGTAGCATATACTGTAACATGGTTTGATACGTACTCACCTGCTCTCGGTGTTGTGCAATAAAAACATGCAGTAACTGGAACTGTGTACCATGGGTGAATGCTGCGCTCTGATTGGACAAACCGCATGTGGCCTGTTTGTCGCGTCGAAGACGAGTTCACACCAACACAACGAGTACCGCCTAGACCCGACTACGATTGAACATGTTTAATTTTGCCGAAGGCATACGACTTCACGGAATCGTAGTCGTGGGAGTGTTCACACCACCCATACCCCAGCCGACGCGTTGGGTGGTTGCCGTCGTGTCTTGGATCGTCGTGGAGGTGTGAACCGGGCTTAACAGAGGGTCCAACTTTGTCCTACTTGTAAAGATATTATAAACATAGATTCCAAACTTCTATCCCCACACTGTTACTGATAGATGCTCTGGGCCAGTACGTGCCCCCATTTTTAAAAGGCAATCTATACCCACACAATACATTTCTCTGTGTAGGCTGTGGTAATTAGCAGTGTGTTTGAAAATTGAACTCATAAGTTGATCTTTTGTTGCAACTGCAAAAAATGTAAATGCGTGCAAGATTTGCAGATGTATTTAAATGAGGTAAAGAAATATTGGGCTCCAGAAGGTGAAAGGATTGCTGCAAGCAGTCAGAAGGCCTATAGTCAATATTGGTAAGCTTAACCGTATACAGTATGTAAATCAAAGTTATATGGTGCCATCATGGATTTTGGTCCTCGGCACAGGTTTTAATCTTTGTAACATAGGTTAGTGGTTGTGGCTTATACTGTAGTCTGACAATCCTCATAATTTCTATGACATACTGTGTACACAGGTACATAAAGATGCAACTTCTGAAACTTTTTAAGTGTTTACCGAAATTGTTGAACATAGGCGTAGTTTCTCAAATAGCAAGACATGGCCGAAATAAGTGGAAATAGTGGTTGTTATGAAGAAACAATAATAGCCTGCCCTGCTGCTAATGCCTTTTTTCTGACATTGTAATGTGGTGTTTCATTTAATGTCACAGCTGTACAGTCTATTATCATCTGTTAATTTATAACAGCCAGTATATGTCAGCTTATGTAGAAATATCCCGCTGTTTAAATAAGACATTATTTGAATGGACTTAAAACTGCCTTTGGACACTTGTAGAGTGCAAATTCCCATGGGGCTAGTGGAATGAATATTTCATATGTCCCACAGCTTAGTAAAAATATGGGCCACTTTTCAATGGAAAGCAAAATGGTCATGTTAGTGCAACATCTATTTAGATAAGTTACTGGCTGGCCAGGTATTTTGATGTCTTTTAGGATACTTATTTGACTCATAATATGTAATACATCCTAGAATGGACTGTTTAAAATTTTAAATTTTGGCAGAATTATTTAATGTATTTCCCTTTTAATTGTCAAACAGGTATAATCACTTTGAACTTATTAATGGCAAATTCACAGCCCAACAAGTCCCCTTTAATGCATCAATGGCAATTGAAGGTGTTATCTTACTTGAAGGATGTATATTACTTGGAGGTAGTATTTTCAGGGCTCAAAAAATTGGGTGCCCGAGGCCATCCTGTCTAATGGCTTGGGCAACAAAAATTAATGAATTTCACAGCAGAACATGCCTGACAGCGCACCTCGAGTCACTGCGCAGACAGATCAACACTGTGTTGGAAGTGTCACATTAACTATAGTAATAACACTACTGTACCTCTCAGTGCTTACCTCTCAGTGCTTGCTACAGTGATTGTTACTGTAACACCATGGGCCAACAAAGTTATTAAATAAAAAAAAGCGTTTCCATGATTTAGTATATTCTTTATTTGGGCAACAATAAAGCTATGTTGGGTAACCAAGAACTACTCATTTAAAAAATTGGTTGCCGGATAGGGCAATTACAAGACATTAGAAAATTTTTCATGCCCTGGTTTTACTTGAACCTTCGGGCAGATACTTTGCATGAAAAGGGTCACGCTTACTTCGCCATGCAAAGTATTTTGACTTCAAAAGTATTTTGATGCCTTCCGATAAAACACCAAAAACAACAACAATGTGATTTTGGACAATGAAATACATTTGCAAGATGTAATATTACTGACATATCTTAAAAGGCATCAAAATACTATAGACGGTGATCTTACCTGAATAGACGTCCTTCTATTGTGACCCTTTTTTGCGTTCCATACTTTTCAACTTTTAGATAATTATTGCTGATAATTGGAAAATTCAGTGCTTTCAACTGGATCATAAGGTCAAGCATACCGTGGCAACTGTTTCACATGGTAAGTGCGTGCACATAGTAACACTAGTCTGCCCTGCCAAACTTATTTTCTTCACTTACTGTATTGGCAGTACAGTAAGTGTGCATAAATTCAAGATATTGCATACCCAGACAACTGTTAGAAAGGTGTCAACTTCACATAGACCCATTTTCTCAGTATTGCCTCTGAACATTTTCCACTTTGTGTATTGAATTTATTCCTTGAAATTTCCTCAACAGATGCATTTGAATTTGGTCTAGATGTGCTGTATTGGAACTATGATGTAAAATGCAATCATGAATAGGCTGACTTGTATTGATGATTTTGAAGATGAGGCAAGGCGAAAACTACCTCATGGAGTGTTTCAGTACTTTGCCAGAGGGGTGAAAAAACTAGAACTGACTCTTGAGGACAGTAAAAAAGCATTTTCAAGGTAGGTCATGGGCTACATACTCTATAACTGCTGCTCTTATCTGTTGAATGGATTAATCCCACAAGGTTTTTTGTTGGGGAAAAAAGGAGGCATTTTTCCTCCACATGAAACTAAGGAAGGGGTAATCCTCCAGTTTTGCTAAGTTTCATCAGATCTCTGGGGTAAATTTTCCAAGTAATAGGTCAAAATAATTTTCCCTTAAATCATATTGTGTCTCCTTATTAATGATAATATCAACTAAAAATATACTACCACAAACTCAAGTTAATGACATTTTAGTGAAAGATGATGAGTGTGTGTATATTTATCCCATGGAAGTGGATGGTGTGCAGTGTGATAATTTGAAAAGTTAAGTGTTCCATTTCTCTCAAACTGCAAGTGCTTGTATAATTTTGAAATTTAATGTGCCCCTATGTTTTTGGGTGATGGCCAAAAGTCATTGGGGTTAAAGGTGCAAATTATGCCTTACTTTGCGACTGCCTTAATACAATATCATCTTAAATGCAAGGAACCATAGTGGCCTTGGGCTCTTGTTTTGGAAATTGCTAACCTTTCAACTTAAAAGCCACTGTGTACTTCTTTTCAGACTTGAAATCAATTAAACAAAATAAATATACATGCTGTCTGCTTGATCTTTCTGTAGTGATCACAAGCATTTACAATATCTCCACCCCCCACTTCTGCTACTTGCAATCATTGAGAAATCCCTGTATGTAAATTATCAAGTTTGTGTGGTTTTTGGTTTCAATGAAAGAGAAACCTATGCAGTCATGATGAGGTGTGTATTTATGCATGTTTGTGTGAACCTATAAACAATGCCTTAGTGGGTACAGGCCGCTCATTAGAGCTCAAGCCTCATACGTCTTTCCTCGCTCTCACGAAACTCGTAACTGGCATAGCTACCAGAAAATTTGGACACTGCAGTGAGCTCTGTCACGTGATATGCAAAAGCCTGCCCTCGCTCTCAGCATTCACAAGCTGCAGACTTAACTGGCTAAAGGGGATTTCCGACCATTTCCTTATGGGGAATAGCTCTCTGTACCCTGTAAGGCTGTGAGTTCGGGTATGGGCTGTACCCATAGTGCATATTAACCAAGTTATTAGCATGTGTGAACCTATAAACAATGCTTATAAACATTGTTTTCTAATTTAACCCCAAAGAAAACATGAAGATAACATTAAATTTAGTATTAAAGATTGTTAAAAGTTGTTGACATGTAAGTTTAAACTAAATGATTAAATACACCCCATGTTATTAGTTTTATAAAAAGATCTAAATTACTAATCATTTGGATCAAATACCCTTGAGTGTGCATGAATGGTTTTTGCCTACATGTATTTGAATGATTCAAATTGTAACTGACCTACCAGAGTCTGTGCAAATTGCAGGTCACTGTTATCTAACATAACTTATCACAGTTGACTGCTACAGTGTCCAGAAGGATTATCTCATTAACTCATACAGCTCAATGGACTTAACCATTTCCTACCTGTCTAGAAATAGTGTCTTACTCTATTTAGCCTCTGGGCAATCAAGTCTTATTTTTCAGAAAGACTGTAGTTCAGATAACAAAAGCAAGCATTATAGTATCTACTGTGTATCAAAATAAGGAAACTTGACTTGTACTCTGTTATTGTGTTCCTACTATATAAGCAGACATTTTAAAGAAATAACAAATCTTGTTAATTTCTGGATCAATAGGGTTCCCATTTTTTGTTAATTTCAAGGACATCATAGCCATTGGGAAAGGCATTTCACCAAAACACAAATACAAAAGGGCTGCCACTAATAGCCAAGGTTACACCTCTCTATGTTCTAATGCATGGAAGACAGTGTTAGGATGAGGGCTTGTTCTAACACTAACCTCAATGCAGTCAACTTTTTGGAACATAAAGAGACATGTGCAGTATCATTATAAAGAGAACCGTCCTCAACACCCCAAATTTTGATTAAAATGAGCATGTTTTAAAAATCCCTCTTTATCAAGTTATTAGACAACATATAGTTTACCAGCGTCATATCTGTGTGGGAGATTTCTCTTGTTTGTGGAGGTCAAAGGTTAGGTCACAAAAGGGCAAAATACCTTTAGACATGACATTTTTATGTGGATAACTGTGGAGAGATCTTGTACTCAGCCTTTGAATTGCTCATATTTAGCATGTTGATGGTCATTTTAGGTAGGGGTTCCCTATTGTTTTAATTGGGGGTGCATGATTAGTCATTTGGATGACCTGATTTCAAAAGGTTTTGACCTTACTAATATATCTCAATAATTGAGAGGGATCTCATGCTTGTCATGTGAGCATCCATGTTCATTACAATATATCATGTGGCAAGGAATCACTAAGCCTTTTGGCTTTCTAATTGCATTTTGTTCAAGATAGGAAACTTGGATGGATTTCACATTTGAGTATGTAGATGGGTTGTGATCATAAGATGGTTCCCGTCGTTTTTAGTGGAGGTCAAAGATCATCTGGTTTCACCAGTGTTCACAGTCTGAAAATTTTTTAATGCCATATTTCAAGATAGCTGTCTGTCTGCCTGTCTATCTATCTATGGCTTTTATGGAAATTAAAAGTCATCTGGGTTCACTGGAGGTCAAAATGGGGAGGAAAACCTTATTAGATGTTCACTCATTTCAAGTTGGGAAATATACAGATTTCACATATAGTATGTAGATGCACAATTTTAAGCGAAGATGGTTCCTATTTTTGTTGGTGGAAGTGAAAGGTCATCTGGGATAACAAAATTACTTTTTGAAAGCTAGTATAACATATGAGTTACAAGATATGGTACAGGATGGCATCATTTGAAATGCATTTTTTTTTTTTCTTTCGTTTTAATTCAGGTACCGTTTCCGTCCAAGTTTCTTGCTCTACAGACTTCCAAGGAATTTATCAACCACAGTGTTGGGTGAAAGAATAGAAATGCCAATTGGTGTCTCACCATCAGCATTTCATGCCTTGGCCAATATTGAGAAGGAAAATGGAACAGCCAAAGGTATACCAATATCATTTGCAGAACTGATCATGTGCCTTTAGTTTATGTTACATGGGACAAGGAGATGTGCTGACATTTTATAATGTACTGTAGGATACTGTAGTGTGAACATGTTTACAAGATTGATTTTTGCATGAGAGTGTTGCCCATGTACATAGTTAAGTAATCACAGCATTAGGTGATCATTTTTGAAATAACTCTACTGCTGGAAAGACAGGCACAGTAAAAAGTTCAACATTTATTAGCAGCATTGCATGGGTAGATCTAGGATATTTCAGTTTTCCAGGGGTGCTGCTGGGAGATCGATGGGCATATGAGGACATTTCAGCTTTTGGGGGGGGGGTTTGGACTCCAACCTCTTCCTGAAAATTTTTAAATGTATCATCCTGCCTGAAAAACTAAGTGGCACCATACTTGTTTAAAAGGCTAATCCTCTCACCCCAAACTACCACAGAAATTCTCAATTGGCACAGCTCTTTGATTGACAGTTCAAAAGATGCAGAGTACCGAAGCTCTGTTGTACAGCATGATCTGTGCTAAGGGTGTTTTTGATTTGACATTGGGGTCTTGTATACTCACCAGAAAGGATGACTGGTTGAACTTCAGACAGTTGTGGGAGGCCCTGGTAAGAAGGTTAGGAGAATTGGAACTGTGTGGGGTGAGAGGATCAGGCCCTTTAATACACAGGGTACAGAAGACTTTGGAAAATCACAACCTCTCTGATAGCCAGAAAAGACACAATTGGACAGTTGAAAATGATCAGAAAAAAATGAAAATTACCAAATAAAATTAGGGGGAAGAGAGTTTGTTGTAGTTCTCCTTGTGTGGGTATGGTAGGGGCAAAGTGGACTCACCTTTCTCATTTATGACTGCCATTCTGGGTGAGGGGTATAAGGTGTCCCTCTCTCCTTATGGAATCTTTTGCTCTCTCAAAGGGCTTGCCTGTATTAGATGCAAATGGTGCTATATTTTGTCTCTTTAAATACGAGATCCATGTGCTGAAAATTGCAGCAGTTTCAGGTGAAAAGAGAAACCAGTGTAAATATTCATGATGGACATGCAGGTGTGTATGGGTGTATGTGTGTATGTATGTGTGCATGTGCACTTGTTACGAAGTAAGACTGACCTAAACAATGGATTTCAGGTCCTCTGATGGAAATTCAATGGATTTCTTGAGTCTCTTGAAAGTCCGAACAATAGAAAGTCTACCATGAAGGTTAGGGTGAAGAATGAAAGTAAAAATAATTTACAGTACACATGGTGTGGTCCTCAGAATGTATAAAATTGACATGTGTGTGTGCGTGTGTATGTGCGCTTGTGCGATTTTGTGACATGGCTTGTTAACATGATATCTCAAGATAGGAATGTTTGAGGGTTTTCAAATTTGGTACATAGAGTACTGTAGATGCCACATGTTAAGAGGAAAAACCCTTTTGGACTGTATTTTGTATCAGTCAAATGTCATTAGGGATTACCAGAGGTAAAACGAAAACCCTTGTTAATATGATATCTCAAGGTAAGAAAATTGGATAGATTTCACATTTAATATGTGGATAGGTTATGGTGAGAAAGTGGTCTCCATCATATTTGGTGGAGGTCAGAGGTCATCTGGTTGTTGTATTAATGAATAATAATACCTAATTTTGACAAAGAAAAATATGATGTGAAGCTCACATCATTCTGTTAGTCTATTTTGTCATGGTTTTCAGTACATTGCTCTCCTCCAACTCTTAGCACTCCGATGAAATGTACCACTAGCACTAGGTAATTTTGTTTTCGAAACAAAGCTACAATCCTCGGCAAAAATGATGGATAAAGCAAGGAAACCAAGCAATGAACGGATCGCCATTCCCCCCACTTCCCAATTCAATGTTGCGGCAGCCCAAGGTGTCCTGGAACTTCAGCATTGATACAGGGAGGGGGGGGGGTTTGTCCCATGTATATTTGTTGAGGATTGTCGGAGGCCTGTACAAAGGTATAGGAATTTCCACCTGTTCGTTTTAAGTGCTTTAAAGCGAGCAGGTTGCCAATTTTTTTTCAAGTTACAAGAAATTAGTAACAATTGGATTTGACTGACCAGTATACTGGCTTGTCAGATTAGTGGTGGGCGCTGGAATAAAGATTTTGGTCCTCGAGAACCTTATGTGAGGGAGGGTGGGGGACTAGGTACTCTGGATGGTGAACAATTTCATTTACTTTCAAAATTTAGTGTACTGTTACGGGGAAAAAAACAAAGAAATTTTCTGATCTTATTTTTTGTGTCGGGGGTAACATATTTCATGATGTACATGACCAGTTTCTTACCCTGTTAGATATTTCACCCAAGCCCCCATCAAAAGTGAGATTTAGTGGGTTAATCAAATTTTACCCGACTTCCTGCTTAACTCATTCAAGCACGCTCCAAGAAACCACAAGCTCGATATTGAGAGGAAGATGTGAACAAAGGCAGAAAATGTGGGTCAGATGTGCCACTGTTTGCAAAGTGTGAAAGGCAAGCAGTAGGGCAACTTCTTATCTGGATTTTGTTGACCTTCATTCACTGATGCAAAAAGGTGTGGACAGAGTTTTTAGGCAGGGAAATTTGACTAGTACCCAACAGTTAACCACAAAACTTTTTTTTTGCATGAATGATGATTTGAACAACAATCTGGTTAAAGATGAAAGTATATGTAAGCATTTGGGGTAAAAAACATGGCCATTTAGTAAAGAGTTCAGGAAATTGAAAGAGTTAACCATTTTGACACACTGAGAGTTTCCTGTAAATAGAGAGATTTTCTAATGCACGATTTGACCATTGACATACATTGAAGTAGTGTCGAGGTCAATGGTTAATCATGGTGAGATCAGCGGTAAACCATGGTGCTGTTTAAATATTCTGCGAAATAGGGAGCAGCGACTTGTTCTACATTCAGATAGTGAATAAATTAAACATTGTAAAACCTACCTTTGGGGCTTTCTGTAGCAGTGCGGTTTCAGAAAAAATTTGAAAAGCTGCTTTTGGTCCTTATTTTCTTTAATATATCTGTTCTACCCCTGAAGGCTGTTTTGATCTGTCCCCCTCCCCCAAAATAGCAGCAAAGGGTCTTCTGAATAAATTAATGACAAAAATTAATGACATAAACCACCCATGGGTACCTTATTTGGCAATGATCACTTTCCTTTCCTTATTAATACAATATGGATAGAGTCTGTAATGCTTAAAAAATTAGAGTTCTTCCCAGTGGCATATTTGAAAGCCACTTTTATTGTGTTGTCAGTCAGCAATTGTTCTTCATAATACATACACCATCACATTTGTGATCAAAACACTCCCTTTAAAATATGCAACCTTTATTCACCAATTGACATGCGTTCCCCAAGAATAGAAGCTTCTTCACATACCTTTGTACAAGCTTCCGACAATTGTAGCAGCCCATATTAATCCACCCTCTCTTGTTAAAAGAATTTGTTTAAATCTGAGGGAAATATACAGACTTGAACAATGCTTCCATCCAATTAAGAATGGGGCGCAATTGAAGCATACATATTAAACGTTTGTTTCCAGTCATTCTATAGAAATTTTTGTTGTGAGCTTCGTCATTGACATAAACTAACCTCAAAATCAAAGGATATACAGACAATGCCTTTGTTTAGGGATTACATGGGAAAGAATGGAAGAGATTGTCATTAAAAAGACTTAGTCACAATAGAAACGAAGGGACCTGTCAATCAAATAGTGACACCTCAAAAGATCATGCTGTGACGTCGCTTCTTGAGAATGCAACATAGACACCCCAGTACATCTAAGGCGGTATGGGGTGTGACTAATATCTGAGTTTGTTACATGATCTGTGCCCTCAAATGAACTATGCTTTCATTATTTTCACACTGTGTGAAAAGAATTAACACATGCTGACTGACCTGTTAGCTAACCCCAAATGTTACATAACTTTTTGTTTATTGAAACACATCTTTTACTGTCAGTCAATGAAACAGATATGAAACTTGACTCAATCAAGTGTGCATGTAGTGGGCTTCTTTTCCTCCCTGAAGTGATAAGAGGTAATCAGGCAGAGAGGAAGAATGTAACAAAAAGTATGAGGGAAGGTTTCATCATGATATAATCCGTTTCAGGTGCATATTGTCTGAAAAAATTTGTTTGTTGTATCTCCTTCTCTAGCAACTCCCTGATCTCACTAACTGTTAGTGATGGTAGTGTTACATATAAAAGGCCTACAATTGCAACTTTAGTCTACTTCTGTAAAACAGCCCATGGCTTCTGATTAATTTTTTTCAGACAAAATTTGGGACATTGTTCTGTTTATTCCGGCATAACCTCCTGCATATCCTTGTAATCTAGCAGTTGAAAACATCATAGGACTCTTCACCAAAATGAAGCACCATATTGTTATGTAGTATGGTGCATTCTCCCTAACCTTTACCAGACGCCTTCTTGTTGTTTGTGAGCAATTCTCCCTTCACTTTGTTCTACATTCCCAGGGCCCTTCCTGTTTCCCGTCACGTGTTACAAGTGGACGTGACATATCACATTGCCTTAGTTCCACGTGCACACTGTAACCTATGTTTTCAAGGTGTGGCCTGTTTCCCCCTTTGTAGCCTCCTCATTGTTCATTTATATCAGTACATTCATTTGCATTGGTGCATTATAACTTTAACCAATCAGGGCACTGCATGTGTTCGGATCTCGCACAAGGTTTCCAAGACCGAGCCTGCGAGCTGGGTACTGGTGCATAAGACTTCCGACAAGGAGCACTTGAGTAATCTGTAGATATTTGATTAATATTAGGCCGGCCAAATAATTAAGAGATAATTCATTCTGGAAGTCAAATCATAGAATAAAATCATTTGAAATCAAGTAGAAATCTTTGATTCTTTTTTGTTTGGAGCTACACCTAAAGATCCTGTACGTACAACAACTTACTTATTTTACAATATCATGCAAAGTATATTTTCCCATGACTATGAAGTGAATCTTACAAAATATTGTTTTCCTTAAGCTGCCTTAAACAGTCACAAATTTTATAACCAGTTTGATTTTCCTTCCTTTTTTTTTTGTCTGTTATCCTTTCATAGGGCAAATATTTCAGAGAATGTGGATATTTGGTCATTTCAAAAAGTTTTTCACAAATCTGGAATGATGGAGCTTGAGTAATAATGTTTTTGTGAGCTTCCAGAATGTCACAAGCAGGCTTGGGGTATTTGATCAGTAATTGTAATCGATTGCAATCGATTACACGTTTTGAAGTACTTGTAATAGCAATTGATTACTTTTGTGAAAATCGCAAAGTAATTGCAATTGTAATCAATTACAATGGCAAAGTAATCACATTCGTGGTGTAATTTCTGATTACATTGAAGTTGAATTGAACAAAGACATAAAGTTACTAAACAATTTTTTTCAGTGCTTGGTTCTTCTGTTGGAATGACAAAATTTAATTGTCCTGCTATCTTGGATGTTCTAGCCTAGGCTAGCTTAAAATGAGTGAGAAGTGCATGGGTTCAATAATCTCTACTTTACGAGGACTTGGTTGAACTGTCCGGGCTTAGCTAGAGCAATGTCCATGGCCTTTTTTCCAGTGCAATCCAGTGGGCACTGGATTGTTTTGCCTACTACATTGTTTAAGTGGAAAGAAAATGTAATCACGATTGCAATCATGGTTACATTGCAATGTAATCGCAATCGTAATCAATTACTTTCAATTTTAGCTGTAATGGTAATCATAATTTCAATCATAAAATATGAAGTAATCGCAATTGTAATCGATTACATTGAGATGTAATCGCCCCAAGCCTGGTAACAAGTTTTGTAAATCTACTGTATGTGATGTTTCATGAAAACATTACCATGGAGAGAATGTCTTTGGAGAGAATTGTCTTTGAGCAGTCAGAAATATAGAGGTTTTGATTGGTCCAAATGAAGAATCTCCTAGAATCTGTTATTAGAAACACAAGTATAAATACCACATTGCACAATGACAAAGAAAAATGTTTAGCAGATGTTGTTATTCTTACCATTGAAGTAATTGAAGTATGATAGAATGGACTACTTCTTGTACTGCGTTTATGTTTTTTTTTACTAACAGCTACACAGGCACATGGTACTGTCATGATTCTCAGTTCTGTCTCAAGTACAGATGTAAAAGAACTATCCAATCAGGATTCTACTGGATTGCTCTGGATGCAGATGTATTTCTTTAAGACACCTGCTGTTACAAAATCTATCATCCATAGTGCAGAGAGGGCAGGCTTTAAAGCAATAGTTGTCACCATTGATTCAAATGGGCTACAGTGTCAGCATAACAAAGCCAGTCCTTCACTGAAGAGTTTTGATTATATAGCAGCAAGGACAGATACGTTGTAAGAATCTAAGGCTTAGCAGTCAATATTTAAAGGTTTCTTTTTCAATAAGGGTTAGCCTGAGAACAAAACTCAGTAAACATTTCTCGCAGATTAATATAAGCCCTATGCCAATATTCATGCACAGTATTTAGTTATTGCCAATGAGGCTGAAAGGGGACTGAGAGGGAATCTCTCTCCTTGGATATTCACCTGCTTCCTGACAGTTATGAGAAGTCTGGCACTGATGGTTTGCAATTCATTTCTCAATGTTTTGTGCT
The DNA here is from genome assembly GCA_037179385.1 of Holothuria scabra. Classification (NCBI taxonomy): domain Eukaryota; kingdom Metazoa; phylum Echinodermata; class Holothuroidea; order Aspidochirotida; family Holothuriidae; genus Holothuria; species Holothuria scabra. The sequence goes on from CM074182.1 coordinate 42,902,409, forward strand.
AGCTGTTTGTGTTATCAATTGCAAACCTTTCTCATTTACTCGAGACATCTTTCAGTCCGTGAAAAACCTGTGGCAGGCTGCATGTGGTTTGCAGGCCATAGATTGCCCACCCCTGTTTTAAAGGGAATATCTCAAAAATGGTACCTATGAGTGATGTCATACATGTCATGTGGGTTGCCAGTGATGGGTAGAAGGTCATTTTCATTTGACTCAGCTGGCACTTTGGTTCACAACAGTTCAAAAACTCAAAAGAATATATTTTGTCAAGGATAACTTTGAAGGATATGTACAAAATGCAATTTGAAATGAAAGGAATCTCAAAGCCTTCCCATGATGAAATACTTGCCTTTGAGGAAATCTATCATAGATGGCACAAATTTTAAGGGAAAAACTGTTGTTCCCAGTTAAAGTACCCAACCACTAATTTGCACTCCAACTACCTACTTCAATGAACAGCAGCTTTGGTTGCCATTCTGGCACAATAGACACCCAAAAACATAGGGGTCTGACAATAGTTACCTTGTTACAAAAAGTTTTGCAATACGTTTAGGCAAAACGTGGACGAAATTACTCATGGTTCATTAAATGTTTAGATCACCTTTAAGTTTAATCTGAGATATACTATAATGGAATTTCAACATTTAGGGCTATTAAAGAAGGAGCAAAGGGATTGATAACAGCACCTGACAAACTTCAGCGTAGGATGAATTTTTTTAAATTGTGCTTTCTGGTTATTGCTTTACAGTGTTCCCAACATTGCCAAAGGAGTAGAAGACCCCAAAATGCCATACCCATCAATAGAAGAAATCAACAAATCTCATGCTACAACTGAAGACATTCTGTGGCTGAAGTCATTCACAAAGTTACCAATTGTTGTAAAAGGTGTCTTAAATGGTAAGTAAAAACACTTTCGTTTGGAAATGATCTCCATAGAAATGAAAATATAAACACAAGATGACATGACAAAATTTAGCAGAACTGCCTACTAGTCCCTTTAAACATGTGAAAGAGATTTATTGGAGACAAAATTTACTGACTTCAAAAAATGCAGAAAAAGTTTTCTCTTGATGAAAATTGATTTCAAAAGCAATGCATTTTTTTCCCTTAAGATTTAGTGCATCATGGGAAATCTCTGATGTCATTAAGGCATATTGATTTAACATTGCATTTAATTTATTTTTAATTTTGATGATACTACAGGGAGTATTAAGTAACATTGTTGTACCCTACTTTTGGTGTAGGGTTATGTTAAATCTACAGGAAAAGATATTCCAACAGTATCGATTTCCAAGGACAAACAGGACATTTAGTTATAAAGAAAACAAAAGGAATCTGGTACAATTTGCCCACATTACAAAACTTTCTGTCTATTTTGTTGACAAGTGTATATTTTAATGTAAACAACCAATCCTTGAAGTGAAATATCTTCACCAAAAAAAGGGTATTGCAACAGGGTTTGCTAGACACGGTATGAAATATTTGTCTTTCTTACAAGATCTCAGTCAAAAGCCACTGGAACCATGTTGCCTGACACAGCGAGGCAACATAGGCTTAGAGGACAGGTATGAACATGTACAGGCCCTATGACTATACGTTTTTACAGAGAGCACATCCTAGCCTGACATTCGTCATCAATAAGTGTAATGAAAATATTGCATACGTACAGTATCAGTATACACTGGCTGAATCTTGACGGTGTGGTAGATGCGAACTTGAAAGCAGCTGATACTGTAAATGAATATTCATAAAGTACCAATGACTGCCTCCACTGACAGAAAACAAATTTGCATATTCTACAGTCGTTTGAGTAATTGTAACTGTTTTCAATTGTTTTTGTTTTATACCCTATTAATAGCTCTTTTCCACCAGAAAGCTTAATACTCCATGTTATATTTTTGTGTGAAGAACATGAAGCAAAGCTTACTATTCTTTGCTGTTGGGAGTTGTCAGAGATCTCATAGTTCCACTTCATGCTGTTTCTATTGCGTTAAAAAAGATGATTTTCTAACCTCAGTAATCTATTGTTCAACTGAGGTATATGAAGTTTCCAAACCTACTGCTGGAGGTCTATTATTACCACTTCACTGAGCTCCTAGTCCACTTAGGTTGCAAAAAATTTCACAGTTCTTTGGGCAGGATTGTAATCAAAACCCCCTCTATGTGCTCTGCATACTGTGGCTAGGGTTTCTTGACTTGGATTAAATGTCTTTGCATGGAGTATTAATGTCTGTCAATCATCAAATTGTGTAATTGGGCAAGGAAGGAAATCAGTTGCAATTTTTTACCGCAACCATTACATCATGTTTGAAGGTTGATATTCCATAATGTCAACAAAGCCACAGAAAATTACGTAATGTAGGCACATGCTGTGAGGATCCCTTTTGTTTTTCCTTGTAATTGAATATCCTGTTTGAAATTTGATACTGTTGGAATGTTTGAATATTTTTTCCTGCAGATCTGGCATAACCCTGCACCTTATGTAATGTGCAGCAAACAATGCTGTTTAATATTCCCTGCAGTGGCATCAAATTTAAAAGCAGATATTGAATGCAATCAGTGTCATAGCCAGGATTGTCATGAGAAGGGTTTTGGACCACAACATGACAGAACGGTTTAAGGGAAAGGAGAAAAAACGGCTATTTTAGGTTTCCAGATGCAAAATGGTGCAATTTTTGTGCCTCAAATGTAATAAAATTTATGGTGATCATGTGTTTTTGCAATTATTTTCTTCAGGGTTGGGTCATGGGGGTCTTCAAAATCCCTCCTGATGGCTGTGCCACTTAATGCAATGCCAAATAAATGTGCAGTGTTGACACCCAGCACAGATTTCCCATATTAAACTAAATCTCGAGAAAAATTGCATTACTTTCAAAATCAGTATCTTCCAAATGCTATAAGATTTTGAGATGCAGGGTTTACCTCCTGAAAGGAAAAGCTTTCTGCATATTTTGAAGTCAATGAATTTTATCTCTTGAAAATACCTCTAATTTTATAGCATGGGATTTGTCCATGTAGGAAATCCTAGTTGGTAGGTGAATTTGGCTCTTTTGCTGTAGAGTATAAACCAAGCACCGAAGAGGTAACCAGAGTAGATCCGAAGGCCCCATATAAAAATAGTAAGGTTGCATCTGCCCCAGCCAGGATGCAGCAGCTACCTGCAACCTCGCTTATCTTGATACTTCCTGTATTTCAATACCTGTTTTGACTTAAATGCCCAATTCTCTTACCCCAAACATTAGGGCAGAGTCATTTATCTAACTGGCAGTTATGGCCAAGTCACTTACATATTTCCTTTACCCACCTGTCCATACTGGCCTGTTAGAAAAAAGACTCCCACCTTACCAGTTCTCTTAACCTTCTTACTTAAGCCCCTCCAACTTTTGTCTGAAATTCATCCTCATCCAGACACAATCTCAGTTTATATGCTTCACAGTGAATATGGAAAAGTTCAATGCATATAATCAAACACTCTCTGTACAGTTCACGCTGTGCAATATAAGCTTTGGTACTCTACATTGTTTGAATTAGCAGTCAATCAAAAAGCTAAGCCAATTGAATTTTTGTTAATACCCTCTACAAGAAGTGTAGTTTGGGTGAGAGTATTGGCCCTTTAATGGCCTATACTCTTCCCACCCCAAACTAAAATTTTTGCAGTAGTTCACAAAAACTTCTCAGTTGGCATAGCTCTTAGATTTACAGCAACTATTCAAAAAATGCAGAGTATCATATCTCATATTACACAGCATTCACTGCAGTGAAAGTGTTTTGATTACAATGTTGGGGCCTTGTATACTCATCATGAAGCAATAAATGGAGATTGTCTGGATGATGTGGATGAATTTTAGACAGTTGTGGGAGGGGCTTAAGTAAGTAGGTTTGGAGAATTGGACCTGTTTGGGATGACAGGATGAGGCCTTTAACCATGCTATTGTGATGTGTGCAGGGACAAAGCATGTGTGTGAATAATTTAAAAACAAATGGCCCAAAACACTTGGGAACCATGGCTGTCCTACAGATTGTTTGGCAGAAAGTTTTCTTGAGAGAGTACCACAATGTGGATGGTCAGGGTAACAATAACAAGCTTCTCTAGCTAGTGGTGCTAATTAAATGAAAGCAAGTTCATTCATCCAAGTTGTTTGGAAATTGGCAGAAGATAAAGATCTACCCCTATTAATTAAACTGGACTGAGGATCTTAAAGACCAAGAACAGCACCCCCCTCCTCCCCCAGACTTGAGGTAGTGTAGTTGTCTGTCCTGTTTATAATGATTGGCTCTTGAGAGTCATGTGGCAAAAGTTTTTCAAATCTGAAATTGACCAAGAGTAACCACTTGGTTGTGCAATATACAGTCCTAAAAGGTAATAAAAGATATTCTGAAGAGAAATACAAGGAAATTCTTGAGATTCCAGTATTGCTTTAAAAGGTGTTTGGAACTTTGAGGGGACTGCTCTTAACATTTATTAAAGTGATGTTACTGGGAACAATTAAGGCACCCACCTTGCAATCCTAATGAGCAACCCAAGTGAGTGTCGAAGGAAAAGAATATGTTGGTTTTCCATCCTATAGGAATGTGGTAGAAAGTCTGTGATAAGTTGTTATTGTTGTCTGACCAAGAAGTCAGGAAATGTCCAGTCTGTATGCATATGGCTTTCCTTAGGGTACGTATTGAAGGTAACAATTAATCACTTGTATGAACAGGGGGTAATAGTGAGAACACTTGGTTCATGCAACATCAGTCACAGCAGGTTTTGTGGTTTACTAATATCTGTTACATATACCTTTACCACCAGGTAGCTATATCCTCAAAACCACCACAAACTACCTCAAAACCATCATGGTTCATGGTTCATCACTGGTTGCATTTTTGTCTTTTTCTGCATTTCTTTCTTTTGTGCATTTCTTTTTATTTTCATTAAATAGTGTGTTTTTTATACTGTTATATCACAATGGTCAGTAGGAAGACTATAAAGTGAATTATGTAGATTTAAGCTTAAACATGTTTCAGCTCCTGAGTAAACTCTGCTCTTATGCTTTGTTTCCTACCAGCTACAACAGCTAAGATGGCAGCATCCCTTGGGGTAGATGGTATTCTGGTCTCTGCTCACGGTGGACGACAACTGGATGGTGTTCCTGCACCAGTGAGTCATCTCATTACTTTGTGTAAGGGGGATACTTTTGCTCAAAGAGAGGGATCATGGGACATCTGTTTTAAAAAAGGGTTGGCATCATGTCCTTAAAAACAGCCTTTAACACATTAATTAATACTCTGTACTTGTGGAGATAAGATGTATGAATGTATCTGCAGTATTGGTGTATTTTAAGGACAGCATAAGGAGGGGAAGGGGATAGTAATGGGGGGGGGGGGGAGAGTTAGGGGTATATAGATATTCAGTTATTAAACAGTTTTTTAAAACTATTGAATTATCAAAGACTACATTTACTGTAGATGCTGTAGGATGTCATTCATATGTTTTATTTTATTTATTGTGTCATATTTGGAAGGTCATGTATTTCACTGCACATTACTACATGATATTAGTGAACTTCATTAAATTCAAATTCCTAGATTGATGCCCTTTCAGAGGTTGTCAAGGCTGTCCAAGGCTCTGGTGTTGAGGTCTACATGGATGGTGGAATAAGAACTGGAACTGATGTTCTGAAAGCTTTAGCTCTAGGAGCGAGGGCAGTATTCATAGGCAGACCTGTATTGTGGGGATTGGCAGTAGATGTGAGTTCAGCTCTTTCTCAAATCTATCAGAAGATTTGATTGCTCCTCCTTTTTCTTATTTTGACATTACATTTCTGGGAGGGGATGGGGTGACAAGGATTTGGGTGGGAGACAGAGTTCCATGTGGTTATGCATTGCACTTCATTGCATTACACTTACCGGTGGGAGTAATCTGGCACCTTCAAACAATTTTATGAGTTCGTCATTAAGTCCAAAATCTTTGACGAGAAGATCAGCTTAAAAGAAAGCTTGATTTTGTGTTAAAATTAACAGCAATTTCCTGATAACTTTCTTTCCTGATCCTGCTCTGAAATTATTGTACTTTATTGTTCTTGGATTAGGGTAATTAGTTTATTCTTTATAGCATCTTCAACTTTTACTGGTCCAATAGTGCAACAATGCATCATCCTGGGATAAACTCATTTAACTTTGGGGATATGCTTTTTGCTGTGGTTACTGTGGTTGTTACAAACAAAACTTTATTTTCCATCTTTTGAAACCATAGTTTGTGTTATAAGCTCAAAAGCTCTGGCACTGTGCATTACAAGAAGATTAATCAGGTGGTAAATGCAAGTAATGCATTAGGCTGCGGAGCAGACTCTGTAGTAGCCGAAAGATGGCGCTCTCTCAAAATCATAATACACCTCTCTAGAGAGTATAATACATAGAGTCTGCAAACATTTGTCCAGTTTCCATTTACAGGAATCCCGCATTTTGAGGGACAAATTAGTGCACATGAGATGATCATGTGGTGCACGAAACAAGTTTGAATAGTGTATTTTCGTACATGTGACTGATACAACAAACGGCGAACAACCTAATTACATTTTGTGGGTGGAAAATGTGTATCAGGCCATAGGTTTGATGCGTAAATATTACCTTTTAAGGGAGATATAACTTAGTATTTTAATTTTTGTCGTGACGTCATATTTGGTGGTCGTAAATGAGATTCGCTAGAAAGTTGGCGGGCTATTGTGTACCGTAGGTATGCCATGTAACTTAGTTGGAAACGTGGGCTGTTCAACAGTGAAGCCGTTGAAAGACTTGTAGTATAATTTATAGGAGCGAAAGTAGGATTTTTGATATTTGAATGTAGAAGTGAAACGCAAACACAATAGCCTGCTTACAGCAGTAAGCAGGCTAGTAATGCATGAGGGGGATAGCATTAATCCAGAGAGAGCATTGCCCTGAGTTAGTGCATGGTTTACAGTTGTTTAATAATAAGTTGGACCTTACATGTGAGAGGGTGTGAAGTCACAGCAGGATCACATCTAGATGGCACATGCAGTTATTTTACTAATTCTTACCTATTGCAAGACAACAAAAGACCTGTATGACTATATTTCTAAGTAATTCTTTGACTTCCTCTAACCCCTCCCTATAGTTTTATCATACAGTAAACAGGAGTGTACAGGTATTTAATGTCATATTTTCACTTCATTTATCAGCATCAGACCCTGGACCTTTCCTTTCCTTCACATTTCCTTTCAAAGCATGTAAAAATATGTATCATTTATTTACTCTTACAGAAACTGAAGCTACCCTACAGTGGATACCAACTTTTTATCACCCTACCATACCTTAATTGCTCCGTCTTCCGTCTTTTTCCTTTCCCTTCCCCTCTCAAAATAGGAAACATGCAGTCACGAATGAACTTGTAGTTCTAAATGAAGCATGTTTACAGTTATTTGATTGACATTCATTCAACTATGGTTTCATCATGTTTGCTATTCACTAGCTAGCAAGTGTCAGCTACTAGCAATACTTACTGAACATATCAAGTTGAGGAGGAGGGTGTTTTAGCCTTCCAGAGATAGTTGGTGATTTTTTTCTTTTTCCTTGTCTTGTTAGGGTTCTAAAGGTGTAAAACAAGTTCTACAGATATTAAAGGAAGAACTGGATTTAGCTATGACACTTGCTGGTAAGTGCTATTTAAGCTTCATATGTCTCAAGGTCAGACTGTAATCTCCTCAGCTAGGCTTCAGCAACTGAAGCCATATTTTGTTCCTAAACATGTCACATTAACACAGTCACTATCATCTTATTGTAACATGGGCATCAAGCAATTCGAAAATATGGTTGCATCTTCTGAAGCCTAGTTGAGGATCTGCAGCTGCATGGTTCGACATGGTACCATAGAGTCTTTTGTGAGTAATATTGTCTCATCAAAGATGTGGATATAACACCTCCTGGTAAGTGGTATTTCAGCCTCATATCACTAGGTCAAACTGCAGCCTCCTTAGCTAGACTGCAGCAACTGAGGCCATGTTTTGTTGATTCCTTGCCGTAGGCAGCAAGGAATCTATGCGATGGTGATGTCGTGTGTGTGTGTGTGTGTTTGTGACACTTTCTTGTAAACACGATATCTTATGATAGGAATGTGCGACACTTTTCATATTTGGTATATAGATTTATCATGTTGAGAGGAAGAAGCCTATTGTTTTTGGTAGAGGTCAAAGGTCATTTGAGGTCACCAGCGGTAAAATTGCGACAACTTCAAAAATAGCTTGTAAACACGATATCTTCAGATAGGAGTGACCGACACTTTTCATACGTGGTATATAGATTTGTCATGTTGAGAAGAAGAACCCTATTGTTTTTGGTATAGGTCAAAGGTCATTTGAGGTCACCAGCGGTAAAATTGCGAAAACGCCGAAAATGGCTTGTAAACACGATATCTTCAGGTACGATTGCCCGACAATTTTCATACTTGGTATATAGATTTGTCATGTTGAGAGGAAGAACCCTATTGTTTCTGGTAGAGGTCAAAGGTCATTTGAGGTCACCAGCAGTAAAATTGTAAAAACACCGAAAATGGCTTGTAAACATGATATGTTCAGTTAGGTTAGACCAACACTCTTCATATTTGGTATATAGATTTTTCATGTTGAGAGAGAGAAGCCTATTGTTTTTGGTAGAGGTCAAAGGTCATTTGAGGTCAGTAGCAGTAAAATTGCTAAAACTTCGAAAATGGCTTGTAAACATGATATCTTCAGTTAGGAGAGACCAACACTCTTCATATGTGGTATATAGATTTTTCATGTTGAGAGGAAGAACCCTATTGTTTTTGGTAGAGGTCAAAGGTCATTTGAGGTCAATAGCAGTAAAATTGCTAAAACTTCGAAAATGGCTTGTAAACATGATATCTTCAGTTAGGAGAGACCAACACTCTTCATATGTGGTATATAGATTTTTCATGTTGAGAGGAAGAACCCTATTGTTTTTGGTAGAGGTTCAAAGGTCATTTGACGTCAATAGCAGTAAAATTGCGAAAACTTCGAAAATGGCTTCTAAACACGATATCTTTAGAAAGGAGTGACCGATAATCTTCATATTTGGTATATAGATTTGTCATGTTGAGAGAAAGATGCCTATTGCTTTTGGTAGAAGTCAAAGGTCATTTGAGGTCACCAGCGGTAAAATTGCGAAAACACCGAAAATGGCTTTTAAACATGGTTTCTTCAGATAGGAGTGGCCAACACTTCTCATGCTTGGTATATAGGTTTGTCATGTTGAGAGGAAAAAGTCTATTGTTTTTGGTTGAGGTCAAAGGTCATTTGAGGTCACTAGCAGTTAAAATGCAAAAACACCGAAAATGGCTTGTGAACATGATACCTTCAGACAGGAGTGACCGATACTCTTTATATTTGGTATATAGATTTGTCATGTTGAGAGAAAGAAGCCTATTGCTTTTGGTAGAGGTCAAAGGTCATCTGAGGTCACCAGCGGTAAAATTGTGAAAATTCTGTGCCTAAAATGTAAAGAAAAACCTATCAAACACTGTCAATTTGAAAGCAGGTAAGGTATTTGATGGCAAGGAATCACTAAGCCTTTTGGCTTTCTGGTTCATAAACACATCACCATAACAATGCCAATTAAAACATCCTATTGTAATGTGGGCATCAAACAAACATTGCCTCATCTGCTGCAGTCTGGTTGAGGCATCTGCAGACTGGTTGAGGATCTACAGCTCACAATAACAATGTCAATTAAAACATCCTATTGTAATGTGGGCATCAAACAAACATTGCCACATCTGCTGCAGTCTGGTTGAGGCATCTGCAGACTGGTTGAGGATCTACAGCTTAATAATTTTGACAAAGTACCATACAGTCTTTTGTGAGTGATATTGTCTAGTGAGAGAACTATGAGTAAAAAGATTGTAATTTTGCTGAAGAAAATATGTTTCAGCCTTGTACTTCCAGGCTGCATTCTCTCTCCATATGACCAGAAGACAAGGTAGAATTTGCTATTTGTTGGGAAAAAATGAGTTTGAAAACAGGAACTAGTTTACAAGGGTAGATATGTTGCCTAAATGACATGCTGCATTGAGATTTTTGTGTACAGTATCTGCAAGGATGCCCATGCAGATACTGGTAGGGGATCCCCTTGTGATGTTTGAATTAAACTAATGCTCAACAGTTGTGAACTCAGAACATGAGTAAGGGGGAAGGGTAGAGTATAGGGAAGGAGAATGGTGGCATTTGACCCCTAACACTCAATGTCTGTCATTCTGGTGTTTTGAATAGCTGTGTATGATCCCTTTAAAATCATTTTTAACTTTTTTTTAACAATTTTAAAAGATGTTTAGATTTTAGTATGCAGAGCTATTAGTGATTCTCTTAATCTAGCTTTGTAGTAGTTAATACTTATTAAACATAGTGCAAGTACAATGTCATCATGCACATATCAGATTTAAGATGCACCCTAGCTTTGACCCCAGAAAAAGTTTGTCATTGTTCATTAGGAGTACATGAAAAACATTCTTGTGCATTGACGCATTCCTTCAATTTGATATTGAACCAACAGTTCATATACTTTGATGTATGTTTCCTGTAGATGACACACTTATATGTTGCACCCATGAGGACTTTGACACAACTTTGTGGCACAATTCATTTGAGTATGATTTATATTCGAATCAACACCAACTGGGTGCATCTTGCAGTTGTTATGTGCACGAGTATGAGTAAAGGGTTTTTGTCTCTGGTTGTCAGTTTGCATGTGATTGCACATATTTGTGATGAGAATAATATAAATATATTTGAAATAGCAACAATCATCAACTGTTTAAGTATATGATTATCTTTTAGTGTGTTAAAAAATCCATTCTATTGAGTACAAGTACAGCTTGATGTGTCAAAGTGACATGAGTATTAGTGCATACCACAGACTTCCTACATACGTGGACAGAGCATGTAACATGTACAGCCTATCCATAGATTGTCACCACAGACTGGGACAAAAAGGGGCACCAAGATAGCCGAAGTGAAGCTACAATTTGTATGGTTTGAAGACAACTCTATAAAATTTAAAATAGAAGGTAAACTTGAAAGGGAAAAATATTCCTGCAATACGTGTAGTGATTTTGACCTTACCTTACATTATTTCAAAATTATTTCAACTTTCTTGCAAAATCTGAACATTGTTTACTTGAGCAAGTCCAAACTTTCACACAAAACCATAGCAGACAACCATCTTGCTACGCATTTTCTCACACTTACAGTAGGTACATTAAGGCTCTCACTGTTCTGCTGAGATTTGAGGAATAGAAAAAAGGGAGGATTAAACAGAGAACCTAATTCCGATTCAGAACAAAAAAAAAATATCAATGTATTCCAGCAAAAAGTAGCTGTCAGAATGAAAAACTTCCCTTCAGCAACGACCTTTCATCCCCCCTTCATGCACTCCTCACTGTTATCTTAAACTTCATCAAAAATGAACCTCTAATGAATTAACATCTCGTACCTTTAATTTTCAGAGGGACTGAAATTGATTTTCATCTGTCCTGTCTTTTCTTTCTTTTCTCTCTTATAGGGGTGAGAGATGTGCAAAGCATACCCCATTCACTTGTCATTCATGAATCAAAGTATTTAGCTTCAAAGTTGTAGCAGTGGTACGAGGTCGGCGGTTCATGTCCTTTGTGTTACCTTCGTTGCAGCAATGCTTCAGTGAGGTTCTAGGATAAAACTAGAGTGGAACTGGGCTTGGACTTGCTTCTTGTCGGTGATCTCTCTAATAACAGTATAGAATGATTCATGCAACTGTGGCTGAAAAAAATTAAAGTGTGCTTCACAATTTGCCAATGATTTGTTAGTTGATGACAATTTTTGGCAAAGACAAAAACCTGCTTATATGTAAAATTTAAGTTTTAGATGAAATTGGAAAAGCATTGAGGCTGATTGCACTTTTGATCAGGTGAGAGCGGAAAATATATTAATATTTTCAGTATGTCCTGCTTCCTTATTGTGAAGTGTTTGTGAGTGGGCTCTGCCAAGGTTTGCTGAGATATAAACTTTTTGCCCATATCAATAGATTTTCTCATATTCTTTGGTTCTTTTAACCAAAAAGAGTGCTCTATGAGTGTAGAGAGCTTCTTTGCAATCGATTTTTGGTTCAATTCCTGCCGACTTAATATTGTATTTTATGTTTTAGCAAGATCCTTTGGTCACAACTCCTGAGAAAATAAAAATGTAAGTATTAAATATGTAATTGTGTCTTGAAATGTAACTTTTAATGTCTTTAATACCTTATGTAAATAAAATTTGACAGATTTGTGCTTTAAGTCCTCTGTTTGTCATAAAAAAAAAACAGATTAAACAGGTACAAAGCCAATTTTGAGAGGACCTTTGTTACTGATGACATTCTATAGAGGTAAATGCACAATAAGTTTTTGGTATATGAATTAAGATGCTGGCTCAGTGTATGCTGATTTATGATATTGTGTATTTGAGCAAGACCTTTTATACTTCTCATGACACTCTCTGGACTATAAATATGCAAATATTGAATCCATATCTGTGTCTAAAAATGTTACCTTTAATATCTGACTTTGGAAAATATAATTGGATGGTTTGTACTTAAAATGCAATAGTGAATCACAATAATTTTATTCAGGTCCAAAGTCAGTTAATTGAAAGGACCTTCTGATAGCATTCTACAGCTGTAAATGCACAATAAATATTTTTTATGTGAAATCACTAAATGCAAACACTAGATGTAAAATAAAATACAATGGACTAGACCATGATTGACCCCCTCATGATGGGCCTCTTTGTGCCTCTAATAGGCACAAAGGTCCAGTTATGGTCAGGGCTTGAAACCCCTCCTGTAAGAAAAAATGTTCAGTCCACACAAGATTTTACCTTGGTACTGTAAGGCTGTATGCTCATTTGACCCCTATGTTCAAGCCATCTCAGTCTAGTAGATAACCTGCCACTACTGTGATATACAGCTATACCCATGGTAAGTGCCTAGGATGGATTTCAGATTGGACTACAGTCTGATTTTGTGAGTTTTATTTAAAACTTCTCAATCTCTGGTCAGAAAAATCCAAAAATTTGCCAACCTGTGTAAATATAAAATTTTTATCAGACAGTTATAAAAATTATATAAAAACTATTTTGTAAAGTCAAATCAGTGCACAGTATTTACTGAAAAATTCACACATGTTGGATTGGTTTTCAAACAAATATGTTGTGAAAATATGTTGTGCTGTTGAGCAATGTATAAACTGTAAGTAATTTTCTAGAATAACTGATCTTAAGGTATATTTGGATCAGGTCTCAGTTTAGTGTGAGCACCCTTAAAACTTTTGGTCTGATAAAGAAAAATTCAGATTGGATTTTGGATTGAATATTACTGAAATATGACCAGCTCTTTTATCATTATTGCCAAGCAAATTTTGGCATAGTGGGGTGCTGGCATGGCACTCTTGCACATTTCTGGCTTCATATGCCCACACAGATGATATTTTTTACAGTCTCCTTTGTTATCTGTACAAATATTATCTATGTACCTTTTGAAATCAACTATGAAATAAATTTGATTTGATTTAGAATTGAATTAAATGAGACCTACAATGTTATGTCATTTCAAGTGGCACATCAAGTTTGGTGGTGAAATTCACCAAATTTTGCCAAACCTGTGAATGATAAATGGTTAAACTCCTACCTACAGCACATTGTTTCACTAGTGAAAAATTAGTGATTCAATTCAGTTTTCAAAATATATCATCAGATGCTGTTTCCAATTATACACAAACTCTTGCAAGCCATGGTGAAGACAAGTTCAAAATTCTAACTCCTTGTGCAGTTATCTGATGTGAAACCTGATTTATTAGGTTAATCATGAGCCTTGTCATGTGGTTATACCCTTCAGCACCCTTGTGAAGACATCGATCCCAACTTACTGTGTCCCTTTGAAGGACATGCATAAGGATATCCAGGTGCATGTAAGTTTTTTGTTTAGGTAATTCCTGGTTCCATAGGTTTAAAGGTTGACAAATGGTAACATTTCTCAGTGTGAAAATTACATAGGCAGACTTTTTTGGATTATTTGCCAACCCTGTCAATGCAACATTTGTTTGTAACAATGAATTCCAAAATTTTGAATTGTGTCCAGCAGAGGACTGATCTATACGGAATATAAAGCCTTGAAAGGAAGTTGCACATTTTGGGTCAGGATTTGTCATATGCGTACTTTATGTGACCTGTTGTCCAATTTCTTGACTTTTCCTTCCTCCAGTCATACAAAAATCCCCCTAAGTCATTTTGTTAATGAACATTTTGCTTTGAGCTTAATTTGGAAGAGATTTTATCCTACCAACAACATTTTTGAGTTGATTTCAATCTGTTACATCAGATAAAAAATATTGTCATTTTAAATTAATATAAGTATGCAAGTTACTAATTAAAAGATGTAATTATTTTCCAAATGCTCATTTGGCAATTTGCATAAGAAAAGCAGAGATTATGAGTATGATACCATTTACTCCAACTTGACTATAGAGTACATGTATGCAAGTGACGTCAGCGCATTTCAATTTGGCATACTGAGTGTCATTGATCATCAGTAAGTGTGCTACTGATAGATCCTTGGTAACAGTTGTTGTAAAATGGACACCTGGATGACAAAATCGGTGCACAATGCAGTGGCACCAGTGTAAAATCTTCATTTTCATTTTGCAAAAGAAACAAAACTGAAAGAAAAAAAAAAATGCTGTTGTGGAGTGTACAATTTTATTTTGTGGGCGTATCAAAACTTGTATAAAGTCACCCTCGATAAGTTGATTTCAAAGATATGTAAGTGTAAATGAGTGCTTAATGTACGAGTAAATGAATCTTAAAATACTCTGTGCCAGGTGTTCAAACACAAAAAGGGTATTATTATTTTTGAAATTCTTGTACTAACATATTTCAAAAGAAAAAGAATTATGTATTAACCTTAGTAGTATTATAAGTGCTTCCAATTGTCAGTACGATTATCAAAGAATTATCTTTATAACTGAATATGTATATATGAAAGCAAATAAGGAATGCAAATGAAATGTATCAGTATACAACAAACAATTAAGAAAATAGTATTATGATAGAAAATAGAAGCAGTTTGCAGTTCTGTTTTGATATCAGAACCTATTCAGAATCATTCTAAGCTAGTAATAATGAAGCTAGCAGCCAAGTGATGGTGAGAAATTGAGGGGGGTCCATCAGTCCTGATACATATAGAAGAAAGAAATGAGGTAATGTACCCTAGGAATGGCTGACAAATGTCAAGTTATAGGTAACCGGATTTGTGTACATAAGTCCAAAAAATATGTTGAACCACTGTAAGAAGATACACAAATTTTGGGCAAAAATGATCAAATAATGAAAATGTAAAATTTTTCGTCATTTTTGTTTCTTTTGTTGAACCACTGTAAGAAGATACACAAATTTTGGGCAAAAATGATCAAATAATGAAAATGTAAAATTTTTCATCATTTTTGTTTCTTTTGATGCAAAATTCTTCTAATATTAGAAAACCTTTGAATTGATATATTTTAACTTGATGGCAACTTTAGCTGAAGTTTTTAAGGGTGGGGCTGTATATGCCACTGACTTCAACTCATTCAAGACTTGTATCAAGTAGACTGCACGCTCTCTCTGTTTTGTATGCCATTGCCTCTTTTACAAGAGTGTAAAGGTAGTGTTTACACAAAATTCAAAGTATCAAAGTATGCAGTGCTGTTCCCAGGCTTGACTCATTATTTTTCCTTAGGGTAAATAGGAGTGATTTCTTTCACAGAAAATTTCCAAGATTGCTCCTATTCCTACTAAGATAAAAAAATTTGCGTACCAACCTCAAATTGCAGCAGCAGATTTCAGGCTGTGGTCATGTTTTCTACAAATTAGGCCAAGAGTAAAGGACTCACCTGGTTACATTAAGAACTTTTCAGTACTGAAAATGCAAATCTTTTTTTTTTTTTTCCCTCCTTTTTATTTCAATTCATATACATCAGCATCAGCAATTTCAAGTTTAATTTGGTAAATTTACAATTGATGTTTCCATGAGTAATTTACAGATATATACAAGTTACTTAGCAGATATAAAGTTATAGGAACACATAAGAACAGTTTCATTGGTCAATAACATAATGGTTACAACCGAGCGTCAATGAAATCGCAGAAAGTGTCATATAGATCGTGATAGTTAATTTGTCTTGTAGACCGTACTGGTCTTCTAGAAGAAATAAATTTTTCTATATTAATTGCGAACCTAATCTTGAACATAAATTCTTGAATGGAAAGTTGTGACTTCTTGCATCTATTTTGGTAAATGTAGTTTTTCATATGAAGAATAAGAAAATTGAAGGGATGTTTTTTCCATTGACTAAAACCGAAAAAAAATGTCTTGCTTGGAAAAGAAAAACTGTTTTTTCAAAAGCGTATTCTCTACATTTAAAATAAAATTTGATACCATGCTACAATCCCAAAATAAATGTTCTAGTGTTTCGGTTTCTGTGTGGCAGAAGGAACATAAATCACTCTCCTCTTTCCCCATGGCAAATAACAACTTATTAGTACCAATAATTCTGTGGATAAACCTAAACTGTAAATAATGTAATTTTGTTTCATTTGTATTCAAATGTGGCATATCAAAGATATTCTGCCAATCTAATACCGTAAAATGAGCAAAATCCTTGCTCCATTTATTTAAGGCTGTTGGGGGTCGATAATCCTTTTAATAAGATGGCTGTATGTAAACCGAGATGTAGAAGGTGAATTCATAAACTTATTGAACCAACAGCTGTCATTTTCAAGAGTATCCCTCTCCCCACCCTCTGGTCTCCAGCTACGTGGGATTGAATTAATGATACCAAAATATAACAAAAAGGGGAAACTAACAATGTGGTAACGGTTCATAAATTCACGATAAGTCAATGGTATACCACTCTCGTCAAAAATGTCTTTTACATATAATACATTTTTTTTAAATAAATCATGATCCATAAAGGTTTGGTTATCTATACGTATAAAGGAATTATTCCATATAATTTCACTATGGAAATTCTCCGTCGGACAACGATATGACAATTCACACCACGCCTTAATAACTTCTTGAATAAATACGTTCTTAGTATCTGGGGTATCTTCATATTTACAATTGCAACGAAAGAAAAAAGTCTTTCCCGCAGATCTCAAAGAAATATCAAAGAAAACTTTCCAAGGAGAATCATCCGTACTACAATATCTTTTCACCCAACTACACTTTAAACTTTTAATGAAAGTTGGAATATGTGTAACCTTAAGCCCCCCGTCTCTTATCGAGCTAACCATTACAGTACGTTTAACTTTATCTGGGTTTCCGCCCCATATAAAATCAAAAATAATACTTTCTAATTCTTGAATAAACTTTTTAGGAGGGCTCGGTAGAATAAGAAATAAAAAAACAAGCTGAGATAAAGCCAAACTTTTAATAATTACATTTCTACCTATTAGGGTTAAATCCCTAGAAGCCCAAAGCCTTAAATTTTCTTTTAGTCTTGAGAGCTTTGGAAGGTAGTTCAGACGGAAAAGATCAAATCTGTTCGAAGTGAAGGTAATGCCGAGCATCTGTAAAGGTCCAGAGGTAACATTAATGCCATAACCAATAGCGAAATGAGGTAATTGAGATACAAAAGGTCCTACAGGAAATAAACTACATTTTTGAAGGTTAATAGTTAGTCCAGAAGAACTCTTATAAAGACTTAAAATACGAAGAACCTCTGCAAGCGATTGCTCTGAGCCATCAAGAAAGAAGTTGGTGTCGTCGGCATATTGTAGTAACTTTACTTCATTATTATTAATTGATATCCCTTTTATCAAATCATTTTGCAACACTTTCAATGCTAAGGTTTCTGCAGCTAATAAAAATAAATATGGGCTTAAGGGGCATCCCTGTCTTACACCCCGCCTTAATGGAAAACGATCCGACAAATAACCATTATTTAGAATACATGCACTACTTCCCATATAAAATACCTTTACCCAATTTTGGATGCTCTCACCGAACTGGAAGTGACACAGGCATTTATGAATATAGTTCCACTCAAGCTTATCAAACGCTTTCTCGAAGTCGATTGCAAAAATAAAACCGGGAAGCTTTTTATCAGAGGCATAGTCAATTAAATCAAGAACGTACCTAATGTTTTCACCTATGAAACGATTTTTAAGAAATCCAGTTTGTTGCCGACCAATACAGTTCTGCAGGATAGGTTTTAAGCGTGAAGCAATAGCCTTTGAACCAATCTTGTAATCAGTATTTAGCAATGTAATGTGTCTGTAATTGGAGATAAAGTTATGATCTTTGTTCGGTTTTCGAATTAGAGTTATGATCCCTCTGCTTTGCTCAGAAGTCAAATGCCCACATAAATAACCATAATTCAATGAGTCTACAACTAGCTTTCCTATTACTGGCCAAAACACTTTATAAAAATTGACAGTAAGCCCATCTTTTCCAGGGGACTTATCATTTTTCATGGAAGACAATGATTGAAAGCATTCGTTAACTGTAAGCTCCCCCTCACAGACAAGCAAATCTTCATTTTCAAAGCAATTTTCTGTGAGATTCTGAAAAAATCTCTCTGGGGAACATGATTTAGAAGTATAAAGGGATTTGTAATAATTAGTAATATGATCAAGTATTTCCTTCTCCCCAGTCAATGTACAACCTTGATCATTAGTAAGTTTGGAAATAGAATTAATTACTCTGTTTCTCTTTTCTAGGTTCAGAAAATACTTAGAATTTTTCTCCCCTTCCTCTGCCCATCTAGCCCTTGACCTGATAATTGTTCCCTGAAGTTTATAATCATAGTACTGCGTTAATTCATTCTGGGCTTCTTTTAGTCGTGAACGTAGCTCAGATGAATCACTTATGTATAATTGCTGTTCAAGGAATGCAATCATAAAAGTAAGCTGAGTTTCTTTTTCACGACGCTCGTGAGCCTTATGACGTGAATAATCCATACTAAACGCACGAATTTTGTATTTTAAATATTCCCACCTAGAGGTAGGGTTGCTAAAATTGTTATTGGAAAGTTCATTATTAATTAATTCATTTACCATATCGATGTAAGTCGAATCATACAAAAGTGAATTATTCAGCTTCCAAAAACCCCTTCCTCTGCTATTTTCACCAACAGAGAAAGACAGCAATACAAAAGAATGGTCTGATTGCAAGCCAGGAGCGATGTCCGAGTTTGTAACAAAAGGTTGGAGGTACCTCGAAATAAAAAAAGTAGTCTAACCGGCAATGAATGCCCGGCGTTACAAGAGAACTCCAGGTGAAATTTTTCACACAAGGATTCCTCTCCCTCCAAATATCAATAAGGTCATTGGTACCCAATAATTCAAGACATTTCTCTCGTGCCTTGAAGTTGGTGCGACGATTTCCTCCCATTTTGTCAAGGTCTAAATTAATCACCAAATTAAAATCCCCCGCAATAACCATAGTGTCACTCTTAAAATTATTGAGTCGAGTTTTGATATCACTAAAAAACGAGGGTCATCAATATTTGGAGCATAAATTCCTGCAATAGTAATGATAGAATCATTGACTTTAATATCAAAAAGTATAAACCTGCCAAATGGGCTTATATCAGTTTTTATGATTTCGCAATCTAAAGACGGTTTGATTAGAACACAGACCCCTCGACTAGTGTTTGAGCCGTGAGAAAACAGGATATTACCACCCCACTCATGTTTCCAATAACTTTCGTCCTCAATGCAACAATGAGACTCTTGAATGATTGAAATATCAGGACTACGTCTGTGTATGTAAGCAAATAGTTTTCTCCGCTTTTTTGCTTGCCTCAGCCCTCTTGCATTATAAGAGAGAAACTTTAAAGTGGATGCCATAAGTGGATAACATTGAAGTTGGATTTGGGATGAGGCAAATAAAAAATAAAGTGGAAACTATCACATAAGATCCAATTACATATGATGCAAAGTAATATGACGAGAAAGATACAAATATAGGAGGTTTAGAAAAAGAAAAAACAAACTGTCCAATCCATGCAGGTAACCACATGATCCAAAACATGGACCAAGTTGAGAATGCGTCTGCACGAAAAAATAAGACATCGGAAGAGGATCCTACCTCTGAGGCAATTACAATAAAAGTTTGAGCAAACTTAACAGTACTCCTTTCATAAGTTAACACAGTAAATTAAGTTACCTTTGTCCTTCAGAAAAAACATAGGGCTTTCCATTTCCTTGTCGCCAAACGCCACCTGAAAATCTTAATCGAACCCCCTGCTGGTAAAGATCAGATACTTCCTTCGAGTGCCGACGGCGTTTTTCAGCTAGATCAAGTTTAGTAAGATCATCAACTACGTAGTATCTCTCATCTCTTAGAGTCTGTCTGGCGTTTTTCAGGACCGACTGAAAATGCAAATCATTATTTTTATTTTATTTTTTATTTTTTGCTCTTATATTACGGACATTTGAGAGAATATACAATGTGTAATTGTAACATAAATATATTTTTGCAAGAATCCTAATATAGATTGAAATCATTATCTTTTGCATTTTGATTTATCTGCATTTCTTTTTATGGGCCTAGAATTGTGTAAATGCCAACTTTCACAAAGTTCCAAAATTTACAATTCAAAGATACCAAAGACATGCTTTGCAGTCAAAGTTCAAATCAGCAAAGATTAAAAAATGCTGGCCACTTTTAAGCTATTATGCAGCAGTGGCATGTGGATTTGAAGTTCTTTATTTTCTAAAAATAACGTTTTAAACATGACAACATCACATAAATTGTAAAAACAATGATATGAAGGAGACCCAACATTCACCGCTGGACCCTGTCCAAGCATCCCGTTTACTAACACTGAAAATGTGTCTGTTAGGGTCACATTGCCAAAGTAATGGTACCAAAGTGTGATCTCCCCATGAAATTGGCACTGTAGAACTAAAATTTCATAGATTTTGTCATTGTGGGACAAATTCTGGGTATGTAAAATCAGTTTACCTTGTAAATTATCCTTTCCGTGGCCATGTCCAGCGCCCCAGTTCCATAACCTAAACCTCTGGACTTTTTTAATCGAAAATTTGTTTTCCTTGAATCTATAACCATTTGAGGGAATTATCCTGGAATAATCCCAGTGGTGAATTAATATGCATACACAGGAATCAAAGTGATCCTATATTTCCTATTTTGTAAAATCCTATATATCCTCTATTTTTATAGACCCCTCCCCCAAGGAGGCCATCACTGTTGCTTGCTGTATTTTATGAAAATAAATGGATACACTTCACCGGTTGTCTCTCTCTGACAAGCGTGGAGCCAAACTCTTTGGTCAGAGGGAAGGGGAATTGAGATTACTGTCCTAATACCATGGCCCTTCCAATCTACCAATTAATTGTTGAATTACCATTTGCAAGCCCCGTTTGAGCAGACATCACTACCCAATTTGAACACCGTTTTGAAGCCCCAGATACTGTGAGGCTTACTGTGCATATGTCCCTGTGGAAATTTTACCCACCCCACTTCGGTAATTTTGCAATGATCGACAAGGGGATTACTCGGGTGATAGGAAGCTGTTTGAAGGTGGGCCATCATGTCCTAAATACGGTAGCTGTTGGAACGTCACCATCGTTTGGAACAAAGTAGAAAAAAAATTGAAAATGCAGGAAACTTCCAGAAATCTGAAAATTACATTTCTCATGCTTGTAAATAGAATACAGGTGTCGTTATTCTTAAATTCAAAAAATTAATTTTCACATGAGAAAGAAGAGCTAAATTTACTAAGTGTGGTGAAATTTCCATTCAAATCGGACAAGTATTTCTCGAGATATCAGCAATTGAAGTTTCAAGATTTGTGTTCCAAGTGATATTGAGGGCAACAGAAATTTTATCACTTCCTCACATTGACAAGGAATGCTTTGTTTTTGTTTCATCAGACTGTTTTGTTGACCTTGACCTTAATAGGAATAGGACCTCTCCACGGGGATTGCAAAGTTTAAAAATATCTCATGCCACTTATTAGGCAATCACATATTAATTAAATGGAGCTGTTGAGGAGAAAATAGGCTAAAGTTTAAAGAAACACAAAAGAGGGTCCATTAATGTGGAGATATGATATCATATGTGCTTGCTTCAAGTTGAAAATGTGACAACTTACTAAGTCTTGCTCCGTATGATAAAAGTTCAAACTTTTGTCTCTCCCACTCCTCCCGAAAATCTTTTTGAATAACATTTCTTACGAGGAAACTCTTCATCAAACTCTCAAAATCCTCAATTTTCGCTAGAGTTATTTCAAAAGACTTTTTAACTTAAAGGCAGTCATTCGTCACCCCAAACTACAGTTTCAGTATACATATATCAAAACTCTCAATTGGTACAGCTCTTTGATTGGCATCACATTCAAACAATGCATCATAGCTAAATTACACAGCATGGGCACTGAGAGTGTCTTGATTACACATTATGGACTTGTATGGTCACTGGGATAAGCCATGAAGCAATAAAGTAGGAATTGTGTCTGGATAAAGATGAGTTTTAGATAAATGTGGGAGGGGCTAGAAGTAAGTAGGTTGGGAGAATTGGAACTGTTTGGGATGATGAAAATATACCTTCAAACTCCAGATTTTCAAACATTCTGAAAAGAAAGTCAAAAAATTTTCACCGTAAGACAAAATAGAAAGCCCTAACCACCTCCAGTCTTGGTTTCGCCAATATGAACTTGGATAGATTGATATTTTATTAAAAACTCCATAATTTCAATGCTACTCTACAAATAGAACCAGTTTTTTGTTTTCGAATTCGATGCCATAAAATATCAGTTATGTATTCAAGCTCCAGGTTTTTAAATGTATATTAAGAGGAAGCCAAACATTTTCAGGAAATTTTTCGATATCGTCACTAGGGCCTTAATCTGAATGATGATTTCAGTAACCACTAACCAGATAACCCCAACAAACTACAAGTTGCCCAGGCTACCGGCCTCATTTGGATTCTTCAATAAAACCTCGAAATCTGTCGTAATTACATTTTGTCACCAACATAAGCGTAATAATTTCAAATATTTGCCAAAAGTGGGAACAAATTTTTTAATAATTCGGTGGCAAGGGCGTCCGCAGACAAAAATTCAGGGAGGGGCAAAATTGGGGAAAAGCTCCGCATCACCATGAGTTAGCACGGAGGGCAAGAACATTTTGGTCTAAAATGCCTCCCAGATTGCTGGAAAAGGCATTTCTGACGCCAAGTCTTTACAGCATATGAACAGGGGACACACTGAGTGAGCTGCTGAGAACTGTTTTTTTTTCTTTATTTTTTCTCCGTTTTTTTTCATATTTTTTCTTCGTTTTTCAAGTTTTTTATTTTCCAGGGAGGGGGAGGGCTCCCCTTGCCCCTACCTGTGGACGCCCATGTATCGGTGGATACTCCTTCAAAAAAGAAAATAAACAGCCCACTCACTTAAATCATTGCTAAATTCTACTAAACACTGGAGGAGCCAGAATTTTCCGTTGGAAGAGGCCACCCAGCAAGCAAGCCCGATTAGGCCCCAAGTGGGTTTTACTTGGGAAGCTTGGGCTTAGTTGGGCTTGGGCTGAGGTTGGTTTTGTCATTCGGTCCCAATTGGGCCCCAACTGGGCTTGCCAGAAAGATGGGAGAGATGCTGTAAACTCTTTGGGGCTAAGTTAGGACCCAGTGGGGATTAAATGGGCTAAGTTAGCCCAGTTGGGGCCTAATGAAAGCCCACTGACAAAACTGATTGGGCCCCAATCGGGAACCCAATTTGGCCCCAATCGGGAACCCAATATTGTGCTGGCAGGTCAGGGCAACTGCAGGACCCGATTGTCAGTCTGATGTAGGGGTCTGTCCCCGTCCCCAGTGAGAGTATTTGAATATTTTAGCATAGGCGTAGGAGCCTAAGTCGATTTAGAGGAGCTACTTACTTGCCCGAAAAATGTGACCAAAATATTTCGTGCTATTCGCAGAAAATATCTCAGTTAAGGCCTGGACTACTGGTATAACTTAATTTACAAAGACGTATTACTTCGGTCATTTCTTCTATATTGACATGGGCGCACGCAGGGGATTTTTTTCTTTTTTGAAGGCTGGGTGCACTATGTTGAGTGATCGCCGGCCCGGGGGAGGGGTCTACGGGGAGGGGTGTCCCCCTCCCTTTTTATTTTTTCCCCTTTTCTGTTAAAACCATCAGCAAATTGCACGGCAATTCCTATGCCTGACGATTGGCGCACAGAGCTTCAACTCTTGCTGCTGTGTTTCTCCAAAAGTTGTTAACAGAAGCTAGTTACAAAAGGATAATACTGGGGAAACTTGTGATCGCCCTATATCCACCTTTGGCGTTGAAAAGTTTTTGCATGGTCTTAAAATCAACAAGGCCATGGGACCAGATGACATCCATCCTTGGGTCCTGAGAGAGATTGCCACCGATTTTGCACCTGTTCTAAGCCATCTCTTTCAGCAATCCCTTACAAAAGGATGCATTCCAGAGGATTGGAAGACTGCAAATGTTTGCCCTATTTTCAAAAAAGGTGACAGTTCCCTACCTTGTAATTACAGGCCTGTTTCTCTTACATGTGTCCGCTGTAAATTGTTAGAACATATTATTGCCTCAAACCTTATGAACCATTTTGAAATACATAACTTACTCTCTCCCACCCAGCACGCCTTTCGTAAGTCTCATAGTTGCGAAACACAACTTGTGTCGATAATTGAGGACTGGGCTTCCTCCCTTGATGCCCATAAACAAATCGATGTGTTTATCTTGGACTTTGAGAAGGCCTTCGATACTGTTCCATGAACTGCTTAAGACCAAGCTGTATACACTTGGTGTTTCAAATCAGATTCTTCGTTGGGTTGATGACTTTCTTGGTGATCGTAAACAATCTGTTGTTGTCAATGGAACCCGGTCTGTCTGGAGTTCCCCAGGGGTCTGTCCTACTGTCCTAGGACCGATTCTCTTCTTGGTTCATATCAATGATATCGTCGATGGTGTTTCTTCCAAGGTTCTGTCTTTTTGCAGATGATTGTGTCTGTTACCGTATTATTGAGTCCGATGAGGATTGTCATAAACTTCAGAATGATATCATGCAGTTGGGGCTGTGGGCTTCCACGTGGGGCATGAGATTTCAGCCCACTAAGTGTAGCGTTATTACTTTTGCTCGGAAAAAAGTCCCATACTTTTTAGGTATGTTCTAAATAGGATTGAGCTCGCGAGGGTAGATAGTATTAAGTATCTCGAAATTACCATCACTAAAGATCTGAACTGGGAAAAGCATATCCAATCTGTAACAAGGGAAATAAGATTCTTGGTATTTTGTATAGAAACCTATCTTCCTGCCCTGGTGATGTCAAGTAAATGGCTTATGAAGGAATCCTTCGGCCTGTGCTGGAGTACGCCAGTACTGTTTGGGACCCCCACCAGGTTTACCTGCGCGACAAGCTCGAGAGTATACAAAAACGGTCTGCTAGATTCATTGCCTCTGACTATTCTAGGGAGCCAGATCAATGACCATGCTCCTTAAGGAACTAAACCTTCTGCCCTTAACTGATAGGCGGAGGAAAAGTAGATTGATCCTTTTTTCCAAAGGTGTGTTTGGCCAGGCTCAATTACATGTTGATTGTCTCCAGCGGCCTACCCGTAGAACCCGTTTAATGCATGACCTTCATGTCTGTCTCCCACATACCAGTACTAACTGTTATAAATTTAGCTTCCTGCCTCGAACCATTAAGGATTGGAATCGTCTCCCCCTGAATGTAATGAGGGTTGCCTCTGTCCATAAGGACCCTGTTACCTATATTACTGGGCATATTTAGCCTCTCGACGCATGCGTGGTGAAAGAATGTCCTTTGGATGTATCACCTTTTTTGAAGAAGATGAAGAAGAAGAAAAGTTTTAGAACAATTTGAGATAGTCCATGATAAATCCATGGCTTAGTCGAAAACATACCTCACCCTACCATGACTTAAACCTGTGGAGTCGATTGGGGGAATGTACGGTGATGTACCCCAAGCCAGACCAGGAGACCGCAAGGGTGCGAGGCCGAGACCGAGACCACAGGGTGTCTAGACCGAGACAGAGACCAGAAAAAAAGTTTTGAGCACTACAACACTGCTGGTTTCTCATAATTTTCTGTACGGCTTACGCCAACTTAGTTGCGTTCCGCTAAGATAACCTCCGTCTCTGGCTAAAATTTAGTTTGAAGTGAACGTATTTCTGCAAACGGAAACTAGTAAATAGTGTACTCTTAGACGGGCATTTGTAAAACATGGACAGAGCCAAACAGAGCCAAACAGGGCCAAGCAGGGCCAAACAGATCCAAACAGGGCAAAACAGGGCCAAACAGAGCCAAACAGGGCCAAACAGAGCCAAACTATGTCAAGTACAAATTCTCACATCATATTTAAACTACACCCATAACTTACATTAACTGATTGCCACTACCAAAGTTATTTAATGGAAGGATTAGATTTCGCTCTGTTTGGCTCTTTCCATGTTTTACAAATGGTCCCCTTCAAATTTGTAAAACATGGACAGAGCCAAACAGAGCCAAAACAGAGCCAAACAGAGCCAAACAGGGCCAAACAGAGCCAAACAGGGCCAAACAGAGCCAAACTATGTCAAGTACAAATTCTCACATCATATTTAAACTACATCCATAACTTAAATTAACTGATTGCCACTACCACAGTTATTCAATGGAAGGTTTAGATTTGGTTCTGTTTGGCTCTGTCCATGTTTTACAAATGGTTCCCTTCAAATTTGTAAAACATGGACAGAACCAAACAGACCCAAACAGAACAAAAGTTAAACTTTAATCTGCTGTAGAAATACTGTAGTTGTTGCCGTGTTGTATCAACAGTTTCTGTTTTTCATGGGTGTAGCATATATAATATGAAAATTCGTTTTGTACATTTTAGTCCAACATCAAGCAGGGATGTCAATTCTGGAGGGATGGGGATGCATCCTTATGTCTTGCCAACCTGATGACGACATTCTGTGTCATGTGCAGGGTATTAAATACATGTAATACTGCTTTATTACTGTTTTTTCTTATTTATATAGGCCATCTCTCTATATGTTTTTAGGACAATGTCTGTGGTCTAGTTGGTAGACATTAGACTCTGACTCGGGGGTCAGAGCAGGGAGCTCCCTGGTCAGAGGACCAATTTCCAGCCTGGGCCTGGTCATACCAAAGACTTTAAAAATTGCATTTTATGCCATTATGTGTGATGTTATTTTGTAAGGACTCACAACTTGAAATAGGCTTTGGCTCTGTTTGGCCCTGTTTGGCTCTGTTTGGCCCTGTTTGGCTCTGTTTGGCTCTGTCCATGTTTTACAAATGCCCCTCTTAGACCCTTCTGGTTAGCGTGGGAAATGTCTTTTCCGGTTGTCTTAGAGGCCCGCGTTAAGGCCTCCTGACTGCCGGGTCCATACTCGGGCGAAGCCGGCCCCGGACACTTGCTGATAAGACAATTTGAACACAGAAAATATATGGCTAGAAGAAATACTCTTCCATGATTTCACCCACTTTTAGATGCTTAATATCCTATGAACTTAGGCTATCCTACTTGTCAGCAAGGAATTTCTTCTGTTTCATGTTGACTTATTTCACGGAAATTGGGAATTTTTCAACAAAAAATGACAAGAGTACCCGGTCCTGTGTGCAATGTGGTAAACGCAGATTCATCGTGAGAACGGTGCGACTGAGCTGCCACTGGTAGAGAGTCTCAAAGTCATGCATAGTGTTGACGCCTACTTAATTGTTTACGTCATCGACATCACAAGTTCCCCGAATGTGTAGTCGTAAGGGTAACTACAATGTAGTACGTAACCAAAACTAACCGTATCACACATGACGCATCGGTATCACATCCGCACGTACCGTGCGATATGATTTCTACTTTACGTACGAACGATCCTGTGCAAAGTGCTTATGCAAGTACGTACGTAGATACGTATGCACGTACGTGAATAAGATTAATATGCAACATTAAATACAGGCCCGGCTAGTCGTGTACTCGAAGAAATATGGCCGAAGAAAACGAAAATGAACCTCTTATAAATGTACAGGAAGACTCATCGGGAAGGGGAACACCTCCCCCTCCCTCTTTACCAGCACCACAGTTACCGACCATTCCATCAGAGGGTAAAGTAAACTGATTTAGGACAATTCGTCTTCAGTTCCCGATCGAGTCATGCACTCAATATATACATGCCTAACGTTAGGCTAGTTACTGTATAAGTTAGCCTAACTAAGCTAGGCTTTGTTTTGACGGCCTAGCCGCTTGCTGTGTACACCACTTGCACGTTAGGATGGTTCCCCCGTTAGGAGATGCAATGTGTCACACCCATAGAGCAGGATATAGGAAATAGAGTACGGACTCCCAATGCCCGTACGTAAATCGTCTGTGATTGCATAGAGACACGGCATCCACGTTCTCTCTGGGCATGACTTGGGCAAAAGTCACGCGGGGAGCGATCATGTGTGTACGAACTGTATGGCAGAAATCGATTCGGCCAATACCTGCGACTTATTTGTCCTTGTAAAATGTGTATTTCATCCTAAAAAGTGGCATAAGCTGTTCGCTTTGACGCGTAAAGATATTTTCTAACTTTTCACGTCAACAGAAATGGTCGGCAAGGGGCTGAATTTGCTTTTCAGTGATAAAAAGAGTAACGTTCGAGGAACGCACTCATGCAGGCAGGGACAACTCGCCCTTGTAAGACAA
The DNA here is from genome assembly GCA_037179385.1 of Holothuria scabra. Taxonomy (NCBI): domain Eukaryota; kingdom Metazoa; phylum Echinodermata; class Holothuroidea; order Aspidochirotida; family Holothuriidae; genus Holothuria; species Holothuria scabra. Next base: position 42,931,146 of record CM074182.1, read on the forward strand.
AACAGCCTCACAGTTCCCAGTGCTTTTGTAAAGTCGGACAACTCGGTACCTACTAAAAGCATATAGCCCTTCATATACAGACAATTCGGCGTCTTAATGAAGCTGGCTACTCAGACAGCTCGGCACCTAATGAAACTCCGAACAGAGGAGACAACTCGCCCCCAAATGAAGTCGCAAATATAGGCCTATCCTAACATTCCAACATTTTTCTCATGTTTGATTTTACATATTTCCAGTGGAGGTTGAAAAATGGACGTTAAAAAGGAAGGCATATTCTTCTACTAAACTGAATACCTGGGTCACTGGGTGGGGAGGGGTTTTTATCATTTTTTTTTCTTTTTCATTCTCAAATTAAAAACTATGCCTAGTAAAGTAGTATAGACTGGGCAGCACAAGTAGCATGACGTGATCGACTGATTTTATTTTATTTTAGTAGCTGGTCAGCTGTTAGTCATATGTTGTAAGTGGTTGACTGAAAAGATGAACCAGAATATTTTTGCCAATTGAATCAGTCAGCTTGATATACTGGGGGTAGAAAAGTTACTTAACATTATACTCCCTTCTACGGCTGACTAAAATTTCGCATGAAAGTGACTTATTGAGCCTTGTGAATTAGGGGCACCTAATAAAATACTGTAGCTGCAGATGCCAAACTGAATAGAGAAGGCTTGAACTGACATTCTATCTTTACTACATTGTTTTATTTTTGTACCCTTTTTCTTCCTTTTTCACATACAGATGTTTTTAATTTACAGCTGTAAGGAATAATGATGTAGTAGGGCTACAGGTGCAATTTCTTTCTAACCATTTGAAAAGGAGTGCAAAATTTGGGAAAGGGAAGACTGGCAATAGCCACAGTGCACCTTTGAATTTTTTTGAAATGTCACTCCACAATTTCCCACTGTACCATCCAAGGTGTAGGCTGCAATGTGGCCGGTACCATGATATGCAAACTGCCTAACTAAAGCCAAACTAAAGCCTACTATATGTGTCTCTTGTATAAAATACTTCTCAGCTTGTCATAATGGCAACAGTGAGCTTGAAGAAACCAGTGTTGTAATCGAGTCACTAAATCTAGTGACTCAAGTCACCAGTTTTCAAACTTTTAAGTGGCTCTACTCGAGTCATTGACTCGACGGAGTCACTGAACTATTCCAATGCGGAAATAACTCCTGAATTCTATCGAGTCACTATCATTTTGAGGGAAGTACGTGATATGAGTCGTGATTTGTTACAACACTGGCAGAAACTAGAAGCACTAGTTTACTGGCATGCATGAAGAGTAAAAAGCAAAACATGAATAGGCCTACATGTATACATTTGTCTGATCCACTTCTTCTTCAAACAATGTTAAATAGGTTCAATTCTACCAACCATTTTAGTCCAATCACAGTCACATGTTGCAGTACTTTTCTAATTTCTCTGGGCACTTGGAAGTCTTTAAAACTGTTGTCAAGTATAATAAAGAATGCAGTCTTTCACCAGCAGCTGACATTATTGCTTCCCATAATTTTGCTTTGGCTTGTTGAATCTCTCCCTCATTGCAACCGTCTAAACTCCAGTAATTGCAAGGTATGGTGATCCAGAATTAATATTTTCTTTCAAAATATTCAAGGTGTACATGATGATAATTAAAAGTCAGTTGACACTTTGTAGGTTAAGTGAACCTGGACTTAAAAGATGACACCCAAGCAGTTCCAATTCTCTTAACCTTCTTCAATAAGCCCCTCAATCCCTCCTCTGCCTAAAATTCATCCTCATCCAGACACAATCTCAGTCTGTTACTTCAGGGTGATCATACTTGATCCCAGTGTGTAATCAAACATTCTCAGTACAGTGTGTATCAGTTCTGTACTCTGCACTTTTTGAACTTGCTTTCAGTCAAAGAGTAGAGCCAATTGGCAATTTCTGTGGATGTGGACTAACTACAAAAATTATAGTTTGGGTTGAGAGAATCAAGCTTTAAATGTCTTTGTTCACTTCATTATCTGCTTGTGTGGCAGATGCCTTTAGACATGACCACATCCAGCATAAAGTACAGGAAACAGTCCATGGCCAGCAGCACTATGAATCTGACATCCCTTGGTTTTCTTCCTGCAAGTGCAAGAAAAAAATGAAACCATCAGTTTCTGTTTGGGGTGAAGATTATGTATTAAAACCAAATGCAACCCGTAGCATAGTACACATGTATAGTAGCCTACAACTCAAGACTGGCATCACGTATTCAATGTTTTTTTTTTCTTCTTCTTTTAAGTGTTGGTAAAAGTAAGTCAAACTGCATCAAGGAATTAAACACTAAAATATCTCACCATTTCCTAAAATAATGTACCTTTCCAGTGCAACAGAATCAAGCTTGATTAGGCGATATAGCCTAACGTTACACATGTACTTTTGAGGCATCGGGCCTTAGTCAGTTACAAATTTGGCTCCAAAAATTTGTCTCAAACATACTTGGGGACTCTAGACTCGCTACCCCTAAAGTTTTAAAGAAAGTGGCAAAGTATGGTTAAATTACTCCAACCCTCACCCTAGCAGACCAAAATTGCATGCCAGCTCTTTTTAACTAAGGCCCTAGGCCTACTGTTTTACAGCCTGCTAAATAATACTAACGCCATGTAGGCCATTTTTGCCCCATCTGACCTAAATTCCTTGCCCAACCAGTGTAAAAAGACCTCTTGTTTATATAACATCTCATTGCATCGTGAAAAGGCTCCATGCACAAAGTTTACAGAAGGAGAGTGGATTATTTAGATTCAGAAACTATCATCGATCATCTAATAAAGTTTGTTACCACAAAAATATGAAAACATCTACAAAAATCGATAAAACTGGACAGTAATATTTTGTAATATGTCTTCTTCTTTGTGCTATATTTTGGTGTTATTTGGGCTGAGTAATCTTTAGAAAATGAATCTTGAAATGTAGGAGGCAGTGCAGGTAGCAATGCTTATGAAGTAATCATGAGTCGATCACTTCATAAAACTAACAAATAAAATCCTACAAATTACTATATTTAGGGCCAGATTTTGACATAATGAAACAGAGCAATCTCCTTACTATCAGAATTCTTACTTTAAACTTCATACAAGACATTCTCATCTTCATTTTTACTGATTTTTGCAAATTTCTGGTTCACACTTTTGCTGAAACTTGAAAATCTGACCATGACTAACATTTTGCTTTAAACATCAAAAACATGATACCAAATAATTGTTTTTTATGTTGTTTGAAGAATTTGCATCGCAGGTTATTCTAGCATTGCAATCTCATCTCCTACTCGCTGCAATGGCGTTTAGCAGGCAGTGATCGACTCATGATAGCGATCGATTCATGATAACTTACTATACTGCATACTACTACGTATATAGGCCTATTGCATACTGTGGTACACTTACAGGAACGGGTTCGCACTAGGTGAAGAAAAATGTGTCTTTTTCAACTTAAACAAGAATAAAATACGAAACCATCACAAGAAACTTACAATTTATGAGAGATACCACATCCTCCTCTTTTTCTGATAGAAGTAGATGATTTTAGAAATCAAATTTTTGGACGTTCATGTGCATGTGATTTGTATGAATCTCTATGTAAGCGATCAGTCTGTTGCCCAGATAAAATATGGGTAGAGAGTGCCTATACGATCACAGCTGTTTTGGGTAGTCCGCCCTCTAGATGCTATTATCCTACTCTATGGTCACACCTAGCCTAAGTTCAAAATGTTGCAGCATAGGCTATATCATACATCTCAAAGTCTTTTTTCCGGTAACACTTAATTCGAAGAGTCCATGCATGCTGTGTGCATACTATGGTCAGGAAACTATCCTAACATCAGGCTTAACAATAACTAGCCTAACGTTAGTAGTGTTCAACCAATTAGGCCTATGCTATAATCGGTAATACCCGATTACTGATTGTTTAATTTAACAATCGGCCCGATGCCGATTACCGATCACCGATTATTAGAAAGAGGGAAGTCACAAGTTTGTCACTTTAGTACGTGCCCCTTGCTTTGTGCATATCGTATAACCACAACCAGTTCAGGATGGAAAATTTTGGGAATAGTTCTGTTCGTTTCACGCATGGGATATCATTTTTGTAGGCGAAATATTTTCACTTCAAAAGTGGAGATACAAATCAACCCTTAATTCAGTACAATTGTTTGCAGTCGATGTCACATGCCCTTTGATAATTTAGTTCTAAGGCCAACATCATGCTCTGTCTAGTTTTCATCCCCCAATCATGTCGGAACATTGCTTTCTTTTACTTTACTGGGTTGTAGTGGCGTTAATGTACTGTAGCTACTCTCCCGCTTTAACGAACCCCATGTAAAGCAATCATCATAATCTTAGCAGTTCTGGGCACCTGTATAACGTATCTTATGGTTCCTTTCTGATATAAATATCCCCGTATATTTTTAGCAGTTCTCGTCCAAAACTTCTGTCTTGTTTAAAAAAAATCTGCAACTGAAATGCACGTAAGTCCAATCCCCGAAAAATCCACGTACGCAGAGATTTGTGATGCCGTTTCTAGATGAATTTAGCACGGGACTCGCCCGGCTTCGCTAGCCGGCATTACAAGCGCAATGGTCGTAACACAAACTCAGTGGGAAAATTTGTCTCGAGACTGAGTATTTTCACACACTAAATCGCATAGGGGAAGGCGCGTGTTTTGATTGGCTGCCTAGAATCAACGCAATTGAACCAATCACGAAGCAGGGGCCAATTTAAATTTTGCAATGGATCTTCTGCATATGATGTCACCGAGCAAAATATGATGCCTTGTTTGGCGGTAAAAACGGACTCGCACGCAAGTCTACTGCATGCGTGGGCCAAGAAGTTTGCTGCAAGAGACCACGTGCATTACTGTTTTCGTTTGCAATGACGTCGTATGACAACATTGCTGAAGTCCTACCGTAAATAACATCACGGAAGGAATGCTGGGAATGACTTAATTTATGGAAGGTAATAACCACCGAACTTCACAAGATTCTAAGTGCTTTGTGTACAAAACGTGCACAGATATGTATGCCAAGCTTGGGGATTTGAAAAAACGGCGAAACACTGCAGCTAGATAGTCTGTACTTCTGCACTTCTAAATCGAATTCCAAGTAATACTACTGGGTTATAGTGGAAAAAATCAAACGATCATTCCCATGGCAGGGGTAAAATGTATACGTTTGTCATTATCAATGCATCCCGTTTTGGCGGGAAGTTAAAGGATTGAGTATTTAGGGGAATTTTAACGAAATTAAGAGCAAGTTTCAAGTAAATTTAGCCCCTTTTTCCAGTTTGCAAATAATCGGTGGTAGTGATCGGTTGGATGGCAGAATTTTACCGACGCCGATTATTTACCGATAACGCAATAATCGGCCCGATGCCGATTACCTAACAGATGATCGGTCGAACACTAAACGTTAAAGGGTTTTTCTCCAAAATTCTCGCGGAACTACTCACACCCAAACATGAAGTCGCTAAAACAGTGTGTTTAAAAACTGAATTTACGACACTAAAAATTGTGGAAATTTTGCCAACACTGTAAAATTGGTACACCCATTGGTACACACATATTTCTACTATAATATTTCACCAAATAAGCTTTAAAACAAAAAGAAGAAAAAATATGTTACAGTTTCTAACGATCCCTTTGAAGCATCATTGCAACGGTGACAGTCAAAAGTGTGTTTTGGTCACATGAAAAATGCCACACACAGCCATCTTTGACTTGATCGTGCATTGGGGCTGAACCTTTGACCCCTACAACCCATATATCGTTAGAAATAAGAAGAAAACGAACTCTACTTTATAATGGAGGGAAGCAATCGCCAAAAATAATATGTCTTTACCATTTTTGGGCTTAAAACATTGGTAACATGATTACAATGGGTTCCAGAAAATTCCGCAATTGCTTCCAGGTATCATTTTGTAGCGTTTTTGGTTTCGATGAAAAGAGAAACCTATGCATTCGTGATGGCGTGTGTGTGTGTATGTATGTGTGTATGTGCGTGTGTATGTATGTGTGTATGTGCGTGTGCGTGCGTGTGTGTATGTGTGTGTGTTTGTGACACTTTGCTTGTTTACACGATATCTTTAGAAGGGAAGATCTGACAATTCTCAAACTTGGTACACAGATACCTCATACTGAGAGGAAGAACCCTATTGATTTTGGTGGAGGTCAAAGGTCATCTGGGGTCACAGGGGTCAAAACCCGAAATCCTTGTTTACACGATATCTCAAGATAGGAAACTTGGATTCATTTCAAACTTGATACATTGATGCGTTGTGATGTAAGGTAGAAGCCTATTGATTTTGGTGGAGGTCAAAGGTCATTTGGGGTCACAGGGGGTCAAACCCCGAAATCCTTGTTTACACGATATCTCATGGTAGGAAAATTGGATTAATTTCAAACTTGATATGTTGATGCGTTATGATGTAAGAAAGAACCCTATTGATTTTGGTGGAGGTCAAAGGTCATTTGGGGTCACACCCCGAAATCCTTGTTTACACTATATTGCAAGGTAGGAAACTTGGATTCATTCCAAACTTGATATGTTGATGCGTTATGATGTAAGGAAGAACCCTATTGATTTTGTTGGAGGTCAAAGGTCATTTGGGGTCACATGGGGTCAAACCCTGAAATCCTTGTTTACACTATATTGCAAGGTAGGAACCTTGGATTCATTTCAAACGTGATATGTTGATGCGTTATGATGTGAGAAGAACCCGATGTATTTTTGTGGGAGTCAAAGGTCATTTGGAGTCACATGGGATCAAACCCAGAAATCCTTGTTTACACTCTATCGCAAGTTAGGAAACTTGAATTCATTTCAAACTTGATATGTTGATGCGTTATGATGTAAGGAAGAACCCTATTGATTTTGGTGGAGGTCAAAGGTTATTTGGGGCCACATGGGGTCAAACCCAGAGATCCTTGTTTACACGATATCTCATGGTAGGAAACTTGGATTCATTTCAAACTTGGTATGTTGATGCGTTATGATGTAAGAAAGAACCCTATTGATTTTGGTGGAGGTCTAAGGTCACATGGGGTCCTATGGGGTCAAACCCCAAAATCCTTAATTATACTATATCTCAAGGTAAAAAACTTGGATTCCTTTCAAACTTGATAGGTTAATGGGTTTTGATTAAAGGAAAAACCCAATTAATTTTGTTGGAGGTCAAAGGTCATTTGTGGTCACATGGGGTCAAACCCATATGTCAGTTACATGATACATCATCGTAGGAAACTTGGATTAATTTCAAACTTGATATGTTGATGCATTATGATGGTAGGAAGAACCCTATTGATTTTGGTAGAGGTCAAAGGTCATTTGGGGTCAAAGGGGGTCAAACTCCGAAAACCTGTATAGGACAGCTCAAGGTACGAAACGTGGATGTATTTCACAATTAGTGTGTGTATGAGTTATGGTGAGTTGAAAGTACTGTACCTGTTGTTTTTTGTGGAGGTCAATGGCCATCTGGTATCACCTGGCATCAAACTCTGTAAACCTTGTTGGCAGAATATCTTAAGGCACAGTAGAAATTTGGCTTTTTGAATATAGAAGTGTTTTGGTTAAAAGAAAAACCAGTTACTTGCGTAACCTGCACGCAGGTAACCCACAATGCCCATATGTTTCCATGAGCTAAAACGGAACTCTCATGCGTGTGGCACGCATGTTACACGGAGAACCACAAGATTCAAGCATCTATCACGCATCCAGCACGCAAGTTCCATGCAAAATTGACCCAAATCTTGGCGTGCCCGCAGAAATTTTCCTGTGTGCAACAAAATCCGTGCCCGCAACAAGCCCGTGTAGCCTGCTCAGAATAGTGTGACAGGGACTTAAGTAAACTTTATACTGGCCAGCAGGGTTCGCGTTTTAGTGCGTCTGGGCGTCATAGACGCAAGGTTGTCTCTGGACACGCAGTTCATAAATTAGGCTTCTTCCCGCGCCTCCTGAGAAGTAAGCTAAACGCAAAAAAATTTGGCCTCAGCCGGCATGGATATTCCCTGTTACGAAAAATTCTATGGGCTGATGCACAAGGCTTCCTTTTCGAAAGTTCTGGCTTCAATTCAATCTTTTACTAAAGACGGTTTGGCTCCCTGATATCCCTAGAAAAAAAACATAAATACACTGGGCAATGTGCACATATATACACATGGCCTTATGCCCCATATCAGCACGGAGTTCACTGACAGTCAGAACCAAACGCTATGACCCCAGCGTAACCTGATACGGAACTGTTTTGATGTTATACTATAAAGAAGGCAACCTGCAAAAAATATCACTTGTTGCGCTGTGAAGGGGCGGGGCTTATTGCTTCATTCACAGTGCACCGTTCTCTCAGAAAACACATTGACTTAACTGTGTGGTTTTATCGCTTCAGGTCCCTGTACAAAACTAACGTACTTTAACGAAATGACTGACCTCGTGTTGTAAACACTTTCTGTGACAGACGAAAATGTACTTAAATCGAAGAACGATCCCTACCCCTGCAATGGGAATGATCGTTTGATATTTTCCGCCACAACGCGGTAGTATTAAATGAATGAAATTCGATTTAGAAGAGCACTCAAGGTATATTCCTTGCTGTCTCGCAGAAGGAGCCGCGTAAGGTGCTGTACAAACTGTTCTGAACAAAACACATAGTACAGACTATCTAGCTGCAGTGTTTCGCCGATTTTTCAAATCCCCAAGCTTTGCATACATTTCTGTGCACGTTTTGTACACTAATCACCTAGAATCTTGTGTAGTTCGCTGGTTACTATCTTGCATAAATTAAGTCATTCCCAGCATTCCTTCCGTAATAATACAGGACTTAAGCAATGTTATCATATGACGTCATTGCAAATGAAAACAGTAATGCACGTGGTCTCTTGCAGCAAACTTCTTAGCCCATGCATGCACTAGACTTACGTTTTTACCGCCAAACAAGGCAACCCATTTTGCTGGGTGACATCATATGCAAAAGACCCATTGCAAAATTTAAATTAGCCCCGGCATCGTGATTGGTTAAATTGCGTAAATTCTAGGCAGCCAATCACAACTCGCGCCTTCGTCTATGTGATTTAGTGTGTGAAAATACTCGGTCTCGAGACAAGTTTTTATGTTGAGTTTGTGTTATATATGACGATCGCGCTTGTAATGCCGGCCGGCGAGCAAAGCCGACAAGCCCCGTGCTAAATTCACCTAGAAACGGCATCACAAATCTCTGCGTGCGTGGATTTTTCGGGGATCGGACTTACATGCATTTCAGTTGCAGATTCTTTTTAAACAAGACGTAATTTTTGGACGAGAACTTCTAAAAATATCCGGGGATATTTATATTGGAAAGAAACCATAAGATACGTTATACGGGTGCCCAGAACTGCTAAGATTATCATAATTGCTTTACATGGGGTTCGTTAAAGCGGAAGAGTAGCTACTGTACAGTATATTAACACAACTACAACCCAGTACAGTAAAAGAATGCAATGTTCCGACATGATTGGGGGGTGAAAACTAGACAGAGCATGATGTTGGCCTTTGAAGTAAATTATCAAAGGGCATGTGACATGGACTGCAAACAAATGTACTGTATTAAGGGATGATTTGTATCTCCCATTTTGAAGTGAAACTATTTCGCCTACAAAAATGATATCCTGTTCGAAACGAACGGAACTATTCCCAGTATTTTCCATCCTGAACTGGTTATGGTAATACGATATGCACGAAGCAAGGACGGGCGCGTACTAAAGTGACAAACGTGATTTCCCTCTTTTAATAATCTGTTATAGGTAATCGGCATCGGGTATTACCTATTATAGTATAATTGGTCGATACTAAAAAAAAAAATGATGAAATTTGTGGAATCAGCACCCTTCACTCTACAGTATTACCAGGAAAGCAAACAGAAGCATTGATGTCACATATTTTTTCTCTGAGATCATTGTATCCACTCTTACTTAACACTATGGACTAAACTTTCAGCACCTAAACATTGTAGTATTTAACTCAAGTACCTACAGGGGAAAATAGGGTTGAACTTGAGGAAAAGTATAGATGGCGGGAGAATTGGACCCTTTAAAATTCCTGGTGGACCCCTTAAATTTAATGTTTCATACTTTTAAGGGGTCCAAAAACCAAGGCTGGGACCCACTAAATTTGGAGCTCAGCGCTAACCCTGCTGGCCAGCCCCCAGACGGCATTTCATGCACACCAAAGCGAAGATCTTTGGCTTGAGCACGGACTCCTCGGCGTAGTGGCGGGCAAGCTGTACTCTCGGCATGTCAGCGGTTAATTCCCTTCATATAATAAACATACAGTATACTGTGCTATACAGTACTTGTATTGCAAATTAATGGTGTATGCATTACATACACTTATACATAAGCATACATGTACAATCACATACGGATTCCCTACTTGTCCATGCATTCCCAATGAAGGATGATCGTGTATGCCTCGCATACATGTATACTATACGTAAGTGTGCACACATGCAGATTGCTATGTGGCATTGTATGTGCACAGAAAATCCTGGCGTACAATCCCGAAAACCTTGGTGTACTTGGGTGTGGGCTTTACATGGAATGCACCATGGGTCAGCCCAAATACAGACTCTGTCCAGTGTTCTCAGATGCTTTGCTATTTCAAATTATTAGTACTAAATCAGCAAATACATATAGGGATACATACAAATGTTGGAAGCTCAAATTATCAAAATTCCTCATGAATGACAATTTCTTTTTTTTTCTATTTTCCTTAGTTTTTTTCCTTATTTTTCTTTTAAATTGCTTTTCAGCACTTCAGTTCTTGGTAGGGTTGTTTGATATAAATCACCTTGATTAAAATCACAATTAAAATCATCATTTTAATTGAAAAACATCATGATTTAATTAAAAAAAAATCTGATTTAAATTGATTTATTTGATTTATATCATGATTTTTTAAAAAAAAATAAAAAAAATCAACAACCCTGGTTCTTGGCGACAGACTCACACCAGCATACTTATTGGATCTTAATTTTGGAGTTTTTTTTTCCTTCAACAACCATTTTTCTGACCAGTGTGTGGTTAAGGTTAAAAAATTCAGTGTGTCTCTTCAAACTTTTCTTCTTCCTCAAACCGGTGAATCCCCAACTGACTGATTTACCCTCCGACTGGCTTGAGAGGTGGGGGCCTGTTCCCATGGCTGGAAACACCAGCAATTAGCGATGCTCATTGCAGGGAAATTTTGGTATTTTGAGGGAAATTTGACTAAACGTGTAAACGTGTGAAGTCTTCGGTAAATTTTGATTTGCTTGCAGGGAAATTTAGAAACCTTTACAAACCTCCCAGATGGCGGGAAACGGCGTTCTAAAGCTGCATGATTACAGTTGTGAAAATGGGATGTGAGAAGTTTTACATTAGAATTTTCTAAAAGGAGGAATTCCAGAGTCTTGTGCAGTGAGAGTCAAATGAAAGATAGGGTGCTCAAAAGCCTGATTGTCTGGTGAAAAGCCTGACAAATGGACACCCTATTTACAAGATTGCTGAATCTAATTATGCCAGGCTGTCAAGTACAGCCACCAATGAAAAAAAATCTAATGTGAGAACATTTACAAAATGCAGAACAAAGAAACTTTAGTTGAGGTTACCTAAGTTATTTAGATGCGTTAAAGCATATATAGCCCTGCGCATGCCACATATCTGACTTTCGACTGAAACACATCAAAATCTTGAAATGGCTTTTTTATGCCATGTTAGCATTTGATATCATCAACTGTATCATACATGTTATTTGGCTGATCATGTGGTCACTGGCAAAGCAAGCGCCTATTGGTAAGGGCCATTCATGTTCCAGTAAAAATTTTTATATGTCAGAAGAAAACTGCAGTTAATATTGCGCAGTTTCTGCATCCTGGAGACTAAGTTGTCTTATCCGTTCTCTATTCCTAACTCTCTGTGACGGTCTTCAGTTCTGAACAAAATAAAATATAACTTTAGTTTGTCACTCTTGTTACAGTTTAAAGTTGCTTGATTATGAAAAGATATCACCTGTACGATGTTTTTCTTATAACAATGCCTAAACGTTTACCTCAACAGATTTCTCGCATGTTTCAAACTGTAAGAAAAGAAGGGTAACGAGCATGTCATAAAGAACGGCAGTTGACAATTTAAACTATAGAAAAGTCTTCTCAGAACCCCATACAGTAGTTCCAAGAACCATGCAATTGAAATATCCCTCAAGTAATATGCCTCAATGTGTAATGAAACCAGAGACATCCTTTAATCATCTGTGTTCATGGTTAATGCCTTTCAATTTACAAACACTTACAAAGTAACAAAAACAACTAGGCACAGAATGAAAACACTGTAACAATCCATAAAGCAGCTACTATACTTTGCATTGGCTCATAAAAACTTTATTTCTCATAAAATGAATTTGTATACAAAAATTCACAGCCCAGCATGAAAATTTCCAAGGTCTTGCAAACTTGGGAATGTGCCAAGGAATTTTTAATTAAAATTTATTGATGCAATTACATTTAGGTTCCTTTTTCTTGACAGTGAGAAGGCTTCTTGTGCTATAAATGTAACTGTGTAGACATCGTACATGTATCTATCAAACAATTGTCTGGTGTGTAAAATCGACCAAACTATACTAGTTAGTGACTAGATTTATATACCACTCCCGACGTCTGAGAATACCCAAAGTGACCCTTATGTTAGGCATAACAGCCCTACAAGGCTAAGTATTAATATTCAGTATTATCTAAATCCAACTCCAAGGCTTTTGAGTTACCAGTAACAAAATCTTAACATAACATACCCATTGGGTGAGACTAAGCTAACATGTTTAAGGGCAAAGGAGTGCTAAGGCCCCACAAAAGATGCCCTGTAGACCAAACCCTAGAAACAAGCAACTAACCCTGCTGCTAGCCTTACATTGAAACCAATTTAAATATTTTATAATATTCTACCACAGTTAGCTATGGCAAAACTTGTTGATATTAACCTTGAAGGCATTCCTTATATGGGGAAGTGTACCAACCTGCTCTAATAGACCATTCCACTCATTGACAACTCTAGTGGAGAAACTGAACTTCCAGGTAACAAGTCTTGCAAAAGGCTTTAATACAAGCTTTTTACAGTGGCCGCAAACCCAAGAAGTACTTTTAACCTTTAAATAACTACAATATGAAAGAGTTTTTGCATCAAAAAGAAATTCAAAAAAATCAAAAAGCCCAAGGTGGTAAGCCCAAGGTGCTGAAGTCTAGTGGGATAAGGTAGACGAAAGAATAATATGCGTGGCTCTCCTTTGGACTTGTTCTAAAAGAAACTTAATCCTTTTCATAGAATGGACTCCCATTCTGAGCAGCTTTTGTTGGAATTTAAAGACATTTGACAAGTCTGTATCTAAGAAAATAATTTATCCAAGTCATTTTTCAGCAGTAAGGTCTCATCCCTGTTTCTAACTAGGGCTGTGAGAAAATAATGATCAGTCAGTGATTAATTGTGGATTAAATAATCGATTAGTAAAAGACCACTTCTGATTAATGGCTTGCCACATATCCTACGTGATAGATCAACTGCACTGTTTTAAATTTTTGTTTATTCAAGTGGAGTAGGCATCTCCAAGTTGAAGTGGAAAACCTGTTTTCAGATTGAAAAAAATAATAATATAATAGAGGGAGATTGAAACATATTATTGTGGTATTTTTGTGCAAGGCTATGGAAACAATGGGTAGGAAAATTGTCTGGGATTATGGGGAGAGGGTAACATAGGCAATTGCTACGATTAACTGACAGACCAAGTCCTTTACATTATAGTTTGTATTGGCTTACGCTGCAGTAAAGGAGCTGTAGTTCTGACTTGTCTTTCCAATTTACTGTAAAACCATGGTTGTAGTGTTGCTAGTTTGATATTGTAAATATTCTGAACAAATACATGTTTAAAAACAAGATTGTCCAAAATCATGTCTACGTTACCATAATTTAATTTTAAAGCATACTACATAAGTTCAGAATTTTATTTTACCAATATAATCTGTGGGCCTAATATTTACGTTAGCCTGGCTTGTAATTGTTACCTGGAATGATTGTGCTTGGGGGGAATTCCTGTGTGGAAACACTTTTGCGATTAATCACCCATTAATCACAAAAATATGCAATGATGGATTAACTCTTTAGTGAAAAATTGACAGCCCTATTTCTAATCTTCCTATAGGGCATGGTTGTCCAACCTACGGCCACCACCCAGCCTGTGAAAAGGTTGCGTCCGGCCCGTCAGAAATAATCTATATTGCAAAATTATTCAATAAGCAGATTAATTGATGACAACTTTAGGCTTTGCCGTCTGCTGTGGCATGCTTACTTTTGAATAAAATAATTCATTTCAAATGTCTGCTACATGTAGCTACATTGGAGTGTTGTCCACATGAGCAGGTTAAGAATGATTCAGGAGGAATATGAAAAAAAAACTTTGTCCGAATATTCTGCCCAACACCATCATTTTTTGCCAAAATTTATTTATTTGTTCAATCAAAAACGAAAATGAATCAGTGTTCCCTACGAGCAATGAATGCACTTTGCTGCCTTGGATACGGGGAAAAATTGAAAAAATGAGTATAGAACGCGGCACCTCGTCTATCATAACCATTTCATGTGGCCCACCGCTGTGAAAGGTTGGACAACCTTGCTATAGGGCATAGTATGATCAGCAACTTATACAAGATTAGAGCGTTATCAATATCATTGTTGAAAATTAAGTAAAGAAGTGAACTGAGAACTGAACCTTGCGGTACTTCTAAAGTGACTTCTTTCCAACTCTCAGGGATCTACCTTGGAGCCACAAATTTATTGAATTCATTGAGTCAGCACATTTGCGGAGAACCCCTAACCTACATAGTTTAACCATGAGCCTATCGAATGCAACTTTAGCTTTTGAAACTCGAGGTAAATGACCTCCACATTGTAGCCAGAATCAAAAGACAGAGAGAGCATTTTACAACTTGGCAGGAAGCCATGCAAAGACAGATTAAGCAAGACATTATCAAAGAAGATAAATTAGAAATTTAAGGCCTAGGCTAATTCTCACACCCCAAGTACTCCTAACCTTCTCGCTTAGTTAAGCTCCTGTCACAGTTGTCTAGAACTCATCCTTATCTAGACACAATCTCATCTTATTGCTTAAGGGTGAGTATACAAGAGCCTGCAGTACTTACCGTACTTGCTGGGTGTTAGTTACAGTTACTATTATACATACTGGAGCCCTTTTCATTTCAGCATTAGTGTCCTCTCAAAAAAGATAGTGTTTGTGTTCCCCTCTCCTCAAATTCTCTTACTAGTGGAGGCGTGAAGGCTGTACTGCGTGTAATCTGTCAGCCTATAATGGTTTTAGCCTTGTGTTGTTAACTTCTGTCACTATCTGTGTGGCTTGTAATGGTTTATTGGACAATGGTGATCGGCCTGGTGTTGACTTAAGGATGAGTGTAGGGTTAGGTACTTAAGGATATGGGTAGGGTAAGGCCCAATCTTCCCTCTTAGAAATTGCCCTGTAGGCTAATACACTCAATGTTGAAAAATTTGACACTTCAGAATTTCACTTTTGGTTACTTTACAGTAACAGTGTGAATGCATCACCATGGGAAAAAGATGAAATCCTACTTTTCATTTCTTTTTACAAACATCATTGTGCCAAACTGACTTGCCATTGAAATTAAATTGTAGCAGCAGAGAGCCAGTTGTCCCAGTCTGACTAGGACTGTCAGTTTCTGGTTGTGGTATGGATGATGTATTTTCACATGGGACAATGTTCCACTTTTTCAAAGAAATTTCCTTAAAGAAATAATGTTACCTCCTTGTAAAGAAATTTGGGGTCATAAAGTCCTCAGGGCCCATGGGGCATCAGCCCAGTTTAAAGAGCTGAGTGGTTGGAATGTCTGTCACAGCTTAGGAGGAAACACTGGTTAGATCAGTGAGTTTACTGTAGGTTAGCAGTATTTGGGTTTGGTGACCAGCATTTGACCAATGGATGGGCAGCAAGAACCACATCTGTTGAACCTGAGTTTCTTATGTCATTTTCTACAAGCTGGTATTTGAAGTGCCAGGGTAAGCCGAGTAAAGTACAGTACAGTAGTTGTAAAAATAAAATGCAGACATAAATTCAGTGTTATATAACTTGGTTATGCTTGAAAGAGTTTTGTTGTTGCTATTACAATATTTCATTGGTTCAGAAGATAATATTACAGCGAATTTCTTTTCAGGATTTCCACCTCCAATGGGTGGTCCTCCACCTGTTATGCCAGGGGAACAGCCACCACCATATTCAGCAATGCCTGCAGGTGGCATGCCTATGATAAATTGCCGTGTGTGCCAGTCTATGATAAATTTGGAGGGGAAATTACACCAACATGTAGTGAAGTGTTCAGTATGTCAAGAAGCAACGGTGAGTGTTAAATTTTGAAAAAGTGCATTTGGAAGTTTTTCCTTCATTTTACAAACACACTGTTAATATTTCAGCATTCAAGTCCATGTGATGGGGTTAGATTATAGTTCTTACCAGCTTGATCTCTTAGTAACTCTTTGGTAGCCTGAAGAGGAAGATCAAAGTTACTCATTAATGACTAACTTGCAATGACTGTAAAGGGACACTTCATTGTATGCTTGTATCTGTTGTAAACTGTTTCAGAATGATGTTTTGGTCCAGAGGTGCTTTGCTAAGTACATTTCGGAAGCTTTTATTGTCCAGTGTTGTTTCACCTTTACACACAAGGAACTTACAGTAAATAGTTTCCTTATTGGTGTTCAAGAGGAATGGGATTTTTTAATTGTGCTTGAACTGGTTATCTGGGTACCAGCCCACCGTCGTACCAGGGTACCAGCCCACCATCGTGTTACCAGGTTCCAAATCTACTACCCAAATCTTATAAAATATCACATGCAAAATAGAAACATTCCATTTATGCTGTTGCCCTTTATAATGGAATAATGTAAAATACTAAGCTATTACTTTATTTAATAACACCATAAATATTCATGAAAAGGTTTTTGAAACAGGCCATTACATATTACGTAAGTTTGCCCCAAAATGGCTCTCGCACAAACTAAAAAGTTTTTGTAGGAAAGCTGCCATTAATCATGCCCTGATGTAAACACAAGGCTACAGGAGCTGTATAAGAAGGTACATACACCTCTTTAGTGATAATACCATGGCATATTGTACACTAGTGTGAGCAAATGTTGCTTATCAAGTTCATAGTTCAATCAAAGGCTATCTGGCAGATAGCCAGAAACATCATCTGATGCATTGATTGGTGAGATATGTGTACTGTACCTAAACTTTCAGGATTCTTTTGTTTCAGCCCAGAAATTCTCAAAAGAAGTTGAGTTCCCCATTGAGTGATAGGCAACCAGACAATCCAGACCCCTCTCAGTACTATTAGGCTTTAACTTTTTGTGCATTTACAGTGCTCTCCTACAGTATGGTCAGCACTGTCAGTGGGTAAACCTTTTCCTAAAGAATATTCTGCACAGTGGCTAAAGTGGCAAAAGTGGTGTGAATGGTTTTGTGGTAAAGTCTTTTCTACAGCAATGCTGGGTATTTAATTCCAAATGTCTGGGAAAACCAAAAATCTGTACATATAACCAAAAGTTAAAACTCTGTTGTCCACTGCACAACCGTTTTCTCTCTGTAATAGTTAGTCATAACTTTTTGATCCCATTTCAATGCACTGCTTTCCAGTTAATGATCAGTGAGGAGCTTTTATACCTCACAAATTTCATTGCACAAGTTAAAAGTGTGTTGGTGCACTAAGATGATCCTAACATGCCACAGTAACTTAATTCGATGATCTAATTGTGCTGAAGGGAACAAAAATACACACTTGACGTCTGTGGAAGTTGGCAGTGCTTGGGAAGTTGGCAGTGTCCAAGCACCACTGACACACGCTTGCTTGTAGTAGCTAGGTGTTCTGATCACCCCTCCCTCCAGTTGTACTATTTTCCATTTTTTGTTCACATTGCAAAACAAAATTAAAACTCGTTGCAAACCAGGGCTCAAAAAACACTGGGCAGAGGCTCTGTCTGCCCAGGACAATTCCACAATAGGAGAGTCCCACAAGAACACTTAAAATTTTATTGACAGTTGCAACAGTTTTTAAACACATTAGAAATTACCCATGGTCATTATCACCAAAGGTTATAGGGTGGAACTTAACAAAATAAGTTTTGCAAAATGTTGATTCATCAAGGGAATTCCTGCCAGAATTATCACTATCTCCACATTTTTTGAAGAGTTTCATGTTTCAACTCATGGTGCCTTACAAAATTATTGCACTGCAATCCTTTGTACTCTGTCACTGAATGAAGTATTAAAGTGTGCGTATTTTACACAACCATCTTTCAATGCTTCAACGGAATTGGAATTCGGAAGTTTTTTGCCGTATACATTTAGGTCCCATCCTCCAAAATACTTGGGTTCATTGTGTACCATTACACAGTGGTAAACCTACTGAAATTTTTACTGAAATACCGGTATATAGCGAAGTGCTAATGTGTGGCAGGGCCTTCAAATGGTGCTGATATCTCATCCACATTTCTATGAAAATGTTTCAGACAACCAACTTTTTGTACAGACAACAAAAATGGTGGAGTGGTTGCCCTAAGGACACCCATAGAAATTTCAGAAAATCCAGCCCTGCCGGGCTATGATCATAGTGAAACCAGTGAATGTTGAATCACAAAAATTTGCAATTGTTGAGCCATTAATTGCAATTATCATGTTGGTAGATCAAACTAGCACCAAATACTGTAGTATCAGGATATGCTTAGCCACATGTACAGCATCTGCCTATGAGTTGAGTCATTCCATTAGACAGATGATGCAGCTCCACATACAGTACAATACAGTAGCAGTGACAGCACCATACACTAGTAAACATACAAAGCAACATTTTAACAATCTTGAGGGACTTTAGGAGATACTGTACATTTGGCTGCAGTTTTGCTGTGGAATTAGTGTGGCAAAACAAAGATTGTCGTATGGATTGGCTGAAAGTCTTAAGTTTAAAAGAAAAAATTGCAGTTGTAAAAATACAAATATTTAGTTACAGTAACTTGTAGCAGAAAACAGGGTAGCAAGAATAATAGAGTTGTCTGGAAGTAGGGGGAGGCTTTTAAAAAGTAAACCAGTTCAGTTAGTGGCAAGGAGTATGAAACGTTTAGTTGTATGTGTGATCTTAAAGTGATTAGTGGCTATACAATCACATCTTGAATATATGCAAGAAATGTCTGCCCTCGGAGGACTTTAAAAATGGAACCTACTGCCATTGTGCTTGGTGCTCAGCATAAACAGTGGAATAGGGAAAACAAGCCAGTGAGCCACAACTGGAAAAAAAGGCAGTGTCTGGCTAGATTTGAACCAATTAGTTGGAAACTGGGGTATTAAATTCCATCTAACTCATGGATGAAATTCACCTGTGCACGTGCACTAGATTGGCCTACCACATGGAATGATGTGGTACAATTCAATTTTTTTTTCTTGTTGACCTTTGCTTTGTCCAATCTTTGTACAGTGCTGTATTCTTTAAACTTTAGACTTGTAGCTTGATAAGCCAATGAATTGGGCAAACTACTGTACTGTATGTTCATGCGGAAGACATACATGTAAGTTCATGAGGGAGACATGTGTAACACATGCTCGTATGTCTTAAGGTTGTAGCAATTTTTTCACCCTCAGGAAACATTCTTCCAGGGCACTTCACCTCAATTATTCACCCTTCTACCCCAGATGGACTTGCTATAGCCATATTGCATACATAAGCATTTGTAAGTTGTAGCCAGAGTGCCATAACTGGAATAAGGCTGTGGACAGCTTGACTTTAACCAATTGGTTGGAAACTGGGCTGTAAAATATCTACTGTAACCAATTCAATTGTACTGTCAGAACAGGGTTTTTCATTTACTGCACTGCTCAGTTTTGTTAGGGTGCTGCAACAGGTGCCCAACAAAATTATTCCACCCAGACAATAACTTGAGCTCCACTTGAACAGAAATTATCCATTCAAATTCCTTAAAAAAACAGTTCAAACCACAATCTTTTAACTCTTACCTGTTGCAGTGTGAATGATTCAATAATAAACAAACCAAAGAAGGCCATGTATACAGTAATTGGATTTATTGATCTGTACATTTCAGCAAGCATTTTCAATGACTTTCTTTTCAGACAACGATCAATTAACCTTTAACACCTTGGTATCTACTTCAACAAAAATTACATTTAATGTAGTGGAGAACATTGAAGGGTCCAAATACAGTTGGAGCTGGTTCCCTCAAACATTTTACAGGTCCAGAGAAATGTTAAACAATTTCATATGCACATCAATACTGTACTTTAGGCATGCAGAAGATATGCACAGTACATTCCTCTTGATGTTATTCTCTCTGACAAGTTTTGTACAACACCATGGCAGACTTGACTTGACCAGTTTGGTTGGAAATTAAACTGGGCTGTAAAATTCCATCTTACTAAAGTATAGTGACTAACTAACCATGGCTGAAAAATGTTGGGAAGCTGGCATGCTCCTTTGTGGAAAATTTTGGCCTCTAGAAGGAAATTTCCTGTCTGTTCATGAAAATATAGTCCTGGAGTTTTGTAGTAAATTCTACTCCCTTCCTGGGAAATAATTTTTATACAGGAACTTTCTTTCTAGGAAACAAACATTTTTCCATACTACAGTAATACCATATATGTAGTATACTCTACATGTGTAACATGACACAATGCTTCAGTGGATAGAATTGTCTTTAATTTCAAATGTTCAGTTGCAAGGTGCACAAGATCGTCATTGATTTTCATGAAGGTTGTTACAATAGAACCAAGATTTTTTTAAAACAAATTTTGATAATATAAAAGTGCTTAAAAATGAAAGTTCATAACTAAGTGATAGATGTTTAGTAATTTAGAAATGAAAAACTTCTAGAATTGTTTTATTTTCTAAATCAAATAGAATCCATCTCTTGTACTGTATAGAAGGTATTGTTCAGCATTGAATGAAAACACAGTACTATACTGTAGACCTACAGTTCTATTAGGCCTATTGTGCATATCAAAATTTGGTACTGTACATACTGTACAAGACTGTATAGTTGCATAAATGTATACAGTATGAACAACAACCAGTCTGTAATCCTGTAAATGTTCAGTCTGGTGCCCCCCCACCCCCATCCTCCCAGTTTGTGAAATTGCTGTGTAACACAAACAGTACAGCACTGTACAGCAGCTCTTGCATTGAAATTTGGCTACCAGAATCACCTTGTTAAAAAATGTTTGTAATCAAGACCAGTTAGCATCTAGTCCTCATTTCATTTCTTCAGAATTTAGTGTTAGATAGAGTACCTTTGTAGTTAAAATCTTGGTTTCATGCCAGCTTTGCTTGGTTTCTTTAAAGGGCCATGACCTTTCACCACAAACTACAATTTTGGTACCTGGGTACCAAAATTCTCAATTGGATCAGCCATTTGATTGACAGCTAATTCAAACAATGCAGAGTGCCAAAGCTTATATTACACAGCATGAACAATACTGAGAGTGTCTTGATTATATAAATTGAGTTTTTCTGTACTCACCCTGAAGCAATAAACTGAGATTGTGTCTGGATAAGGATGAATTTCAGACAATTGTGGGAGGGACTCCAGTAAGAGGGTGAGGAGAATTGGTACTATTTGGGGTGAGAAAACTGGGCCTTTAAAGCAGGCAGCCTTACAGATCATTGGTAGGATTTTTGTAAAATTTGCTTGAGTGATCCATCCATGGATGAAATATGTATAAAACAGAATTGATGACCAAATGTGGTGTTTCTGTCACTGGGGAGGGGGGGGGCTTATGAACCCTTTGGAACATTCCTTAAAGAAGAGGCTGTCAGAGCATGCTTTGACCCCCTCAAACAACCTGTTACTTCGGCCAAGGGCACCATTGACTTGAACTTGGGATTTGGCAGGGCCCCCTCCTTTTTTATTATTTTATTTCTTGTTCTTTCTTTTGAGTTCCTTGCAGAATCCCTAAAATGTGTTTTCATTATGGTCTGGTGACTGTGCTGTTTTACAAATATCAGTGCTATACTGTACATGAACATGTACAGTAACTGCAGTACAAGTTGCTGCATAAATTCAATGCACAGTATTGTGGTACTGTACTGCACAGTGCAGTTTGCAAATTGTGAATAAAATCACAGTTTGGTGATCAGGCAATGTGGCAATATTCTTGTGTTTCACAGAGCGTTTTACTCTGTGTAGGTTATATGAAGTGCTAAAGCATTTTATATGCTAAAATCTTTGTACACCACTGCAGTGATACTGTACTTTACTGTGCACTGGCCAGTTTTGTACTCATTGACCCATTACCATTGTGCTCCCCTATTCTTAAACCAGAAACAATGCTTTTTGCTGATATAGCTAAAAAGTTGTACCAGAATTCTAGGCATATTTTCTGCATAACATCATTGCATCAGTTTTGCTAACTGTAGGGACAGTATGGAATAGGTACTGTACAGTATTTGTTGATACTGGAGCCTGTGTCAAAAGATCTTTGTCATCTACTAGAATGCACATTTCATTCTCACAACCCAGTGTGTTTTCAAAGGTTGAGGTTTCTATTATTATCTGCAATAGCCTGCCCTTATTTAAGGACAGTGAAATGCAGTAAAAAAAAATGGGGAAGCCCCTTGGACTGAGGAGCTAGGTTATAAGGCTTTACAGTAGATTTAATTGTTAAGCCTTTTGATGTTAAGTTTTCAGATGTTCCCTGGTTAATTGTCAAAAATACTTCACTGAGTGCCAAAACTTAAGTAAAGTTCAAATAGGACTATACAGAGAATAACAGAATTAGTGGGTTAGAAAAATTCCTCCCTTCCAAGCTGGAAGTATGAGTGGAATTGCTTGCCATCGTTGGTTATTTTATTTTTTAGTATTATAGTAAATAAACCAAAATGGGACCAAGGAACAAATTTGAATGTCATAGTGTTTGACTGCTTGGTCAGCAAGAGGACCAAAAGACCTCTGTTCCACTGAGCCACAACTGGGCTGTTGGATTTCGTAGAATCCACCTTGATCGTAGCTGATCTAGAACACAACAGTACAGTTGAGTACTGTACAGTACTTCATATTACTGTACAATTTGTGCTGTATGCTCCCAACTCGAACTTACAATCAGGATGCATGGTACAGTAAAAGTAATGTGAGTATGGTGTTGGTTATGCTATTTTCATGGGAAGGTAATGTACCATAATTATTTTGCTAGGGAAGTGATTTGCAGCCCTGGGGAAGTCCTTTAAGGGCAGGTGGCACACTGTTATGAAAACAGATTTGAGAGTACTGAATGCCTACAGGTACAGAATATCATATGTACTGCTGAACTGCTACAACTGCAGATGTCATGGTATGAACAACACATGTGTATGAAAGTTACAGTACTTAGTGTTTCATCAGGTACTCACAGTGGTGCTGGTTCTTCTTGCAAACTTTAACAGCACCTGTATTTCCAATATGCAGAATACAAATCAAAAAGACGGCATTTTACTATTTGCAGAGCTCACAGTGTATAATACTACAGCATAAAGTACTGTGCACACAAGTACAGAGGCCAAGTTAAGCATCTTAGTAAGCCCTGCTATGCTGCTGCTCTGATACAGTAGAGCAGTGCTTAAAGGGCCAAACCTCTCACCCCAAACTACAATTTTGGTATGGAGTTACCACAATTCTCAATTGGCTCAGCTCTTTGATTGACAGCTAATTCAAACAATGCAGAGTACAAAAGCTTACAGTATATTGCACAGCATGAACAGTACTGAGAGTGTTTTGATAAATTGAGTTCTTCTTTACTCACCTTGAAGCAATAAACGGAGATTGTATGTAGATGAGCATGAAACTCAGACAATTGTGGGAGGGGCTTAAGTAAGAAGGTTAGGAGAATTGGTACTGTTTGGGGTAGGGCTGTGAACGTTTAGTAAAATAACTAAACGTTTAACCTCAAATATTTGCGATCGTTTAGCGATTAATCGCGATTACCTTATTACAAAAAAAAAATAATTTCAGTATGAAGTGATTGATACTGAATGTAATGCAGAAATAATAATAGTTGTTGTCTTGCATGGTAGAATCAAATTATTGTGAAACTTTGAAGCCCACAAGGTTCAAATATGCCCAGGATGTTCCATTCAACAAAAACCAGGGATCATCAGAGTATACAAATGGATAAAAAACTGTCAAAATCAGGTTTTGCGATTAATCGCTTGTAGCTTTGTACTAAACGTTTAATTCACATGCGATCGTTTAGCGATTAATCGCTACATGTTCACAGCCCTAGTTTGGGGTGAGAGAACTGGGCCTTTAAAGGAAAACACAGTCACCCCAATTTGGATTAGTACAATGCAGTGCAGTGCAGTGCTGGGCGGTGCAGTGCCGTACTACTCAGTATTTCATAAATGGCTCAAACATGGTAAAAGTGTGTCTCTTTAACTTAGTTGTGAAATTTACAAAGACTCACTTCTTGAAATATATGTTGAATTTACAGTAAACAGTATCAATATCTAAAAATATTGTATCATGAAAGGTAGGCCTACTTGGAAGAATGTTTTTTACAGTAGGAAGAAATCAGTAAAATTTGGAGCATTTAGAAATGTACAATACTGTAAACTGAGTTCCATCTACTTTTGCCCTTTAAGAACAGTAAAGTAGACCCACTTTAATGTACACAACACAGTTGTACAAAGTACTGTAGTTTTACATATACATTGGTCCAGGTTGAAATTACATAAATCGACACAATACATAAATTGACACAAGAGGGCTTGTGAACACAATTCAAGAACAGATTATGTACAGTGAAGGGATAAAGTCCAGTAATTGCCTCATTCAAAAAGATGAATGCCTGCCTTTTGTGTAAAATTGTGTGGCAAGAAGCCTTCAGGGGAATTTAGTTGACCAGGTTTGCAACAGTCCAATTCCAAACAGTGTTTATCTTATTGCAGTACCAGTCTGATACTATACATTACAGTACTTCCTCTTGCACATAGTGTGACACATTCTGAAACATACTGCAGGCACATACAGTAGTGTAGAACTTAAAGTATTGTACATCACTGATGCCCAATTTAACGTATAAGCCAAAATTTATTACATGGGGCTTGGAATTATGGTGAAAAGGGGTAAACCAAAATAGAGAATTTGACTGTACTGTACTGTAGGTCATTTCCAAGATGTATCACAGCAATCAGTATTTAAGGCCTGACAGGCCTGGCTATCATGCTTTTGGTTATTTGTGCCCTAATGTACGTACAGTACTCTGCATTCCAATTTCATGATGAGAAGTGAAAGTTCCACTTTCAGGTGTAGCCTACTGTATGGTCATACATTATGTACAGTAAATCAACATTAAGTGTTAAATACTGCAGCTTTTAGTGCATGAAGATTGTGGATATCAAGTTCTGTCAGGCCAATCATTTGACAAGTTTTTTTTTTTTTTATTTAAAGAGTATTGTAAAGCCCTGCATAGCTTTAAATTTTGTCTCCTAATCTTCTATCATACCCTTAAATATCACATTGCAACCTCACTGCAGACAACTCCTCAACGCATTTGTGAGGGTTGGCCGTATGACATTCATACGTTTCATCAATCGTCCCTCAGTTATGGAAAAGTGTCCCTCCCTGTTATCTGCACACACAGAAAAAGTTAGACCACCAGCTTCATAATGTCACAGTACCACTTATCCCTAGATTCATTTAGAAGAATGCTATGACTTAAATTTGTTGTCACAATTTTGTGCATGTATAAAGTCTACGTCCACAATGCTCCATCACTAAGTTATCTCTCTGCTGAATAGAATAGAATACAGTCTGTTCAGTACTATATGTAAATAAAATTTTGCTTGTGCATGTGTTTGAAGGGGGGGGGGGGGGAGAGGAAAGAGTGGGGTTGATTGTGTGAAGTTATAGCAAACATAGTATATGTGGACCCTTTGTTTATTTTCCTTGCGGAAAAGTAGGAAGTGGATCCTCCATATTTCTTGTGGGAAAGTTTCATGTCCTTTTTGTTCTTTTTCCATTCTTGAATGTTTTTTGAAATTATTTGAATTTCTGTGTGAATTATGTGCAGTACAGTACTGTTTGTGCACTATACACTAAACCTTTAACTTAAGAAAGTTTCCCTTTTCTTTTTTCACCCACCTGCAGCCTATAAAGGAAGCTCCTGTAGGAAAGAAGTATGTAAGATGCCCATGCAACTGCCTTTTGATATGTAAAGCAACTTCAAGAAGAATTGCTTGTCCAAGACAAAACTGGTAAGATCAGAATAATTATAGATGATAAGAACAGAATCATAATATGGTAAGAACAGAATCGCAAGAGATCTCATAATTTCTATGGTGGTACTCATGAAGCACACTCTGTAAGCAGTGCAGATGGGATGTTGAAAAGTTATTTTGAATTGCTTTAATTCCAGCAACTATCAGTTGACTATTTTTCTTGGAGGGTGAGAATGGGAGTCACCATTTTATGTGTTAAAGCAATAAAGCACTACGGTGCTTTTGCGTGTAGCAGAAAACCCAGCACTTCCATTAATGCAAACTGGAATTATTTTTCTACATTTATTGTATAAACTTTACCTCTGTACAGTACTGATCTGTACAGCACTGACGGCACATGTACTTAAAATAACCATTGTAGGCACTGTAGCTGCATGTCCTAGAAGCTAATATTTGTAATTGAAACTGGGAAGGAAATATTTCCTGAGTAGAAGGTTATACAGCATAGCTTTATTGTCTTCATGTTTTAAGTTCTGAGTTGGAAAAAATAGGATGAAGGAAGCAGTGTCCCGTGGCAATTGTATGCAGAACTGAAGTCTTATGATACAATTCAATATAGTAGGTGGTGTAGGATACTGCTAAAGCTGCAATTCACTTTCAAATGGAAACAACTTAATCTGCACTTATGGTTCATGTATGCACTTTAAATGTATGTTGAAATGTTCCCAGCTGAAAGAAGTACATTGTGCTCAACATAGCCATCAAGTATCTTTGAATTCATGGTCCTCAACTCCTCATCACAATTTTGCCTTTTGTACCTAGAGGGGTATACTATCATATGGTACAGGCTGTACAGCACAGCACAGAAGGTTTAATGTTACTAAACATACGGTTGTGTTACTCAAGATCATCTGTACTTTGTTTAAGTATTTGGTCTGCTGGAGAACCATTTGCAAAATTCTCATTCAGTTTTGTATGTGGAAGGGGCTATCTTCAGTAGGTGCATGTTACTTGCTTGTCCTCCATCATTAGCTACAAGAGGAAAGTATTCATCGTAGAATTTTCTCTGAACTTGCTTCTCATTGAAGTATAGAAAATGAGCTGACATGGTGTACCATTATTATTGTATCCAGTACTCTTCTTCTTTCTTGGGGTGCTTACTGTGTGTACAGGCTACAACAGCAACTCAGCCAATGGGCCATTTGTGATTAAGTTTATAGTCCTGTTGATATTTGAATACTTAACAGTGGTATGTGGTCCCGTACATTTATATAACTGTTGAAGAGGCTTTTAGTTATCTGCAATTTATTTGAAGGGGCAACTAGTACTTCGGCGGAATAGCATGCATGTTATGCAAAGACAGGCCTTAGTACCGACCCAGTTCTGCCCACCTACCTGTAGGCTTGTTTCACATTTTGAGTCCAGATGTTACAATTCTCTTACCATAAATTGGTTTTCCTCAGGACATTCAAGCCTGTTGGCTTCTTTTAAAATGTGCATAGCATGAAGTTCTGTTGCCTGATCCCTTCCCTTCGGACACTTTACTGTAGGTGACGGAGTCTGCAGCTTTCAGTATTTAATACAAACTTGAAATACAAGAAAGGAGTATTTTTTTTTGCTTAAGTGCTACATGATAATAATCAGAAGAATTTTTATATCTCTTTTGAATCCAACAGCAAGAGAATCATCACGCTGAATTCTCCAGCAAATCTTCCACTTGGAACAACAGTAGTTTCAACATTCTCAGGTTGCAGAGCAGTTTGTGGCCACTGCAACGAGACATTTACAGTAAGAGATTGTTATTAAAATGTGTTTGGTACTGTAGGCTTTCATCCTTACTTAGTAATTATTTGCAGCTTCTTCTGTTTATTATGGTCAGGTGACCACATGGAACCCTGAGATAAATGCACAGTAATGGATACTGCTGTCATCTAAGGGTACTCCATTTTACTATGGGTTTAGCTATTTCATTATGATTATCTACAAACAAAATTTCATTGTTTTATGGAGCAATACAGTCTTAGATAGCTTAAATTGAAATATACCTTGATCCTTTCTTAGCTTGACGCAGTACATTGTAAGAGAAGTAACCTGGTGAAATGAGTTTATGAAGTAAAAAACTTCTTTGCTAGGAGCTGCATCATACCAGTTTGACCAGGGGAGCATTAGATATTGTTGAGGAATGAAGAACAGAATTCTCTAATAGTGTGAAAGGCAAACTTTTTTAAGGTCTTAAAGATTGAGTAATATTTTTTACAGAACTTACAACATACAGGTATAGTTAAATCAAAATTGACTTTCCAGATTGTTCTATACATTTCTTCAGAAATGATATCCTGTGCCTCAGGAAACTGAAACAAGCCAGTATCTAGACAAATGGGTAACCAGATGTTCAGTGCTAAATACTGTAACATGGTCTATTGATCACATGTATCTCATGATGAGGCAAGGAGGGGGTCCTCAACAATGAGGAAACAGGAGGGTGAGGCTAGCAAAGAGGATCTGTATTTCATTAAGGGAATCTGAATAAATCACAGTAGCATTTCACTTTCAAAAGAAATCTATTAATATCAAATTGGATTGTGTTCACCTTTACACAGCTTCATCATACTTTTCAACATTGTGTATGTAGGCCATGCAAAATAAAAATTACACATTATTTTCTTTTGTTTACAGTGTCCAAGGTCTTCATGCCTTGTACGATGTCCGTACTGCAGGAAAGTGTAAGTATCATGCTGCAGTGTAAGAGATTTCAATCAGTTAGTTTTCTCAGAGTCATAAGACTGTACTATCAAAGATGATAGGAATACAATTCTTTATGTATTACTGGTATATATGCAAATAACTATCAGAAACTTGAAGAGGTGTCAGAACTTTCAGTTTCCCAACATTACAAAAGAAATTAATTCAAAAAGAAAATGTGTGCCATTGGTGAAGATTATTGTGGCTGTTAAAATTAATTGCATAGTACTTGTCTATTGCACAGTATGGACACACCATGAATGGTGCATGGTTGCACACATATCACACAGTGAAGTGAGGCACAGCTTGTGCCGTTGTAGCTCTGTCGGTAGACTGAAGCTGCATAATCATTTCCTTATACTTTTTGTGAAAATTCAAGTTAAAAGTAACCTTACAAAGCTCCAGTTCTTCATAATGGAACATAAAAAGTAATGCAGACTGTTTAAGTTACCAGGAAAATAATGGACAATTAACCTCTAACTTAGGAAACAGCCATGCTAACAGCTGACACAAATGACTGTTTTGGCTAGTAAAATGGAGTCTATTTCAGTTCTCACCTACCTCCTATCTCCCTAGTTATACCATTTATACCTGTAATTACTGTCTTACAAACAATAACACAGTGGGTATGGGTTGCCTCTATGTTATTACTTTGCCAGATGGGAAGTATAGGTTTAAATGCAGAGATATCAACCAGTATGGTTCTCCTGTATTTTGTACGGATTTATGTAGTAAATATGGGCATATGCTTTGTGCGGTAAAAATATGGGGAAATGATCGCTAAAGCACAGTAATAAGATCTCTAGTATAATAACAATGTAAATACAGTAGAAGTGCGACTGGAGTTGGAGACTACACATTAGATGTCACATTATAATGACCCAACCTGCACTGCTTGCAGTACAAAGTATAGTACCTTCCTAGTATACACTGGATTGGACAGGCACATCAACTTACACGGTACTAAGTGCAGGCTAATTTTGCGTTTGGTGTATCGTGCTCTTAGGTGCATCTGAAGCTGATCTGGCTAACTAGCTACCTCTACAATACATTACTGTACTGTGCATGTTGATGTATTAACCATACGTAGCAAACTGTTGTTGACTTAATGGAAAACATCACACAAACTGCTTACTATGGATGAGACATCATTATTTGTTTCAAAAACGATGAAATTATGCTGACCAAGCCAAGGAAGTAAGCTTAGGAGTAGTGGAACAGGTAGAACCCAATGCACTATAATAATGTGGACAAAGCTGAAATTGGTACTATGTTAGCTTACGTTAGGCCTAGCCTAACAAGTAAGGTGAGTTGGCCTAACCTTATGGGTTTTAACTTGTTTTATGTGAACTTGAGTCATTTCAAGAGAATATGCTTTTGATGTCCAAAATAGGCTTTTTTATGTAAAAAAAATACTGGAAACCATCTTTGAAGGTTGGCATCTCTGTAAATGGTATACATTGGGTGATTGAAGGTACTCTAGGTATCCTCTCTTATAGGCTCCCAAACCAGGGAGTTTTGGGAAGTGTAGCAGGGAAAGTTCTTCCAGTGTATGATTTATCTTGGGTATTTTAGGTCAGCCATTTATCCTGAAAGTTTCTTCTAATTCTTTTACAGTTCCTCTGTTGGAGCAGCTTATGCCCGAAACAGGAGTCTCATATATGCTATAGTGGGATTTCTGTTCCTTGTTGCTGGTGTAGCAGTGACGGTAAGGAAACAAGACTTGGTTTAAAATGAATGTGAAATGTCATGCAGATGTTCTGGGAAAGTGTTGTGCGGCATCCAGAAACAGATGTCTTTTATTTCCTTTCATTTCTTTACTTCTGTGTTCCTTTCTCACTCATAACATCAAAATATATTCTTGCTTGTATTATTGACATTCATCATTCTCTTCAGCTCAAGTTAAATATTTGTGGTAAGGAGGAATGTCGTGGAAACTTTTATTTGGTCGTGGGGAAGATGTTAAGATTTCACATATTAATGTTGGATTAAAATAGTAAGCACCAGCTGAAAGGATGTAGATTTCTGGTGACTGGTTTGACATTTAAATGGGGATGAGCTGCAGGCCTTGAATTTTGAGGTCTGGGAGTGCGATTGCACCATCACTCACCTCAAATTACTGTGAAGAGTGTGATGTTTTGCACATCTAGATGAAGATTTGGAGTTCACATATATCTATTTAACTTAAAACAGCACACAGTGTGATTTATAGAACTCCTGAAGACTCAACAACTCAAGACCTTTGCCTCAGTTTCTAACCAATTGGTTTAAGTCAGACCAGACACCACTGCCTTATGTGCAGTTATGTCTCACTGGCCTGTTTCCTCTACTCCGTTGCTTATGCTGAGCACCAAGCACTACAGTAGGTTCCGTGTTAAAGTCTTCAGTATGACCCTGCCAGGAGTCAAACTCCAGACCTCCCATCTTCAATAGATGTTGATGTATGACAGTTTATTGGCAACAAAAATGCTAGAGTAGGTTAAAAAAAATTTATTTGAAACTTTGTTTTAGGATGTTTCATTGTGTTTTGAACAAAATTTGCAAATTATTTTTAGGTATGTCTGACTACACTAGAACAAATGTTTTGATAAATGTGCAGTTTTATTGTAACATTCAAATTCAATGATTTCTTTTCTCTACCTCTCAGGTTGGTACTGTGGTAGCCGATGCTAGTACTGGAGGTATCTACTTCATCTGGATAGGTTAGTATCTTAATTAGCTCATTAAAAATTAGCGTTGGGATGACAGGCTATCAAGTGACTGTGACGTACTGTTTCAGGTCATCCAAGGTCATCAGATATCAAAAATTACCATTTCCCAAGAATTACCACAATTAGCATCTTGGGTCACCAGAGGTCAAAAAGCAAATTTCCCAAATGTTCTCTTCAGCAAGAAATTCATAAGTCTTTGGGCTTTCTGGCCCTACGTTCTCCTATTTTTGGATCTTGCTACTACTTCTCCTATATTTTTTCTTAAAATACCAATTTATCCTACTTTGACTAGCTACTATTAAAAAGATATAAAAGAAATAAATAGAAGTCATACTTGACAATTCTCCATTTAGTGCATTTTTGCCCATTACGAGGCATTTTAACAAGTTGCATGGCCTACATAGAAGTTGGGTAGGTAGATGGGGGCTTAATGACACACCAACATAAATTAGTTGTGTAGTGTCAACAAGGCAGGTAGGCAGCATGCGTATCTTTAGTCTACAATCCTCACCTTCAGTCCCCTGCTATGACAAGGAACACAGTGAGCATATTCTTTTACCCTGGTCACCCCATAAGGGTGAGGGATATGTACAAGATTGGCAGTGTTTAGTTATATCAGGTTCATGGTGCTGTCTGGATCTGTGACATGTCACCTGTGTCATTTTGGTGACACAAGCCTTGACATACCACACACACCAGCTCTATTTATTTAAGTAACCATACATTTAGAGGATGGTGGATAATTTTGTGAGTGAAGAAATGAAAGAGTCGGCTATAATACATCCAAAATGGGTGTGGTTCATCTCATGAGGTAATGTTCTCATTATTTTGCAATTTGCTTACTTTCTTTTGAAAGTGAGCACTTCATTGCAAACAAAAACTCAAAATAGCAACTGCTAAAATTCTACTTGCAGTACAAACCTGGAAAAAGCTATTTGGGGCTGTAGGAGGACACGATTTTTCAAAAATTTTTGTGAGCTTGAAGCCAATCATCAATGCTGGCACTCCACTTGCATTTTGCTTCCTCAACGCTGAGATACTCCCATATATGTCTATGTTAATTGTGCCACCTGACATGAACAGAGATTGAAGCTAACTGTTGATTTTCCCAACCATGCTGCTTAAAAACATAATCCCATCATTGTTAGCAATTATTTTCAGCCCACCTTGCAAAAGCAATTGGTTCACAAATCACATTCCTCATGAAGTAAAGGCTTATGACTGTATGAGGCAAAGTTGTCAGTAGAGCAGTATCAGCTGTACATGAAAAGATGGCTGAAATTTTTTCTCAAAATTACATTAGCATCTTCATTTGCAAGATAAAACTTGCTCAAATACTGTACTATTAGCATTATGTCCTTCTGAAATGACCCTTTTTTACCAGTGGAAGGACCTCCATTCCATTAGATCACTCTTTAGGTTACAGATTTGTAGTGTCCACTTTTGCCTCCCAGATAAAAATGCCTGGCTTTGAAAACAACATCAGCCCTGGAGTATTGATAAAACTATGCATCTAAACCTAAGTCTTACTTTTTAACCCTACTTTTGATGGGTAGTTTTCCCATGTCCTGCTCTTTTATTGAGAAAAGTTGACCTATTTTTATCCTACATTTTAACTTTGGTCCACTTGAAAGGCTGAGGTAGGGAAGTGAGGCATAGTGTGTCTCACAATCATGCAATTCCATGTTTGTTAGTAGCAATCAAAAATTAAAAGAAGGAAACTTGAATTGAAAAGCAATATGTAGTCACCATTAAAATTGGCAAATTTTACAACATTTTATGGAGGTTTCTGTAGATGTTTTGAAAGTATCTATTATAAGAAAAAGGAAAGAAAACTGGAAGTTAGTCTCCCTTTATTTAACAAGTAAGTATCAAAATATTGTCACTTGATCTTAAACAGCTTGTCCTAAAATAAAATGTTGGGATATGAGATACAGGGACTACATTTTCCCGTTCCAGCTACTTGTCTATAATCATTGTTACTGTTAGGTTCAGTCAAGTTGCCCTTCTTGACTTCCTGTTAAACTTTTCGGGAAAGGTGATTGACATACTGATCTGAGCCGTCTGCAGCTGTACAGATTAGTTACAGATTGGAAATACTGGAGTGTTGGTTAGCTTAACTCATGTCAATCTCCATAGATACTTTATGTTTCGTTAATGATGCAGAGAAAATCTTTCACCATCCCAGCTTGAGAAAGTAAATGAAGCCTTTGATTGTATTATCTGTTGAATGGGAAATGGAAGTGGAGCCAGTTGTCACAGGAATTGAAAATATTTATAGCAAGTATGTTATCCTCTTAGTGACAGCCTTGCTATCTCTTTATGAGTCATCCTCAAACTTGTTGATAAGTCTGAGAGTCATTGTGGATAGTTCATTGACCTTCCTGTTGTGGTGCAGCTTGTATTATATTGCAATAAGGTTGTCCTTGATATTAGAAATCCTTTGGACCGTTGCTTAAACTCAGTTTCCTTGTACGTAGTGAGTGGATAGAATTCACTTATTGATAACTTCAAAGCAGGAGGTAGTACTGTTACAGTGGTGTTTGATGTGGAGATTCAATTGTCTGAGCTCAATGATTCACAAGTCACTTGAAAAGGTCTGGAACAGTATGGTGATTCTACAGGTCACAAGAACCTTTAAAAGTCATGGAATTGTTGGTGTTCATTTTCCAAGCCTTGGAAGAAATGTAAACTTTTATGTCAAATTGCTGTAAAATTTACTGAAGGACAAAAAAATTCATATTTTTTTAAAAAAAAAAAGCTTTATTGATTTACTCAGTTAATTCTTACCAAAATTCATTACTAATAAAAACTAGAAAGTAGGGCACAAAGAACGGGGTGCTATTCCAGTTGTCTACCAGCTGCTAATTTTTCTTTTAGTTGTGACAAGAATATTGCTTCTTCTTTTTTCTGTTTGTCTATGTAGGAGCATATGTTGTCGGTCTACTCAACCTGATACGAGCTATGTACTATGCCACCATGAAAGTTAGTCACCTGGAAGGCGGTCAAGAATAGAAGTAAGACTGTTGTCCAGAGTTGTCAATCATATCTCAACTCATGACTCACAGAACCATCTTCCCAACCTGTATTTCTTCTTTCCTAGAATGAGACTCCGATTTCTCTTTGTAGGGAGGTGACATACTAGATCGGAGTGGTCCGAAAGCACAGAATTGACCAAAATATCTCTGATTGTTCCCCCCAAAAAATACCTTCTCATTTTCTGAGAGTATTTGGTGAGACTTGAAGCCAATGTGTAAGATAGAAGATGCCAAGTGATTCCATTGTACCTTCTTGAAAACAGATAATTAAGAGTTAAAGAAGACACTCTAATAAATACACATGCTCTTCAAATGGTTAAGATATCTCCCCCCCCCCCCCTTCAAGAAAAAGAATTTTCTTCAGATTGGGAATTTTTCTCATTAAAAATTTAAATGGTGTAGAAGGTCCCCTTTAATTGAGATAAATTAGCATTAGCATGAAGAAATATTACACCATCTCCAAGTCTGGAGATTTGGGGTCTATTTGGGGAAAATGGCTGCAGCACTTGTTTTGGCCATGTCATGAATATTTTTTCATTGCTAAACGTTCTTGAGAAGGTTGGTGTTTGTAGTTCATACTACCTATGCAGAATATCAAGTCAAATGTACAAGTTTTGTGTTAATTTCTTTTTCTTTTTTCGACAATGCGATATATCTTTCTTTTATCTACTGGTTTCCAAAACCTTCTTTTTCCTTTGTTCTTTTCTTGAAAATAAAATGTCAAACCCTGCTCAGAAATCTTGACCATTGACAGTGAAATGCATTTAAATAGTTTAATTGGGCATCTTTAGAAACAACAATTTGCTGGACAAATTTTTAGCAGTCTTATTAGCATCAGAAAGCAGTATTTCTTCTCAGACAGTAAAGGAAAAAACACATGGAACACTGCTTAGCTAGCCTTATCCTTCTATTTTAACATATATGATGCAATTAATATTGAAAAGGAAGCATTTTTTCAAGGGGAGCCATTTTAGACAATGACTATGTTTAATTTCAAATTTTTATTGTGAAAGCCTTTTTCACCTGATGATATCTATCCTTTCACTTCACTTCAAACTTAGTTATTTATAATTTTGAAATGTTTTACTAGGATGAGGAAAAAGATGATGGCACTGCATCTAAATCTATTTTAAGGGAGTGGTTATGAATCCCATTATTGAAGTTGGTATTAAAATATCTATCATTCAAGATTGGTCGTAATTTTTTTAATTTTATTTATATATTAATCAGAGAATTGCAGATCATAGTGATACTTGTATAATTATTGATTACAAATTCTACTTGAATGAGTGGAACTGGTGTCATGCGGTGTGTTTAAATGTCTCCTTATAAGGTCATACATTAAGCAGCAATGTAATTCAGTACATTTTTCCATTTTGCTTTTCTACTTTTAAGATTATGAAAAATTTTTTTCCCTTCTGTCATGTAGGCATAAAATGTAACACTGTGCTAGGTGAATGCAGTCATACTGTACCATTAAATACTACCAGCTTCATGTGTGTTGTAATGTTCGTACAGTTTTGTTTAAGTTGGCACAGAAAGTGAATCTATGCTGAAGGTAGATGTTGTATCAAGTGCAACCCCCATGGGCTCACTGCCCAGCCAGAAGTGTCAGGATTTAACTTGTGTTTTTGTGACGTATAATGCTTGTTGTTTAGCTACTATACTAGCAGCACCAATCTTTTTTCAAAATGAACAGTATTAAAGATGATTGCTGGGTACTCTAACGTAGTGTTGGAGTAAGAGGAACATCAACAGTCCATAGCATAAAATGGCAAAAGCTTGTGTGAAATTGACTTGCAGTGTAATTACCTTAAAATGATTCCAGCTTTGGTGTAGTGACGGCTGCAAGAAATTGCTCATTGTTTAACAACCTACAAAAGTACCATGAGACATGTCATGATGTTCTTTTTCATTTGAATGAAGGAGCTCCTACAGACCCTTTAAGTTTCCACATTTTCTCTGTCTGATTGAAGCTTGTTAGAGTCTGACCTCTGCCAACTGTGGTGACTGTCATGGAATAGGTTGATTTGACTCAAAAAAAAAAGGGTTGATTTCCTTAGTTTGCTGGGGCTGTGGATGCAACATAGGCAGCTTGTGTAGAATTATCATGAGAGAGCTATATATGGATTCACCCAGGTTTGCCCTGAAATAGTGGAAGTAGGTTGATTAGTGTAAAGCACTGCTTGGGTGTCTACAATAGTTTTGGAGTCAGTTACTCTATTAGTCATGACATTGAATTGGAGTTATCCGC
Organism: Holothuria scabra; assembly: GCA_037179385.1. NCBI lineage: Eukaryota > Metazoa > Echinodermata > Holothuroidea > Aspidochirotida > Holothuriidae > Holothuria > Holothuria scabra. The sequence continues at coordinate 42,968,149 of CM074182.1, forward strand.
TCCTAAGTTCATGTCATTACCGGTGTAGGAATAGATTGGTCATCCTCATTAATGAATTTTAATGCTCTGCTTTGCGTTATATAGACCTGTTTATGGATAGGGTACGTCTGCCAATTTTTCTGATTGAAAGTGGATAGCTGAAGAGATTCCCATGATTTGGGTAGAGGAAAATAATAAGATTGTCAGGTTTTTAGAGTACTTCACAAAAACCCACAAAACCAGTATACATGCAAACTTCTTGCTATTGTATGGTATTTGTCCATACTTTTGACAAACTGAATATTTCCCAAGAGTCGTGCTTGAAGGATATTTGAAGTTGTTTGCTGGACTTTCAGGTGGGAGTCAGATGACCATTCCAAGCCTACTCTTGGGACCTTGGTGTGTAACTGGTGTATAGCAGTAGTAAAGCACTCAGTTTTAGAAAAGATCCTGTTGCAGTAACATAAATGTATCCATGAAAAAAGCACCACATTGATATTCACAAGCTATAAACAACGTATTTCTGCCGCTTTAAGGAAGGGTCCTCATTGAAAATTACAGAAAAGTTTAAGGTGATACTTTTCGTCTAGTGTTTGACATATATGTTTAGAGTAATATATGTAATATATGTATGTGTGTATGTTTGTCTCTTATTAAATATTCAAAACATTCACTCAAGAAGTGAAAGTGAAAAGAATGTTACAGAAGGTCATTTCCAAGCTCTTTCAAGTAGTTTCTCTTATTGTAAATATAAAGCAAAATGAACATAAAATTGGATAATAGTACATATTATTGCTAGCAAAAATTTGGTGGGGAACAGCTTAGTTATTATCAATTAGTAGCACTGGTGTATGTGTGAGTTGTCCTTTGGTAGAAGTAAAAGGGATGGGGTGGGCAGAGGACAATGGGTGGGGTAAGAGAAAAGATGGGGTGGAATGAAGTAGGAAATGACCTTCGTCACACAGTCTGCAAATTTCTTAGAATGCTTGTTATTGAAGATGTCACAGTGCAGTTGAGTTAAACAGGTTGAAACATGAAAGGAGTGTAAATGTACATGATAGATATAAATTCTTTCTTTAAAGTGTATATTTAAATTAAATGAAATTGTAAACACCATCTTATAAAGGCCTTAGTTCTATGTTTGTTTGTATTGTGTTTTTGCTTAATTTTTTTTTCTTTGTCAGAATCCAAGTTGAGAAAAGGAAGATGTATAATGGTTGGCAACATTGTGTCTGGCATTGTAAGCTTGTAAATAGCAAATTTATCAGTGAGCATATACACTTTTTAACAAGTATATCGTATTTTCCATTTTCAAAGTTATGATAAGGTGCAAGAGAAAATTGACTTTATATGCAACGGGTTTTATTCTTCCCTTTGCTGATTTTCATCCTGTCTTCAACACTTACTTTTGTTTTAATTTCTAATCCCATGTCCCAAATAATTTTTGGTGATATTTGCAAGAAGTGTGAGGTCTTTACCAATTTTGACCTATGTTCCTGTGGTACCACTATTTCAGGGAATGAATTACACTGTTGTACAAAATGTGAATTTTGTTTAAAATTTCTCAACTACTTGCTAGGAGAAGAAACTAGTTGAACCAGGCTAACAGTGGGCAGAAGGTCTAAACAGGGCAAAAAATCCTTGATACCAGAGTAGCCCTTATGTGCATGCATTGCAAAGGGTGCACACGAGGGCCTTTATCAAGCTTTTGCCAGTGTGGTAATACATTATATGGAAGGGCAGAAATGTCCAAGAGGTCTTGAAATGACATCATTTTGTCCTGCAACATTATTTGGTTGGTTAACACGGTCATAATAAAAAAGGCGTGGCTTCCCTTGGCTTTTGTTTTGTTCAGCCTGTAAGGTTTACAGAAAGTGCTTTGAATTTTACTAGCTTAGACACCTAAAAGTTGTTGGGAGCCTGGGATCCAGAAAGGTTGGATTCAAAGCAAAAACTGTAATGAAGTTTGTGTGGTCATCTTGCTTAATTTTGAGAATGAAGAAAGAGGGACAAGAAAGGTATCAATATGCCTGAACTTCTTGATCCCCTCAATGACAGTTAAGTTGTGTTAATTCCCAATGCCTTAGAAGGAAAGGCTGAACTGATGAGGATTGTTATGAGTTCACTCCCTGGTACTTAAAAGGTTCAGTATACTGTCCACATGGATTAGTGTTCTTTCTACCTGGTGTTCATAACACTGACGTAAGGTGTGTCAGAAGCAAGGGTTGAATGGGTTTTCATCATATAGTATGATCAGAGGGAATTATTGTTTGAAAATATCTGTGGATGGGGACATCAAGAGCATGGATGACAATCCAGGTGGGGTAGGGGACATGTTCCCAATATTTGAGAATCACCCCCCCCCCCCATTGACTTTGTGATTTTTGCGCAATATATTTTTTTCACGAAAATGGTCATGCCCTCCCCCCCCCCCTCCCCCCGTACACACACAGAGCAAACCACTGTCCTTGATTACAAGGTTTTAAGCAATTCTTCCCCTTCCACTATTGAGAACAAATCCCACATGTGGGAAGAGGGCTTGAAGACTCCACAACCTATCAGGTCAGATCTTGATACTAAATTCCCATGTTTCCTTTGAAGCTTTTAGCATTTAGAATATTGCTACTTACTGTACCTGGATCACTTGCATTTGAATTCCCTTTTCGTATCTCGAGATATCTATTCTCTTAAAGTGAAACAAGCCACTTTGAACCTTTCACATTTACAATTGTGTGATTTGTTTCCTGACTTTTAAAAGGAAGGTATCGTAAATGAAAGAGCAATCAAAATGGATAGATATTGAGAATGTTTTGTGACTATGTTATTAAGCTGCATAGATTTCAGTTTTCAGTCTATTATTCAATTTCTTTATACTCATGAGTATTGCATTTTTAATGTGTGGGGATAAGGAGAGGAGTAGTATTTAAGGGAATGAAGTTCTCTTGTGTAAATAACAAAACTTTCTGGGAATCTACTTTATAACATTGTCTATCAAAGGAAATAATAATAAAATCTTCGTAGATAAAGCAAGGAGAGTTTCTCATGTATTTGTTTCAGGAATATTGTGTACTCAGTCTTTGAAAAGATACGTTTTTAATTAAGCTCACACCCTTGGCCTCTCAGGCCTTTCCAACCTACTCGAAGGGTGATATATGGTCCTGTGTCAGATTTTAATTTACAGAAGAGAAAACCATATGACGTAGGCTATATGCAAAAGCGTTTACTTGACATGATTTGGAAGTTTACAGTAGGTCATGATTTAGAAATGAAAGCCTCATCAAGAAAAAAAGAATCGAAAAAAAAGTTAGAATGCAGAGTTAGTCCATAATATCTGGAAGAAGGGAGAAGAAAAAAAAACCACTAAAACGAAAAACGTCGACAGTTCGATAGTCAGTTGTTGGCCACATTGGGGTCACGAGAGGTCAAAAGGTCAAAACTTCGTAAACACGATATCTCAAGAACGGTACATGTGACTGTGCTCATATTTGGCGAGTGTGTTGGTCATATTGAGATGATGATCCCTCCTGTTTTTGGTGGAGGGCAAAGGTCATTTGGGGTCATGAGAGGTCAAAACTTCTTAAACACGATATCTCAAGAACGGTACATGTGACTGTGCCCATATTTAGTGTGTGGATTGGTCATATTAAGTAGATGATCCCTATTGATTTTTCCAAAGGTCAAAGTTCATTTGGAGTCAGCATGTTCAAAGCCTGACAAGCTTTCCTGCATAGTCTTTCAAAAAAGGTCACTTGTACGGTCCTGTAACTTGTCATGTAGGTGGCACATAGTGAATACATGGTCCCAGAAGTTTTTGGTGGAGGTCAAATGTCATTTGGGTTCACAACGGGCAAGGGGGATCTCAATGTAGAAAGATTGGATGCCTTGCAAGTGTACTTTGTGTGCACATTATGGAGGCCTGTTAATTGAAAAACATTTCAAAGCAATGTCAATGTGGAAAAAGGCCTTACATTTCAGCGGCAAGGAATCACTAAGCCTTTTGGCTTTCTGGTTCATACAAGTAACCAGGGGTGGCACCAGGATTTGCCCGACAGGGGGGTCAAGCTCCCCGACATGGGGGCTAGCATTTTAAGGCCCCGCCCAAGATGATGGGTCGGTTCGGGTGGGAACGACTTTGCAGAATTTGAGGGCGGCAAAGCCCGCCGAAATTTTTCACTTTCATTTTAACAGATACTTAAAAAACTTTTTGAAGAAAAAAAAAAAACAATGAAAGAATCAAAGAAAATTGGCTTTTGTAAAGACCATTAAAAAGTTGGGGTGTTTATTGAAGAATCTATCCCTCATATGGGAAAAATAAAAAATGTTTTGTACGCGACAGCTGAAATTCGGTTGGGGTCACACATTTAATCGTTCTAGGCCCACGTACGCACTAAGGTCTCAAGACGAGACTGCAAGTTTGCCCGAAGCGTTTTTCCCTTTTTTGAACGAAGATTTTAAAATTAAGAGTTTATCAGATTGCAGAATTTTTGGAATTTAAAATAAAAATTATTTTTGGTGAGGTCATGGAGCTGAAAAACAGCTCCCTGGTGAGGTAGTGACAAATTTGGGTTCATTATTCAGTGATATGCCTTTCAGAAGCAAAATTAGGTAAAATCTCGGGATGATTGAGAGAGCTGGCTTTGGAAATTTGTTGTACTGAGTATCCATCGAAACTGGAAAATGTTGCAAACTAATTTAACAATCTAAAGCTTGTATCGGGGAAAATTGTAATGTTATGACAGATTTGGGGGTTTTTATGGAAGAATCTGACCTTCTTATAAGAAAAAATGAAGTAGGGGTGATCTGATATAGTTTTGTTGTGGTACTCAAAATCATCAGGCAGATAAAGGCCCTTGGACCATATTGGAAAATTTTCCCGCGGAAAAAGTTCGGCTTCTTATATATTTGAAGTTTTATATTTTATATATTGAAACAGGCGTAAAGGAGCTTTTCAGTTTGGGAGGGGGGAAGAATATTTTTTTTGTCCGAAAAATATAATCCTCCCCGAAAGACTAAGGGGAGCGCACAGATATTTTTGAAAAAAATGAGAACCCACAGATAGCAGGAAAAGGCATTTCACGGGCTGGCAACTAGAAACTGAGTATTCATTATTTTAAGCTTTCTTTCGCAATAAAATTTTCACTTTATAATCTGATGATACTGTCCCAAAACGAAGAATAATGTGCAAACATCCATTCTTCTGTTAAGTAATATGGTAGGCCGAAACATTACCAGTTGGCGCGGGACGTAAAGAAAGTTGCTTAAAATAATCCAACCCCTCAGAAAGCCCAAGATGGCATATCACAGACTTGTAACTAGAAATGAAATATTCTTTAATTTGAGCTTTCCTTTGAAATGAAATTTTCACTTCAATAGAAAGAAAACCCAACTTACTAGGTGATGAAAAAATTACCAGATTAAAGATACTGCTACAATTAGATGAAATGGTCTTGTATCTTAATTTTCGGGTGATAACTATACAACGGAATTGAAAACATACTAATGTATTTGACTCTATTAGAAATCTTCGTTATATTCAATTGCAAGATCCACTAAATAGATGAAATTTTCTACCATACTGCCCGAACTCCATGATTTATATTCCAACGTATTTGAAAATATGTCACGTTACAAGGTGGCTTCAAATGAATTTTCAGTCAGACTTATGGGGAGACATTCTCACGCTACTGTTTATCATTATGTGTAGCTCAAAACGGCTGGCCGATTTTCATTACCATTGCAAGAATTCGGCTGCCGGGGTAGGCCAGATGGCAGACCGTCGGGCACTGCATGCACATGAACAACTACTCGCCCGTTTCTGTAAGGAAAATTCGGAATTGTGAGTTTCCTGGAAGATATGGTCTTCTAGAAAGCAAAATCAAGAAGATCTTTCGAGTGATTGAGTTATCAGGCCCACATCTTTCACCGTGGGCCTGTAGATGAAATGTATTTAAATAGCTTTACAAAAGAAATATATTTAATTCATAAAAAAAATAGTTCATGGGCATCAATCCAGTAACGATCGGTTCTTTACGTTTTCACAATTTTTAAACCTCCCCGAAAAATGCCATCCTTCCCCGACAGGGGATGAGATAAGACAAGGCACAGGCACATGGAATGAGGAGGTATAACAGAGATAAGAAGCAGGGGTGGCGCCAGGGGGGCGGGGCGGGGGCCATGCCCCCCCCCCGTCGGGGAAGTCGGCGGTTTTGTCGGGGAGGCCTAAAAAATAAAAAAAAATATATTATAATAAAAGATAATAAAAAAAACCCACAAGGACTGAAGTTACTGGATAGACAATCTAGAACATATTTTTTGTTTTGAAAAACTATTTTAAAACATATCGGAATCGATTTTAAATCACTTCTTAACTCTGTTAAACCCCATTCTATGTACCTTATCCTATCTCTTCCACCGTCGGAGAAGGACGGCAATTTTTCGGGAAGACCGTAAAGGACTGAAGGTACTGGATGGATGGCCATGATTTTTTGTTCCTTGCGTTAGCAAAAGGAACCTATGTAGTCAGGTTGGCGTGTGTGTGTGTGTGTGTGTGTCTGTGACGCTAGCTTGGGTACACTGTAACTCAACAAGGAAAAGTTGGATTGGATTGAAACTTGGTATATAGAAGTGCCATAGTTTGAAGGTGTGCCCTATCGTTTTTGGTGGAGGTCAAAGGTCATTTGGGGTCACCAGAGGTAAAAAACTAAAAACCTTCTCAACATGATTTTTCAAGGTAGGAAACTTGGATAGATGTCATAATTGGCGTGTGGGTGTGTTATTGTGTAAGGATGAAATCTGATATGTTTGGTGAAGGTCAAGGGGTCATCTGGGGTCACCAGGGGTCAAACACTGAAAAACGTTTTAACACAATTTTTTAAGGTAAAAAGGACAGATTTCAAATCAATCTGTGTTTGGTTAAGGTCAAAGGTCATCAAGGTCACTGGAGGTCAACCACTGGAAATGTTATTTAGAAAATGTTGTTAGCTAGATAAAGATAGGTTCAATAGATTTTTTATCTCACCTGGTTAATTGCATGCTTACACACTCAAACACCTTAGAAATTTGGCCTTTACATTCGTTCAGTAATGATTACTTCGTGTTGTACACAGATTTTGGATCATTCAAAGTTGCAAGAGGGCAATAACTGAAATCTGTAGATTTCAATGAGCACAGATCACACTGCATTAAACTGGTCTCTCTGCCAGTGGAAGTAATGCATGGATTATACAGTGTGACTCTGCTGTGCTCTGTGGGGTAACCTAATCCTCATTCTATTATCACACTTCATTAATCACTTGCTTTCTGCTTAACTGCGGAATAAACCCTGTTTTCTGTGTAGAGATAGCAAACAGGACAAATGGTAGATTGTTTTAAGGTAATTAATAGCAAATTTTATTTGAGAGCAGGTAAAAATAACTTATGAGAGAGGTACAAGGGGTGTTTTTCTCTCTCTAACCACATTGTGTATTGTTTATTGGTGATAATATCAAGTTTGATTACAAGCATAAATACATATGGAAATGAGGAAATGGTTTTGAAGGATTACCAAGCATTATACAAGTTGAATGTTAGTAAGGCCATTAAAATTTAATAATTGATATCATGTAATATAAGTACTAAAATGCCCCTTGTGAAGATGTTACAAACATTGAGTATGAGCTTTCCTTTCGCTCTATTTCGAAGACTGGCTGTATACTAGTTCTTATAATATCCAGCAAGGAACCAGAGTGCCCATTGGGCTCTTGTTTTCTTTTTGAATTATTTTTTTCTTTTGTAACGCTATTTTAATGCATATCTGAATCGGTTTTAATCACCTCTTACTGCGGCTCTTCTATCCTTCATCCAATTTTCAATCCGTGCGCGCAAGGTCATGCCTTCGTCGGGGACGGGCTACCCACCCCCTGTTGTTGAGAAAACCCAATTTTGTCGGGGATCCTTCTTCTACAGTGGACCTACGATAAAAGATGTGAGTCTGTAGTCACTCGGACGATCCTCTTGATCTTGCTTACTAGAAGACCATAATCTTCAAAAAAACTCACAATTCTCCTTACAAAAACGGACTACAAGGGGTTGTTCATGTGGGTGCAGTACTCAATGGTCTGCCATCTGGCTTGCCCGGACAGCCGAATTCTCACAAAGGTAACGAATATCGGCCATGTCGTTTTCAGCTGCACATAATGATAAACAGTGGTGTGAGAAAATCTTCCCATAAGTCTGACTGAAAATTTATTTGAAGGCACCTTGAAACGTGCCATATTTTCAAATACGTTGGGAGCAAAACCATTTTTATAGTCTTGGGTTCGGGCAGTCACTGTAACAATTTCATGTGTTTAGTGGACCTTGCAACTGAATTCAACGAAGATTCTTAATACAGTTAAAAACATTTTAGTATGTTTTCAATTACGCTGCATAGTCCCCCCCCCCGAAAAGAGAAAAGACCATTACATCTAATTGTAGCAGTACCTTTTACCTGGTACTTTTCTGATCATTAGCAAGTTGGGTTTTTTTCTATTGAAGTGAAACTTTCATTAAAGGAAAGCTCAAAATAAAGACTGCTTCATTTCTAGTAACAAGTCTGGGAAATGCCATTCCGGCTATCTTAGCGGTTAGATGTCTCAACAATTTTCTGTACGCTCCGCCCGCTAACTGATGGTGGCGCTCCGCATAGACAGTGTTTTAGTCGAACAGATAACTGAACAGAACAATGCGTATTTGTAAATTATTCTTCGTTTTGGGCAGTACTATGAAGTGAAAATAATTTTATTGCAAAAGAAATCTGAAAGTAAGGACTTCTTTAATTCTTATCAGGAGCCCAGGAAATGTCATTTCCTGCTAACCGGGAGTTCTCTATTTTTCAAAAAATTCTGTGCGCTCGACTTAGATAATCTTTCGGTCAGGATTACATTTTTCGGAAGAAAGAACAATTCTTCCCCCTCCCAAACTCAGCTGACACGCTCCCGTACGCCTATGACAATAAATAAAATATAAAACTTTAAATATATGCGAAGCCAAATTTTTGGAGAATGCTCCAATATGGTCCGAAGGCTTGTAAATCTGCAAGATGATATTCACTAACCTCAACAAAACTACTGATCAGTCCTACTTGATTTTTCCTCATGAGAACGTAAGATTCCTCCATAAAACCCCAAAACGGTCATAAAATTACAATTTTTCTCCAATGTTAACTTAAGATTGTAAAAAATTGCAAAATTTTCCAATTTCGATGGATACTCCGTACAATAAATAACCAAAGCCAACTCTGTTAATCACCCGGCATACCACCAGGGTTGTCACCACGCTGGTCGGCGCCGGTCGAAACTAACCGGCACTGGACATTGCCGACCAGTACAACACCTAAAAGGCAAGGCTTCCGACCGGCACAAAAATGATCCTTTATACTGAAAAATAATGAAATTGACATTAGCCTATAGCTGAAAAATTCAATGGGTCAAAAATGAGGTGGATTCCATGGGGATAAGGTGAGGTACAAATATTGAGTCAGATGTTTAGCCGGCACTCAAGTTGGGCTGGTGACAACCCTGCATACCACCTAATGTTGCCCCTGAAAGGCATATCACTTAATAAAAGAAACCAAAATTTTCTTTCATTAAAATCCCAAATTTCTCCATCATGATAAGCTCTTAATTTTGAAGGATTTGTTGAAAAAAGGAAAAAACTTTCCGGGTAAGCTTCTAGTCTCGCCTCAGAGCCTTACTAGTTAGTAAGTAGGTCTTGTATGATTCAATGCGTATCCCCCGGCCAGCTGCATTTCGCCCATATAACGTTTTTGATTTTTCCCTTATGAAGGACAGATTTTTCAACAAACAGCCAAAAAATTTTATTATACCAATTAAAGCCAATTTTCTTTCATAAGGTTTAATGTTTTACTCCAAATAAACTCCAGATTTTTAAGTATTTGTCAAAAAGAAAGGCCAAAATTTTTGCGCACTCCACACGCCTCAAATTCTGCAAAGCCGCGATCAACCGTCACATAACATCCCCTTTGTCGGGGCCTTGAAATTTTGGCCCCCCTGTCGGGAAAATCCTGGCGCCACCCCTGCTAAGAAGACAGTATTTGAAAATAGATGCATTTAAATAGCACTTACAAAGCAAAAAATATGTTCAAAATCACCCACTCAGTAACTTCAGTCCCTGTAGGTTTTTTTTTTTTATTTTTTTATTTTTTGGACCTCCCCAACGAAATCGCCGACCTTCCCTGACGGGGGAGGGGCTGTGTTCCCGACGGGGGCATCCCCCCCCCCCCTCCGCTGGTGCCACCACTGTGAAGCTGGCACAGGATTCAGCCTTTCATTCATGCCGAATCCTGTGCTAGCATGAGCATGTGTGGCTGAATGTGGGGATGAATGTGAGGTTGAATCGTGTGCCTGCTTAAGACCGGTATTCAAGTCTACAACCATAACTGCATAACTAGCTATACAATTTGTCTCTTGGTTTACTCGTACGTAGTTATAGTATACGATATTTGTCATCAAGCTTCTCTGCAGACTATGACGTTCATTGTGAAGCTGGAGAAAATGGCGTCTTGCAGAGTTTTTCAACGTGCCAAACTTTCTCAGACGTTGTTGTACAACGTGAAATTTTCAGGAACAGTCGTAAGGAAGACACAGGAAATCCCTTCAAGAAACTTGAGTTTATTGGTAATAAAAATCGCCAACATTTTTTCTTGAACAAGTGAACTAAAGAGAGTGTCAGTGACTCGTCACCGTACATTTTCCTCTAGGATCTAGTTGCGCGAAATTTTTTGTTTCTTTTCACCAATCCTAGGCCTAACTAATAACTAACACAAACACTGCTTATGAAATAGGCCTAGTCTACAGTACACCTACCCTACCTTGTATCCTCAATGCATATTATCTAGGCCTAGCCTAAGCTTAATTGGGGGTGAGGACCTTCTCATTTGGAACAATAAAGTGGACAGCCAAACTGTCCTATCTCTAGTCTTGGTAACCTTCCGCGCAGGTGTGAAGAAGATTGAAGCTAAAACAACTATTTACCTGTAGCTTAGGCCTACACAGTGTAATTCTTCTCCTCCGTTGGGCAGATAAGTCTCCGGTAGAAGCCCACCAAGGTTAAACAAATTGGTACTTGCATTTCCTAGCGATTGTGCTTGGCAATACTGATTTCAGACTGCCACATTTGGCAGAGCTCCTATTCATAACGTACAGGAATGATGTGAAAAGATGTTGGCCAAAAAATCCTGGTGAAAGTAAGAAGTTTTTTTAGATGACATATAAACATGGAGTGTGTTGAAATTTTCACCAATTCCTGGTCAGATGTCAGCAGGTCCTTTTAAGAGTGTTGAAGTTGACAAATTTTCTACAAATAAAGGACTTGAAACAAGCAGAAGATATGTTGATCTTAATTTCATTTCATTTATTTGATTTATCACAACAGTTAATGAACAAAATAATATAAGCACAGTTGTGAATAGAAGTACTCTTAAAACCCTTCTGGGCTTGAGAGACAAAAGCACTCCCAAAGAGAACAGACATAAAATAAACAGAAGATCAACATAAATCCCCACAGTGCCCCTACACTCCCTACCCGCCAACCTACCATACCAAAGCAAAGGAACATTAATAAGTACTGGCCAAGTATTTTGATAAACCTTTCCTCAGATTCGAAACTGATGGACTACGCTGATAATTCTGAGGAAGTGTATTCCAGGCTATAATAGATCTATACTTAAGACTTTTCTTGCAAACCTCTCTATCAACAAATAGAGTATGTAGCTGGTCAGCTTGTCTAGTCTGGTAATTATGAATAGATTAGTTCAAGGTATAAAAAGAAGAAAAAGAACAAGGAAGCAGATTGTTCAGACAGCAATAGGTAAACATATGCTAGCACATTAGGTAATGTCGTCATGTCGGGGCATAACATCAGCCTCTATGGTTTTGCGGATGATCATGTCTTGAGTGATGAAATTGATTTGAATGATCCACTTGCAGAAAGAAGAAGTATCTCCGGTTAAGAGAAGTGCCTAAACTGTGAAAAAGAATGGATGGACTGTAACAGACTAAAAATGAACAATGACAAAACAGAGTTTATTATTTTAGGGTCAAAAGTTCAAATTTCTAAATGTATTACAAAAGATCTGAATGTAAATGGAACACATGTTAAGAGAAGTGGGCGTATTAAATATCTTGGGGTGCATATTGATGAAAACTTATCTAAAGAACACATAACTATCAAAGCACGAATTGCATCACTTAATCTTCATCGAATTCGCATTATTAGAAATTATTTAGATCATGATACCTGTCGTTCTGTTGTACATGCTCTTGTCATCTCACACTTAGATTACGCTAATGCAATATTAATGGGATTACCGGCATGTGATATAAACATATTACAATGTGTTCAAAATCGTGCAGCCAAATTAGTACTTCGTGAGGGTAAATTCGCCAGTGCTAAGGACTGTTTAAAATCTTTGCACTGGCTTCCAATTAATCAATGTATTAAGCATAAGGTACTATCTTTGGTATTCAAATCTCTCAATGGTGACGCTCCACAGTACTTAAAGAATTTACTGCGTGAAGTCCCTGAATCAAAGTACAGATTACGATCTAGAAACCAGGAGTCAATATCCCTTACTGTGCCCTTCACACGTAATTCCACATTTGCTGACAGATCTTTCTCTGTTTATGGTCCTAAGTTGTGGAATGCCCTTCCAGACAGTATTAAACGTAGTTCAAGTATTTCAATATTTAAAGCTAGGTTGAAAACGCACCTGTTTAAGGAAGCATTTGGTACTTAGTAAATTCTCTTTTTATTGTAAAGCGCCTCAGAAAATCTTTGGTTCTGGAGTGCGCTATATCAAGTATTATTTACATTACATTACATTACATTACATAGCTAGACTCATGTTGACTAGATCATCAAGTTGTAAGTTCAACAAAGCAAATATATGACTGGTCTCATCACATGGAGCAGAGCCTGCAATGTGTCTGACAGCCCTTTTCTGAAGAATAAATAATTCATGTATAATAGACTTAGTGGTACCAGACCATAAACTACAACAGAAAGAAAGATGTGGTAAGACAAGACTTTTAAAAGTACAGTAAATTAACCTCAGGGCTATTTGAGGTATTTGTGAATTTAAATTTCGATAAGATGCCTTCACCTCCTGAAATTTGACCTGAGACATACTTTACATGATCTTTCCATGACAGCTTGTCATCAATGTATATGCCTAAGAATTTTGTAGAGTGAACTTTCAGAAGGGGCTCATTATTCATACTAATATTAAGACTGCAATCCAATGTTTTGCTTTTCATTATTCTTCATTCTATTGTTTGACCTTGGATAAGTAAGGGTTGCTATCTTGCAGGCTCCTATGGCATTAACAATATTGGGGTCATAACAGAACATACAGTATGTAGCACTAATTGCCTCTGTGGCAGGTGTTGCAACTTAATATCTAGAAACCAGTTAGAACTCAATACTGTAACTTTAATAGTAAGATGCAATATTCCCCAACTCAAGAGTGACAGTTTTTTTATCTAAAAATACAATCCCTCAGCAATGTCATTCCCTAATTTTACAACACGTTATGTCATGCTTAGTATCCAACCAACAAATTACCATAATTGAAAGAAACACTTCTGGCTAGGTCACACAGTGAATGTATAAATTTTGCACCTCCTGTATGCCATTCTGCAAGCCATACAAACTGGCTAACCCCAGTTTTATTTGGAAACCTCAACTGGTCTAGACGTATGTCTAGACTAGACTAGAATCCATGACTTAGTATGCATACTGTAGTGTCCAGTGAGCCACAACTGGAAGAAAGGCAGTGGCTGGCTCAGCCTGAACCAATTGGTTGCAAACTGGCCTGTTAAACTCCATCTACCTTAATGACTTAGTACACAAGTCAATGTGTGTGTACTGTAGTCCTACACATTTATGTTGCATGAATATACTAGGCCTATAGTATGCCTACAGTACTTGTGTTCTTGACAGAGAATGATGCTAAGAATTTACAAAAGAAAGCTGAAGTTCATGTACAATATATGTTGCATGCCTCAAATTTAACAACGGCCACGATGGCCATTGCCATTGTACATTTCCTTTTTGCCGTGATGCCCTGGTAAAATGGTTAAAATTCACGGCCAAAGTTGCCGTCACGCCCTCTGCGAATGGCTGCCGTGCCCTCAGACCTTTTAAGAAGTTCTGACTTGCAAGTAATACATGTTTGGTGAACATACATGTATAGAAACTCAAAACTCCTTAAAATTGGCGCTCCCTACAATAAAAAATGCTACTTTCTAAATTCTTTCAGTTTTAACGATGAGACATATACTTTGCAATATAGCATTTTACATGTACAAGCTGAAGCTACATAGACTGCTCTGCAGTTGCATACCGAAATACAAAAGCAAGTCTATGTAAAAAGCCCTTGAGATCTGGAGTTCAAGGCCTGGTGTTGTATTACACATGATTGTAGATTGATTTGAAACGTAAATTACAAACCACACATTCTTTTCATTCAAATACTGAGTTTCTTCTGGGGGAAGAAACAGGAAGAAACACATTTCTTCCAAGTGGAAAAAACTATGTTTTTTCTGCAGATTTTTTCCCATCACCTAAAACACCTGCAAACCCTGATGGGTCTTTAATGACTTTGTAAAGAAGCCCAGAAACAGCAAAATTGCTACATGCAAATTTAGAACATTCAATTATTTCCTGCTGTCAGAGCAGATGCATTGAAAATATTCTAATGTGAGCAGTCAGGTAAATGGCAGCATGATGCAATTTGGAAAATTAAAAGCCATTTCCTGTTTGGCAGGTTACAGTTGGGACTTTTCGTAGAAATTTCCTTCTCTACCCTATGAACGAACAAAGCATTTCAGCCAATTTGTATCATAACAACTTCATTTGTCTGTCTTGCATAAATATGTAAAATATACCTTTGTATTATCAGGGCCACTTAAGCATTTCCGTCAGCTTATACTCAACTCGCATGATACATTTTGTGGAAGAAGCTTACAGTATTCCAAAAAAAAAATGACTGACATGGGAAATGTGTGATGCTGCTTTGTTGTGAATTTAACATTGGCCCAATTCCATTTTTATGCCTATTCAGCCTAGAAAGCCTAGAATATCACTTACTGTAGATGCACAATTTTATCCATGCTGAACATGCTGCAGTATGCAGTTCTGACGTTTGCTTCATCAGAACATAAAGGTACAGTAATTCGGCACACAACCAATGATTTCTATCATGTGGAGTGGTTTAAATTTTGCTAGTTTTATTAAGAGTATGATGAGTACAGTAGCTGTATCAGTGCAGTTTTTTTTTTTTTTTTTCATTTGTGGCAAGTTGACAAATTACTTTGACCCATTTGCAAACAAAATGCCAATATTTTGCATACATATGAATGATACAGTACCTCGGTAAATACCGCAGTACTGTATGTGAACATCCTAGAGTTCACTGCACTTTTCAAGGTGTTAATTTCAACTTATGATGTACAGTACAGTGTCACATACTGTGTACACTGTGTTGTCAGAAGTCCAAAATATCAGATTTATAGTTAAGTGCTGAATGCATTGCATAGAAGAAACTGAAGCACTTGCAAAGTCAGAACGCTTGTTACAAATCAATCAGGCATAATTTAATTTATTTTTTTTTTATTTATTTATTGACCTATCTATGGCCTTTATGGAGGTCAAAACTCATCTGGGGTCACCGAAGGTCAAAATGTGAATGAAAACCTTGTTAGATGGTTGACACATCTCAACGTTGGAAACTTAAAAAAGATTTCACATTCGGTATGTGGATGTACATTATGGTGAGAAGATGATTCCTATTAAATGTCAAAGCTCATATGGGATATTTAAATTACTTTTTGAACATACTAGTATACAGTAACATTTGAGTGAGAAGATATGGTACATGATGCCCTTGTTTGAAGTGGAACATTTTATGTATCATCAAAACCTCAATGCACTTTTGAATTCTGGTTTTACAGATCATACTGATGAAATATAGATATTTTCTAGGTTTATACTCCTTTTTAGTCAAATCACAAACTGTGACCTTTGCATTTCACCAGACCTTAAAAGATGCTTCTTGTCTTTTTCCTACAGACTCTGAAAAGTACATCCAATTTTACTCTGCAGAGCAGAACACTGGTGCAATTTCAACCACTCTTAACAAAACACTCTGGAAGTGGTGTCCCTGCAATCTCATCAACGTGTAACTACAGTACTTCTGAGGTAATTGAAGTGCATGCCTTTGTAGCTGTAAAATTTTTTGCATTTTCAACTTTGAATCCTGCTGTTGAAATCTCTGGGTAGTAAACCATTGCATTGCTAATGTACTGTAACAAATTTATGCATATTACATCACAGACTACACAGCAATCAATACCAGTTGCAGATCAGATATGTGCACACACTGTAGAAAAGTAACCTTAGACCACTACAGGTCTTGATTTTTCAAAAACTCCCAAAACTTTATGGCAGTCCCCCAAGCAACTATTTTACTATTTTTAGTTGTCCCAAAGAAAATTTGGTTGTCTGAAAATTTTTCGCAATGTTTTCACAACTACAAATTATATGTTTTGAAAAGTACTGTACATTTTGTGCTGTTTTAAGCTGTAGTTTATTAGTGTGTGTGTGTGTGTGTGTTTATCTTGCAGAAAATCATGTACATGTACTATGTTTAAGAGAAAAAACCTGAAATTTGAAATGTGATGATGAACATTGAAAGAACTGGTCATTATGTAGTAACAGCATGCTGCTTTTTAATTCTTATCAAGAAAAATGGCTGTCTGTCAGACAAACAACTTTGAACCTTTGGTTGTCTACAGTTTATTGGATTTTAATTGTCCTGAACAACCATGAATATCAAACTCTGTTGTCTGCGTTATTTATTGTTTGCCTCCAAAATTATATCATGTGATGTAAATGCATATCCTCTACACTGATGCTCAAGGTTTGGGTGACATCACCACATTTTAAAAAAAGGACTCTGTGAAAAATTAAAACACAATTGGCCATTTTTGTAATTTTGGGGAACTATTGCCCCCTCCCCCACTTGAAAACTGCACAACTCAATGCACAACTCAATGCACAACTCAATGACCCTATCCAAACCCAAGTTATACCCAAACAGTAAGTCAGGTATATCCTCAGTTAAGTGAATACTTGATCTTCCTGGACTGCTAAACAGTTTACTGTTCTAAAAGTTTTTAGATTAGGTAGATAAGGAGCATAAACTCAAATATAAATAGGCTCTTCAGACAGCATTTTCCCTATAAATCCAGTTTCCCATTTCTCAGACACACGCAAAGACCCCTTGCTTGCTTAGAAAAAATCCTGTGCATCTCCAAGGGCACACAATCTGGCTTTTTTCATGCATTGATAGTTGGCTCTAAATCCTGTGAGGGGAATTATATTTACAATGTTCTTTAAATTTTCATCGGCTTAAACTCATATGAGTTATGAGATTCTTGAGAGGAAATTGTTGCATCCTTCAACTTTTCCCAATTCTCTTGAAAAAAATTATCACAGGTTTAAGTTTTAATTGCTAATTAAAACCCTGCTCAGCATTCAGACTTAAGAAGATTTTGATGATTCCAAATAAGTCTTATAGAACATAGTTTGTACAGTTTTGTAAGAATCCTGTGGGTACTAGCAAGTTGCTGTGGAGAAGAGAATTCAAGTGAGTGACTGAAGTGTAAAGGGGCAGGGAATATTTGCAGCACAACTCATGAGGATGTATTACATTGTAGACATTATACTCCCTATAAAATGTGATGAAGTTCAGTGCCAATCTACAGATTAGTGATTCCTTTACTCCAAAGGCATGTTAATACAGTTCAAAGATAACTGCATTGAATGAATTATTTCATGTTGTGATGTACAAAATGAAGGCTGGAAAATCTAGAAAACTATGATGGAATGGCTGATTGCAGTTTAAAGTATTTTATCAAAATTGATAGGAGATGAAGCACCCCCCACTAATTATACTTCAGAGTTGAGTACTTGGACATTTTCCAAATATTAATTGCAGTGACTTGTGGGATAGTGTTGTGATGTTCGTCATATTTTGCCACAATAAAATGACACTGACAAAATCAATACATACCAAAAGTCTATCCCACAATCCTTTGTTATTGCTATTTGGAAAAAGTTCAATTGTTTAAGGGGAATCCATTTTTTGTCACATTTACTGCCATTGCACATTATCACAACACCACTAGCTTTCAGGTTGCAGTAGTTAGTGGAGTTAATCATGAATGTATGCTGGCATGCCTTAAATTAAAACTCCTGAATTGGCATAACTTTTTGATTTCAAAATTAAATTTGCAGAAAAGCTCATATTACACAGCCTGCACTGATGGTGTTCTGATGGATCACCATGTGTGCTCACTAAGGTTTCAAGGTATAGACGAATTTGATACGGGCTTGTTTTTAGTGACTGTAGGCAGCCATAAGTGTGTTCCATTAGCCTTACTGTAAATCGTCTTCATTTATTGTCCTCATGGATTTCAAACCCCCCACATTCAGTAAAATTGTAAGAATCAAGATACAACTTAGTGTACAAACATCCATGATACATGTTAGCAAGTAAACTGAAAGAGGTGATACACCCAAATTTGCTGACTGAAATCAGACTGTCACTTGCTGCCCGGATTCGTCTATACCCAGAAACAATAAATTAGGATTGTGTCTGAATAAGGATGCATTTTAGACATCTTTGGCTGGCGAAAAAAAAAATAAATAGGTTGCAGGGCTCGATTTTTGTGGTTGTCCGATTGTCTGGGACAACTAAAATTCCATACGGACAACCAAAAGTTGAAAGTTGGTTGTCCAATGGGCAACCATTTTTCTCTCACAATGAACTATATTTTGAAGCAGCTTGGTTTCATGTGATGGAAGAAGTATACTGCTGACTGATCAACTCTTTCAACATACAAGTGTTTTTGTCTTGCAAAAATCATATCTTTTTATTCTTCAAGACTAATTATATTAATGTTTCGTACTGTAATATTTTGGACAAAATGTTTCAGACAACCAAATTTTCTTTAGGACAACTAAAAATACTGAATTGGTTGCCTGAAGGACAACCATAAATTTTTCTGAAAATCGAGGCCTGGGTCGGGAGAGTATGAACTGTGCCGGAAAGTAAGTACTGTGTTTTCACCACTTTTCATTGTTTTTTACTGTACAGACTGATAAAAGTTCTGAAGTGCTCACAGATGACCCCAGCAGTACCCTCACAGATCTATCTGGTATCAGTACAGAATCTCTAGCTACCTCTGCACAAGATGTATTCCAACCTATCCAAGAAGTACCATTTGCTGAGTTAGGACTTGGAGGGTACTCACCTGTTGGGCTTTTACAAAGTTCATTAGAATGGCTTCATGTCACAGCCGGGTTACCGTGGTGGGCAACCATTGTGACAGGTACAGTAGAGTTGAATGTATGTTATGTTTTACTTTAAAAAAGAAGTGATAATGTAAGGTTGCTTTGTGATGTGGCTGAGTGGACAAAGGTAGTGACATTGGAGGTGCTCCATTAATCTGAATAATTGGTATACAAAGGGTGTGGTTCCTATTAGTGTCAAAGTAATGAAAGATTTTCACAAAAAATCATCTGAACTTATCTTTCTAAATGATGCCAAATTTGATACATTGTTGAGTAGCCACACAATGTAAAGCTCTAACTTATATGCCACTTAATCTGTCCCACTTTCATGGTTAGTTGTCATCATTAGACAGTTGCTCTTTAAGGCCAAAGCTTAATTCATAAACACCTCTTTTGATTTCCTGCATTGTGATTGGCCAAAACCATTTGAGACTGGTCTCATTGCATTTAAGACCTTTTTCATGACCGTGCTTTACATGCACATGGTTTGAGCGCGTTCTACCTTTCCTTTGATTTTATCGGTGTGTTCTACATACTAATGGAAACAAATGCATCACAACATGAAAGCGAACACATCTCTCACAACACCTGATATACAGTAATTCTCCCATATTACTGTGTGTCACTGTGTGTGTAGCTATTAACTACCATGTACAGTTGTGTCCTATGTGAACGTAGGTTGCTTGCTTGCTCTGACCTATATCAGTATGGCCTTCAAGGTAACTGATTTAAGACAAAAGAAAGCACAATAAGCAAGGACATTGTATCTGTTACATGAATTGCCACGTGTAGAGGTTGGTGGTTGTAGAATATGCCCACAGTTTTTTCCACCTTGAATAACTTAACGACTAAAGGGAAGGTTACACAGTTCTTAAACTGTAATTAAAACCGAACTTGAACTGTATCTGAAATCATATTTAATCTTTACTTCTTTATTTAGTTGGCACTATGTAACACTTTTATTTTGGTGTGTCGTTAAATCTCATCTAACTAACGAACTAAAGACTGACTTTTAAAGGAATTTGTTTAAAAGGAGTGAAAATATTTTCAGTTTTCTCCCCCTTTCTTTTGGCTTGAGTTGTTTGCTTCCATGTGAAGAAACTAAACATGAAATTATAATAGAACCCCAACTTAGTGAGGAGAATTAGAATGTGATCTGTGAAATTTTGCCAAAATTTCAATGTTTTTGTCCATCCTTCAAAGTAGAGTGTTCAATATTGCCTCTCCTCGCTCAGCCTCTGTGATGATGTCATCGTCTGCCTTAAATTACATTTCAGACAGGGCATTCATGCATTTATCCCATAATTTATTATTGGTCAAGAAGTATTAATTATCTCCTCTGCAGTCCTCCTTTGCCCTTTAACCTGTTGTGTTATGTTATGCTATCTTTCAGAGACAGTGTACCCTGAGTTAATTATCTGAAAATGCTTCTATTATGTAAAACCACTTTGTTTTAACTTACCTTTTTGTTTACTTTCTGTCTGATCTACAGCAACAGTCATAGCTCGTGTAGCATTGTTTCCCATAATTGTCAAGAATCAACGTGCTTCAATCCGTCTAAACAACGTCATGCCAACATTTCAGAAAATGACACAAAAAATGAATGAGGCCAAACAGTCTGGAAACCAGTTTGAGGGTGAGTCTCTTACTTTGTATGATTCAGCAAACACTGATGACACAGAATACTATAGACAAATCTGAGCAGCTAGTGAAGTAGGACATTACTGGGGTCCATCAGACTTTAATCGTCTCAATTTTATTGTCTGAATGTAATTCTAAACCCTCTCATTCAGTGAAATTGAGGAAATCAAGATGTATTTTAGTGAGCAAAGATCCATGGTACTGGTAAGAAATGAATTTGAGGTATTAAATCTGATAGATCCCAGCAATGCCCCTCTAAATATGACCATCACTTGACTGTTTAGATCCGTCTATACAAACATTGTGTTAATAAAAATATTATTTTTAGCATGGGCAGGGAGTGACGGGGGGGGGGGGGTTTAATGGCAGGGGTATTGAGAGCCTTTGACAAACTTTCTTGAATACTTGGCAAAGAAAATACTGTAGAGTGGATAACATTTTGTTTGGAGTTAGGGTTGTGGTGATGGAAAAAGCTGGGGGTGTGAGGTTGAGGACTTAAAAAGAGAGAGTTAATGGAGGTCGTAGAGAAGGGATGCATTAGTCAGCAGCTGTTCTTTGTTTGTTTGTGTTGATATGGTTAGGAGCATGACTTCTAAAATTGTTGTGTGTTTAAAATAGACAGAAAGTTGACAGCATTGTTTTATTGTTAACTTTTGTAATTATGTATGTGAGGGCAGTGAGTGTAGGATGGGGAGATTGAAGGAAGGCAGAGGGCTGAGGGAGAAAAATACACTGCAGCATTGTTTTAAAAATTTGATTTAATATTGTGGCACTCTTTTGTGTTATATGAATTAACACAATTGTCAATGTTGACAGAAAGCTATTTTTTATGTTGTGCCTAAGTAAGTACAGTGTGGAAGAGGCGGGGAGATTAGGTTGTCCTTATGTAAACAAATAGTTTGCATAAAAAAGACAGTACTTATCACTACTGACAATTAATTTATGTATGGTTTTAAATCAGTTAAGCAGTTATTTGAATGGTTAAATGTCAAGGTTTCCAACAGAACTTGTAAGATAATTCCTTTTCATTTTTACAGATTTGCAGTGTATCAATAATATCAAGGATATATTATATTGTTCAAAATGTTGTTGTATATTTTCATATAATTACAGTGTGTCCAGCTTGATCAAATTGTATTGCAAAATGCTGCGCTATACCAGTTACTAAATTCAGCAATTAATGGCCACATGGAATTGTGGGATACTGTACACAAACTACTGTGTTCCTCTATTTAGATACAGTGCATGTCTGTCACACTATCAAATGCATTAATCTAAATGTTGTCAGCCTTGAAATGTGCAAAAATAGGGCTCCAATGCTATTGTACTGTATGGTAGATTGAAATATGTATGTTGAGAAAGAGGTAATGTTTAAGTCATCCTGGGCACAAACCATATGGAAAATGACTAGTATGGGATATGGTTTGGAAATGGATATTTTCACAAATTTGTCAAGTAATCTTAAATTTTGGAAGATGTGATGTAGTTAAGGAAATATTTTTAAATCCAAACAATATCAGTGGTATGTGTCAGTATGAGCCTACAAATTACTGCACAAACTTATTACCTCATTTCTTTTCTTCTACAGTAACTCGGAGAAGCATGGAACTGCAGAGGTTTGTTCAGAAACATGATGTTAATCCTTTGAAGACAATGGTCGGTGTTCTAGTACAGGTACAGTACATTATTGGAGATAGGGTCCTAATACCTTAAAGGCTGGAAACTCTCACCCCAAACTACAATTTTTGTAGTAGTCTACAGAAATTCCTAATTGGCACAGTTCTTTGGATGACAGCAATTTCAGAAAGTGCAGAATACTGTAGCTTGTATTGCACAGCATATACTTTACTGAGAGTGTTTTGACTTGGGTCTTGGTCACCCTGAAGCAATAAACTAAGATTGTTTTAGAAGTGAGCATTAAGTTTAATCTGTTGTGGAAGGAGCTTAAGTAAGAAAGGTTAGGAGAATTGGAACTGTTTGGCATGAGGAGTATAGGCCTTAAAAATATACAGTACCAGTCATAAACAAACACACCAGCTGGGACAGAGTTGTAAAAGGCAGTAGCATTGCACTGAAGCATTTAGCAATAATCAGAGCTATTTCTCTGGCATGGTTTAAGTAATATTGTGTGTTTTGATCCATGAGCTTTTTATGGTCTTATGATCTGAACTACAGTAGCCTTTGAAAGAAACCAAGTTAGACCTTAACTGCTGAGTTTGTCAGCCACTTGATGTAAATTTGTAATTTGCCAGCCAGAAGTTTCTCCTACAATCCTGCTAGTCAGGACATGGATAAAATTGTGACAACTTTGACATATATAAAGTGGCGAATAAAATCCATACTCCATGTTAAACTGTGATATTTTAGTAAAATGTAAATGTTAAATTGCAAAAATTTGCAATCCTTTAGTGATTAACTGCATTTTCCATGTCCATAGAACTAGCACCAAGTGGCATTGAAACTTTCTCATCTAGAGCACCCACCTGATGTATCAGTCATCCCGTGAAACAGCTCTCACAGCTCCATTCTTGTTGCAACATAAGAAAGATTTTTTAGTATATAGGCCTATGAATGAAGTCAGCAAGTGATGAATGTGGCATTGGTCAGAAAATATTTTATTTGATATTTGATTTTTATTTGGTTGACTACCACTAATACTGTGGCAGAAAACAGTAGTTGAAATAATAGACCAGCTTAAAAATTGGAAGTAAAAAAGGAGGTTGTAAAGAATTCAAGTTGTGATTGATTGAAAGGAGCATTTTAATAATGGTTTAATCACTGCATGTGTGATGATTTTGTAATTAATCCTGAGCTTTTGAGTTTGATTCCGAAAAAGAATGGTGTCATGACAGTGTGCAGGGAAGGGGAAAAGAAAGTGATGACTTTGAAGTGAATCAATAGAACAGTGAAACAAGAGCCTATAGTACTTTTTGGCTATCACTAATTGCTGTTAGGCTAAGTCAAAATCACATGCTACTGCAAGTCTCAGGGTTAAGCCATGGACCTTGGAAGGCAGTCAAGGCCTTCATCACATATACAATTATTTTATACTGAACAACTTTTATGTACAAAACTTTTCCGTAGAAGTTATGTTGAAATAGTTTTTTTGGAACTAAAAAGACCATTCATTCTAATGGAATACATTTATAGTGTGTCTGTGCTGAGAAGTTAGCGCGTTATACAGTACCTGGTAGCGAAAAGGGTTCACGGCTAGTGCAGATACAAATTTTTACACAACTATGACAAGTGAGGTACAGTCCACTAGTTAAAACTACACTAAAATTAAGATCCCATGTTATAATATGGTTGGATAAAGAAAGAAGGATTCCATAAAATTTTTTGAACAAATGTTGTAGGTGCAGCAACTTTTGTATGTCCCTACAATTTGGAGGTTGCGCTTATGAGCCTAGCCCACAAAACAAATTGCAGAGCTCACTTATTGTACAGCAGAGTGGATTTACCAAGGTACAATGCTTTCACATTATCAAATTATGTGAGGTTAGTGAGAAGTGTATAATCCAAAAAAGTTTGTGCAAGCCACTGTACTGTGGTCACTTTGAATTAAAACATATTCAGTTGAAGTGGTTAGCTGAAGGTACAGTACTACGGTAGGGTCTTAATCAATTAAGGGAGATGATACTTTGGTTGTCCATTGCATGTAGTTACCATTAGGTCAAAATAGTCCGAATTTTTTAAATTACTAAATAGACAATTCTTTGGAATTTGTAAGCAAAAATGTCCACTATCACAGCCACATGGTGTGATAATTAAAATATCTTGGCAGGCTGAAGAAAAAACATTTTGCATACAGCAAAGCGGTGTATTAGGGCTGTTTCAGTACTTTGTTAATATTACTGCTTCCATAATAGTATCCTTAAGTTAAAAATCTACCATTCTTTAGATAAGCCTACAGTATTTCTCTAGGCATTACACAATTGTGAAGGAATCTTTTTTTGTGTGTGTTGGATTTTGTTTAATTAACTACAAAATGTTATCAATTCCCTGTAGGCTCCTGTATTTATCTCATTCTTCATTGGTTTGAGGAGAATGGCACAGCTTCCTGTTGAAAGTATGACTGTAGGTGGTTTATCCTGGTTTACAGACCTTACAACTGCAGACCCATACTATGCTTTACCAGTCTTGGCAAGTTTGTCGATGTTCGCTGTTATACAGGTAAGGCATTTAAACTTGCCAATAAGAATATAGGTTTGGATACTTCAAATATGAACTTAAAGTTCCCTGAAGTATTTTGGCATTTTGTTGTATTTAATTTGACTAAAATATGATAAATCTTTTTTAGGCCAAATGATGCATTGTAACCACTCCTCTACAAATTTCTACCAGGTCCACACCCTCCTGTTTCCCTTTTGCATTTCTCCAGAAATAAGATCCACCAGGGACATATCCCATTTATACAAGGTTTTGACTGGACAAGTCCAGCTGCCTCACCTCAATTCTAAATCTTCTGCAAGAGGAGGTTGACTGTGGATCTCTGCAATTGTCATATATAGCAGTTGATTGAATGAAAGAGTTTAGCTGGATGGTGGAGGGGGAGTTGGGATGGAACTGTGTGTGAGGAAATTTTTCTGGCAGGTTATTACCCACGAAAAGTCCTGCAGTTACATACTCTCATTGCTTCAAATTGGTCACACCTGTCTTGCTTAGTATTGTAAACAAAAGGTTTTTCCTTCAGACCTCTTCTGTAAAGAATAAATAATGGTTTATTATTTTCCCATCTGTAATCTTGTATTTTTAAATTCATTTTTTTTGCAATACTTATAATATTACAAACATAGATATGACATTATATTGCCTCATCTTGGTATATAATAGTCCATTAGGTGAAGCATGTGAGATTCTGTCCATCATTGTATACCGTTGGTCTTGTAATAACATCCTCCAACAAAGGCGTTTTTAAGTGATACTGTTGTTCTTGGACAAGGCATAATACTTCCCAGCAGATGCTTGCCTTCATGGAGTGGTTAAGTTCAACAAGTTTACACCCAAAATTTTGGTGCGCCAGATTTTGGCTGAATCACAGGCCCATAATCCTGCACCCCTTCCCTTGTATATCTGTGGTTTTCAGCATTAATATTGCTCTCTTTCTTTCATCAGCTTGGTGCTGAGGCTGGTGTAAGCAGTGCCCAGGCAGAGAAAATAAAAGTAGTCCTTAAAATTATGCCATTCGCAATTCTGCCTCTGATTGCATCTTTACCGAAGGTAATTTTTCAAAGCTTTCTCTCTTGTACAGAACTGTTTGATTTAAGTTTATTTATGTTAGCATGTAATCCATATTTGTTACTCTAAAGGTGAAATTGGGACACTGCGAAATAAGGGTTAGACAAAATTTATATTAAACAAGAATACATTTCTTCTTGAATATTTAGGTATAGGTATGTGTCCTTAGCCATTTTAGAGGAAAGATGTTTGTCAGTTGGTGGAAAGGAAGAACTTGCTTTTACATTGTGTTATTGATAAGACTTTACTGTATAGATACTCATTCCCAATGTAATAGTGTATAACTCTCAGGCAAAATTATTTCTTGCCCTACTCACAAGTCCCCCCTACTGTTGTGTTTTTCATACAATTTTCTTGCATTTTTGATACATTGTCAGTATTCTACCAATAAAAATCTTCAGTAGGCACTTCCCATACCTATAGGCAAACCTTTAAAAAATGATTGTTAAAGAGGCACAAGACAATGGTGATAGTTTGGTTATATGAGTCCCCTTTGAAGAGAGGACAAGTACAGAAGTTGAGAAATGCAATGCTTTAAAGAAAAGTAGGACCTTTTTGTCCCTCCCAGGTTTGAAAATTCATGAAGGGACAAAGTGGAACAGATTTCTCTGTGCCATTTTACACACATTGGTGGATGGGTTAGTAAGTCAGTTAGAAGCAGGTTTAACCTTATACCAACACAAATGTGTTATATTGTGTCAGTCTGGTAGGTAGGTAAAGTGCTGCTAAAGAAGGAAGTGTGGTGTGACTGCTCTTGCCCCTTAAATATAAAGAGCAGTCCACCCAAATTTATTTTGAAGAAAAAGCTAAATAACTCAATTTTCATCTTATTTCTCTTCAAAGTATCTTTAATAACATTTAATGACTTTTACAATTGCATATTCAAGGTAAATCAAGTAGTTATTTCTGGTAAATTACACATTTGAAGAGAAAAAACATTGTCACATGACTCCCAAAAGCCAATCATGAAACTGGACAGTCTACTACACTACTTCAATTTGGGATGACTGCTCCTGCCCTTTAATGTCTTTCAAGTTCATACTCTGTGCAAGTCTTTATTTTTTCTCTTACAAGGGGAGGTGAATACTAACAGCATTTCAACAATTCCCACCCCACAGGAGCCATGGGTGGGTAGGTGGGAAAAACCATGCCATTTATAACATTGGCTATGTTATGTGCTAGACTGTATAAATATTTGGGCTGCATCCATTCATTTGGAAGATATGATGAAATGTGAAGAGTTTTATCATATCATTCATTATTGGAGTACCCCCTCACTTTTTGGGGGTTTTCTCCCTTCACATTTCTGTTGGAGAGTGGGTGTGACAAACTCTTTTTACTTTGTCCTTTCATGCATTTTCCAAAAATGGGATGGACGAAATGGTCCCTGCTCTTTCCACACCATAACACTTGTTGTCTCCCCTAAGTAAATCATTAAGCAAACTTTTATTTGTTTATTTCTTATCCAGGCTGTATTTATCTACTGGTTAACATCCAATACAATTTCACTTACCCAAGTTGCTGTCTTAAAGGTGCCAGCTGTTAGAGAAGCTCTGAAAATTCCTGAAAGAATTAAGCATGATCCTTCTGACCTTCCTAAACAAGAAGGATTTTTCAAAGGGATGAAGTCAGGTCAGTCACTCTTTAAATATTTTAATTTGCCATAAAGCACAGATCCAATCACACCTCAGCAATTTTGCATTGGATTTCAGTTCAATATTTGTAAGTTTTTGGTAAAATCTTCTCCATTACTGATCAGAAAAAGCCAAAAACTTGTTAACCAGTGAAATAAATTATTTTTATCAGAGATCTGAATCTGAGCATTTGCTCTGGACCCTTCCCATTCCCAGCCAGCTGCATCTCAAATAGAATAGGAAGTGTTAACTTGAATTACTTTGTGGTGTCACATTGGCAGACATTCTTTATCAGATATATGCACAAAACTGGGTTGGCTTTGCAACAAATATCACCTTGTTAAGCAATATTAGTTATTTTATGACAGCAGAACAACTTCTCATTAGGCTACTTTGTGTCACTTTTAGATATAGCATGACCATCTTAAGGATACAGTCTGAATGAAAAAAATGGATCAGATTGCAGATTGAAAATTGCTATGGTGAGGTCTGACCTAGAGTGAGGGCTGACTAGAGTGGTTGGAAGATGGACCTTATACAGACAGAAATTTTGTACCCAGATGTAAAACCTGCTTTGTCCTCTATGTTTTATTGAAAAGTTTCTTTTAACACAGTCTTGATCACATCCTCATTGCCTATCTACAAAAGCAATTTTTCTGCTGAAAAAGAATTGTTATGTAAAAAACACAGTGTAGAATGCAAATAAATGTTTGCTTTAAATTTGAATACTGCCATTGTAGGATGGGAGAACGCAAAGACTCAGCATGAGGTGGACATGAGGATGAAGTCACAGGAAGAAATCTTCCGGCAAGCAGGTACTGGTCCAGTACCCCAGACTTTTGCTCAGGACCCTACCCGTCCCCAGCCAGCTGCATCTCAATATACAACGGCAGGTGCTAGGCCTGTCAGGCGGAAAGTGCGATGACCTTGTGGGAAACGTCACTCAAAAGTATGTGCAGTATTTTAAAGGGCTGGAGAGCACCTGGAATGGACCATCGGAGTGAGAGAAAGAGGGGGATGGCATTATAAAGCTTCCTAGGAAGTTAGTTGTGGACTTGTATGTACTTGCAAGAACAGGATGGGGCAGGCACAAACTCACCAAGTTTGCAAGAAAAATTAGGTCAAATTCCAGTGATTCATGTTGTCTTTGCTTGCAGGCAAATGCCAGGAAATGCATCCTCATGCTGTACATACACAGCAGATCACATTTACACTGAAACCAAACTAAAATAGGCCTATAATAGTACATCTATGTGTTTGCTTGAATGCTACTCTAACCACATGACTATACATCAGCATTTATGCAAAGTGTTAGATAAAGTGAGTGAGTATTAAAATGTATATCAATTAGTTGATAGAAAAATTTTGTCTTTGAAACTGGTGTGATTTGATTTGCTGATCTTATCCTATTAAAAATATTACAAATCCGGTCATATGTTGCATTTCTTGACATTGTTGCATTGTTACAAAAAGGGCCAACAGCAGTTGTGGGGGTAACTACTAGTCTTAATAAACTGATTGATATTATGTTAGGATGAAGTGAAATATGTTAGAATTCTCATATCAAAATACCATCACAAAGTTAGCAGTTTAATCATAATTATAGACTTGTGTTAGAAACTATCCAATTCAATTTGTGCTCTTCGTTTGTGATTAGCAGTAACCGTCAACTTCTATTGGTCCAGTGCAGTCATGTGACTGTGTATTATCCAGCAATAAACTCACACTAACAGATAAATGCATTCATTTTATGCTTCTCCATGTAACTCGGTCTGGTTTTATGTGGCTATTTGCAAAATGAAATTCTGTTTCTTTTTGGTCTTTTAAATGGAAATTTTGTTGTGTATGAACGAACAATGTCTATCTTGACCTGTGCATTAGAACAGAATGATGTTTTCTAGGAGGTTAATACTATTTACAGAATGCACTCCGGTTGTGTCCTTGTGCATCACTTGCATTGCCACGATCATGAATTATCCTGTGCGAGACTTACCTGCGTAACAGGCTGAACGGCATATTCCTTTTCCAGTCATATCCCGAACACCTGCCAAAGTGAACACCAAACAAATGCTTTTGGATATTCATAGCCTAAAGTGTGGCCTCAAGACTGGTTGAATGGTTTGTGAATATTCACAAATGGCAACATCTGGTCCCGTGTAGTAGCCCATGCCACCCACAGAGCTGGTATGTCATTGTAATACCAGAGAGAGTTGCTAGAGACTCTAGCAGCTCCCTGTTAATACCCATGTCCTGGTAGTACCCACTGCATAGTGGTTATGCAACACGATTATAAGGCATCTCAAGTTTCAGTTAAGACTTTCAGTTTATGACTACAAGAGTATGCACACTCACTCAAAAACAATAGCATGATTTATTAGAGAGAAAATGAATAAATCGTATTATGGTAATGAAGTTTGCATCTAAAACTGGACACAGTCTTTTTCGCTTTGGCGGACAGTGGTTTTGGAAGCTGATAAGCTGTGAAAACCACTGTCTGCTTTGCGGGTAGTGCTAGATTGGTGTGTCCACGTCCATCATTTTTTATCTTCAATTTTAGCACAGATCAAAAAGCTTACCTCTTGCAATAGGAGTTGTTCAGTTTGTGACAGCTCAACTACTTCCTGGATAATGTCCCACCCAGATAATTTCTTCCAGGTTGGGAATAGTTTTGTTGAAATTTCTGGGTATATTTTCTGAGGAAGGGTAATTATCAGGGAAAAGGCAAATGGTCCTGAGGGAGGGGGCAGAAGCTCTTTGGAAAATCATTATTCAGTTATCACGATATTTAAAGTGTAAATTTGTATGTTCAAATGTTTGTACATATTCAAAGGGCAAAATCAGTCACACTTATTAAATGCTAGAGAACCCAGGAATTCTAATTTTGCATATGGTTTTTTATGTTGAGGTTAATTTTATTGGAGAAAAAATCCTGTGCATGTCTTTAATATGCATTAGTTGTGTTACAAACATCATGAAAGATACAGGGAAGAAATGTTTGCAGGATTTAGTCTACATTTCAAATTAGAGTTGTGGTAACGTCAGACCATCATAATGAACAACACAGTTGACCTTTTTGTAAACACCATTTACAAGGAATTATGGGATAGAATTTGAGTATGTGTCATTTTTTGTCCAAGGTATTTTACTGTGGCCAAAAAGTTGCGTATGGAAAAGGTCCTATGGCATTGCTTAATAGCAGTGGTCAAAGGATCATCTACTGGGAGTGGAGATCTACTTCTGTTTTGGGAAGGAGGATTTTGATGGAATGGATGTTGTTTTGCCATCTGTTGAAATGCTATGCATACATATAGTTTTGTAGGGACAGAAGAAGTCATTTCACCTTACTTTGGAAATCATTTAAAGCAATCAATTTCCTTTTATTGAAAATAGGTATTTGGATGCTTTTCTTGAAGAAATAATTTTCACTCTATCAAAATGAACCTTGCATAATTGAGCACACTAGAGATATTAAATTCAAACTCAGCCGTGGCTACTCTTGACCTTTAACCTTGGATGGATACCACATATTGCAAGAACAATTGAAAGATGGATAAAGTGTCAAAACATTTGGTACAAAGGGTTGTCTTTGGTCTTCTTGTGTTCAGTGCTATTTACAAATATTTACCCATCGATAATTCTGACAGGGTCTCTTCTGGACAGGGGATACACCAACTTTCAGTTGAGTTAGTCTTTAATGCTGCTGGGTCTTTTAAACCTGTTGTCCTCATACATAGAGTGTGTTCATATGACATCATAGTTGGTAAGCTCCAGCCACTGCCTGCCAAAAAGTCAGCAGTGTTTTATTGCAACAGTTACACATAGGTCCTCAGCTGCTTCACAGCTGGCTACACTAGCTAAGGTACCGGCTCTATTTTTTGCGTTTCCAAAGAGGCGGGGCTTGTGACGTCAGTGAAAGCACTCAATTGGGCATAATTCCTCCATGTGGCAGCAATTTCTCGTACTACCAAACACAGCAATGGTAGGGAGTCGACGCTACTGAAGGCAGTGCTCCAGATGTGGAACATCTCCCCTGTAGAATACTCCCCTTCCAGGTTTATTTTTAAGTCCATGCCAAAGGATATGAAAAAGTACATTTTAATTTTTAAAATAGTTGGATGGCATTAGTGTTGTCCTTGCACAGTGTAATCTAGCCCACTTTCTGGCCACCATGGTTATACTGCGTGTACGATTTATAATTCTCCCTGAAACTATCATTTTTGGCAAATAGAGGCTTTGTAATTGCCTCACGGATCCGCCATATATGGTGGAGCAAAATCATGCCAAGTACACGTGGCTTAGTGCTGAATGCACTGCACAGTTTGCACTAGTATTCGTAGTGTGTGCACATTCATCTAGCGAGCGCATGTAACTACTACGTAGTTACATGTATCCCAACATGGACGGTATCCCAACATGGACGTTGGGCAGTATTATATGACATCATGTGAAAACATCGTTATTGACGAGACGATTACGTGCTATGTTACGAAAAAATTAAGTAGAACCAGGGAGCTGCTATTAGCTAAAATTATCTAATAGCAGCTCTCTGGTAGAACCATGGCCACTAAAGGTTTAGTAAGGGATTTCCCCCCACCTATCCCAACCCATTCTTGAAGATACGCTTCTTAGTACTGTACTGTGTCTGTGAATTATACAAGACTGAGATGTTATCTTCACCACAGTAAATAAAAAAGTGCATTTGAAGGCAGTTCTTACAAATTCGGACTCTTCGTTTGTTCAGAGACCGACATGAAAGCCTGACCTTGGTGAATTCTTGCGGTTTACACGATCCGAGCGTATGTTACTGCGTTTGAAGGAATTGACCTAAAAATTTTTATTTTTTGCATTTTTAGCTCATACCAGCAGTGGCGGAGCTATGGATTTCGGTCGGAGGGGCGAAAATGGTCTACAGGGGCGCTTTGAAGGAGTAAATACCCTTTGCCTTAGCACGATCGAAGCCACGGCTTTTCAGATTTTCCATTTGATTTTCCGCGCCTGCTTTTAGATGACTACTTTGTCATTTCTCCTCAGCAAGTTTTTCTATTAAACATGTTTAGATTTTCTATTCATGGAAAATTTGGGGAGGGAGACAAAGTTCTTTTAGGGGGAAAAGCTCTGCGCCACCATGAGTTGGCGCGTAACGCAAGAAAAATTTTGGCCCAAAATGACTCTCAGATCGCTGGAAATGGCATTTCTTATAAAGCCTATTTACTGCATAAGGAAAACACTGAGGGAACTGTTAAGAAATGTTGATGTTAATTTTCTTCGCGTTTTTCTTTATTTTTTCTTTCTTTTTTTCAGGTTTTTTATTTTCCAGGGGAGGGCAAGTTCCTCCTTTCCCCTACCTGCGGACACCCATGTTTCTATCCCTCTCTTTCACATTCCAGTGTGAAGGCGGTCATTATATTTTGTGTTATTGTCAGGTCTCGGTTTAAGCTTTTAATGTAATAATGGGCTACTTTGTGAAGATAAAGATTAAACCTGTTGGAGCCAAATAGCAAGTAATCTTATGGAGGAAAAAATTACGGAATTTACCACCGTTAGGTGTACATTTTTGATACCTGGAAATCAAGATAAGTGCAGGAAGAAACATTAATTGACGTATTTTCCATCATGTGACCACTCTGAAATAGCCATAATTAAGTACATTGCAAGAAATAGCCAAGACAAAAGGTCTGATTGGCTCTCTAGATACCAAATTCATAATAAATAAAAGTAGCTTAAACCTAGGCTTATTAGATGCAATTTTCTGGCTTTTGAGACCACGAAAGTACAAAAATATGTATTTTCATGGGATTATCGTGCAGTGTAAGAAATAGCCATTTTTTATGAGAATGCTCACTTGAAGAAAAGTAAAATGGAAACTGTTCATTAAAACTCTTAAACCATTACCACTATGATAACAGTTTTATTTTATTTTATCCTGAATGTTCTCTTCAAGTGATTTTGAAAGGTGTTGTGAAGGCTATTTTGGTATTTTTGTAAACTCTTTTTAATGTCTATGTTCAAAATTATCCCAACAACAAGAGGACTATTTGCGCTACAATTATTGTTGCGCCCTTTGCAACATCTTTTATTGGCCGGGAGGGTGAATTTAATGTCAGTCTGTGCAGGGAGCAGCTCCCTGGTCTGTGTATTTTGTAAGCTTATAATGACGCTTGGTGTGAAAGCAATTAACTTAGCACAGCACAGCACAGCACAGCAACAACATTTGTTAGTGCGTATAAAACATTAAGATACGTTTCGGCAAAACCTATCCCTATATTACAGAAGATGACCATTTTCATCAGAATAAAGTGCAGATAGTACAGGTACTGGAGGCTGTTTGAGCATTTTGTTTTCTGGGCCTTAAAACAACGCTATTAAATTATGTCCTTTGCCAATAATGGTACAAGAGTTAAGCATGTTAAAAACCTAAAAAGGGCGCCGACAGACGATTTTGGTCCGTCGGGGGGGGGGGGGGGACGACCGCCCCCCTGACCATATGGCAGCTCCGCCACTGCATGCTGGTGTAAACTGTTGTGATCATGCAGCGTCACTTTATCTGTGTCACTCTATCTGTCTGTCTGTGTCTCTGTCTGTCTGTCCGTCCACAATTTGTTTCAAATGCTTTTGTTCCCGCATGCTTTCATGGATTTGTTTGAAACTTGGACATAATGTTTTGTCAGTAGTGGACTACTTGGTGTGTTCAGGAATTTTGGTCTGAAGGTCCCACGTGGGCCATATGGCCCATTTTATGAAATTATACAAAAACCCTCTCCTCCTACAGATAATGTCGTACACATTTTGTTGAATAAAAGAGAAACATTACAAAATGTGTAAGCCTGCCTTTGAATTATTGTTAAACGAGATGGCAGTCTGTATTGAGGATGCTTGGTTAGGGATCCGTGTGTAGATGGTATGCTGAAAGTTTTAGGTCCGAGGCCCCATTCCATTTGAGCACTTCGGCCCTTTTTATGAAATGCTGTAAAAATGCTCCATCTCCTAGAAGTTGCTTTGTACAACTTTGATGTTTGTTTTTAATGACACTAAGTTTTTGGTACCACCATTGTAAATGAGAAGTTTGGGTCTAAGGACCAAGATGTGACCCAAGGGTCCATTTTGTTAAATAGAAAGCCTATAGCTGAAAACTCAAGATCTTTCTCCATAAGTACCTGCTACACTGTTTCAAACTAGTGTCTGCCTGTGGAAGTAA
The DNA here is from genome assembly GCA_037179385.1 of Holothuria scabra. Lineage (NCBI taxonomy): Eukaryota > Metazoa > Echinodermata > Holothuroidea > Aspidochirotida > Holothuriidae > Holothuria > Holothuria scabra. The sequence continues at coordinate 43,003,234 of CM074182.1, forward strand.
TGTGTAGATCATAGGAAGTCATGAATATTGGTAATATTTCTACTCTGGAATGCTAGTCATTTTGTGGTGTTAATAATTAGTTCAGGCCGTTATCAATGATTATTAAGGTGTACTGTAATTATCTGATACTCTGTTCCCTAGTGTAGTTTTAGTTCTTATTGTACCACTGAGGGCAATGGAATAAATTTACACTGAAGATAGCTTGGAACATTTTGGTGACATTCTCTAGGTTGCCTTCAGGGTGAAAGAGTATTATTGTGGTTATATTGAAGTCATTTAAACTAGTTTAGACATCCTGGGGACTCTTTGGAGGTATGAGCTTCTGCACCATTGGTGCTCTAGTTAATAATAAAAAACAAAAATCTTTTCAACAAAATGACACTAATTTAAACCTTGAAACGAAAAAAATCGGTCAACATTAAGTGTAAATAACGATAACATTTCAAAGCAAAATCTGCGAGATTTTGCGAGCCACCAAATTTCGATGAGAGGAATTTTTTATTTTAGTTCCTCATTTTGTCGTTTTTGCACATATCAGGACAGGAAACAGATCAAAATGGTACTACAAATTCCAGAGATTTCATATTTGCATGGTACTGGACTTAAGAGAAATGTTTTCAGACCGACTGTGGTGATTCGGTGGACTCTCAGTCTGCTTCTACAGGAGTTTACAGACAAGGTCATTTAGTTTCTTGCGGTCGGATGACGTCATAGAATCGCCCAGTTTGAAGCTCCATCGCCCAGTTTGAGTGCCAATTTTTCATGCCACAAAATTTTCTCATGGTCAATTCTCACTCAAACTACAATTTTTGTAGCAGCTTACAGAAATTATCAATTGGTACAGCTTTTTAATTGAAAGTGATTTCAAAAAATACCGCAGAGTGCTGTAGCTCGTATTACAACTGCGCTGGGGTGTTCTGATTACACATTGGGATCCACCCTGAAAATGTGTTTGGGTGGGTTTAAGACAGTTGTGGAAGGGGCTTAACTTTTAAAGTAGGTTCGGACAATTGAAACTGTCTGGGATGAGACGATTTTACCTTTAAGTTGAAGGTTGGAATTACTTGTAACTCTTCGTGTGCTGTTGCATGATGTGTAATGAATGGACATTTCTTCCGCGAACCAGGCCCTTCCGCTTCCACTGTGGTTGCCTGTTTTATAAATGATGTTTTGGGCAATCTAAAGCTGGAGAAAAGACATGTCTCTAATGTTATAGTTATTCAATTATTAAAATTAAACTTTTACACTTTGTATATGCGACAGAATATCGCCAATAGATACCAAAAAAGTGCCCAGAGCCCAAACGGCGGCAAGTATTTATTTATAAAAAGAAAATATTTTCTTTGCTGTCCTTTGTCTCTATTGCATCTCTTATTTGCATAGCCATTCGGTGTATTACATGGGTTTTTACGGGTTCAATCCCGGTGTTTCGACCTCTCTATATTCCGACCTCTCTATGTTCCGACTTTTCACGATTTTTCACGTTTTGGTCGAAAAGTATAGACAGGACGGAACAAAGAGACGTAATGACATCTCTATGTTTCAACTTTTTCAGATTGCGTTCGAAACATGGAGAGGTCGAAACATAGAGACTTTGGACGTCTCAATGTTCCGACTACTTCATATTCCGACCTGAATTTCAAACGTGAAGAATTCGGTACATAGAGAAGTGGAAACATAGAGACGTTTTACACATTTCTATGTTCCTAATCCTCTATGCTTCGTTCACAAATGAAAACATGCATTTGGTCATATTCAATCTTTGGGCAGTTCCACTTGTCCGAAGGTTCCAGAATACGCTAATTAATTAGCGTAAATTGCGTAATTTATGCAAAGTTTCAAAGTTTGCTGATCGCGCATCGAGACGAAACACTAGGGAAGTGGCACAACCAGCGGGAAAAGAGGGGCAGACTGCCCCACCCGGACAACTAAAATGGGGACGAAGGAACGAAAAATGGAGACGAAAAGAAGGGGAAGGAGAGGGAGAAAAAGAAGGAAAAGGAAAGAGACGGGACGAAAATATCCAATATATTACTTTCAAGCGTTTTCCTGACATTCAATTTTCCCCTGGGGGTGGGGGAATCCGTGTTGCCAAACACGTATGGGATTTGAAAAAAAAGTTTCTTGGTTTTTCGGGGTCGCCGATTTCTACGCTGAAAGGCGCACCATTAAGCGTAGAATAAGCCTTTGAAAAGTACTATGCATGTGTCGGAACATGGAGAGGTCGGAACATACAGAAGTTGGAACATAGAGAGGTCGGAATATAGAGAGGGCGAAACGTAGAGAGGACCCCGTTTTTTCGTTGCCTAAGAGCAGCGAAACCTTTCTTTCATATTGCAAAATGAACTAGGGTGCTTACAGAATCACTGTCTTGATCCAGTGCTCCATAATATGTCTTACACGCAGTTAAGCTCGTGGATTTATAGACGTTTTAGAGAGCAACTTCTGTCTCGAGAGCTTTTAATAATCTAGGAAAAAGAATTATTTCAGTATATCTACGACGGCAGTCAAAATCAGCCCCTATATTTTGCTGTCTTTAAATTTTACGCTGGTAAACAAGGCCATGTCAGCATCTCCTGTTGGATCAAGTAATTTACGGCTTTTTCGGGACAGTGATGCGTTGCCTTTATAGATTGGAGGCTTGCCGGTCGGAAGGACAGTCTACTACGTCACGAATATGTGTAGGATTTCCATGATGCACCACTAAGCATGGAAGTACTTCCTCGTACATCCCAGGCACTAAGCTTAGAGAAAACATAGTATGCAACTACCGCACCTCATGTCAGTGATATCACTTGTCATATTTCCATCATTCCTGGAGCTAAATTTATTAATTAAAATGGGAAAGTAGTATGTAGATTATACCGCCTGAGCTCCTCTGCCATTAATTCTTTGCACGCCATGTAGATTGGATACCTATACTAACTAATATTAGACCACGCTACCTAGAAAACGAAACTTAGGACATATTTTAAGATTGTTCTGATGACTGCTGGCGGAAGTTGGTGGGAAATGACCTGGGATCATCAGGCTTATTTTCCAGTTCTCTTGTTCGCTTGTTCTTCAATTTTTTTCGGCTGAACAATGAATATAAGGATTTAAGTGATTTTCGTGTTTCATGAAAGGGGAAAAGCATTACTCTTTTTTCGTTGAAAAATTCTATTTAAATTCGATTAACCATGACAACAAGAGGGTAAATAAACTTAAACATTACCTAATAACGTTTTGACTTGGGCAAAAGCCTTATTGACTCGGTCTCTCGCGAAGAGCCAGAGGAGAAAACAAACGCTTGTGAAGGGGTTCTGCTCACTGAAAAGGAAAATATGGCCCAAAAAAGACACAATACTGAACTGACCTCCGTCTCAACCTCCACACTTCTTCGTATCAAAGGTCCATAATGCGTGGCTTTGTTCTAGAGACTGTACGAAACCGAAAATGCAGATACCGTATATCTCAGCCAAAATACGGAGAATAACTAAAGGTCGCGGAAGATTGTCACCCACTACTGCATCGAGGATTTGGCATTCAAGTTGCAATAATGCTGCCGTCTTATTTCACCAAATTCTCTCATTTTGGCCTATTTTAAAGACCTAATGACTATTGTGTGCTTTCCTTGACGTCACAAACCCCACCTTTTTGGAAGGAAAAAATCTAGTGTCACTGTAAAAAATTATGGGAGATTTACAGAACAACGAAATATAGCGGTGAATAAGGATTACAGAAAAGTTATGGAAACCCAATACCAAAACTTTTCTGTAATTTTTTTTTTCTTTTTTTTTTTTTTTTTTTTTTTTGTTCCGTGTAAATTTACAGCGATTTTGAAGAATCTTTACAGTGTAGTGACGCTAGCCAGTGGCGCTGACGATCCACTTGTGACTTGATTTTGCCCGATCCTGGTTTACCAATTATGACATCACGTGAACGCACTCATCGCCCATACGTACACGGAGTCACGTGGTTTGCATAAATTAATTTGCATAATACTAATTTTCATATTGATCGTCGTTCTCCCTTATTTAATGAATGAATCATCTGATGTAGGCAATCGCTATCGTATATCAATAAGGTTCTTAAATGAGTCCCTAATCCGTCCAATTATCGCGTGGGTCTATGTACAAAAGAGCGAGGCATTCCTGGTATATTCCTTCAGTAAAAATTCCTGTTGCATATTCAGAACCATTACTAAGGCTAGCTACGAGAAGCAAATCGACAGATTTGTCTTGTTTTCGAACCTAAATTACAGATACTTTAATTTCAAAGCCTTTAGAGTTGTTCTATATTTGCGAGCAGAACTCGTCCGGGAGTAAGTGTTTGGTTTTCGCCCCTTGGCTCTTCGCCAGAGAGTCGAGGGGACTTTTAGAAAAGAAGCGATTATTGCTAATTGAAAACTTATCCCAATACCCCGCGCTGTCGACGTGAAAAACCGTCGGCAGATGCAATTTTTTCGACCTCCTACTGTGAGGTCGCAATAATATCTCTCAATCCTTGTATTTCTTTAAATGTGCAAGAACTATTGTAAAATAGACCGTGATTGCAATTACAAGGCTATACGATAGGAGGATAGTTTTTTTTTAGAGACAGTTATCTTCTTTGCTTTCTTTTTTGGTGGGAGGGGTGACTTTGTCAAGGAAAACTTTACGGGTGCGACACTTTGTAGTGTCCCCTTCCAAGTTGATAGATCAATATTAATTGTATATTATAACTGTGATAATATCTGACAGTGTATAATAATTTTAAAATTGCAATTTTAATACGGTCGTTTTATAGACATATATTCAACCCTTTATGGTTTCTTACTGAGCAACACTTAATTCAGCTTTTTCGGTACTCGGACTACCAGTTTGAAGCAGGTACGGGGATTAGTTTCACCAGGGGGATGCTAGAGACTCCCTGGTCCCACATTTATCCACACAATGTGAAGCTAGCGCAGGATTGGTTCTCACATTCCACCCCCGCAATGAATGTGACGGAGCCTGAATCCGGTGACTGTCTCAGAGCAGTGTTCCGGCTGTTTTCAATGCGAGTAGCTTACAAATAACCAAACAACCGCAATTATCCTACGTGAGTAAGTGTGAAAACCGTCACACCTTGACAGATCAAAGTATTTCTTTCTTTAGTGTAAACTGTTTGGTTATGTAATACTTCCAACTGGAACTTATTTTAGAACTGAGTTTGTTTTGTATAGTATTATAATAGTTTATTGGAAGCTAAAATTTAACTTTCGGTAGTCTAACGTTTTAAAACCTGTTAGTGTGAACGATATACAAATCTAATACACATAGTTTCCTTAATATTGTTTACAACAGAGCTACTCTAAGTCTGTATTCCCCATTCCGTTTCAGATCTGTCTTTGAATAACCTTGAGTTATGTGGAAAATATTCTATAGTCTCTTTTACCACATGAAGGAAGAAGTCCAACGAGGAGCCAAATAATAAAGCTCATCCAAACACTCTGTTCGACAAAGTACTCCGGAACCGATGCTTCCTTTCATGAGGGCAACACCACCTAGAAGTGTGCTTGGCGTTTTAAAGGCCCTGTTCTCTCACCCCAAACAGTACCAAAACTTATATAATCCAAACACTCTCAGTACCGTACATGCTGTGTAATATAAGTTTTGGCACTCTGCATTGTTTGAAGTAGCTGTCAGTCAAAGAGCTGAGCCAATTGAGAATTTAGGTACCCGGGTACCAAAACTGTAGTTTGGGGTGAGAGGTTTGGCCCTTTAATCCAACTTTTCCGCCGTGGTCAATATTACCTCTATTCATTTTCTTCCTTTACAGTAACTATGGAATATGTTTTACAAGTTTTTCAATTTCTGCCATAATGCCAGGCTATGGAAAGACGAAGAATTTATTACTTTCACGTTACGTCATTACCGATTAGCCACGTACACTGACGAGCAAACATCAACGGTGTTTCAATGAAACAGTCACACGCGGGTTGTCAGTTTCTTCTCCACTAGCTACACAAAATGTACCATTTTTTTCCCGTCAAAAGGGGCGGGGCTTGTGACAAAAGTGACAGCATAAATAGCATGTATGAGGGGACGAAAAAGACCAAAATAACATTTTATAAAAGGGGTAGATTTATAAATGAATCCAGGCGTGTAGCCAGGAATAAGGACAAGGTGGGATGATGTAAAAATTTTCGCGAGGGAGCGTGTTTTGGTTTTTTGATATGAAAATGTTATTTGGCGTATAGGTCTACATTAAGTTTACACGGTATTTTGCATTCATGGGGAGACTTATAATCATAGACGTAATAAGCGGGAGGGGTTATGGGGGCGATACCCCCAGTGAAAAATGACGGGGGAGGAAGCATGCTTCTGCCCCCACTTCCAGGGTCAAAAAACCCGTTTTTTGTTTTCATGTTTCCAAATCTCAAAGTAAGCAAATTTTCGGCACGGTTCGCGCGCCGCAAAATGCAATATAACATTAATAAGGTTTTGCTCATAAATAAGTTTGGTGAACTTTTCCGAGCTCTGGAAATGTCAAAATCTCTTTTTTACATCTCATTCATTGAAAAGATAACTGTGGATTCGTAAATATATACATACATATAATGTAAGGATGAAACACCAAGTGATTGCACTTTAATAACAACAAAGAGTGAAACTGTTAAAATCGGATATTTACCACATGTGACACCACATCATCAAGAGAGACCGGCAGCTATATTGCTATTTTGTTAACTGTCTTTCACAAACTTTCTAATTTTCTTCAGTGAGAGCTCTTGATTTTGGAGTATTTTGTCTGAAAGGGACAAAATAGTTTGCGAAACTTTTGAAATGCCATTCGAGAGTGTCAGTTCGTAGGCCGTTGATTACACTACGTAGCAACAACGTTTCAGTGGTAGTGCAATCATTCTCAGACTTGCCTATTATATAAGTTGCCTTGCAACTTAGGTGATAGACTAAGTTTCTTTAATGAGCTCTTCATTCAACGTGATAATTTATGTTAATCCTTACAAAAATCTCATTTTGTTACATGAATATAAATGCGTAATCCTCGCCTCTGAATGAAGTCTGACTGATGCAACAAACTACAGAGAGTTAATTTTTAAGTTTTTTATCTGTTAGGATCCACACGCTCTTAATAATTATCTTAAGCAGTTAAGCCAGACGGCAAAATAATTCAAGGACTGACTGGTGATTAGCTTATATTGGTTTTAGGTGTAAATTATCTGCAAACTTTATTCTTTCCTTCTTATTTTCGTTGCAAGTCTGGGTGAGAAGGGGAAACCCCGAACGGGTCCTTGTAATGGAATTAAAGATTAGTTAATTGTTTTAATCAAACTCAGTGACCATTCTAACTTTTCAATGAAGTACGTGTAAATAGGGAATACTCCTCAAAATATTTACATAGCAGCTACGGCGTCAACTACAACAGTAACTCCACCTGATCACGAAGGTCACTTTGCGGCTGATTGAAAAATATGTGAGTTTGAACGAAATCCTACTATTTAGATGAATATAAAGAGAATTGGCAGCAAGCGGTTCCCCGATTTGCTCACCTGCAAGGGCTTTCATCTGGTTTGTGGATTGACGAGGGGGCAATAATTTTCCAACAGCCGAACCCCTAGATAATCTCCGGATCAGACAAGTCTTGAAATTAACCCACACGAACGTGAAAACACACGTTTACATACATACACACAGATACACACACAAACACGCGCATACACTACTCACTCACAGTGACTAACAAATGCACAAAACATATATATTCGAATAGTAAATGCGGTATCATTATCACTTGAATAGGCTCAAAATGGCGTTCTAGCCCTAAGGTCATGTATATACCACGATGTTATACATTGTTATTTTTTCTGCTGTTGTATTTTTTAATCTGCCTGAATTTATGGGGGAACGATATGCTTGTCTCCAATATATTCATCGGTGGGAAAATTGCCCCCTGTCCACAGGATCGGGACTCCTGTCATCAGCGGCAGGAGGGCAGGTGACCAGAAAGAGGGAGGTGCGAGAGACGTTCAGGAAGGATCAGCCAATGAGCTTGGGAGAGCCAAACGTGTATTACTATTAGTGTAACTGATGATGTTTTATTCGGTTTGTATTAGTATGTGTAAACATGTGCGTGTGTATGTGAGAGAGTTTGCTTAGTTGGAAACAGGTGAAGCAAGCTACGAAACAAATTGAATTTTTTACCCCCAATATACTGAGTGAATAACAGCTGAATTGAATTAAACAGAAAATCATATTTCAGCCGAAAAGTGACAACTTTATGAAGCAAAAATCATAATTATACTTTATTGAATTTTTAAGGTATATAATAAATTGTTGTCGTTTCAACGCATTTTTGCAAATTAAATGAAATATAGATTTGTCCATTGCCGTTCCTTGTAAGAAGCAGCACGGACGTTTTGTAAAGTTTTTAGCAAAGCGCTTTCAGACTTTACTAATATTTGATTTTACCCTCAGGCTAACAGACATTTTGATCATCAGTGCTATATATTAGAGAAACGGTCTCAAGCGGTTTGATGTCCTGTGCTTCATGAATAATAAGAACTTAAGAAACATACTCGTAACTGCATATATACAGACCTATCCAGTTCTAAGAAAAGGGATAATTATTGGAGGACGTAGTTTAAACACCAAAACAAAACAAAAAAGGAACAGTACCGGCAGGTATTCAGGGGTCTATCTGACGAATGTTTTAAAATGATATATTAATTTATTTATCAGGTTCTCAGAGCCTTTAAGTCCCAAACATAAAATAAACAGAAAAAGAAGACAGCTGCCTACATTCGATTATGATCCACGATTTGTTTTAAAACATTTGGGTATAGTATCTTTTGGACAAATTGCTTTATTCATTCAATAAATTCAAGGTTGGGCTGCTGACCTTTATATTGATGTACTCTTTGTCCAGTTAAATGCCTTCTATCAGTCTATCCGGAGTTTTTCCATCCTTTTCCAACAGAAAAACTTCATTATTACGAGAGGTTGTATTATGCTTGTTGTATGGAACCATAACAGTTTTAATTATACTTTAATTCAACCCTTAAAAATGGGCTGTTGTTTTATGATCAGGAAAGCCAATATGATCTGCATTGTAATTTCCAACTTTACATCGTATAAAGAACCAACTTGACAACTTACGAAAATTTTGTTTCAAAGTCAGATTCTAATGAAGCCAAAGGTTTAGGTATTTCTTCGAAACTTCCCCCATAGATAAAAATAGCCATTACCGGTGGCCATTGACTCAATGGATTTAAGAGCCTTTTTACAATTTTCCTCTGAAAATTCCACACATGTCATTTCGCCCCTTCGGCACCCTGACAATGAGTCTGTTCCAAGCTATTGAAAGAAAGAGTACAAGTACAAAGATCGAAGCAAGCCAAAATACCAGTTTCTGGGTAAATGATTATATATTGTGTATCAGCTAATCTGCCATTATAATAGTTACGGAAAATGAGGACACAGTTATGATGAGCTTGTGTTAAACTAATAAAAAAGACGTTGCATTCCCGGCAATACTGTATAAAAACAAAAGAGTGAAATTACACCAAAAAGAACGCACTGAGTGAATTACACACCGGTTGAAGTGAATCTGTACTCTACAAAGAGTGAAACGTCAACCCATCTATATGAACTATCGCGTTTTGGGCTGATTTTACACTCCATCCAAAGTGAAATTCACTCTTTAAGGAAGCCCCGGTCCAAAGGCACACTCATTTATGGGGTGGATGCCACTTTTTGTTTTAAAAGTGCAATCGAGTTCACAGATCTCGCAGTTAATACTAGATGCTATAGACTTCCCACAAGGCTTCGGCTGTAGGATGCTTTGTTAATGGCCTTTAGTCCTTCAACACTCTTTACGGAAAATAAAGGCTTTAAACTTCACACTTGGGTTTCTTAAACAAAAGATGTAAATCACCCAATATCTACATCAATGAATAAAAATCATTCGTAAGATATTGAGATCAGGTTACTTAAAGGGGGCATCAGAATTTTACAGAAAAGTTAACCTCTTGTTCTAGCACTTAGTTTTTCATTTTTGACTGTGACTATTAACCACTTTCAAAATACATTGAAGAGGTTTTCTAAGGAAGCAGAAATGCCAATTCTCTGTTAAAATCATTGTAGAATGAAGTTTTTTTTATTTTGTTCGGGTAACAAAATTCCATACAGATGTAGTACAAGACAACCTCATTCATACAGTCACTGACAGATCACAACGTCAGACTATTATGAGAGATCATATTTGGTATGGTTGTCGTTACTCTTTGTATGATTGTGTTGAAGAATAGAGGCCGTGGAAAAATTGTTGACGCAAACCCTGATTGTCCCTTAGGATTTAACGACAGAATCTTGAGGAGGGATAAAAGATCTCGGTTATCAATATTTCGATATCTTCTCAACAGTTATAAAGTAATTATGATAAACTTCAAACGCACTTTTCATGTACACTTTATATCCTGTTATCATGCTGTTGTAATTATCTCAACTTATTCAAAGCTCAAAGTACCAATGCAGATATGATGATTCATAGCCAGTAAACGTTTATTGTTTTGGTATTAGCGTATCAATAGAAAGGTAAAGTGACTTCTTTTATCCTGTGAATGTCGATCCTGCAGGACAGTTGTACAGTCTCTCCAAGGCCAGATGTTATTAGACATACCCCTCTGCTTCCTAAACATAATGATGTAGTCCGTGAACAACATATCTACTGTTACTGCTCTGGAGTAAAAACGAAACAAACTATACTGTAATCATGAGCATAGTTTGTAGGTCCAACTGCCTAACGAGTATTTCCAGTGAAATATTAGGCAAATTTGGAAGATTTAGGAAGATTTTTTCACACTCTCCTTCACTCTTCTCCTTTTGGTAGACTTCAGTTGAAAAAAAATGTTACGGTTTCTTCTTGATTAGCATTTAGAACCTCTCGAAAACAGCAATTTCTGTCAATTAGTCAAAATCGACCAAAACTCAGGGAAATAAGTCGTCTGAAGTTAAATAGAGTTTTACGGCCCATAAGTTTCCAACCAATTGGTTCAAGTAGAGCTGACAACACCCCTTTTCCAGTTGTGGCACACTGGCTTTTCTCCTACTCCATTGCTTATGCTGAGCACCAAGCAAAATGGCAGTATGTTCCTTTTTTTTTTAAGTCTTTGGTATGACCGGGGCAGTACTAGAACGCCAACCCCCCCCCCCCCCGACTTCAAGTCGGATGTTTTAACCACTTGACCATGCAGTCGGTCAAAAAATCGTCATCTGAAACCGACCAAAACCGTCCAAAATCTTTCAATTTGTCCCAGGTACTTGAAAGTATGGTTTTATTGTTATCCTGGGTACTATAAATGTTTAAAGGGATGTTTTGTTCTATTGTTCAGCTTAAAAAGTGACCTGTTCCCGCCCTGGTGACCTGATTAGTATGGACTTTATATATTGTTAATGATGCATATTCATTCCTTTGTGCTCTCATTTGACTGTGAAAAGTTGATCATAATTTTTATCGGGTAGATTTAGTTTATACTTGGAGATTAGAACTTGAAACAGTTCTAACCAAGGCGCAGCAGCAGGGCTTTATTCTCTCCACCCTTACAGCTCGCTGTTTTCTCTTACTCCCGGTCTAGCTATAGCTACAGGATGCGTGTGTCAGTCTGCAGCTTAAAGGCATGTTCTGGAGACAAAATTCATTAACTTCAAAATAAACAGGAAAATTTTCTCTTTCAAAAGGTGAAAACTGCATTTCAATAGCTTATAGCATTTGGAAGATACAAATTTTTAAAATACTGCATATTTTTCTTGGGATTTGATGCATCATGGGAAATCTGTGATGTCATTGTGGCACATTAATTTGACACTGCATTCAATTTTTTTATAATTATGATGCCGCTGCAGACAATATCGAGGAACATTGTTGGTGGCGCTCTACATATGTTGAAGGGTAATGCTAGAACTACAGAAAAAGATATTCAAACATTCCAGCATTATCAAATTTCAAGGACAAACAGGGTGTTAAATTATAAAGAAAAACAAAAGGAATTTGAAGCAATGTGCCCACATTACATAACTTTCTGTGGCTTTGTTGAAGAGCAGAGGGATTTTTTAACAGAAATAACCCATCTTCAAAGTGAGATATCTTGAGTTAGGAAAATTGTATTGTGATAGGGTTTGAAGGACATGGTGTGGAATATTTTTGTTTTTCTTACAAGACAAAGGCAAAAAGCCACCAGAACATGCCTTTAAGGAACGCTAATTTTGTGTCGACTGTTTTATAACGACAGTAATTTGTTTGAAATATTATTTAACAGCAAGTTTAAACACAAACTTTGTTGCAGTTTGTAACATCTTGCTTGCACCGTTCTTGAATCTGCTCGCAATGATAAATTTAAAGACAAGTCCTAATTAAGGAAGTTTTCAGGTCAAACATTGCCGTCCAAGAGAATATTTATGTAGGTCAGTGTTGCTGGCAATAAAATCTAATGTGTACTCTAACTATTTCTTCAGTACTTGATTCAGTCAAAGCAAGGAGTTGTCAGGGACAATTCCCTGGTCAAAGCATGAAGACACGGTAAAAATTACTCCAATGAGTCTATGGGGACCCATATTGACCAATATATGAGAAACAAATAATTAGCACCCGGACTTAAAAGGGTCGATGCGGCGGCCAGCCCATGTGACTCATACTGTCAGATGACACAGTTTTGGGTCAATACTGGCAGCTGATATGTTGATAAAGCATGGGTAATTGGGGTAATATCAATTGGTTACCCATACGTGCCAAAGAAATGTTTGCTATTTAGGGTGGGACTTAACATGATTCTATACTCATTTCCTTCTCCTCCCGTGTTTGGCCAAGTGGTAGAGCATCCGCAGCTCACGCAAAAGACCCCCTGGCTGGATTCCCAGGTCAGATAATACCGAAGACTTGTAAATAGAACCTACTGTTGTTGTTCTTGATCCATATGAGTAATTCAATAAGGAAAACAATACAGTGCCTTAAAACTAGATAAGGACAGAGGATCGCTAGATTAGACCAAAAGGTTATAAACTGAAGCGTTAAACCCTAACCAACTAAAAAGTACAATCTTTTCGTTTCCCTTGCAACTTAGAACGGTTAACGGAGTTGCTAATGAAGTTGAACAATTTTTTTCCAAAGCTGTTAAATTTTCTTCACGTACCGATGACAAATGGTCAGACTTAGGCTTTCCCAATATTTTACCTATACAATTAATCGTGTTTTGAGTGAGTACATAACGGCTCAATTCAGTTTTCAAAAGTTCGTGACCAGACACTTTTTTCAAATTATGCACACAAACTTTACAAGTTAGGACATCACAAAATTCAAAATTCTAATTTTTCAGTAAAACTATTGGATATGAAAATTGACTAATCATGATAATTACAAACATTGTTATGTGGTATATAGTGGTACTTGAAAATTGTCATTAAGTTATCGATATTAACTCAACGAGCATCTTTAACAGGGTCGACAATATGAATCTTTTACATTGTTGGACGGATGTTGAATGGAGCGCAAAAACAAACGAAATAGGAAAAGATTCTATCACATCTTTTCCTCCACGATGGTTTCTCTGTTCTCCTCTTCCTCAGGAGCGCTATAGTAAGATGGAGCTACTTGCAAGAGGTTTTGGAAAAACACGGTGACGTGATCTGAGGATTAAAGTAAAAATATGCCATTCGAAAATGCCTTATCAAGAGAATAATTGAGCTTTATGATTTCTCTTTGAGTAACTGGTTTATGCGGTCTACTAGACTAGTTTACAAGTTTTCAGCAGTCACTGTATGCATTACGAAAATGGAAAAGTTTAATGACCAATTAGAAGGACGAGCTCTTCAGAGATATGTTGCTACCTGAAATCAGGTGAACTGTGGTTAAATGTATACTAAGATAAGGGGAAAAACTGAAAGAACTGACTAGGAACCACTTTCGCTAAATTGCATAAACGGTGATGGACCGATTGTATGCTACCTACCCATAAATCCTGGTGAATACCCCTTGTATACCAGAGGGTAATAGAAAATTAGTCCACCTAAGATGAAGATGCTGGCGTAAAGATAACCAAACTCAGGAGCATCAATGATGGGTGCGATGACAAGGTAGATGGAGATTATTGCAACCACAATAGGTATTACAATGGGAACCTGCGAAAGGAAGAGAAAAGGAAGATTTGTGATAAAAGTTACAATCCAGCTAATTGAGAAAAACGTGTGGTAAATGCTCCACAACTTTCAGTCCACTATGTTAAACTAACTTCAAAGCAATGACAGTTTCATTTTGTTCTCAAAAGTTCACGGGAAACAAAATCAGTATCTAGATACCAACCAAACATGGTATCTTCTGTACAAACTATGAAAATAAACTGGTTATTTTTAAATGTGTTCTCATGTTACCATGCTAGTAACATACCAGGGTAAAACCATGACTGCCTTACGACGTGAGAAATATTCACTGTAAATGCTATATGAAAATGAGATAAAATCAGAATTGTATTCTTTACTTTGAGCAGGCTCTTACTTTGACAGGTCTCTTCCATTCTGGATGTCTTACACGTAGTACTACTACAGCTGCCGCAGTGAGACCGTAAAATATCCACGATGAGAAACTGAAGTAGTTGACCAGAGTGTCAAAATCATTTGGAATCAACATGGCGATGGCAAGAACACTCTGTTGGCAAAAGTGAATAACTGAAGTAAAAGAATCTACAGCAAGTCAATTATGTGTAAATTTTAAAGTCACTAATATGTTAGCCAGGCCACCCGAGATTTCATGGGAAATTCCTGGAACTTATCTTAGATCAGCTGTGTCTCCTTTCTAATAATTTTTCCAGTAGATTTTTTTGCTTCATTGACATATCGATAGCCTGTTTTTGCCCAAAATGAATTGGAATGCATAAAAGGGCTCCTGGTCGACTCGCCCAGCACCGAGGACGGCGGGTAAATGATCACCAGCAATTTCCAGATGTATTTATGAAACGGATTAAGTTCGGCGAATGACAGGAAGGGGTTGTAGTTCAGAAGTAGCCGAATTGTTCTCCTTAAGACTTACCGCGAATATCAAAGCTGGTTGAGGAGTAATGAAAGTTGTATGAACCATCGAAAGAATTTGTACGGTATGACCTTCCCTGCCAACGACATAGGCTAACCTTTGGTTAAGAAACATGATGAATGCATTTTATTAGTATTTTTCCAGCATCGTGATTATAAACATTAAGCCAGGACAAAAAAGACTCACTTTTGTAAATATGCGATATTTGATAATATTAGGAACTTCCCCAATAATTCAGTTGGTTTTGAATTTCAAAGCACTGCTTGCACTCAAGAATTTGGAAATTGACCACTGACATATTTCAGAAGTAATAAGTATTACGTTGCTGCATACTTTACCAAGAAAGATGGGCAGCATTACGCTACACTTAACCTGAAATAAATAAAGATGTTTTTTGTAGTAATAACTGAACTTCAAAATCCTTCAAAAAGCACATTTAGTGGAACGCTATTACGAACCATTCATTGGGCAGGATTTCTTTTTTACCGTGGTGACAGCATGGAACTATTTTATGATAAAAAATAAGAAAGTCACTCGAGATCTGGTCCAGATATAACTAAAACTAAGACTGGTACACCACTGTATATTGTTACCCAAGAATGGATTCACAAGGGCTTTATCTTTAGTTACAAAATGATTTTACTATAATATACCCTTTTTAACACTTCTCCCTTCATATCAGTGTGGACTTCATTATATGAAAGTAGTAGTGACGATAACAGATAAAAAAAAACCGTAGTTATTTATCACATTAATACTATATGTACCTTCCTGTGGCAAATAGGGATCCATTTGCAGCACCAAATGTAGAACAACAAACAAAAAATGGAATGATCCAAGCCATTGGTCCAAGAGTACGATTTGCAAATGTCTGTAAAGAAAGTAATCAGATCCATAGAAAAAGAAATGTTCAATTTCATACGCTCTAATTAGATGTGTAGAAAATCAACGGTGCTCAAATTGACAGTGCTCATTTTTTGACATTACAGTTACAATTTGAAACGAGCTAAATACCACTCGCTAAGAAGAAATCACACATCATACGTAATCACACAAAGGCTATATCTGCATGTAATTTCGACTTGTGTTCTATAAACAGAAAACAATTAGTCAACATAAGTTCTCTATTGACAGGGCCCTTTGGTTGAGATCCAATTTCCAATAAATGAAGAATAGCTCATATTACACATCATTTACTGTGTTTCGATTACACATTAGGGCACCGGGCTATGTCCTGAACAAAAAGTGTGATTGTGTCTGGATGAGGAGAAGGCTATACTTCTGGACAGTTGTGGGAGGTGAAAGAAGTAAGTGGGTTGGGGAAATTGGAACTGTCTAGTACGACGAATATATACCTGCTTTTAAATAGAAACGAATTCCGATTATACATATAAAAACAGATCATTTGATGTGATTTCGCAACCTCTATGTCAGTCTATATATTTAAAGACCTAATCTTCTCACCCAAATAGAAACAAATCTCGTAACTGAATTACTTACCTAAGTCCCTACCACAGCTTTAAAACTCATCCTCATCCAAGCACAATCTCAATTTATTTCTTCATTGTGAGTATATGCAAGACCCTAATATGTAAGAAAAGCACTCTCGGTACAGTACGTATTGTGTAATGTGGCCTACATACCATCTTTTGAAGTTGCTGTCAGTCAAAAAAATGTGCCAATTGAGAATTTTTGTGGACTAGTTTGTGGTTAAAGTTAACTGCCTTTAAGGAACTGAACATGATCAAATCTACAGAGACATAAAAATATGCATTTCTACATCAACCGATGAGAGCCAATAAAGCTAACAGCACAGTAACTGGTATCAACGAATGCGATATATAAACACATGACGTCACAGAACAGACGGTGCGCCCTTTAATGAAGCCAAGCGTATGCCATTGTGAATTCCATGCTAACAAATGTATAGACGAATCCGATTAGCGCTTGTTTTTAGTGACTGTAGGCAGCCATTAGTTGGGTCCATCAGCCTTTACTCGTCTTCGTTTATTGTCTACGTGAATTTCAAATCCTCATATTCAGTGAAGTTGAGAAAATCAAGATAACCTTAAGTGTAAAACCATCCATGGAACAGGTATGTAAGGGAATTTAAAGTTTGAAGGTGATGGACCCCAGTAATGGCCGACTAAAATGAGATCATCACAATCTGTCCGGATTCGTCTATAGTCAACTTTGTGTTGTGCGAAAGTTAGTCCTGCGTTGTTCATGCAATGTACTTTAATAACTGGAACTGCATACGGTTTTGAGCGTGCGAACCAAAGTGAATCCTGTCAATTCAAATCGTTACAAGTATCACTTATAGTGGCCAATTTCAAAATCTGTTTCAAAACCGATTCCCTCAAATCAGTTAACACCATTGGGCTTGGTATTTAGATAATGCTAGGATGAATTAAAATATGAAGCATTACAAGTTATCACCAATTTTATGTCGAGTCTATGTCCCGGCAAATGATCACAACATTGTTCGTTTTCTGATAAAGCACGTCAATAGTGTTAATCACTAATTATTATTTGCTGAGTTCATAAATCACAACATAAAGGCCTAATCTACAGCAAGTATCAAATTTTGTGTACATTAGATTGGAATATTTACTTCAACAACCAAGTGTGGTAAGTCAAACATGTTGCCATATTTGTACGGTGAGCAGTAATGACGTATCTAATGACGCCTTTGTGTCGATCTAACCAACAAATTTTACGACTTTTTAAACCGCCCTGGCGCTTTTGAAGGTATACTTTAAATGTTCATAACCATACACAATGTGTATAGAAAAGAACTTGGCTAGTGGCAATCCAAATGCAGCCACAATTAAAATAAACCGTCATTGGGTGTCCAGTCCATGCCTGCATGACACCTGCAACTCACACACAAACTATTACCTGAACTGAATTGTTTTAAATGCTGCGGTCCGGTTGCTGCTTTTTTCTCTATCAAAATGGAAATCAATTTTCACTAGATCAGGGGAATATTTTGTCATGGGTGGTGCCATTGCAAATATCTCACATAATGCATTGCCATCCTGCCGGGCAAATTCAACGGAGATAACGTTCAAAGCAACCTTCCAATTTTTATCAATTTTAGGAAAGAGAAATTCGCGCATATTTAAAATCTCTGTTGATAGGGGTTACAAAAATTTGGTCCCCTTTGGTTGTTCACCACGCCGATTTTGAGATACCGAGCAATTTTGATATATGTATCCTGAGCTTAAATTTATAGACTTAATATAGACTTAACGCTCAGCCGTAAGAGTTTTGAGCACTATTTTCCGCATAAAGGTCTACAAGTAGGTCGTGCCAGAATTTGTGTTTGTAAATGCGTTGTTGAAGGTCCTTTGTAGTTTCTTCCTTTGTGTCTTAACTACGATATCACATTTGAGTACCTACACATTAAAAAAAAAAACCGACGGTTGTAAGGAGGTATAGACACTCAGTGGAGGAATGTTACGCACTTTACCCATATTACATCAATTCAATTGCCAACATGGGACCCTGTGGAACTATCCTGAACTATAAGATTATATAGACCCATGAATGACTGACTGTCGAATGACTGACTGATTGACTGACTGGCTGACTGTCGACTGACTGACTGACTGACTGACTGACTGATTGACCGAGTGACTTAACCATGTACTCACAACTGCTACAGCTGATGACGTCAACATTTCTTCAGGAGACATGACAGCAAAGTAAGCGATGTTTGTAAGGAGGTACACCACTGTGACTAGAGGTATTCCAATGATTATAGCTAGAGGTAGGTTTCTAGTGGAAATAAACGTGACATCATATATGAAAACCATATGTTTATTTTACGAATTTTCTCAATTCAAATGAAATGCACAAACATATTTTTTTTACTGAAATGGGAAAGAAAATGATAATTGTTACAAAGCACAATATGTCAACTGGATATTTTTTTTAAAACCGCTTCTTATGAATTGTTTCTTATGGGACGTAGTCTAGCATCTTTAATACTTGTGAATTATCTACAACATTAACGTTTCATAACTATGTACCTTGTTAGCACTTTAACTCGAGTGACTTCTTCATGAAAACCATAATATAAATAGAATATTTGACGGAATACTTTGCAATTAATATCATTCTTTAAAGACGACGTGCAATTATCAATTGAGCCCCTCTAAAACGGTAAAACACATGCAATACTGATATTTACTATATGTCTCTGGGAACGCGTCACTATTTGGATCACAGTTACACTAAGATACGGCAGCTTTAGTAAAATTTTTCCCTTGTTACCTGTATGGATTTACGAGTTCTTCTGTGATAAAATTCAGTTGGTTCCTAGAAAAAGGTAAAAATGCATTTATTAATGTTATTCCAATGTAGTGTAAGAAGGAAGAAATGCCAAATTATGAGGCAAGAATGGCCAAGTTCTTTATTTTTTCAGAAAATTAACATTTCAGGTACAGAACATGTGTTGCACCCAAGCCATACAGAAGCACATTTTCCTACTGTCTATATACATGTAAAAGGATAATGATCAACTGATCAAATTACGGAAAGAAGCAAGTAATATATCCTACCATCCGTCGTAAGCCCACAATCCTTGATAAAACGCGATCCCATATGCAAAGACACTTGACGATGAACCTTTGAAAGACACCTGTGGATCGAGGTATTCGGTGTTTCCTGAAAGCAGGTAAGGGTTTGAAACTATATATATATATATATGTCAACTTTTTGTTCAAAGTGAAGTAAATAGAAAGACGCCTTTTACAGTTACTATGTTGTACATGGTGATAGCTTGTAAGGGCAGTAGCAAGTGACCCCTCGAGATTTCGAAATCGTAAAATATACACTCTCAAAGTAAAAGAGTGAACTTAGTCACTCTTTGATAGAGTGAAAAGTGCAAATTCACTCTATTAGAGTGATAATTCACTCCAAGAGGAGTGAAACCCACTCCAAAAAGAGTGAAATTCACTACAGGAAGAGGGAAAATTCACTCTTCCACGACTGCCTGCAATGATCACTCTTTTTTTAAAGAGTGGTCACTGTAGGCACTCCATCAAGAGTGAAACTTCGCTCGTTATAAGGGAATTTCGTTCTTTTTGGAGTGAATTTCAATCTTCTTGGAGTGAATTATTATGGAGTGAATTCACTCTTTTCACCTCTAACAAAGAGTGACTAAGTTCACTCTTTTGATTTTAGAGTGTAATAAATGCTAAGTGATGGTGACGCCCTACGCAGGCTGTGTTTGAGACTCCCCCCTAAGGGATTTTGCCCTGCATGTTTTACGAAAAGAAGCATGTTCAAAGGACTATATGGACTGCTTTTGCGCAAAATGATGCAAATTTCGTAGCAGCTTTGCAGCGAATGATGTTGAACTCTTCCTTTCCCAGAGTTGTAATAGTCTTGGTCACGACGGTTTTAAACATCAGGACAAACGAGGGCGTTCTCTAAATTTTTCACATCCTAAATGCGGATTTGCTTCAGTACTAAGAACAGGACTAGGGATTCTGAAGAAAGTATATAGGGCGGGCTAATGAAGGTCATTACTGACTGTACTAGGATCTTGACCAAGATTAGAGGTCATACCTCTATTTTTTTTACAATTTCCACTTTAAAACCTTAACACGATATAGTCAGAACATTGGAATAACTCAGCTATGTTCTTGAAATGATAACGAACATGATTGCTGGAATGAATAATATTTCGAACTATTTATTTGAAGAATGTGAAATCCTTGTAGTTGTTTTACATACCTTGTCCAAGTTTCACAAATCCAGTCACAATGATTATAACCAAAGCAAGTAACTTTGCCGCCGTGAAAATTACCTGAACGTTAGTTGCAGCTTTTACACTGAGACAGTTTACGGACGTTATTAGAACTGGATGAATGGAAGAAGAAATAGAATGAAAAAGTGAATTCATTTCCGATAATGATCTTAAAATTTAAATCCAGTCATTCGCAGAAGTACGAGGCGGAGGTGCAGGGGGCACTCTCGCCATCACAATTCGAGCAAAAGCATTTGGTCTATTCGGTAAAACAGGATGGTGACATTATTCGGGCAATAAGTGCTCTTGCCCCCTCATAGAAAATTACCCCCGTACGCCTGATATGGTCATTCGTCACCCAAACTACAATTTTACACGGAGTCAAAAAATTCTCAAATGGAACTGCTCTTTGAAATCAAATTCAAAAAATGATAGAGTAGTTTGCATTAAACAGTATACACGCGTACACTGACTAAGGGTGTTTCGACTTTTCTAACTTTAATACGCTTAGAAACTACACGGATCAAGTCAGAAATCTGCTAAACCACACAAAAACATGCAACCTTTATCAAGATAAAACCTGCACGGCTAAACAAGAGGTGGTCTGGCCAGGGAGTTGCAACTCCCTGGTCTGGCTAAAAGATTCATGTGATTTTGTTAGATACTATTAATCTATTGTGCATAAGAAGATAATAACTTACTGACGCAGATACATGCCATCATTTTCAAAATAACAACGGGAGGTTCACATTCTCCTGTGAAAAATGGTTGCACGGCGTAATCAGCGAAAGTAAGGGATATTATGGAGAGAGCTGACGTCCTTATCAGTAGAATGGACACCCACGAGTAAAGAAATGCAATAGGTGGACCGTAGGTATCGTTCAAATAGGAAAACTCGCCACCAGATTTTGGGATCATCGTACCCAACTCTGCATAACACAATGCACCTGTTGAAGATATGTATGAAAGACATTTAGGGTTGTGCTGCACAATGGATTTTGAAGCAGGCGTTTTATGAAATCAGAGATACAAATACAGGGAGCAAAATCCGGTAAAAACCTGTTGAACAAGTTTCAACAGGACGGAACAGGTACCAACAGGAATCATTTGTTTTCATAGGTGTGTACCTGTTGACACCTGCCGACTTTCACCATTACAAAAATAATTGGTAATGCGTGTTCATACCTGTTAATACTTGTTCAAACCTAGACGGATAGAATTAGGAAAAAAGGGCACATCCTTATTAACAGATATGCGTAAGAGGCGTAAATGCAAAAATTGCGCCATATTACTTTAGGCTGTATATAAATACACAATAGCATGTTTCGTTGTCGTAATGGCCTAACCTAACAGACATTTTTCAAGCAAAATTTCATCGCGATGTAGTAAGAAAAATATCGTCACATGATATATAAAAGCCAATAATGAAACACAACAGACTTGACACTTTTCCAAATAAGGGTGATTGCATTTTAAACAACTTTCAAGTAAATTTCCTTTTTTTTATTCTAAATATGCAGATTGTGTTATTCTAAATATGCAGGTTGTATGCAGAAACCCGCAATGTTTGTTATGTGCCAAACTTTACTTTTGATACATTAAATTAAAATAAATAAAAATAATGAAAACATCTTAATACTGAATAGCATGGAAACTTTCGAAATGTCTTCTTTCAAACCATTTAAAAATGGAACCTGCTGCCATTGGGTTTGGTTTTCAGCATTGGCAATAGAGTATGGAAAACAAGAGAGCTAGCAGCGAGGCGCAGCTGGAAAAACCAATCGGTTAGACACCGAGCAGTAAAACTCCATTTAACTACTAACTAACTAATTTACTAACTAACTAACTAACTAACTAACTAACTAACTAACTAACTAACTAACTAACTAACTAACTAATTAATTAATCTATTATCTAGTTAACTAATTATTATCTAGTTAACTATATATTCCATACAGCAATTCAAATGGAAAATATAGTAGGCCTAATTGTAGGCCTAACCGTTCAACATCTTATCTTATCTGTTGTTTTCATTTATTTTTTCAAATAACCATCGAATTAATAAAACATGTGGAATGAGCTTACCAAATGTCGCAAGTATTCCGCAAAGAAGCCATATGATTAAGCTCATTCCAACACTCTCTGTTTGACGAAGTACTCCCACAGGTGAGGCAAATATCCCAGAACCAATCATGCTTCCTACAATGATAGCTACTCCACCAAGGAGAGTAACCTGGCGAACCAATCCGACCTTCCCGTCATTCTCAGCGGGGGTCTCACTCTTTTCCCCATCTTTGTTACTAGCTTTTAACTGCTTTTCTTCAACTTCCGCCATGAAATATTTAAGCTTTAAAATAATGAAAGATATGTCAAGGAAGGATACACGTTTCGTGGAGTGTCAATAGAGAGTGCTAACAATGCTCTAAAACGACATTAATTATTAGTTATGTATTTATGCGTTAATATTCCAAAAGTATATACGACTAAAATGACGTATGAATTTAGTGAGACATTGTGTAATTTTGGCTTCACCGCATCTATAACTTCCGTCATCAATTATGAACGTCTCCACATGGTGAAGTATTTATTATTACGACATCTCTTTATTTAGATATTAAGCTTTGGAGAGTTCATAACTTTATAACTTAGTGCAGTGTTCCTCCTCATTTGAGCTTGTCATGCGCGGTACATTTCAAAAATAGGCCTACTAATTGAATGGATGTTGTCAACCTGAACCATGCACTTACATTTAAATTGCCAGACCCAACTTGTTTACATACGGAAGAGGCTGCAGGAGAGTAAAATGCATATTTTTGATCACTGAAATCTTTTCAAAGCTTCATAAACTTCAATTATTATAGGCCAGGGCCCAAGCCTAGACCAAACTGCAAGGGGTAGAACGTCACCATCACTTAACACATGGCGCATGTACAATGTGGAAACCTCGAGGGGTATATAGATGTACCTCCTGTCCGGTTTCCTTAGCAGGCTGCGGTTCCGCACGCGTGGTACTTCAACTTGGAACAATGAGCGTCGATTTGTTGAGAAGGGGGACATGTGCCCCCTTTTTTTAATGGACGGGATAATAACGAAAAAGACCCTCGCTCCAACTTTTCTGACCTGAAACTTAAAAGTTAGGAACCACAAAAACACTATACATGTAGGTTAGAGTTTCGTCTAACGAATATGATCGACTTTCAGTATCAATAATGGCGTCGCCCGATACTTGGGCTTCTTGTGTTTAGCATTCCTTCTAGCATGTTTACTTTGCAAATCACCAAAATTTTCGCGCGCTCCGCTCACTAGCAGCCGCATTGATTTTCTCCTTTTCAGTAACATCTCAAAACATACATTATTCATGGGTTTCTATGATTAGGTCGATTGTTCGTGTGCATAGGCCAGCAGGTGTGGTTGAGAAGGAGCGCAACCTTAAACACCAGTTCTCTCGCTCCAAACAGTACCAAATCTCCTAACCTTCTTACTTAAGCCCCACCCACAATTGTCTGAAATTCATCCTCATCCAGATACAATCTCAATTTATTGCTTCTGAGTGAGTATAGAAAAACTCAATTTATATAATCAAAACCCTCTAAGTACCGTTCATGATGTGTAATATAAGCTTTGGCACTCTGCATTGTTTGAATTAGCTGTCAATCAAAGAGCTGAGCCAATTGAGAATTTTGGTACCCGGGCACCAAAATTGCAGTTTGGGGTGAGAGGTTTGGCCCTTTAATAAGGAATTTGAGGATGAATGTCTCCTACTATTTTCAATGAAATCTGTAACCTTTGGTGAAGGACCAGGCAGCAGGCTGGAATTGGCAAACACATTTTAGAGAACTGGAAATATCTCGGTGCACAGTCTGAGTGCAACTCGATTATTTTCTTTCAGGAAATAATCGATTTGTAATGCCAAATTTTGACACGCGCGGCATCACACATTCGAATAACGATTTGACCGTTTCGTATATGTAGACCATTATCAGGAGTGGTGTAGCTACCATGGGGGTAGGGACATGGGGCGGTACCCCTCTGGCTCGAAAAAGTAAAAGTTCGGAAATTTGCAATATGAGACACAAGTTAAGTACAGTGCGGTTTTCCCAACTTTTGATTCACAAATTTTCTGTAGTAAAAGCTTCATATTTGTAATTATTTTTTCAAAAAGGAAACATTTTCCTCGCTTCGGGTGCCTTAGATTGTGATCTCTACTGCAGTAGCCTAAATGCTTGCTCATAAATCAATCTGGTAAACTTTTCCGAACCGCTAGTGTGGCATTTTCCTAGATCTCTTCAACATGATGTTGGAAATATTTTGTCTGAAAAGGCAACAAGGTTTCGAAATCTTTTTCAATGTCACCGGGAAGCCTCAATCCCCAGGCCGTAGAAGACATAACGCAACAACAACGATCTTCAGTCGCCATGCAATCTCAGATGTATGCTAATACGAAACGAAGATTCTTCAATAACTACCCAAATTTTCATTTTATTTACAAGAAACGCAGAATCTAAACTTTTCTGCAGTACAAGCTACATATTCCTGAAGTGTTCATACTTTAAAACAAAACAAATCGGAAATTTTTGCTGCTTGCCCACCTGAAAACAGTCTAGCTAAGCCTCTGGTTATCAGAGAAGCAAAATCGCACGGACGTTTGCTAGATTAGAGATTTCAATTTTGAATTAGAGGTATTCTTCCATCCTCTGTCTGCAGGTAGTGTATGATGAGGTGTCGTTCGAAATGGTAATGGATGTATTTCAGTATTTTTGGGGTATTACCAATTTTGCACGGGTATGCATTCAGTAGGACCAGTGAGTTCCACTCACCCCCTCCCCTCCGCTTTGGTTTGTGATTTTCCCGTAGTAGACAGGTAGATAGAAGTGTGCTCTTGAGCAATCATGGGTTTTTTACCATGTTTATTACAAATGGTTCCAAAACCTATCAGAATTTTTGCATAAATCCTTCATAATTTTCGTTGTGACCCTTATCACTTATATAGTACAACCGGTATCTAAATTCAGATTGACCGTAGTCCGCTGAAGTAAATACCCACACTTTCAAGCAGATTTTTGCAAGCTTTAGCATATTCAATGTAAAACAAGCAGTTAACTCCTAGTAAATTTCACATTTGAAAAGAAAAATAGTTGTCAAATGACCCTCAACAGCCAATCATGAAACAGGAAAGACTACTACACTAATTCAAGTTGGGGTGACTGCTCTTGCCCTTTAAGTGATCAAGTAAATTAAGGTTTCTTTGCATTGTCCCAATGTTTTGCCCTTTTCTGTAACATGGGCTTCTGTTAAAGTTAAGGGAAGCTTTATTTTTCCAAGCATAACCAGTTTAGGGGAGAAACTTAAACCATCACACCATAAATTTTTTCATGTAATGCTGAAAGAGTAATTTTTACCTGGTCTCTCCTCTTTGTGTTAATATGAGCTAACAGATTTAACATAACGATATTTACCGAACATTATGCAACCATGGAAACACTCACTGAAATCCTAGATGGTGAAACGAAAATTTTTAAAAAACTTTATGAATAAACCGTCACTGTTGGCATGTGGGATTACAAAATCTGTTACATGAAAACTCTGTACGATATCAATAATGAAATTTCATGGAAAAAATGTTTAAACGTAGATTTGTTTTACCCTGACTGCTTAAGCGGCACCAAGTTTTAGTTTGACCATTTTTATAATTATTCACACAAAAATACTTCTAATGAAAAATTTAGGACTGAAAGAAATTGTCACCTTTAATCTCGTTCATCAAGAGGTTTTTGTCAAGTAAATGAAAAGTGGTCAACTCAATTGTTAGTGTTCGGTGTTGTCTTCAACGTCTTTGATGAGTTCCTTTTCTCCCTGGCAATGGTTGTTCCAGGTATGACAACAGTTTTTATTTGGGTTTGTTTTACATTGTCCTCACCGTACGACTACCTACTAGTAACCTTTGCCAAACAAGCCAGCCAATTCAAAGTCGTTGTGTACACACCGGTTATCTGAGTTAACTATCTAATTACGACGAATGGCAGCACTGATCTGCTGTATATACTTGTATTGAGATGTAGATAGTGAGATCACTCAAGGCTAATGAAGCTGTTATTGTCAAATAAATCAAATTTATATTGGAACTGAGTCTGCGCTTTATCTGGACCGGTGTTTTGGTGGCACTGTTTAACAAGAAATTCCGTAACTAGCTAACGATAATCCCTAACTCTACAAAAGAACTTGAAGCGGTATGGCAACAGCCAATCAAGAAATTCCAAAAAGTGTGTACGATCTGCTTTATTTTCATTTCAAATGAGAATTCTGTACATTTTGTCCAATTTATAGGAAATCTGGGTAATTCTAACATTAACGTTTTCATTTTTACAGCTCAGTGAATTATTTTAAGTTTAACACGGTCAGTCTACCCAATCAAACTAAAACACTACATATTACAATTTCATATTACATATATCATTGACTGGCCATGTGAAGGTTAACATATTTTATTCTATAAATGAGACATGTCAGTGTGTGTCTGTGTGTGTATGTAGGTGGGGGTATTCGTTCTACCCAACAAGTTACCTAACTTGAGGACTTCAAAATCTACATTATTCATCTTCCTGGCCTTCCAAGAAGAAATTGCGACTGTTTTAGTATGAAAACAGATATCACGTTCTGGGCGATTTGAATATATTGGACTGGGTCACATGGGTGCAAATGTACTGACGTTTTAGCTTATTATTTCTTTTGGCATAGGTTACCTCCAGGCCCTGGTTATCGAAGGAATTTGCAGGAATAGTTTGCAAGATGACTGAGTGGGAATTACAAAAGGAAAACGATCTGTCAATTCTGCGAAGACTTATATGGAGGTCACATTTCTATTTCTTGTCAAGTTCCCTGTCACTGCCATGCTCTACGACAGCGATCAACTGCCAAATGACCTACGCCAGAGCCGCTCTCGACGAAAACGGTAGGAGGGAAACAGAGGGTTAGGTTAGGTCAGGTTAGGTTAGATGGACTTTTACGGCCCAGTTTCTAACCAAATGGTTAAAGTCAAGTCTACCACGGTATTTTGTAGAATACCGGTACTCTTCAAATAAGTGTCTTTTCCTAAGCTAGAATCCCAAGCTTTGGGTTATTACAAGAGCACCTTAAGCTCAAAGCGCGGTTTTGTATTCCGCAAGCCTGGGGCCGAGGCTGTTTGGGCTCATGACAGGAGTTCGCTGAAGGTCGGGGTTGAGGGGAGAAACCCATGAAAACTTCTCCATATAACTAAAACTCAGAAAATGGGCTATGTAGTTATTTTGTTAAGGAATGTTTTTCTGTGGATATTTTATGAAACCCGGCACTTGTTGTGTTAAATATAACTATTGAAATCTAAGTTTACGCAGGAATTTTGAAAATGATCATGCATCTACCCCGTTGTTCACGTTGCCCGATTTTAAAGTTAAACTCCCATATAGTTAAGGAACTATATATAGTTAGGAAAATTGGACCACCGATTCCATAGAGCAAATCCAGAATCCTGCATCGCACTTAGACGGTCGACACATTTTGGTGCCCATTACAATGCATAACATATACGGGCTTAAAATCGGCGTCATGAAGCAGCACTTGCCTGTTTATTCTTTCAGTGTGGGAAAATACGGAATTCGGAGGACCGCAAAATGGTGGCGCCACAGCGTTCTGGCCTGTTCACAATTTATCGCCTGCGAGCATTTTGGGTGGCCTTCCTTCTAAAAAACATCTAGTCAAACGGGGCACGAACCAGAATCTTGTCAAATATTTGAAAAGGTTTGAAAAATTTACTAGAAATGGTTCAAAAATGAAACTATTGAGTCGAATCTAGTCAAGGATTTGACGAGATTCCGGCTCTAGCCCCAATTGATTAGATTCTATTCAAATTCGACTAGAAATGTTTAGAGTGTTTAAACTAGGAAGACAGGCTTTCATATCCATTAACATGTTGGGCTGCGATCCTTATAATGCTGTGCAATTTTTAAATACCTCCAGTCTGCAGGGTTGGGTGATGGTTTGCATACATCATGTCAAGGCGTAGATCGCTTCTCAAAGTAATCAGAAACAGACCCAAAACGCAATTTCAAGCCATTAAACCCCAGCCAGTGGATTTCGAGCACCTCTGTTGGTAACAGGAAGTTTTGATCGTTTAGGCTCTGAGAGCCTAAAGGCGCAGTGAGTTTGAAACTGTGGGTTTGTGGTCTATAAAAAGCCTAACTCATTTATTTTCCAGTGAAATGCACCATATCTTTGCCCACTACCTGACAGATACCTGGGTTTCAATCCCCATAAGGGTGCCTTAATAAATGGGTGCTTCGTAATGTGTCAGATCTTTCTGTAAATCCTACACTGATCTCAAACTGTATGTGAAGGGAAGGGGCAGAGCGTCTAAGTCGGATCGGTGAACATGTGGTGACGTGATTAAAGCATTGACACACCGGTTTTCCCAACCTTGAAAGTCTTCATTGCTGCACTTTGGTGACTCAATACAAAACAAATAAAGACAAGAAGTAACCAAGAAATATATTCTATTATGCCTTATTTCTGTATTTCTGAAGAAAAGTATACATATATCATTTGTCGAATGATTGATTGCTATCCAGTTACCAATGAAGGGCTGTTTGTCTATGTAACACATTGTACCATTCCCCCCAAATTTTACACCAACCAAATAAATTCTATTCATACAGTTGGGCAAGGGCGGATATAAGGAAAAACTCAACTTGAGACTAAGACATCTCAAATAGTATCAGGGGATGTCATGCAAAAATATTTTTGGGGGGAGGGGCATGAGAAGTGGTGACTGACGGTTCGAAAGACTATCTGAGCGGAGCGCCACCATCGGTTGGTGCGGAGCGTACAGAAAATTTTAAAAAATCGTGACCTCTCAGATAGACGGAAATTGCATTTGCCAGGCTTGTAAGAAGCACCTAAGCAGCCGTTATTTTGAGCTTCCCTTTGCAATAAGATCTTCATTTTAATAAAAAGAAAATCAAATTGCAAAATTATCAGGAATTAGCAGATAAATTTACTGGCTCCTTTACAGGACGATGTGACATTTCATCATTTTCTTTGTCGCAAAGTAAAATCTCCATTAAAAAGAATAGACCAGAACCAATTTTTTGTTTAATATGTTAAAGACGAACATATTCTAAGGACTCTGGTGAAGTTTTCATTCATTTCTCATGTTCGGTTCTCGAGATATTAGCAACTGAAGTTGACACATTTTCTACAAAAGGTAAACTTGAACCCAGCAGGTGCTATGTCATGTATTCATATTGATAGTCAATGTTTTAATTGTTTTGTTTTTTATTTATTTTTGATCCTGCTGTTTGATCTTAAATTGATTAGGGATGCTATC
The DNA here is from genome assembly GCA_037179385.1 of Holothuria scabra. Lineage (NCBI taxonomy): Eukaryota > Metazoa > Echinodermata > Holothuroidea > Aspidochirotida > Holothuriidae > Holothuria > Holothuria scabra. The sequence continues at coordinate 43,033,389 of CM074182.1, forward strand.
TTGCCCTTAAAGCAAATTAAGTTTTTAAAACTTCCATTGCTCGGGATTAACTTATGGTTACAACATATCACAGTTAAATTGTATAAATATGGTGTTAAATTTAGAGAAAACAACTAAACATTTCCATCAATGTGAATAGATGACATCACGTCTACTTGTTGTAAGTTCACTCTTTGTAGAAAATATGTCAACTTCAATTCTAATATCTCGAGAACCAAATATAGGAAATGAGTAAACATTTCCCCAGTAAGCTATGTCTAGAATATGTTCCTCTTCAAAATATCAAACAAAAATTTGTTCTGGACTTTTTGTTTCAAGGAGCTGCACACCGTTGGAAATAAATTTTCCGAATCATATTTACTCATTTGACCAGTGGTCGAATGAGCCTGTAAACCTGAACCGGCCACACAGAAGCATTGGTAGCGCTACCAGCACCAATCACAGTACTGATTCAGTACTGCTGTTGATGCTGGTTGCGCTATCAACGCTTCTGGGCGGCCGGAACTGGGCTTAAATTTTGATACAATTACGAACTATATCCTTGGCAATTACCCATTAGTTTATACTTGATAAATAATATATGACAACTGTATGAGAGAGAAGGCTGGGATACTTTGCCCAGATTAAGAAAAAGGCTACTTTTTTATTCATGTCATATCAAATAACGTTATTTTTGGAAAATTGAAGACCATGCTTTGGAAATATTGGGGGGGAGGGCAAGTGCCCACCTTGCCCCTATGGCGGGCCGTTAATGCAGTTGGGCCACCGTGGACCAAAGAGTCATTTCCATGTTTAATTCAAATTCCTTTGGTCTTTTGACTGGGCTTTTCATGCGTTTTTATTTGCTTTACTGTAGCAGCTTATTCAGAGAACTGCTGCCACAATTTCCTCCATTTCAACGACTGTTTGAAAATTCACCAGAAATCATAAAATGTTTCAGAATTTTCAATTCAATTTTGATTTTTATTAATCAAGAGCTAAATTCATCTTTTTGATTCTCCTACGAGATGACAAATGTAGTTCTTACATTGTTACAAATATAGTGAATTAATCGAATGTTGTTTGGATAACAGACATTTACTTGAGATATTCGAATAAAATAAGATGAGGTTATCTCACCAATTGGTACTTGGTACACTTGTTTTGGTTGGTAAGTGACACTTGCATGCAAATGAGAAGAACGTTATTGTCACTAGTTGCTTGGACCTAATTAACGGACAAAATGTCCAACAGTCCTATGCATGAGGGCCGGGAATATTTTAGGAAATGTAGAACATAGGAAACTTCGAAAACATAACGCATGCTCATTGGACGACCAGTGCCGCGAAGAGTAAATTTGCTATTCACCGAAATATAGTGGTTATTTCATACAATATTGTAAACGTTATTGCTGAAAGGAAATTTTGTCAACAGACCAAAACTTCTTGTAAACACACCTCTGCAAATCCTCGGAATGACCGCCAAAATGAAATGAATCTTTTTACAAATTACAAAAAACCAAGTTTAAACTAATCACAACATACACGTACAGAAAATAACATATTTTTTCCTCTAAGAAGGTCACGGACCAGACATGTAGCCAGGCAAGGTACTGAAGAGGCGAAGAGTTTTTTCTCAAATTCTTTCAGGGGGGAAATGTGTGAAAGAAGAGGCAAATTTCAGGGGGAATTACAGTCCCTTAGCAACATGCCTATCATGTTCTCCTGTTGAACGAAAAGAACCACGTGGTAAGGTGACTCTCCAGGCGAACAATTTGCTAAGAAACGATGTCTAAGAAAGTTGCAGGTTTAAGCCAGATTGTCTTTACAAAACTGGCTTTACAGATTGGCCGCACTTGATCAAAGCATTTCACCTGGAACTCCTAAAATGGGTTTCTTTTCAATATTAAACTATTAAAAGTGGGAAAATACTTGAAAATAACAAAACGCGAAAGCAAAATGATAACGTCCTGTTTCAGTAGCGAAGCCAGGACTTTTGCTTTAGGTGGCCAACAAAGCGGCCCTACTCTCCGCCAGCCAGGGGTCTTAGGGGAGAGTTTGTATTTGACTAAGAATCCTCAAATGCTTTATGGTGTATTTAACATTTATTCAAGTCAACTTTTGCTCCATTAACTTCTTTAGAGTTTTATTATGGACCTTTGTCCCTCTGGTCCCCTCTGGCTACGCTTATATCCTATTTCAAAGGTAGCAGGTCACCATTAAAATGCACAACATTGTTTTCAACTATTATCATGGAAAAATTCAGACAATAATGTTATGGTGTTTTTCGGTTGTAAAGGGTTGATGTCTCAAGACCGAACGCAGATCAAGTTCAAATTTGGAGCGTCGGTACTATACCCTGAAAACTAGTACCGGTAGTTCATGCCTATTAATTGACGTCAGCGGTAGGAGGGTATCGGTCCAAGGTCATACGACCTTCAATTACAGTCTTTAGTCATTACTTGTGTTGAAGATCGGGTATAGGCATACGTGTAAAATGAAGAGGAACTCCTTGGATTGCATGTCCTTTCCATTGAATTTTTCACGAACAGTACAAGGATG